>JASEVX010000001.1:223476548-224108555 GCA_031761405.1 Serripes groenlandicus
GCTTTCAAACTAGTACAGTTATATCATGTCGTTTTCTGGATAAATAACCTGTACTGCTTGCACCAGTACATCAGTGTTATATACTGCTTTCAAACTAGTACAGTTATATCATGTCGTTTTCTGGATAAATAACCTGTACTGCTTGCACCAGTACATCAGTGTTATATACTGCTTTCAAACTAGTACAGTTATATCATGTCGTTTTCTGGATAAATAACCTGTACTGCTTGCACCAGTACATCAGTGTTATATACTGCTTTCAAACTAGTACAGTTATATCATGTCGTTTTCTGGATAAATAACCTGTACTGCTTGCACCAGTACATCAGTGTTATATACTGCTTTCAAACTAGTACAGTTATATCATGTCGTTTTCTGGATAAATAACATGTACTGCTTGCACCAGTGCATCAGTGTTATATACTGCTTTCAAACTAGTACAGTTATATCATGTCGTTTTCTGGATAAATAACCTGTACTGCTTGCACCAGTGCATCAGAGTTATATGCTGCTTTCAAACTATTACAGTTATATCATGTCGTTTTCTGGATAAATAACCTGTACTGCTTGCACCAGTGCATCAGTGTTATATACTGCTTTCAAACTATTACAGTTATATCATGTCGTTTTCTGGATAAATAACCTGTACTGCTTGCACCAGTGCATCAGTGTTATATACTGCTTTCAAACTATTACAGTTATATCATGTCGTTTTCTGGATAAATAACCTGTACTGCTTGCACCAGTGCATCAGTGTTATGTACTGCTTTCAAACTATTACAGTTATATCATGTCGTTTTCTGGATAAATAACCTGTACTGCTTGCACCACTGCATCAGTGTTATATACTGCTTTCAAACTATTACAGTTATATCATGTCGTTTTCTGGATAAATAACCTGTACTGCTTGCACCACTGCATCAGTGTTATATACTGCTTTCAAACTATTACAGTTATATCATGTCGTTTTCTGGATAAATAACCTGTACTGCTTGCACCAGTGCATCAGTGTTATATACTGCTTTCAAACTATTACAGTTATATCATGTCGTTTTCTGGATAAATAACCTGTACTGCTTGCACCAGTGCATCAGTGTTATCCGCGCAACCCTGAGCGCCAAGGAGAGAAGTAACTACTTTCATTTCTAAAGCCTTTGACATGACCCGACCGGAGATCGAACCCTGGTTTCCGGCTCTAGAGGATGTTGACGCTCTAACCACTACACCACCGAGGCGGTAAGGATGACAGGGAGTAACCTCATGAGACACGTTTAAGACCTTTCTGTAGACCCCTCGGTTATATGACGTGGGTGATCAGCTTCCTACCCCTAAGGTGCCTCCCTGTTAGCTCATTTGCATACACCTGGCGAAGGTATCGAACTCTAAACGACAGCGTAACAACGTCGAGACCTGTATCGATCCATACACACTAGATACAGGACGATGATAGCACAACCCGATATACAATATTTGGACTCGTTCACAATCAAAGCATTTGAAACAAAAAATGACGATGTTCTGGTCAAATATATTTTGTGACCGTACGGAAATATAATTTTTGATCAAGCAAACATCTGGAACAATATCGCTTTTTCTCTCAATGTTTTCAGAAGTCATGTGTACCAGATGTCGCCTCAACTCAGCCCTGCAGGGCGAAGGGATAACACATAGCGAGGAAAAACTGATAACATTCTTCAAGTGATTGTGTTCATATTGATAACACGCCCAGGACTGTTAGGACGCGATATATCGGGACTCGTTTTGTAACAGGTTTATATATGTGGGATGATCGTTTGGAAAATAATTATAATATTTACCGGGATGAAATATCTGTGTGTTTTGATATAATGCGATGTAAGTCTTGTTTGAGAATAAAGTCTTATCCCTTTGGTGTCTGGTGTTTTCATTAAATATGTTGGTGAATGGTTTTAATATTTACTCAGTTTGTTTTAATTCCTTTCTTACCCATTCCCAACTTTTACCTTTGGAACAGGGATGTTTTACATTTTACAAGGTGTGCATGCAAGTAGTTTACTTGATTTCGAAGAATGTTTGACACTTTTATAGAAAACAACTTTTGAGAATGCCGTTTGGAAAGGAAATATTTTCACAATGCAACATTGCTTGTCATTTTATAAAAGATGCTGTAACTTAGGAGAGTCCGCCATTTCACACCGGGTCTTGGATTAACACATTCAAACATACAGCAATCTGAAACAGATTACTTTGAAAACACATTTTTGCAAAATCTATAGAGTTAGAGCTTCAAACATTGTGATAAAAATGTTAATTGTCACATTGTTTTCAAATGTCGTCGGCAGCTGATGTATCAACATGCCCTTAACACACACAACAAATCTAAAGCAGACGACTTTGAACACATTTAAAGTGTATATATTATAGATATGAAAATATAATTCTTGAATAAGATTGAAAGTATTGCGGCATTATGACTATTTTCTTATTTTTTCCATAAACTTATCAATAGTCTAATCAGAAAGCGTATGTATGTGGGAAAGGGTTAAGATTCTGATTCTGGCGACTGACAAGGGACTGATGGCGTTATATTTGCTTTGTACCATAGAAACATAACAGGAAGTAAACATTTTAAATATGCATCTATTTCAACGTTCTATTCCTTACGGAGTAGAGTCAAACCTGTGCCAAAGACAACTCTTGTTAACCAATTTCCTGTCTATATTAACCAAACTTTTAGTTTCCCAATTTCTCATTTTCTGCACAAATGACCCTTCAATTAAAGACCACCTGTTAAAACAGACCAGATTGGTGTATTATTATGGGTGGTCTTTAAACACAGGTTGGACTGTATTAAGATATATAACAACAAATCCAATCTTTGATCAATATTTCGACACTTGGTCCTTCTTCGAATTGTCCAAATTATCCCTTGCGTCCATCGTAAACAATGAATATGGAGACATAGTGTTATAAATAACAAAAAGATTATGCCTCGTCTTCGCATTGGATGATAATTAACAGAGTATCGTGTACAGTCGATCCTGTACTCCCGATCACCTGGTCTAACCGACCAACTGGTGTTAGCACCATATTGAAATATATATCATTTCAAACAATAATGGACCACGCTCCAAAATTATCAAAGTTTACATCATGCTGAGAATGAATGTATCTCATTGTCTGATTGGTCAGTCGAAATTGACCAACTATAAGTCTTATTTGAAGCATTATGTTCGTATCTGAACATAGAGAAGGTTTATGGTGTTTTATAATGTTGATGCCCAGTCCTCTCGAGAAGAGGTTGTGTTGCTTGTGCGAAAAGTGAAAGTTCAAGCGAGATTTTGGATCCATACAATCAAACTAAGCCTTTCAATGACCATGCCTGTCAAACAACGTTAGATGACAAGCAACTAAACTACAATGCATATACATGTGAATGCCATAAGACTCCTTGTCGGCTTGATACGGCGACATAAAGTCGGCCCGGTACGCCGCAACAAGACTCCGTGACGACCAGATAAGGCAACACAAAGTCGGCCCAGTACGCCGCCACAAGACTCATGAACGACCCGATACGGCGACAGAAAGTCGGGCCAGTACGGCGCCATAAGACTCCGTGACGACCAGGGGCGGCGACACAAGAGTCCATGACGACATGGTACGGCTCATATAATAGCTGTTTCTTAAAGTATTAGAGAGTGCATCCCAACTGGTATCTCGTCCATGTACCATAATAGAGTTGCATCTGGCGTTTTTGACACGCCCCTTTGACATCATTTAAAGTTACATTGGCATAAACTAGTTTTCCTACACTTTTCCAAGAATGTGCATTTAGGTATGTTTAGCATATATGCGAACGGAGAAGACTTTGTTAAGGCGGATGCTGTTCGCAGATAATTGAAGACCCCCACATTGCTAAACTTGACTCAGTTATAGTCCATTTTGAAATAAGTTTGGGTGCGTCTATCTGCTGTATGAGACTATTCCAACGAACAGTTCAATACAACTGCAAGAACCAACCACCTTAAATAGGATTCACATTTAGCTTTGATCATAGAGCTGAATAACTGGTAGCTACACACTGATGCATATCCATTATTTTTTTCAATTAAGTATATGATTAATACTGGCATGCTGACAGCCTGCGTCGCTATCGGTGCTCGGCTCTTTAAACTTGATGTAGCTAGTTATGTAAAAATGTTCGCAGATATATTTTAATAGTTCAGAGTAAATGCACGCCATTTTTTAGCAAGTGTCTCGTTAGAGCCAATTGCTATAGTTGGCGAAATCTGAAGACACCCATCATTTTGAAACTGGAATATAGACTAGTGTTTTACAATATCGGCATTGAATTACTTCATATCTGTCTTTCTATATCAGCTCTCCATTTCTGGACATCATCTCGGGTTCAGAGAGATGTCTTGGTAGTTACAGATCGTATATAATGTCAATGAAAGTGGATGATCTGTGGAATATTTTTTAAAAATGAATGAATGGACTGATGCCAGCCAATACCCATGTCGGTCCTTTCGAACCGTCAAATAGTTCCTGTCTTAAAATAAAATGCGGTTACTTGTTGGCATATGAAAACCGGAAAACTGATTTGATTTGACATCACTTACCTAAAAGAAAGAACTCGAAAGAAATTTTATGTTAAACTATGGATTACATGATTAAAAAATAAAATGTATTTCTACGCTTTCAACATACTTGATCGCGCGTTGAGTTCATGGGTGATTCCTAAATAGTGTAAATCGAGTGGAGTAAAGGCAGCTTTTCGATCCAGACTCAAAAACAAATTCAGATAATCGAGTCGCAATGATAACATATATATTCAAAAAATCTAATTATTGAAATGATAATAAAATAGATAATTGACAAAATATAACATATACGGTAAATGTGTAAGTTAGCCTAGGAGTCGGAATTTCTAAAAATCCTTTCGAATAAAATGTATTTTCAGCGGTATCGTTAATCAGGAATCTAAGTAATAGAGTATTTCATTTTAGATTCCTGCGTAAATACATCAGATTCTCAACCGAAATTAACCAGTACACACACCAGACTGAGACGGAATAATTCAATTCCCAGTGATAAAATATACTTCAAAAAGAGAATCAAATTATTTAAATGAATTTTTTTTTTTCATAAAGATAAAACGCTTCAATTATAAATAATTTGCTAGCTCGTTTATCGGTTTTTAATTAGTTCATAAAGTAACACGTTACAACGGCGAAGGCCGCGTGTTTAACGGTTAGCATATTCGCTTGTCACGCGGGAGAGCAGGGTTCGATATATTATAATTATCTTTTTCATTTGTGTCCATAAATTGCTTTTATCAGTGGTGCAATTGTCATTTGACACCGCTGCAATAAACACCTTCAAAATGTTGGGATTTAAAATGAATTCAAAAGCAATGCATTTAAAACTTTCACCTATGCGTTATGAAACACTTTAATACATTGATTAATTCGTGTGTATGATGTTTTACATCGTTTTTAACAATATTTCAGTTATATCACGCTGAAGAAAATGTAGATAGCACAGGATTTTATTTCTGCTTTGACGGTAGAATTGGACTCTCAATATAATTATCATTGTTAGGTTATTGTGATTTTGATATGCCATGTATATGTGTTAATTGCATTAAAAAAACACCCGGCTAAAACCCATTGTAAACCAGGAGGTGTGCTTGGCAGAAACTATCCAGATAGCAGATGCGCATATGTATGTCAAATGTTAGTATTTCGATAGACCACCATACTGTGTGTACAGTATTTTGCGTTCAACTCCTTTATCATTGAATATATGGACATAACAAAGTGCTATTGTAAAGTGTGCAAGTTAGACTTTTGGGATCGGTAAATCCATGTCCAAATGTAATCTGCAATTAGCCCCTTGCTGTGAGCACTTTCAGTGCTTTGATTATAAGTGTTACTACAGGAACGTATATATAGAATATTATTCCTTTGGAAAACTAACCAGACAATATTTCTGAAAAGTAAAGGTCATGATCAGCCTGCACATATAAGAACATTAAGCTGCGTCTAATACAGTGAAGCGGTCGTACCAAAGACTCACTATTCGCAAATATGTTAAACATACCTAAATGAACCTTCGGATAGATATATGTGAAGCCCCAATACCGTATTGAAATGATGTCCATAAAGAGTTTGACCATGACCCAACATCGCTAAAAACAACATTTCAGCAGGTATTGCGGATGTATATGTCAAAGTAAGTGCCTTACGGTTGCTTTCCCTGTAGCGCGTTTCTATTTGAAGCATTTTTTGTTGTTGTAAATTTGCTTAACTTTATTACATACTAGTAAAGTAAGTAAACAAATTATCATTGCTTGTGTTGGTGTTGGTTTACGATTTTGTTGTGAGCATTGTGAATAATGGAAATGGTATTGCATTCATATTGTAAAACGTACAGGTTCGTCATTTCTTTCGAACAGGATTCTGAGTGCAAATGCTATGAATGGAAGCCAGTTGTAAAAGTGAGCCTGTACATTCGTGCAGTCTCGCCAGAACATTCAATGTGGTCCTACATATAGACGAGTCATGTGTTGCTATACATGAATTAATTGATTGCTTGGGGTTTAACGCCGTTTTCAACACTTTATCAGTCATATCAAGGCGGCCAGTTCACCTTGTTATAGACTGCTAGCCCACTGGTGATTGCTTATGACGGAAACCGGCTTGTATATCCCAACTCGTGTCTCTCCAATGCCTCAATATTAGATGCAATAGGACCCCCTTTCTCATAACGAGGCTCAAGTTATTGCTTTCTTTTCCATCCTACCATGGTGGTTGATTTCTTGCAATTTTGTTTTGGACAGCACGCCAATACGACAAATAAGGCCGTACATGTGTTGGCGCCCCCGCCAAATGATTATTTATCATTTCGGTGTGCCCCGAAAAATTCGACTCATCAATGTGAGATGTGAGATTTAAAGTGTAGCAGAAATAACATACATTTTTCGTTAAGAACAGACTCGTTTAAGTTGTCTTTCTGGCGTGAAGACATTTTGGCGCCTTCCACTTGGCAGATAAATTGCATATATAAGAAAATATGGCATATATGTTGCCTGGTGTAACCCATGACGATGAATGCTACACCGGTTTATTCATTCTGTTTAAAATATGTATTATTTTTCGAAAAAGATGATGCTGTAAAAAGGTATCGTTCTGATACAAAAAGAGCGTATAACTTGCGGTTTTAAAAGCCGACATGTATGTTATACTTCTGCGTAAACTAAGATTAAGGAGCCAACACGCTAGAACGAAACATTGAAGGCCACACCACGATATTTTGATACACATCAACTTAACAACACGGCAGACAGCTGTAAGGTTTTTAGTACCATATCAATGTCATTTTGGTGCCTCCCATTTGGCGTGTTGGTGCCCCGCAAAAGTTGACAGAAAGCAGCCAATAACCAACCAAATTGTGTATAGAATATCAACGAGGGATGCTCAGAGTACATTATAAATAATAACAACATTGATAACAATATTAATAACTATTGCAACAAAATATACAAATCTGGAACTAATTTTCAAAGGTAGTAACAAGAATAAGGAGTATGCATTAATGATACACATAACCTAACGTAATGATTAGACCATGTTTTAGTGCTATATTATCCTCATACGTTGTTTGTTCACGTGGTGTTTAACGCCATTTTCAACATTTAAAAAAAAAAAGCTTTTTAAATAATGATATCAAAAGGAATCGTTTCTGGCAAGAAAAGGGAATTGTTTCTGAATATAAAAAACTTTTCACATTACAGAAACAGCAGACGTCCAATACCCGTTAACCTTTTCCCACCTGCATGTAGACTTTTGAAAACAGAGTGGCAAAACGAGAAATTACCCATAACTTTTTGCTTAGATAATATCAAAGTCGTCTGCTGCAAATGTGTTGCGCATTGGAAAGGGTTAAGGAGATTTAGCTTTTGAGTTGGATGCCATGATTTGAACAGCATAAAATGGTAATTTGTTCAAGAAGTCATCTCCCTTGACTATTTAGGTGCTTTGTTGTTGTATTCCGTCATGTACTCAGATTGTCTTATCATTTTGAGTTCTAGACGAATCCACCAATCAAATAACAGATCTTACACGCGCTTACACGTGGTACAATATCGCTGATTGCTCGGTGTGTTAGAACAAACTGAACACACTACAGATTTACGTAATGTTCGTATCCATAGAATAGGTTGTTGTAATTAAAAGCTATGAATATATTGGTGGATTTTATTCTGTTACCATAACAAGTGCGGTCTGATCGCTCAAAACCGTTATATAGGATACATGCGGCAAGAAAACGTCTGTATGTGGGAAAAGGTTAACCTGATATATATTAGGGTAACACACAGCACTGCCAACGTGATAGGTAAATCTAAAAACATCTTTAGGTGATCTCTTACTCAATCATAATTTATAAAATGTATCAATGTTTATAATGTGTGTCCGATTATGCAATACAATTTGAATTGAAATGATGTTAAAAAAGAATGGAGATAAGTATTTTCACATTACATTTGTATGCTTCTTCAAAAAATACTAACATTTACAGGTTTTGGTTTTTGAACAAGCGAAAGCAGTAGACGAACATCTTACCACAGTCGGTGAAGATTTGTGATATATTATAAATGACAGGCTGCAACAAAACAACGTCATAAGTTTCGTTAATTGATTTCTTCATTAAAAAAAAAAAAGATATAACAATGATGGAAAGAGACAGAACTGGATCCACGTTGTTTCTTGCATGTGACCTTGATGGATCGGGGTATATTGACGAATCGGAACTAGCTAAGATATGTCCCGAACTAAACAATGATGAACTTAAAGAAGTGTTCCAAGCGCTGGATAAAGACGGGGATGGTCGAATAAGCAAGGACGAATTTTCTAGAGGATTTAAAGAGATCGGGGAAACATTAAAAGAGAGGAGAAAATCTCGACTTGAAAGTGGTAACTCCCTCGACGATGTTTCGATAGAAGAATTTATGGGTGATTTAGATGATGGACTGAAAACGCTGACTTGGTAAGACTTATCACATTACCCGATATTGGTGTCGGGATTATTCTCTCTTTTTTTCTTGATATCGATGGCTTGGCGTGAAACGGTTGTAACTAAAACCGGTATATTTTTACCAAGGTTAATCACCTCGCCATAAAGTCTTTATAAGCGTTAAATCATTTTTCTTGGTAAACAATGGAAATTTAGGTGCCATTGCTCGTTCTGAGCAATGGCACCTAAATTTGCATTGTTTACAAAGGGGTCAAAATTGACCTTAAACCAGGGTTTTCAAAGTGGGTTTTTAGTTGCAACCGTTTCACGCCAAGCCCTCGATATGTATTATTTCATTTTTAAATCGTTTGTACTAATCTTTTCGGGACAATGTGTAACTATTACTATGTATAGATAAATACTTTATTTTCAACTTGTATAAAATAAGACAAAACTGATCCATGTTTGTAAACAGAACCTAATCATAGGTTTAGACAATAGAAAGTTGATGCAACGCATCAATGTCGCCGGATATCCATAGTGCAGTTATGCATAACACTAACATTATAGTAGTTGAATAAATAGTTATCAACTGAGGGGTATATTGGAACATCAGGGATGGGGTCAAGTGAAAATGTGTCATAACTTACATTGTTTTGTCAACGAAGTGAATGATAATTGAAGCCTTTCATTGTTTATGATCAATCTCCGTTCCAAAGTAGGTTGACCATACACACAACCAACTAATTATTGATCATAAACAGTAATGGAAATGAATAATCTTGCCTATCATTAGTCTTAGCAGTATACAGTGCTTTCATTAAGGAATAATTATAAGATTTGTGAATTCCACATACACTTTTCAAGATGTTTGTCAGAATATTTGAATTTTATTATTTTTCAATAAAACCACAAAACAGACAATTTAGGATTTGCATGTACGTCATTTTACCTTTTCCTCTTTTAAAGTCAACAGTGGACACCTTTGCAGCAATCTACTTTTAAAACAATGAGATAAGGGTTAAATCGCTGAAGACATGAGTTTTCTTTTTTTCTCAAAATGATATTAGCTTGGCATCCTAATTATATCATACTTTAACAAATGTTGAAATGTAGTCCAATATTTATAAATTAGACCACCTTTGAAATATAATATCAACTAAACAGTTAAATCTCCTTGAAATTGTTGTATAATTTAAACTTAATTTCCAACATAAACTGAGCCCTACAACATGTTAATTTATTTTTATTCTTTCCTTCCTTTTTTATAATGAAAATAACAAACTACACATGTTTAAAAATTATATTAAGATGAGCGCCCTTGTGTCAATGATGCATAACAATATGCAGATCGGAAGCAATATGCCTTTAGCGAATTAAATGACACATTTAACATTGTCAAGGACGAAATCATTTTGTACGAAAGACCCGATTCTTTCTTATTCGCAGAGGTGTCGTTCTTGAAACTCTCTTTATAGGCAGAGAGTGTTCGTTCAAAGTATTTTTTCTATTAAAACCAGTTTTATCTCGGTTTGTTCTTTTCTTCATTTGTTTCGAACCAAATAAACATTTTAAATCGCCTATGATTTACTATTTGTAAGTGAGTGTAAAGAGCGGCTCTCTGCAAAGGAGATTGATCTACGCAATTGGTATTCGCGAGTCACGCGATCAACAGTTTTAGCTTAGAAACAGTTCATATTTTAGATATACATGGATAAACATAATAAAATGCCTTCTTCACAAATCAAGACATCTCTTTGAAAATGGAAATAACATTCAGTAAGTTAAAATTGCCATTAAAGGGAGAATATTCGACGTCATTTAGCAGGTGCGCGTATGTAAACACATTAGACTGTGCGACGTAAAGGTTTGTAGTTATCGCCTTTTGATTACATGTAGTATATAGTGTAAAATAAAGTATACCAGTCTAGCTAATAGGGACTGTTTTTTCTTCGTAAATAAAACAAAAAATCATAAATGCGAGTCAAAATAAGGAAACTGAAAATACCTAAAACATCGGAATATTTATTTCATTTTAGATGTGTCATTACTTAGTGTTTTTAAACAAACACAATTGTAATATGTTCAAGACATCTAAATGTGTTTCTTTCTAATAATAATCCCTCCTCCCATGTCATTTCCGAACACCTATTAAAAATAGAAGTCGCGGGCTTCTGCCCGGCGACTAATAAGGAGGGATTAACAGCTCTTTTTCCCACAATATCTCTCTTATTATCCAACCAAACCCCATGTTTTAGGTACCCAAAATAATCGTCTCATCGATTCTAGAGCAAGCAAAATGCTCCTTATCTAGAGGTCTGCCTAATCAATGGCACAGTATCAAACACATGTATCTTGTAAGCTGCAGATTATTGAATAGATACACCCTAGGATAATCTGAAATTTTATTCGTCCGAGTTTTAGAATATCTACTTTTGACCAATATACAGCTATACCACAAAGAAAAAAAAGAGGACCTAAAATATTTTATGCTGGGTTAAATCTGATGTGGGAAGCTCCTGATTAAGGGATTTTTCATAAAATCCCAAGATCTGATTACGTATCTATTTTCAAACATATGTAGATGGTGTTCAGATCAAACGTGATTCTGCACTGATCAAAACACGCTGGTTAACACACGTGTGCATTAAAGTGACGGTCAATCTGCAATACTTAGATTTTTACTGTGTAAATATAAATTCTAGTAAAGGTACTGTGTTACACTAGTATAAAAAGGCAACTAGTAGAAAGTGAGAAATATGGTAAAAAATAGATCTTTAGTTCCCATATATCGTTGTACACGGCGTTATTCGAGTGCGCATAACGACGTCTTTCTATTTATGATCGAGTCATTTACGAATGGACTGTAGTATATTTCGCTTCTCATCGGTTATACATGTATTCTCTAACTCTACCAACCGTTACACTTGGGAATCAGGCAAGACGCATCACTTATATTATATAAAAAGAATAAAAGAAAGATGTCAAAACGGTAAAAATGCATTAATTGCATTAGCCGATGTAGGTATGCGATCTGATGCACTTAATCCAATTACATCAGTGAAACTATACAATAGTATCGTAGTTCCAACAATACTATACGGTAGTGGACTCTGGAACAACATGTCACATACTTATATAGATGCACTGAACAAGTTAGAACACTACGTTGTAAAATCTATTTAGATATCGTCTATCATCTAGAATTGACATAAGAAAACTAATGTTTTTGCACTCAGTTTAAGAAACGGATCGCTCAGTAAGAACTTGCTATTCAAAAAAGCTTTGTCTTTTATAAAAATCCGACCCTAGTCTCAAAAGGCTTTATCACAGAATATTGGATAAGTATGGTCTTTTAAATATGATCAATAAATATATGAACAATGCAGGACTTCTGCCGTCTAAAACTAGCTGGAAATTAACTGTAAATACTTTTGTCAATGCATATGAAACCGACAACTGGAAATTGAGAATAGATGTCGACCCAGATTTTTCTAGATTTGAACGGTTGCACACTGCAATCTACCCAAGTTTTATTTACGATGTGTTTACAGACGTAAAGCTAAATTTTGCCAGAACAATTGCTAAAATATGGGTAACCGTTCCGGATGTTGACAATCTGTATTGTAAACTGTGCTTACCACTAATAGTATCAAACACGTTCTTTGTGAGTGTCCATGTTTGACGTCGCAAACAACGTCGTTTATACTTAGAATACGGCATAAGGTTAATGCTGGTATTGCGGACGAACTTAGATCTGACTCATCCGAAAGTTTCATGTTAAAGGTCTTGGATTCAAGGCTGGAAATCGATATTTCACATGAAACAGAAAGATTAATGCTCGAACACTCATTGGTGTATACCTATAACTGTCTTAGCAGCCTAGCGTAATCTCTGTGATAGGAAATCACAAACAGTTCCAAAATGCACTTAAATGCTTTCCGTGCTCGAATATTCGACCTCTGAAGATGCCACAAGGTCATGAAGCACATGTCCATGAAGAAAAGCAGTAAATCTCCCTATATAACAGTACACGCTATATCCGTGAAAGGTCCAGCTGAGCCCTAGTCGCAATTCGTATCATACACAACAATTCGCCCACTGCTTCCTAGTAAAGTAAATGGCAAACACATTACTCTGTATATCGCCTACGCGATTGGTCAAGGCTAAACGATAGAATTCGGTAGTATCTTTCAACCATTCTTTGTGATGTAAGATTTTCGAATAGATGGCAAAAGTATACCAATAAATACATTCTTCTACCAAAGCCTACGCGATTGGTCAAGGCTAAACGATATAATTCGTAGAATACATAACCTTTCAACCATTCTTCGTGATGTAAGAGTTACGAATAGATGGCAAAAGTACTCCAATAAACACATTCTTCTGTCTGTCGCCTACGCGATATCCATTATCTAAGCTATGAACTATGTGTCTTAATGAACAACGTCGTTCTTTGTTGCATCTACAAGCTGTTACCTGATCGTATGGTGTAACACAATCGTGAACTATCTTAAAAATGTTTTTGTTTAAATAATAATAATAATAATAATAATAACAATAATAATAACAATAATAATGAATAATTATAATAAACAATAATATTAACAACAACAACAAAAACAACTTCAAAAATCACAACAACAACAACAATAACAACAACAACAATAATAATAATGATCATAATTATAATGATAAGAATTATAATTACAACAGCATCAACAATGGTAATAATAAAAAGAATAATAACAATCATAATTATAATTATACTATTATAGTAATGCTTATGATGATAAAGTTTAAAATCGTTTATTGGCATATAAACATATGTTTGCTGCCAGTAACATAATACATATATACATTTACATTTGGCGGAACTAAAGATAATAAGAAACATAAATATGGTTATAATAAAAAGAGTAATAACAATTATAATTATAATTATACTATTATAGTTATGCTTATGATAATGACGACTCTTATTAAAGATATTACACATTTCGGCAACCCCAATCTTCCGTATGATCCTCTATAATATTAACAAGGTATTGTAAATTTTGGCGACAACATGTATTTATTATATGCCAATAAAATATATTGAATTGAATTGTTAATGTATTTTGTATTATACCAGAATTACATTATTAACACAAAACATATTTTGTGAGCATCACATTTATACATTTCGTATTCACAAAAGAATGCTCGGATACACGCAAGTGCCGCCTCCCGATACCCAGTATATTGAACTAAATGTGTAAGCGTGATGGACAGACGCACAGACAGACGGACGGACATACTCATGAAGTGTATTTGTGGGGTTATTTCTTTTGTTTGAAACATCTATGCTATTCATTCCGTAATTATCCCCCTTCTACGGAATGAATAGCATTAATATGTAAATAAGATACCCGTTATAAAACAAACTATTTTTTTTTTATTTCTAAGTGTCTTTATGAAGGCGGTTGGTGGGCTTTAGTACTCCCTCACAAGTACGGACAGACGGACATACGACGGAGAAGTAATCTCTAAGTCTGTAACCATACAGAGCATTTTTTTTTATATATTTTAAAGGTAAACAAGGAGGAACACAATGGTCGCGTTACAACCATTGGCCACATACAACAGACAACTTTTGAAACCATTGTGGTTCAAAGGAGAAATTTCTCATATTGGGCAATTTCCTTTTTTGCCACAATGTTTTCAACTTTATTTAATAATCATTCTTTCATCAATGTATAGATATTTTCCATGTTTATGATTTGATGCTTTCAAACTCGTCTGTGGCCGAGTACCCGGCGTACTGCAGGGGGCATCATTGGCGTATGCCTGGCAATATACTGTACTGATTGAGACATGTTCTCACAGACTGAGTCATCTGCTGCATATTTCCTTTTTGTATTTTGAAAAGAGTTAAAGTGTATCCCGCACTGATCAAGATGTTGCTATAGTTAATATATAAACACACATGAAACATATTACACTGAAATATATAGCTGTTGTATTTTGAAAACATATTGCAGTGCTATATATAGCTGTGCACTGTCAATGGCTGTAACACGGGGGGTAAGAGCAGATCGACATTACATTTAGTGTTCCGTTAACTCACTGTTCAGAATCGACTCATTAACGCATTCCCACATGTAGAAGCATTTTTATACCTTTGCAGCAGACGACTTTAAACATTAGTGTGGCTAATATAAAAATGCTCATGATGATCATGAGCAATTTCTCCTTTTGCAAAAATGTTTCCAGTTCTTTTCAATAATTAAAGTTTCCTATATAGAGATGTTTCAATTCTTTTGTCTAGATGCTTTCAAAGACGCCCAATGCTAATTTATTGTGTGTGAGAAAGGGTTAAAATAATTTCTTGATATTAAATTGGTGAATTCGATACTGTCAGCTGTCGCAAACTTTGACTAAAAAGTGTGCATGTCTGCACTGTTTATAAACCCCATATGTTTTTAAAATGTTCATTATTGTTGAACAAATACGTTGTTTTAATGAATAAGTGTTCAATTTTGTTTGATATTGAACCAAATACTCCTATCTTGCTGGATCGCAAATGAGTCGCATCATGCGATTCGGGGTCTGAATGGCCCTGCCAACTGCCATGACTCAGACGAGCCTATGCATCCGCAGAGCCTAACCAGAGTATCCACCGTCGGCTATATACACTTCAATGCATCTTCTGACAAAAAGCCGTAAGAGTAAACCAAGTAGTTGTACGCTAATATATCTTTTAATAATATCGAAGTCGTGACATTAAGATCCCGAATCGCTCAAATACATTTTGCCTATGTGGAATCTGATTATGATTATGATTATCATGTTTTCATAACAAGGACCAAGAAAGCATAATTTAGCAATGTGTTTGTCCTCAAAAGTCATCTGCTGCAAATGCTTCCAAACAACACTGTATATCATTGCTGCCGATGCTATTAAATTACACTGTATACCATCGCTTCCAATGCTACTAAAGTACAATGTATATCATTGCTGACAATGCTTCTAAGATACACTGTATGTCATTGCTGACAATGCTTCTAAGATACACTGTATATCATTGCTGACAATGATTCTAAGATACACTGTATAGCATTGCTGACAATGATTCTAAGATACACTGTATACCATTGCTTCCAATGCTACTAAAGTACAATGTATATCATTGCTGACAATTGCTGCCAATGCTACTAAAGTACAATGTATATCATTGCTGACAATGCTTCTAAGATACACTGTATACAATTGCTGCCAATGCTACTAAAGTACAATGTATATCGTTGCTGACAATGATTCTAAGATACACTGTATATCATTGCTTCCAGTGCCTCCAAAGTACACTGTATATCATTACTGCCAATGCTGCTAACCAATGCTAATAACGTACAATGTATATTATTAAAAGAGTTAATTTAACTCAATTCACTTTTATTCACCAAATAGGTATATGAGTGCAATTGGCCATTTACTAGTATTATACACGTAAAGAATATGGTTCAATGACGCAAACAAATTCTGATTACTTCTAATAGGAAAAATAAGTATAATCTTGAGGAGCTAACCAAGAATAATGTATAAATAAACAAATTATTTTTAGTTCAAAATTACGCAAATATTTGTTCTTGAAATAGGTCACCTTTCCACCGACTTAATTTACAAAACTGGGTCAAACAATTCTTAATCTATCTTGTTCAGAATGTATGAATCATCATTGTAGAATGTTGGTTGACAACAATTTCCCATCGATTCATTACGTTATTATGCTAGAATTTTCCATACCAGCTGTCACCAACTGTGTGTTTTACCGGGAATATATCAGATTGTATCGATGTCCCTGTATATATTTATATCACATTTGTCAGTGATCCCTCACGTGTTATGCTTATTTCGTTCTTTTACGGTAGTGACCGGGTCTTTATCAGGAAAACCATGGGACTATAGATCATAGTCACGGAGAAAATGAATTCCGTTTTGTTGAAATGCTCGTGCCATTGTATTAAAATTACTCAACAAGAAAACCCTACAAAAACACCGAAGATAAAAATATAACGCATAAAAGGTTTAAATTTAATACAAATCGCATTAAAGTCGGACCAAAAAACGTATATTTGATATGACGACACTGCATAAAAGGTCGTCTCGAATAGACAAATGTATTAATGAGCAGGTGCCCGTTGTTTTGTCCACTAAAATCGCACGATATAACCAACCCTCGGTTCTAACTAATAAATTGACCACCAACGCTTCACCATGCATCTCGTTTATTTATATAGATTAGCTCCTTTTTTTAAAAAAAACCTTAACGATTTTATAGGATTCAATTTGATTGGCTTCAACTGACGCAAAGGTCAATTTGAGACGACCTGTAGAAGGCAGTCTTCAGATCTTTATTTGAGCGAGCAAGTTCTGGTTTTAATGATATTTATTTTATACAAAACATGCCTATCGTTGTTTGAATGAACTTTTGAACCACACCATACTTTACATATATAGTATATACAAAATAGTACAAACACATGGTCTCTGAAGTTTAAAACAGAGGTTGTTTGGTAATGACAGCTTAAAAAGGACATGCACCAGGTTGATATAGATCCTTAAACAGTAGGATCGTTTGTATATATTATATATATTTTTTTATTATAGCGAACAAATGATGGATATAGGATTTTGTCGATCCCTTTTTATATAAGTTTCGCTTTTTGTTAATTAAAATATCTCGTTTAATTTGAACCATTTCCTGGAACGGATATTTTTGATTAACTCTTTCCCACATACAACCAATCTAAAGCAGACGAATTTGAAAACAAAATGACAAAAAGCTGCAAAATTTCAATAAAAGATAGCTTAATTGCTAAATAAAGATGAAAACATTGTGGCCAAAGGAAAAATTGCTCGTTATGAGTAATTTCACCTTTGGCAACACTGTTTTCAAAAGTCGTCTGCTGATATTGCGTCAAAATGCGTCTGCAGGTGGGAAAAGGGTTCAAGAAAACAGTGTAGCAGTAATTATGATTGGTCAGACGAGCTCAGACCTGCTGCTGAGCGCTGTGTTCTTTATATGATTTTATCACTGACTTGTTCTTCACAAAAACCCTCACAGAAATAGAGGAGAATACGTGAAATTACAGCATTTAACTCCCTCGATCAGTCGAAACGTCGATTTCTATTTAGATTGTCGATTATTAAATATTGTTATAGAGTATTTAAAAAAAGAGAGAACCATATTCTACAGAGAACAACGCTAGGGCCTTCTCGACTTATGCGGGATCAGATTAGCATGTGCATCTATCTGTACGTATTGGTATGGGTCTGCAATGTTCAGCTTAATGCTTTCTGCTCAATCCTGTTTATATTTATAGTTGATAAAAAGTGTAATAAGATGTACATGTAAATTAGAATATAAATAAAATATTGTTTAAACCAAGATGTCACCGAAGATTTAACGTTTTCCTTCCTACGGTAATATTGCAACGGACAGCTTTGAAAACATCCAGACAGAAGTATGGTCATTTTCTATAGCTGACCGTTTGACTATTGATTTGATTTGACATTATGAGCAATTTCTCATTTTGCCATAATGTTTTGTAAATATTAGTTCTTCTTCTGGTTTTGCGTCAAATGTGTCTGCAAGTGGGAAAAGGTAGGGAAACATCTGATTCATCTGATTCATCGTTGTCAATTTGAAACAGATAGCATAGATACGCCAACAGATGTTCATCTACGTTTGTCATCATTTCACTAAATTAGGTTTACATGGAACACGCATCAAACGTTAGCTCACTTTGGCATCCGAGTGTCAGACTGGTGTGTCCATTACGTGGCTACAAGGATAGCAGCAACAGACAGATGCCATGAACAATATTCCTTTACCTTTCTCACCTTCAAATGGTCTATCTTGCTTCATTCACTTGGACATAATGCTATGAAAGCGTAATATAAAACAATATAAAACGTTTGAAACTACCCGGTGTCGAAACTTTAACACGCTTTTTGAAAATTTATCCGTTGGATTTAATTGACTCGAGCTGGAAAATAATGTCAACTTTTATCACGCTTTTCTCCGTGACATAATGTAGTTTTTATTTTGATATTCGAGTGCAATTTATCGACAAGTACTATATCACCCGACCGAATATGTTTAAATTCACCAAACTTCTATCCTCAACTACAAAGAAAAAGATGAATAAACTAGCTAATTATATATCTTTGGCAACAAAACGTAGAAATAGTAATATATAACCATTATTCTATTCATGTTTAGCATGCATATAATCATAGTTATATACGAAATTGTTCATCCTCTATGTAGTATATAGTATAAAAATTTAACATTCTTACTAAGTGTCTTGATGTATCCGTGTTTGATTTGTGTTAATTCATGTATAAATATGTTTTGTATGACGAGATGCATGTATTTTGTATAAGTCAAATTAAATATGTTCTGTTCTGTTCTATTCATAATATTTGCCACATTGTTTAAAATCATCCGAGGCGGTTCATTTCATTTCTACGAAGTTGGGAAGATCTCCAAAACCAACCTAGGTTGACTACCCCTCCAGCTTTTCATCGGTTATTGATTATAAACAGTTATGTAATTGGGTTTTAAGGTGGAAAGATCCATAAACCGGAAGGTATATCAGTATAGCGACCAGTAGGTAGTTATAACATCATCGCAATTTCGACAACTAATAAAACATTGGAAATATGTATGTCACTTTAAAACGAATTATAAGTCTTTTTACAATTAATTGTAAAGGTAATTTGACCAAGGTATTTACATTTAGTTTATCGTAATAATAACTTCAATTTAAGGTAAAGTAAATGTAACACCATAAAGCCCGGTGCGTGATTGCACCGGCAATGAAAGAACCATCTTGGTGCAAGGTTAAACATTTTGTGAAATGGAGGAATTACTCGTTTTGAGCAACTATTCCATTAATCTCAATGTTTATAAATTTCGTTTGCTACAAACTGTTTGAACACAATGGGTTCTTTTATTGAAACGACTGCTATCTTCCAGATCTGTGTGTTCGTCTCTTTCCTGTGCGTATACAGGGGCGTAGCTTTGCAATAATCAATGTGTAGGCCGTCTTGTGAGAAAATCAACATTGTGGACTCTGCGTAAAGTATCAACCCGGATCAGCCTAAGCATGCCACACAGGCCTACCCGGATAGACACTGTTCGCCTCCTGCGGATTTACTGTTTCAGGAATAACTACTCTATACATCTATCCCCCTCAGACGGAATGTGTCGGCCGAATCAGTCTGCGCGGACAGCGCAGGCTGATCTGGTCGATACATTACGCAGATTTCTATCACCGCAGCTGCATTTTGGGGCATTTTGAGAAAAAATGTGTAGGCACGTGCCTACAGTGCCTAAAGGGAGCTACACCCCTGGTATAGTGTTATATGTTTTAAAAAAAAACCGTTGTGAAAAGTGACTGTTAACATGAATTATTTTCTGCAAATCTATATCGATGGATACAGAATCATAGCATTCTATTCCGCGATGGAAATACTTCTGGAACTCACTGTACACGGTATGTGGAAGAACGGTGGATTTTTACAAATTTTAGTTATAATGCGCGATAAAAACACAGCCAGTCGAAAACAGTTCGATGCAGATGAGAGCCAATCAAAAGAAGCCTTCGCATCTGCGTATTAGAACTCCAAAGTAGTTGCGCCCAAACGCTGTATTCTCAATAAAGTCCTTCCAGTTCGATACAGAGGGTTATATATATAACCGAAAGTGCATTTTTAATAACATTTGATAAATTCGTTACGATCCTTTTTTTAGCTCACCTGAGCTTTGCTCAAGGTGAGTTATTGTGATCGCCTTTTGTCCGTCGTCCGTCGTCCGTCGTCCGTCGTCCGTCGTCCGTCGTCCGTCGTGCGTCGTGCGTCGTGCGTCAACTTCTTCTCCTCAGTAACCAGTGGGTCAATTTGGATGAAACTTCACAGAAAGCATCCTCTCATTGACCTCACCAGAATTCCTTCAAATTGTTGGGATCCATGCAAACCATGGCAACGAAACCGAAAAAACTTCAAAATTCTTCTTCTCCCAAATTGGTTGGCAGATTTTCAAATAATTTTGTAGAAATGTTCCTTGGATGACCCTCTATCAGATTCCTTCAAGCCGTGTTGATTGGTCGAAAAACATGGCCGCCAGGGGGGGGGGGGGGGGGGGGGCGGGGCTATTTTGCCTTATATGGCTATAGTGAAAACTTAAAAAATCTTTTTCTCCGAAAGTGTACAGTCTCCCACATTATGGGTGAAATTTTTCTCAAATCTGCAAACGATAAACAGTTAGCTTTTAGGCTATTAAATGCCAGCATCAATTACCCATGGGTCATTAGACTATTAATTTTCTTGATAAGGTGATTAAATTGCCAAGATGTTTGTCTGACCGGTATATGACTGTGGGCTGTGTTCTCAGGGCATGCACATTGCATTTGTTTAATAAATCAAAGTACTGAAAGTACTGCTAACGAATTATTTTGAAAATGTAATTAATAATTGCATTTGATCATGTTTTTTGTTTGTTTTAAACTTGCTTTAAAATTTAGTAGTTTTTTTAGCTCGACTATTCGAAGAATATGAGAGCTATAACAGTCACTTGTGCGTCGGCGTTGGCGTTGCAACTTTGGTTAAATTTTGAAACTTCACTCACTTATTGGACATCATCAAATGACCTTGCAGGACAAGTCCCATAACTCTGACTGTGGGCTGTGTTCTCAGGACATGCACATTGCATTTGTTTAAGAAAGAAGACAAGATAAAGTAGATGTAACACATCAATGTTGCCGGAAATCCATACTGCAGTTATGCATAACACTTACATTATAGTAGATGAAAAAAACACTTATCAACTAAAGGGCATATTGGAACATCAGGGGTGGGGTCAAGTGAAAATGTATCATAACTTGCATTTTTTATTTGTCAACGAAGTGAATGTCCTTCACAGAATTTCATTGTTTATGATCAATCTCCATTCTAAGGTAGGTTGGCCCATTGACATATAAACATATATATACATGTTTATATGTCTCTGGTTGACCATATACACAGCCAACTAATTATTGATCATAAACAGGAAATGAGTAATCTTCCCAATCATTAGTCTACTCATGTTTTAAAATTATATAATGATGAGCGCCCTAAATGTGTCATTGAAGCATAACAATATGCATATCGCAAGCAAAAAGCGTGTAGGGAATTTAATAACACATTTAAATTTGTCAAGGACGAAATAAGACCCGATTTGATTCTTAGTAATCTTTGCATAATTGTCGTTTTTTACACTCTCTTTATAGGCAGAGAGTGTTCATTCAAAGTAATTTTTATATTAAAACCAGTCTTATCTCAGTTTGTTCTTTTCGTCATTTGTTTCGAACCAAATAAATATTTTAAATCACCTATAATTAACTATTTGTAAGTGAGTGTAAAGAACGGCTCTCTGCAAAGGAGATTTATCTACACAGTCCGTATTCGGTAGTCACTTGATCAACATATTTAGCTTCGAAACAGTTCCTATTTTAGATATTCATGGATTAACATTATTAAATGAATTCTACATAAATCAAGACATCTCTTTGAACATGAAAATAACATTCAGTAAGTTAATATTGCTACTAAAAGGAGAATTCGACGTGATTTTTATCTCGATATTGACACATAACAGTCTGCAGCAAGTCTAGCAGGGACTCTTTTATCTTCGTAAATAAGACAAAAAAACACAATTGCGAGTCAAAATAAGGTAACTGCAAATACTTAAAACATCGGATTATTTATTTCATTTTAGATGTGTCATAATCACAATTGTAATATGTTCAAGACATTTAAATTTGTTTTTTTTCTAATAATAACTCTCCCCCATGTCATTTCCAAAAAGCTATTAAAAATAGAAGTCGCGGGCTTCTGCCCGGCGACTAATAACAATAAGGACTGTACCTCATACATTATCTTTCTGAAGCACATAGTGCAGTTACAATCCATCTTAACAGTTGATCAGCTAATATGTACACATTTTATATGATCTTTTAAAATCCATTTGTGATAACTGGGGAGCCCAGGGCTATAATTTGAACAATCTTGGTAGAGGTCGACTAGACGAAGCTAATATCAAATATCAAAGGCATGGGCCTTCTACTTTCAGACAAGAAGATTTTTAAAGCTTTTTCCCTATACAAGTCTATTTTAAACCAGTGACCCTAAGGGAGGGGCCATTTTTGACCCCAGGGCTATAATTTAAACAATCTTGGTAAAGGTCCACTAGATGAAGCTACTTACCAAATATCAAAGGCCTTAGCCTTCTACTTTTAGACAAGAAGATTTTTTTCCCCTATACGAGTCTATTTTTAAAAAAAAAGAGACACCAAGGGAGGGTCAATTTTGACCCCAGGGCTATAATTTGAACAATCTTGGTAGAGGTCCACTAGATGAAGCTCATACCAAATATCAAAGGCCTTGGCCTCCTACTTTTGGACAAGAAGATTTTTTAAAGTTTTTTCCCTATACAAGTCTTATGTAAAACAAGTGATCCCCTGGGAGGGGTCATTTTTACCCCCAGGGCTATAATTTTAACAATCTTGGTAGAGGTCCACTAAATAATGCTACATACCAAATATAAAAAGGCATGGGCCTTGAGACTACTTTCAGACAAGAAGATTTTTTAAGTTTTGGTTAATTTATCCTTTTTTTGTTGCCGTGGCAACCAAAGTTCTCAATGGAACTTAAGTCTTTGAACACTTTTGAAAGAGGGCCACCAAAGGAACATTCCTGTGAAGTTTGGTTGAAATTCCAATGTCCTGTGGTTAAGCCGGAGATGATGTTTAAAGCTAAAAGTTAACGATGGACAAAAATTTATCAGAATAGCAAGAATCGATCTAACAAGAGCTGTCGGAGGACAGTGCGCTCGACTATTTCTCCGCTTATTTAAGTTACTGAGATAATGGACTCGAACGTAGTTGCATGCAAAACACTCGAACGTAGTTGCATGCAAAACATTAACCACAATTTCTTAAAGAGTGATAATTTGCATTATAGAGTTATTTAACATAATAATATACATAGGTGTGATAGTTGGGTAGGGTTGTAGAAAGTGTCAATGCAACGCATCAAGTAAATACTGAGATATGGACTCTTAATGTAGTTGCACGCAAAACTTTAACCAGAATTTCTTAGTAAAAAAAGGGCCATAACTTGCATAAATTGCAGGATCGAGTTATCTGACTTGATAATCTACATAGGTGTGATCGTTGGGTAGGCGTGTAGAAAGCTTCAATGCAATACATGTAGTATTTAGGTACTTGCATGTAAAACCTTAACCAAGGTGTGACGTAGACGCCGACGCCAGGGCGAGTAGTATAGCTCTCATATTCTTCGAAAAATGCAAGTGGGGAAATTGAATATTATTTGGGGACCGATGCACATTTTTCACGCCTTGCAGACCTTCCCTTTGTAACGGTTAAGAAACAAAAACGTTGCATTGACGACACTCCTCAATATGGTGCTCGTAGAAAAAGAATGCTTACCTCCACTCCACAGGGAAAGTAGTTACTTGACTGAATTCAAACAGGAAGCCCATGTAGGACCTGTATCGCTTTAATACCTTATTTCTTTGACTGGTTATAATGATAGCCGCCTGGTGAAATTGACTCAATCGTTAAGGGCAAATGTAACATATGAGAACATTTCTATAATTTGCAAAGATAGCAAGTTGCAAAGATAGCATATGTGTACAGTGGGCATAACTACATAAGCAATTTTGGTCCAGGGTTACAAATGAACACAATTATTTTGAAAATGCTAAAATGAAAGCAAAGTAATTTGTAATGTATTGCATTGTTGTATGTCTTGCCAAATGGGGAAACTGTCTTCTGTGAGAGAGAGAGAGAGAGAGAGAGAGAGAGAGAGAGAGAGAGAGAGAGAGAGAGAGAGAGGGAGAGGGGGAGGGGAGGGGAGGGGAGGGGAGGGGAGGGGAGGGGAGGGGAGGGGAGGGGAGGGGAGGGGAGGGAGGGAGGGAGGGAGGGACGGACAGACAGAGACAGACAGAGACAGACAGACAGACAGACAGACAGACAGACAGACAGACAGAGGGGGAGGGTAGTATTTCTTATTATATGCTTATTAGTTTTAATGTTGGATGTTGTAATTCTTAAGGTTAAACAATCTACAGTACATACATGTATATAAATACACATATTGATTTGGAAAATATGAAATTAATTGCTTAACCCCCTTTCCCAAATGCAGATACATTTTAATACGTTTCCAGCAGTTGCAGTACACTGTCAAACATTGTGAGAAAAAGAGAAATTGCTCAATGGAGTAATTTTCTGTTTTCCAACAATGTTTTCTTCTCTTTTCTATTATCTAACTTTCATTCATAGAGGCTCCCCATGTTATAACCCTTTCCCACCTGCAGAAGCATTTTGACGCACTAGCAGCAGACTACTTGTGAAAACATTGTGGCGAAAGGTGAGTTGCTTATGATGGCCACAATGTTTCAACTTTATTTAACAATTAAGCTTGGTTTTCAAAGTCATCTCCTGCAGATTTGCTGTATGTGGGAAAGGGTTAAAGATATGTTCAATATTGTCTCCTGCAGATTCATTTTATTGTTGGAAACGGGGATTACATGGCTACTTTTCCTGCGATTGTTTCAATATACATATGCAGCTAGTTCAGTCATGAACAGCTTTCTGTATCATGAAATAGGGAAGTAACTTTTCCTTTCCACATTGTTTTCCTCTGGTTCACAAGCTTGCATTGGGACACATGGCATATTCTACCTTCACTTCAACTTGGTTCTGTACAAGTTTCAAAAGTGAAATAGCTTGTCTAACAACAAACTCGACACAGATGTGGTTTCTCTGGTCATGTGATAGCATATCAACGGGGCTTTCACTGAAATAGGGGTCAGATGCTGGGCAGTAAATGACTCCTGCAGAGGTGTGAGAATTGTTTACCGTTACATTTTCTTGGGGATTATTGGAGATTCAGGCATAATGTGAGAGACTGTGTAAGGCCGATTTTCAAATAATTTTGTAGAAATGTTCCTTGGGTGACCCTCTATCAGATTCCTTCAAGCCATGTTGATTGGTCGAAAAACATGGCCGCCAGGGGGGGGGGGGGGGGGGGGGGGGCGGGGCTATTTTGCCTTATATGGCTATAGTGCAAACTTAAAAAATCTTCTTCTCCAAAAGTGTCAGGCCGATTTTCAAATAATTTTGTAGAAATGTTCCTTGGGTAATCCTCTATCAGATTCCTTCAAGCCATGTTGATTGGTCAAAAAACATGGCCGCCAGGGGGCGGGGCTATTTTGCCTTATATGGCCAAAGTGAAAACTTAAAAAATCTTCAACATCTTCTCCTCAGTAACCAGTGGGTCAATTGGGATGAAACTTCACAGAAAGCATCCTCTCATTGACCTCACCAGAATTCCTTCAAATCTTTGGGATCCATGCAAAATTCTGGTTTCCATGGCAACGAAACCGAAAAAACTTCAAAATTCTTCTTCTCCCAAATTGGTTGGCGGATTTTCAAATAATTTTGTAGAAATGTTTCTTAAGTGACCCTCTATCAGATTCCTTCAAGCCATGTTGATTGGTCGAAAAACATGGCCGCCATGGGGGGGGGGGGGGGGGGGGCGGGGCTATTTTGCCTTATATGGCTATAGTGCAAACTTAAAAAATCTTCTTCTCCAAAAGTGTCGGCCCGATTTTCAAATAATTTTGTAGAAATGTTCCTTGGATGACCCACTTTCAGATTCCTTCAAGCCATGTTGATTGGTCAAAAAACATGGCCGCCAGTAGGCAGGGCTATTTTGCATTATATGGCTATTGTGAAAACTTAAAAAATCTTCTCCTCCAAAAGTATCTGGCCGCCTTTCAAATAATTTTGTAGAAATGTTCCTAGGGTGACCCTCTATCAGATTCTTTCAAGCCAAGTTGATTGGTCGGAAACTGGCTGCCAGGGGGCGAGGCTTATATAGCTAAAGTGAAAAAAAAAAAAAATCAGGTGAGCGATTCAAGGGCCATCATGGCCCTCTTGTTTAAATAATATATCTAAGCGCGACTTTTAACAGTCGCTTTTTTCAAAAGGTCAAACATTAATTAACCCGTTCCCACATATAGACGCTTCCTGACGCCTCTGCAGCAGACGACTTTTGAAAACATTTTGGCAAATGGATATTTTGCTCATAATGAGCAATTTCCTCATTTGTCGCAATGTTTTCAACCCCATTTAATAATTACACTTCCCTTCATACAGCTTTTTCTCATTTATGTTGGAATGTTTTCAAAGTCATCTGCTGCAGATATGTTGTATGTGGGAAAGGGTTAAGATCACTGTAATTTCCTAAATGATTATGATAGTTTAATTTAAATTATTCCACTATTTTCGATATGTGGAAAAGCAGCCAGTTGCTTGGGAAGATTGTTGTGTGGAGTACTGGTTGTGAGCAAACCAGGAAATGCATGAGTAGGTGAACTGGCCGCCGTGATATAACTGAAAAATTGTTAAAAACGGCGTTAAACCCCAATCAATCAATCAATCAATCCGCTATTTTCGAAATTACTGTAGTAGTTCAAAACATTATAATTTGTTTATGTATTCAATATAAGCCTGTATTCGAGAAGACTGTTTCCGTACATGGCAACCTAGGGCTAAAGGCTTCCTTGAAAACAGGATTACAAGTCACATGCTGTATAGCAATTTGGTGCAATCACCTTTATCATGTTTAACATGTTTCCTTATACAACAAATATGCATCAGATTTCTCTGAAAAATACTAGACAAACGTATTAAAATTCGCTATAAATGAAAGAAGCCTAATTGAAAAAACTTGAAACTATTGTGGCAAAATCATAATGAGCATAATGAGCAATTTATCCTTTTGTCACAATGCTTTCAAAAGTCGTCTTATGCAGATGCAAAAGAATGCATCTGCATTGGGAAAGGGTTTAAACAAATACTTGCACTAGACGCATGACAGAACCAACACAATATCATTTGCACATAATTAATACTACGAACAGCCTGTGATAATCTGTACAATATACTATTCTAGACAGCCTGTGTTACCATTCTAGACGTCCGATTGCCTCATCATACTGACAAACCTGAGTGTCTGATCAGACTCTGACAGGCTCGGTGGTGTATTGGTAGAATACGGGCATCGGCGGCGGTTTGTCGCGGGTTAGATCATCGGCCTGTTTATACCAAATACTTTAAAAAATGGTGGTAATTGCGGGTTAGATTTACGAATCTGAATCTGTTTCAGGATAAATGGACCAGAATAACTGATGACTTACCCCTAACTACCGTTTTATAAATTAAATATTGTTGACAGCAGCGTAAACAGCTGACAAACAAACACAGACTGTGCGGTTGAGTAGGGTGGTCATTTTGTATGCACATTTGTTTTAGATAAATTTATCTTTGCTGGCGATGGTCAGACTCTGGTTTTGATGATTTGGGGAAACTTATTAGCTGAACTTTGCGAAGACAAACCTTGAAGTTATTATAACATATGAGCCGTCCCATGCGAAAACCAACAGTGCGGCCTCTGTTAATGTATCTACCCAGATCAGCCTGTGCAGTCCGCAAAGGCTTAAACGGGGCCGACACATTCCGTATAATGGGATAGAGGTATAGAGTAATGATTCCTGAAACAGAAATTCAACCTGAGACGAAAACAGTCTGTCTGGGTCAGCCTGCGCGAACTGCGCATGCTGATCTAGGTCGATACATTACGTAGATACTATACTGTTGGTTTTCTCTAGGAACGGCTCATATGGTTTTTATGATACAGAAATGGTTTAGGTTGGTGCCCTTATATGCAAATTAAACGATCTTAAGCTGTCTTACAATAACAAATGTTTGAATACAACATGATAAGCCATTACAGTAAGGGAATACACATGTTAACCAGGATTGTTTTGACATTGAAGAGCAAATCATATAGTATATTCATTCAACGCAGGAATGGTCGTGCAATAACTGAAAAGTTTTCGGCAGCGGCGAAATATACTAGCAAATATAAACCATTCGGTCACATCGGATTACTTGACACACATTTTTATATGACAAGATTACAAGATGACAATAGACTGCATCTGCAATAACATGTAATCCTCTGCATTTATTGACCCTTAATCCGCGTCACTGAACCCATAACAACATTGTTGTATCAGGTCATATACGACAGACAATGTATAAAACGAATAACAAAATAAGTCTGCAGTCCAATCTTGCTCTACGTTACTCACCGCACTTGCTTTTTTATTATTATTTTACCAAAACAACTTTTGTTATACACGCGGCGGTCATGGTGGAGTGCACATTTACTAGCCTACATTTGTAGTACTGGTTTGTTTACCCAGGGATCATGTATAAGTAAACTATCGTGATATAACTGAAATAATGTTGGAAACGGCGTAAAACCCTAATAAAACAAACAAACAAACAAACAAACAAACAAACAAACACACAAACATTCATATTCTTGTACAGGAATTTGCATGAAGTCAAGGTTGATGGTACATATATGAGCCCTATATAGAGATTTTGGGGTCTTAGTGTCCCTCCGGGTTTTGGCAGCATTAACGTAGCATTGGCTTGTAACAGGCGGAGTAACTCTTTGTACCTATTACAGTGACATTTTGGTTTGCACTAGTCGGAGTAACTTTATGTAACTATATATGTGGACACTCAGTGCTTTATTGAGACGGTGTGGACGCGCTTGAGTCTTTACTGAAAGCAGATGCATTAAGACTTAAAAATCGATAGATGCAGCTCATATAAAGTAACATTGGCGTACAACCAGTTGAGCTACAATTCTATTTCTTAATCAAAAGATGCATTTAGGTTTTCATAACATATACGCATACAGTGAGGGCTCTAGTGATCTCTCGCCCGAATGTCCACTGTGCACAGATGCATTAAGACCCCAAATCGCTAGACGCGGCTCATATATTGTTAGGAATACTCCGTAGCCTAGTGGTTAGCGTCAGGGATTTGTAACCGGGCGTTCATAGTTCAATCTACACTCGCGTCGCAATGGTTATGTTGGAGTGCCCTTGGGCAAGGCACATTTCCTAGCCATGTACTGGTTTATTTACCCAGGAATCATGACAACTTGAAACGGCGTTAACACCCAAATAAACCTAAAATGACATATTGTTACAAGAATTCAACAAGTTTAGTATAAAGCGCCAATACCTTCAGTCCCTATATAATGTGATACTCATTAATTAATCCTTTTCCACATGCACCCAAATCTGCAGTAGACGACGTGCAAACATGCAGGCGGAAATATAGAAAATATGTATAAGTATTTGAAAGTACAGTTATTGAGTAGAGATGTTAAATTATGCAAAAAGGAGAAATAGTTCTGTATGAGCAATTTCTCCTTTTGCTTTACTATTTCAAAGGTCTTCTATTACAGATGCGTTGAATAAGGTCTGCATGTGGAACATGGTTAACACATGTCAACCATATGCGAGTCTGTGCGTCGTCGTCTATGTGTCTGGTTTTAAAACAAGAGCATGCAGCACTTCGGGATAAGTTCACATTTTATTTGAATATCTATGCTCATCTTCATGGTCACGTTGATGTAATTCATCAACTTATGTTGAGAAGCATGCTCACATGAGCATACACCCTGCGCTGGTGAAATAAAGACTAGTTTCCGTGCCGTTCTCTATTGAAATTAATTGTGCAAATAAAATGTAGAGAATTACTTAAACGCTAGCGTCAAACAAATTTAACTTGCGTAAGTAAATAAGTAATGCTTAATGTATTTCACACGGCCTTAATTTGATTTTAATAGATTGTTACGTGATCTAATTTAACTGATGTTGGCTTTAAGGATTGTGATTCACCGTATTAAGGTACATAATACACGACACTATATTCATATTTTAAATAAACCAAGAAGTGTGTAGAACTATTTCTCTAACATGAATAGCTATCTTCAATATGAAGATATATATCTAATTTATAGGGATATCTCTCTAACATGAATAGCTATCTTAATCATGAATATATATCTCCAAGTTATAGGGATATCTCTAACATGAATAGTTATCTTAAATAGGATGATATATCTCCAAGTTATAGGAATATCTCTAACATGATTAGTTATCTTAAATAGGATAATATATCTCTAAGTTATAGTGATATCTCTAGCATAAATATATATCTTACATATTAAGATATCTCTCTTGAGTTATAGATATATCTCTAAGTTATAGATATATTTCCAAGTTATAGATATATCCCACTAAATTGTACAGATGTATTTCTCTCTCTTATAGAGATATCTGTCAGAGAGATATCTCTTAGACGGATAAATTGTAAATTTATTGTTTTTCCCAGCCTTCGAAGATGAATGCCAAACACGTGTACAGTGTAACAGCACCTATGCAGAACTGAAACCTCTTTAGATGTTTTTGTTTCTATGGTGTTTTACACCGTTTTTAACATGTTTTTCAAGTCATATTACGGCGTGTTCTGCGTAAGTTACTAGTACTACTGGTCAATCTGTCCTTACACCAGTTAAGCAGTCGAAATACTTACACAAACATCCTGAGACTGTCAGGCGGCCAAGGAGGGAAAGGCATTATAACCAGTTTTAACGACTTTGGTATGACCCGCTATTCAAAGCCTGAGAATGTCAAGCACGTAGACAGTGTAATAGTGAACTTGTCCTGGTAGTTACTGTCTCTCCATGTATTTCACACAGCTATCGTCTCAAAAATATTGTATCAGATAAGGGCTTACGTTACATGGATTTTTAAATTGTCAATGGACATGAACGCTCAACGTGTACGTGGAAAAAGTCATAAATATGACCTTAACCTTGTGGTTAAACTGATGGGTCGGATTTGTTATGTACAAGTCTCAGAAACGTCAAAAACGTCAGCGTAAGACGAAAACTATTTGCTGAAATCAAAGATTACGCCGTGAATGACGCCTTTGATAACGCCGGTTATGACGCCGAGATAGTCTCAAACTCTCCCGCGATACATTTCCGGAAAGAAAACCCTTTCTCACAGCAGATGGAGAATAGGAGTTGTCGATGGACATGAACGCTCAACGTGTACGTGGAAAAAGTCATAAATATGACCTTAACATTGTGGTTAAACTGATGGGTCGGCTTTGTTACGGCCTTACCCTAAGGTAGATCTGAGCTTTTTTAAAAGAGACCGTATATATGTTCTGTACAAGTCTCAAAAACGTCAGCGTAAGACGAGAACTATTTGCTGAAGCCAAAGATTACGCCGTGAATGACGCCTATGATGACGCCGGTTATGACGCCGAGATAGCCTTAAATCTCCCGGGATACATTTCCGGAACGAAAACGCTTTCTCACAGCAGATGGAGAAAATGCTCATTATTATCCCTTTATCACAATATATTCAACTCTATTTAATATTATATCTTAATTTTAGACAGTTCTTATAGTGTTTAGCGTAGATGTTTACGAAGTCGTCTGCTGCAGGTTTGTTGCAAGTCTGAATGATTCAAAAAGGTTAATGCTATTTCAGAGCACGTGTTCAAAACCCGAGATTTTATCGTAAGCAAATATGGATAGATTTTTTATTCAGGAAATGGAAAATACGCCCAACATACCACAAACATATAACATATTTGCTTTAACACTTGTCAAATATAATGGGACGAACGTGGGGCACCTTTCGATGACGTGCTTCATGTTTATGTTGTGGATGTAGTATTTATCAGTCATAATTATTCTAATACCTCTTGTAAAAGGTATTACAGTCACGATTATTTAAAAAGAAATGTTAACGATTAATCCTTTCCAACATATAAACGCATTTTGACTTGTTTGCAGCAAACGACTTTTGAAAATGTTAACTCAAAATAAGAAATTGCTCATAATGAGCAATTTCTTATTTTTGCATACTTTTTTTCAAACAGATTCAAAAATCTTCATTTATAGAAATTGTTCACATGTTTGCCTAGATATTTTCAATTCGTCTACTGTAGATGTGCTATACATTGTATGTGAGTAAGGGTTAAAGGGTCACGTCTCATACATTTTGGAAGTTTGTTAATACGAAGTTGAAAGGTTCAACTCTGATACATTGTGGGGACTGGTTTATACCAAGTTTAAATATTCACGTCTGATACATTGTCTGTTGCGTTATAGAGCTTGGTTTATAGAGGTTTGAATGTTCACGTCTGATACATTGTCTGTTGCGTTATAGAGCTTGGTTTATAGAGGTTTGACTGTTCACGTCTGATACATTGTCTGTTGCGTTATAGAGCTTGGTTTATAGAGGTTTGAATGTTCACGTCTGATACTTTTAATAATTTGATTTATACCTAGTTTAAAGGTACACGTCTGATACGTTTAAGAGCTTGGTTTATTGTAGTGTAAATGTACACGTCTGATACGTTTAATAATTTGATTTATACCTAGTTTAAAGGTACACGTCTGATACGTTTAAGAGCTTGGTTTATTGTAGTGTAAAGGTACACGTCTGATACGTTTAAGAGCTTGGTTTAAAGAAGTTTTAAAAGGTTCACGTCTGATACGTTTAAGAATTTGAGTTATACGCAGTTTAAAAGGTTCACGTCTGATACGTTTAAGAATTTGGTTTATATAAGTTAAAAGGTTCAAAGGTTCACGTCTGATACGTTTTAGTGCTTGGTCAGTAGCAGTTTAAATGTTCACGTCTGATACGTTTAAGATTTTGAGTTATACGTTGTTTAAAAGGTTCCGGAGGGAGGGGGGGGGGGGGTATGAAGTTTAAAGGTTCCTATCCGATACGGTTTGGGGTTGGCTTATATGGGGGTTAAAAGGTTCACGTCCAATACGGCTTTGGGGTTGGCTTATATGAAATTTAAAGGGTCACGTCCGATATACACTTTTGGGTTGGCTTATATAAATTGCAAAGGTTCACGTCCGATACGCTTTTAGGTTGGCTTATATGGAGTTAAAAGGTTCAAGTCCTATACGGTTTTGGGTTGGCTTATATGAAGCTAAAAGGTTCACGTCCAATACGGTTTTGGGTTGGCTTATATGGACTTAAAAGGTTCACGTCCGATACGGTTTTGGGTTAGCTTATATGAAATTTAAACGTTCAAGTCCTATACGGCTTTGGGTTGGCTTATATGAAGTTAAAAGGTTCACGTCCAATACGGTTTTGGGTTGGCTTATGTGGACTTAGAAGGTTCACGTCCGATACGCTTTGGGGTTAGCTTATATGAAGTTAAAAGGTTCACGTCCGATACGCTTTGGGGTTGGCTTATATGAAGTTCAAAGGTTCACGTCTGATACGGTTTTGGGTTGGCTTATATGGTGTTAAAAGGTTCATGTCTTATACGGTTTTGGGTTGGCTTATATGAAGTTAAAAGGTTCACGTCCAACACGCTTTGGGGTTGGCTTATATGAAGTTCAAAGATTCACGTCTGATACGGTTTTGGGTTGGCTTATATGGTGTTAAAAGGTTCATGTCCTATACGGTTTTGGGTTGGCTTATATGAAGTTAAAAGGTTCACGTCCAACACGCTTTGGGGTTGGCTTATATGAAGTTCAAAGATTCACGTCTGATACGCTTTGGGGTTGGCTTAAATGAAGTTAAAAGGTTCACGTCTGACACGCTTTGGGGTTGGCTAATATGAAGTTAAAAGGTTCACGTCCGATACGCTTTGGGGTTGGCTTATATGAAGTTTAAAGGTTCACGTTCGATATTCTTTGGGGTTGGCTTATATGAAGTTTAAAGGTTCACGTCCGATACGCTTTGGGGTTGGCTTATATGAGGTTTAAAGGTTCACATCCAATACGGTTTTGGATTGGCTCAAGGTTCACGTGCAATACGGCTTTGGCTTATATGAAATTTAAAGTTTCACGTCCGATACTGTGTTTTGGTTGGCTTATATGAAGTTAAAAGGTTCACGTTCAAACGCTTTGAGGTTAGCTTATACGCAGTTTAAGGGTTCAGGTCCGATACGGATTTGGGTTGGCTTATATGAAGTTTAAAGGTTCACGTCCGATACATTTTAGGGGGTTGCCTTATATGAAGTGTAAAGGTTCACGTCCGATAGGCTTATATGAAGTTAAAATGTTCACATCCAATACATTTTAGGGGGTTGCCTTATATGAAGTTTAAAGGTTTAAGTCCGATACGTTTTTGGGGGTTGTTTTTTATGAACGTTAAAGGTTCACATCCGATACGCTTTAGGGTTGGCTTATATGAAGTTAAAAGGTTCACGTCCGATACGCTTTGGGGTTGGCTTATATGAAGTTAAAATGTTCACGCGCGATACGGTTTTGGGTTGGTTTATATGATGTTAAAAGGTTCACGTGCGATACGGTTTGGGCTTATATGAAATTAAAAGGTTCACGTCCGATACACTTTGGGGTTGGCTGATATGAAGTTAAAAGGTTCACATCCAATACGGTTTTGGGTTGGCTCATATGATGTTGAAAGGTTCACGTGCCTGACGGTTACGGCTCAAATGAAATTTAAAGGTGTCCATCTGATACGGTTTTGGGTTGGCTTATATGAAATGTAAAGGCTCACGTCCGATACGCTTTTGGGTTGGCTTATATGAAGTTAAAATGTTCACGTACGGTACGCTTTGGGGATGACTTATATGAAGTTTAAAGGTTCACATCCAATACGGTTTTGGGTTGGCTCATATGATGTTAAAAGGTTCGCGTGCGATACGGCTTTGGCTTATATGAAATTTAAAGGTTTACGTCCGATGCGGTTTTTGGGTTGGCTTATATGAAGTTGAAAGGTGCACGTTCAAACGCTTTGAGGTTGGCTTATACGCAGTTTAAAAGTTTAGGTCCGATACGGTTTTGGGTTGGCTTATATGAAATGTAAAGGTTCACATCCGATACGCTTTGGGGTTCGCTTATATAAAGTTAAAAGGTTCACGTCCGATTCGTTTTGGATTTAGCTTATATGAAGTTAAAAGGTTCACGTCCGATATAATTTTGGGTTTAGCTTATATGAAGTTAAAAGCTTCACGTCCGATTTAGTTTTCGGTTGGCTTATAGGAAGTTAAAAGGTTCACATCCAATACGTATTGACTTATATGAAGTAAAAGGTACACGTCCGATACGCTTTGGGGTTGGCTTATATGGAGTTTTAAGGTTCACGTCTGATACGCTTTGGGGTAAGCTTATATAAGGTTTAAAAGTTCACGTCCGATATGTTTTGGTGGTTAATTTATACGAAGTTAAATGGAGAAGTTTGAAGGTTCACGTCCGATTCGTTTTAGTGCTTGGTTTTAAGAAGTTTAAAGGTTCCCACCCGATACGGTTTGGGGGGGTTAGTTTATACGAAGTTAAAAGGTTCACGTCCGATATGTTTTGGGGTTTGGTTTATATGAAGTTTAAAGCTACAAGTCCGTTACGTTTTGGGGGATGGTTTTTATGTAGTTAAAATGTCCAAGTCCGATACGTTTTAGGGGCTTGATTTATATGGAGTTTAAAGGTTCCCACCCGATACGGTTTTGGGGTTTAGTTAATACGAAGATAAAAGGTTCACGTCCTATACGTTTTGGGGTTCTTTGGAAATGTTAACGTTCGATTAATGTTTGATTTATAAAAGTTTATACCAGTAATTTTAGTGTATGAATATTATTGTTTGGACTAAAACTGAGGGGATTTCATTAAGTTAATGTTATTTGAATGTAGGAGAAATGGTCGAAAATGTTACAACTTAAATGTTTATACACGAACTAAAAGCCTTATTGTCACGGCTGTAAAACACGTAAAACATTGCCTTTCGTTCATAAAGCTAAAATCAATCATATACATGTACCATTGTCTGGGTAAGACAAATCTCAAAATAACCTAACGCGATTAGGGTAAACCCGAGGGCATTCACCTGAACAAATATCATGGTTGTGTCAGCTGACATATGAAATACTAGAACATAAAACCCTTTCCCACATACAGATGCTTCCTGACGCTTCTGCAGCAGACTACTTATGAAAACATTTTGTCAAAATAGGGCAATGCTTATACTGATTTAATTTTTATTCAATAATTGTTTTACTAATACATGTGTCCCATATTTTTTGAAAAAATATCAAGGTTGTGTCAACTGACATGAAATACTAGAACATAAAACTCTTTCCCACATACAGATGCTTCCTGGCGCCTCTGCAGCAGACTACTTATGAAAACATTTTGTCAAAATAGGGCAATGCTTATAATGAGAAATGCCTCATCATTTTCACACTTTATTTCAATTATTGTTTTACTTATAAATGTGTCCCATGTTTTTAACCCTTTCCCTCATACGACAATTCTGCAGCAGACGACGACTTTGAACATATTTTGTCAAAAAATAGTAAATCTCTATAATTGAATGGATAACCTATAACTAAAAGTGGAAAACATTGTGTCAAAAGGAGAAATTGCTCGTTTTGAGCAATTTCTTCTTTTGTCACTATGTTTTCAAAAAATCCGTCTGCTGTAGTGGCTTCAGAAAGCGTCTATATGAGGGAAAGGGTTAAGGTATCCCAAATTCCGCATAAGAGTTAAATAGCAATCCCAGATGCATTTTGAAGTCTCTGTTCATATTTTAGCCAATATGTGTTCAAAGTCGTCTGCTGCAGATGTGTTGTACGTGGGAAAGGGTTGATGTTTACCTTCGACGGTTAGATTGAAATCTTATTTGCCAACAGCGGAAATTTATTATAGAAATTACACATGTGTTGAAATGAAAACATGACCAATAAACTCCGATGTTCTGCATCAAAACTTATCTGCCCTGTGGCAACTTACTTTTACAACACAAACATACTTGTAACAATATACAATCGACCAGGACAGTCCTTTAACCCTACCCACAATGCGATAAAACTGCAGCAGACGACTTCGAAGACATCTTGAACAAATAGGTAAATTCGCTGTAGATGAAAATATAATTATTGAACAAAATAATACAAATAGTGTGGCAGAAGGAGAAATCAGTATGGGCAGTTTCTTCTTTTGTCACACTAATTTTTAAAGTCGTCTGTTACAAAGTTGTAAAAAAAAGTATGTATGTGGGAAAGGTTAACCATGTCGATATAATCTAAATATAATGCCCCGTTTATTTTGAAACCGTTTACTTTATCATATATCTAAGACATTATCTGTAATATCTCTGGAATAAGTAGTTATAATAATGTGGGAAAATGAGACATTGCTCGATTTATCTCCTTTCTCCGAAATGTTTTCAAAAGACGTCGTCTGTATTAACCCTTTCCCTCATATAGACGCTTTCTGACGCCTATACAGCAGACGGCTTTTTGAAAACATAGTGACAAAAGAAGAAATTGCACAAAACGTGCAATTTCTCCTTTTGTCACAATGTTTTCCCACTTTTAGTCATAGGTTATCCATTCAATTATAGAGATTTTCCAATAATTGACAATATATGTTCAAAGTCGTCTGCTGCAGAATTGTCGTATGAGGGAAAGGGTTAAAGGCGTTTTAATATATCCAGAAATAATATTGATGTTTTACGCCGCTGTCAACATAAGTTTCGTTATATAACGCCGTTTCCCAGACAAAACCAGTACTATCGCCATTATTTATCTTGTGACCGATGTATCAGTCGTAATGCCCTGTCCGCAACCCAGAACACCAAGGAGGGAAGCCATTACTACCGTTTTTAGAGTCGGTGATCGAATCCTCGTCTCTCGCTTCCAAGACAGATACTCTTACCACTACACCTCGGAGGCGGGCCAAGAAATACGGATTACATGGGTAATTTATTTGGGACGTGTCATTTCTTCTTTTCAAAATAAGTACAAGAAGAATTTTGATGCAAAGCATCAAAGACGCCGCGCATGGTTTTGGAGCATGACTTAAACGAACTAGATACAGTTCAGTACATTTAAATAACCTGTGCAAGCAGACAGGATGTAAATATTTCAATATTTCAAAAATCTTAATATCGTAAATAGGCAAAAACATCGCCAGAAACTTTTTTCTGAGCTTTGATGAACCGGGTCGTAAACCAAACTATAAAAAAAAGCGTAGCCCAGGAAGTTAGGGGAAAGTTATTAAATACCCATTACATGTGTCTAAAGTTTTGTATAACGGTAAAAGACATACGTATTTTGTATATTGCTGTTTCTTAAATCATTTTATACAATCTATTTATTCATAAAGGTGTTTTTTTCAAACATATAACAGAGTTTTTCTTAACAATAATAATGTTGGTTGCTCCCTTTTCGAGTACGTCACCCCATGGTACAAAATTAAAACCTATCCCATACTGACGCCGCGCTTCCACGCGGCGTCAATCATTGTCTAAGGAGTGTACCTTCACTGGTGCAGATGTTACGTAATTACCCCATACGTGTTCTCAAACGGATTATTCTAAAGTGGTATTAATTGTATAAAATACATACAAATATTAGAATGTCAATACCTATAATATGTAGGAAGTGTTAAAACACCTAAATGATATGGTGATAATAAACACAATGACCAACGACATACGTAAAATCAAAGCACTGAAAGTGCTGACGTCCTGAGGGCTGCAGGGAGGTTGGAGTAGGTTTAAATGTGAAAGGAAATAACAATTACAGCTTACGTTTATGTATTTTTGTTGAGAAAAACCTGAGAGCAAGAGCTCACAAGTATAGACATTTAAGACATGAAGAATCAAAGGAAAATTTGACAGCATGTTTAGGTAGAATATTTTCAAGTTTCTGCTATATTATATTGAGAAATAGGTCAATGTTAAATCAACTTCCATCAAGTAGAAATAATTCTCTAAACCATGTACTAGACTTGGAGAAAGTGTTTGATCAATGCAAAACCCTCCAAGACAGTTATTCTGACAACGATTCATAATGCAACCTCCAGAGTGTTATCAATATTTTACTTCATTTGGCCTAGTGACCAATTTTGTTTTACCTGATACGACCCATACTCGAAAATGGACTAGATATTATCAATACAAACCTTCTGACAAAGTTTCGAGCTGCTGAAGCAAATAATTCGGCCTCCAGACTATAAACAAGATTTTCCTTCAATATGGCCTAGTGACCTAGTTTTTAACCCGGGATGACCCATATTCTAACTTGGCCTAGATATCATTAAGATAAACATTCTGACCACATTTTGATAAAATGTGGCTTCTACAGTTTTGACAAGATTTTACATCAATTTGGCCTAATGACCTGATTTTATACAGACATAACCAATATTCAAACTTGGCCTACGTATCATCTAGACAAACATTCTGAAACAGTTTCAACATGCTCAAGTTAAAAATGCCGCATCCAGAGTGTTAACAAGATTATATTTCAATGTGGCATAGATACCTAGTTTCTGACCCAATATGACCACACGTCTAACTTGACCTAGATATCATTCAGACAAAATGTCAAGCTAATGAAGCAAAGAATGCGGCCTCTAGATTGTTAACAAGATGTTTCTTCAATTTGGTCTAGTGACATAGTTTTTGACTCGGCATGATCCATATTCGAACTTGGCTTAGAAATCATTAAGATCAACATTCTGACCTAATTTTAAACTGCTATAAGCTTCTATATTTGACCTTCCTTAATCAGTTCGTCAATTGTTGACTGGCCGGTAAGATAAGGGTGTAAACCACCCCATTTATTTCTCCGGCACTCGATTTACACATGGAGTGCATAGTCCGATGACAGGTCTTCCCTTATAAAGTTTACCGACTCGTCGTTAAGTGATATATTATCTGGCGGGAACAGTTTAATTAAATATATAAATTGCATCGACATGTGATGGGTTTCTTTGAATAGCAAGTCCCCGCTAAATCCACCACTGCATTTGTCACGCGACTTTTTTTTTGCACTTTTCGGTTCTACTTCACGAATGTTATTAAGCTTCCAGATTTGACCTCTCGGCGCATTGATTTCTAAAACATTTGTTAAACTTATATTGGAGTACTCACGCCTTAAGTTTTTCACCGATGTTCCAACAACATTATAGTGATCTTTATGGGAGATCTTAACCTTTTAAATGCAGTTTTGTTGAATCCATGATGAACTATTTTTCTCGCGCAGTCTCACCATTAAATGCGTTGTTGGGTGTTAACAGCAGTTGGCAGGCTGCCAACTCCGAAAAAATGGCTTTACTACTATGACCAGGGGCTAAAGCCCAAGGCCAAAAACCTTCCGTATTTTTTTACGTTGTCACAAACGATCTCATGCTTTTAAATATTTCATCATGAACCCCGGCCTAGGAAGTGGGCATTCGGACATTCCGACCAATGTAGCATCAGATCAGCTTGTTCAGACGTACGGCTAACCAGGACTGCACTGTACGCCTCCGAGCTTATTGCGTATTTATGTATATTTCATCCATGAGTCTGAACGCAGTGGTACGATCCGGATCTGCATCCCTTATAAACGTCCCAATGTCGAACTATCTCACGTCAAAGCCCCAATGAGGATAAAGAAAAGGTAGGCCTACCCGAGCATGACAGTCACCCATGCTTTAAGCTACACTAATTTGTCAAGTGTATATATATATGTTGTAAAAAAAAAGAGGTAAAATCTCTCTCTATATATAGAATGACAAACATACATTTTACTCCCGGCAAATTATTCGCTAACCCTTTCCCGAAAACAAGAAGTCAAAACATAGAAAATCTCCATACTTGAATGGATAACCCATGACAAAAAGTGGAAAACATTGTGGCAAAAGGAGAAATTGCACGTTTTGTGCAATTTCTTCTTTTGTCACTATGTTTTCAAAAAGCTGTCTGCTGCAGAGGCTTAATAAGCTTACGAGTTTAGATAAAATAAATGAAAATTCTTTATAAAGGATACTCGTAGTATAATCATGAGAAAAAAAGATGAAACTATTTTTTGCAAAAGGCAAAAAGTGATAATTATGAGCCATTTATCCTATTGTCATAATGTTTTCGTTTTTTCCTATAGATGCGTCGTAGCGCATGGGCCATTTTCCAATTACATTGAATACCCCCCGAAAGGGTTTAAGTTAACCCTTTCCCTCATATAGGCGCTTTCTGACGCCTCTGCAGCAGACGGCTTTTTGAAAACATAGTGACAAAAGAAGAAATTGCACAAAACGTTCGAAGGCGAGTCTTTTTCCAAACGTGTGATAATTACATTATGGTTGGTTTCAGGACATCACCGTTCAATTACAGAGAGAATGTTTTTGTTCCAGTTCTTGGTTGTTTCATCATCCAGAACTCTGCCAATTGTTTTGTTGTTGATGATATAAGCAAAAGTTTTATCGTTTGAATAAAAAAAAATGCCCATCACTTTTACACAAATAAAAAAAATCACAATGAATTCAGTTCAATCATCACATGGTATTCATACAGGTATTATCTACATATTTTAATTTACGATGTTTGCTCTAAGTGTTTGACCCTTTCCCTCATACGACAATTCTGCAGCAGACGACTTTGAACGTATTTTGACAAAAAATGGAAAAATCTCTATAATTGAATGGATAACCTATGACTAAAAGTGGAAAACATTGTGGCAAAAGGAGAAATTGCTCGTTTTGAGCAATTTCTTCTTTTGTCACTATGTTTTCAAAAAGCCGTCTGCTGCAGAGGCGTCAGAAAGCGTCTACATGAGGGAAAGGGTTAAACCTTACCAAAGTAGAGCAATAAAACTTGAAATAGTCTAGGCAAGAACTATGGGAAATATCTATACATCAATGTACAATCATTAAATACAGTAGAAAAAATGTAACAAAATGAGAAATTGCTCATTGTGAGCAACTTTGCCTTTTGTCACAATGTTTTTGCTTCAAATTCATCAAAATGCGTCTTCAAGTTAGAAAGGGTTTAGATGAAAGGAGCTTTACTCCTACACAATTTGCGGTCATATCCGTGTTTAATGTAATAATGTATTTTTCAACACCACAAAAATGCAGCAGTAGGCATCATCTCAATCAATTCATTTTTGTTTGTTATATAAACATATCAATCCAGAGACATATGTATACATGTATACATGTACATATATAGGTTAATATTTATATCTCTCGTCATTATTTTAAAGGTTCAATAGTTCTTCAAAGTGAATTTATTGTAAGTTTTACCCAATCCGTTTATTATGCTTTATAGAACGTTATAAATCACGCTATCTGACTTAACAGTAATGTATCTGACATTATTAAACTATTTATGAAAACAAGAGAGTTACTAGTTAACCTATGAAAGAGGATTATTCCCTCATCTAACCACTAGACGGGAACCAGATGAAATGTCCCCAGTATGATATCACGCTAAGGGTCTTAAACCATTACCCAAATATACCCTTTGCACTTACACGTTAAAAAACATCCGCAAAAAGAACAGAGAAAAAAAACCTCAGCAACAAATAATTGCCCAAATTCGCATAATTTTAGAAAAATATAAGCAAATGTGATTAACCATGGAAATTGTCATAACAATCGGTTTCTACTTTTCTTTCAATGTTTTTTAATCGAGTAAGCACCAAAATCAATCAAATAGTTTCGATACGCGAAAGGGTAAAAAACCCGAAAAACCTATTTTAGTAATTTCATCAGACGTATAGAATTTTAATAAGCTTGCCTTTTTCTCTACATGTATCATTAACGTTACTCTTATGTTATTTTACAATGAAGCGACTTAATTCTTTGACTGTGTGTGTATCTACTTATTGTAAACAGTTTTCTATGTGTGTCTAAATAAGGAAAATTGCTGAACTTCGGAAAACCTTTTACGGGTTAGATTTGTTAAGGGCTATGTATTGTATATTGCACCAACGACTATAGTGTTTTATAAGATGGGGGTGGATTTACTGTGCTTTTCATACAGGTTGTAAAAATGGATGTTCTTCGAGTGTTATAGTGTTTTGTGCATTCTAGTTGTTTTATACGTGAATGTTTGATAGTACTTTTTTTTTTAATATAGATGCATATAGGATTTAAGTTTTGCATAAAAGTGTTTTAAAAATGAAACAGTGAAAATATAATTTAAACTAAGTTAGTCGAATAACATTTTAAGTGTTATGATTTTCATGTGTTTTCGATAGACTTGATGCATCAACATACGTAAGTTAAGCACATATAACAGAAGCAATTAGTGTTAATTGGAAAGCTGGACGAATAATACCTTTAGCAGTATATTCGTCGTGATGTTGTTGCATGCTCTTTATATATAACCCCCATTCCTACATACAGCAAATCTGCAGCAGACGACTTTGAAAAAAAAGTGACAAAAACCTGAAAAATCTCCATAAAATATAGCTTAATTGTTAAATAAAATTGAAAACATAGTTGCCAAAGCTGAAATTGCTCATCATGAGCAATTTCACCTTTGGCCACAATGTTTTCAAAAGTCGTCTGCTGCTATTGCGTCAAAATGCGTCTGCAGGTGAGAAATTGAAGGGTTAAGTGTTGCAAGTCTAGTTTCATGTATGTTGATATTTTAACAAAAGTGACAAAGGGAAGGGAACTAAATTGTCCGTGTGAAAATGATGTGATTCGGGAAAGGGATGTACATAAATCGTGATTTCTTTAGGGCTATGCATAAACATACTATAGGTATTGAATTACAGGTTATTTAATATACATGTATACACTATATATACACACACAGTTTGTGTGTTAAGTCTAGAAGTCGTAATTCACATTTATATATATACATTTTAAAACTATTCCCAATGGTGTAATACTCTTACATTATTTACCTAACCATCTTTTACAATATATTTGCCTGATATCTTCATTAATATATAAACTATATTTCAAACAATGGCATCAATCTTGGATCACTCAAAATATTTAAAAAATAGGCATGTCAAGCATTCGGTTTTGACAAGTCATAAGCGAATTATATGAATATGAAGATAACACTGTTGTGCAGCCAATCGTAATTCTGGCCAGACGGCTTGTATGCGACGGCTGGCTTGGCTCTCTTCCGGTGGCTGCAGCACAGGCTTTACGAAATGGTTCCAGCACTCAACAACGTCATCAGTTTCCGTGCTCTGAAGAGAAATGAACCGTTCCACGAGATAACCAACATTATGGCCTCTGCGTAATGTATCGACCCAGATCAGCCTGCGAATCCCGCGCAGGCTAATCCGGCCCGACACATTCCGTCTTAGGGGGATAGATGTATAGAGTAATGACTCCTGAAACAGAAAATGTACAGGAGGCGAAAAGGGTCTGTCAGGATAAGCCTGTCCAAAATGTTGGTTTTCTGGTGGAACGGCTCAAATCACAATTCTGGGAAACGATACAAATTTATTCAAAACGAACAATTTCTCCTTTTTCACAACAAATCAGAAAACAACCTTTTATTATCTCAAAGAACAAAGTTTTATATAAACAATTTCTCCATTTTACTTTCAAGTTTAGAGAGCGCCTCGGTGATGTAGTGGTAGAGCGCCTGCCTCGGGTGCTGGATGTTCAATCCCCGGTCGGGTCATACCAAAGACTTTAAATAGGGTAGTAATGGCTGCCCTCCTTGGCGCTCAGGGTTGTGGGTTTAGCATTACGACCGACCTATTGGTATCAAGATAAATGGACCAGTAGTACTGGTGACTTCCCAGGAAACGCTCTGATATAACTGAAACATTGTTGAAAGCATCATTAAACATCAACCAATCAATGCATCCACCCCTTTAGATGTGACATTTTTGAAAGCAGCGTTAAACATCAACCAATCAATGCATCCACCACCCCTTTAGATGTAACATTGTTGAAAGCATAATTAAACATCAACCAATCAATGCATCCACCCCTTTAGATGTAACATTGTTGAAAGCATCATTAAACATCAACCAATCAATGCATCCACCCCTTTAGATGTAACATTGTTGAAAGCAGCGTTAAACATCAACCAATCAATGCATCCACCCCTTTAGATGTAACATTGGTGAAAGCATCATTAAACATCAACCAATCAATGCATCCACCCCTTTAGATGTAACATTGTTGAAAGCATCATTAAACATCAACCAATCAATGCATCCACCACCCCTTTAGATGTAACATTGTTGAAAGCAGCGTTAAACATCAACCAATCAATGCATCCACCCCTTTAGATGTAACATTGTTGAAAGCATCATTAAACATCAACCAATCAATGCATCCACCCCTTTAGATGTAACATTGTTGAAAGCAGCTTTAAACATCAACCAATCAATGCACCCACCCCTTTAGATGTAACATTGTTGAAAGCATCATTAAACATCAACCAATCAATGCATCCACCCCTTTAGATGTAACATTGTTGAAAGCAGCGTTAAACATCAACCAATCAATGCATCCACCCCTTTAGATGTAACATTGTTGAAAGCATCATTAAACATCAACCAATCAATGCATCCACCCCTTTAGATGTAACATTGTTGAAAGCAGCGTTAAACATCAACCAATCAATGCATCCACCCCTTTAGATGTAACATTGTTGAAAGCATCATTAAACATCAACCAATCAATGCATCCACCCCTTTAGATGTAACATTGTTGAAAGCAGCGTTAAACATCAACCAATCAATGCATCCACCACCCCTTTGGATGTAACATTGTTGAAAGCATCATTAAACATCAACCAATCAATGCATCCACCCCTTTAGATGTAACATTGTTGAAAGCAGCGTTAAACATCATCCAATCAATGCATCCACCCCTTTAGATGTAACATTGTTGAAAGCAGCGTTAAACATCAACCAATCAATGCATCCACCCCTTTAGATGTAACATTGTTGAAAGCATCATTAAACATCAACCAATCAATGCATCCACCCCTTTAGATGTAACATTGTTGAAAGCATCATTAAACATCAACCAATCAATGCATCCACCCCTTTAGATGTAACATTGTTGAAAGCATCATTAAACATCAACCAATCAATGCATCCACCCCTTTAGATGTAACATTGTTGAAAGCATCGTTAAACATCATCCAATCAATGCATCCACCCCTTTAGATGTAACATTGTTGAAAGCATCATTAAACATCAACCAATCAATGCATCCACCACCCCTTTAGATGTAACATTTTTGAAAGCAGCGTTAAACATCAACCAATCAATGCATCCACCCCTTTAGATGTAACATTGTTGAAAGCATCATTAAACATCAACCAATCAATGCATCCACCCCTTTAGATGTAACATTGTTGAAAGCAGCGTTAAACATCAACCAATCAATGCATCCACCCCTTTAGATGTAACATTGTTGAAAGCAGCGTTAAACATAATCCAATCAATGCATCCACCACCCCTTTAGATGTAACATTGTTGAAAGCAGCGTTAAACATCATCCAATCAATGCATCCACCACCCCTTTAGATGTAACATTGTTGAAAGCATCATTAAACATCAGCCAATCAATGCATCCACCACCCCTTTAGATGTAACATTGTTGAAAGCAGCGTTAAACATCATCCAATCAATGCATCCACCACCCCTTTAGATGTAACATTGTTGAAAGCATCATTAAACATCAGCCAATCAATGCATCCACCACCCCTTTAGATGTAACATTGTTGAAAGCAGCGTTAAACATCAACCAATCAATGCATCCACCACCCCTTTAGATGTAACATTGTTGAAAGCATCATTAAACATCAACCAATCAATGCATCCACCCCTTTAGATGTAACATTGTTGAAAGCAGCGTTAAACATCATCCAATCAATGCATCCACCCCTTTAGATGTAACATTGTTGAAAGCAGCGTTAAACATCAACCAATCAATGCATCCACCCCTTTAGATGTAACATTGTTGAAAGCATCATTAAACATCAACCAATCAATGCATCCACCCCTTTAGATGTAACATTGTTGAAAGCATCATTAAACATCAACCAATCAATGCATCCACCCCTTTAGATGTAACATTGTTGAAAGCATCATTAAACATCAACTAATCAATGCATCCACCCCTTTAGATGTAACATTGTTGAAAGCATCGTTAAACATCATCCAATCAATGCATCCACCCCTTTAGATGTAACATTGTTGAAAGCATCATTAAACATCAACCAATCAATGCATCCACCACCCCTTTAGATGTAACATTTTTGAAAGCAGCGTTAAACATCAACCAATCAATGCATCCACCCCTTTAGATGTAACATTGTTGAAAGCATCATTAAACATCAACCAATCAATGCATCCACCCCTTTAGATGTAACATTGTTGAAAGCAGCGTTAAACATCAACCAATCAATGCATCCACCCCTTTAGATGTAACATTGTTGAAAGCAGCGTTAAACATAATCCAATCAATGCATCCACCACCCCTTTAGATGTAACATTGTTGAAAGCAGCGTTAAACACCATCCAATCAATGCATCCACCCCCCCTTTAGATGTAACATTGTTGAAAGCATCATTAAACATCAGCCAATCAATGCATCCACCACCCCTTTAGATGTAACATTGTTGAAAGCAGCGTTAAACATCATCCAATCAATGCATCCACCACCCCTTTAGATGTAACATTGTTGAAAGCATCATTAAACATCAGCCAATCAATGCATCCACCACCCCTTTAGATGTAACATTGTTGAAAGCAGCGTTAAACATCCACCACCCCTTTAGATGTAACATTGTTGAAAGCATCATTAAACATCAACCAATCAATGCATCCACCACCCCTTTAGATGTAACATTGTTGAAAGCAGCGTTAAACATCATCCAATCAATGCATCCACCCCTTTAGATGTAACATTGTTGAAAGCAGCGTTAAATATCATCCAATCAATGCATCCACCACCCCTTTAGATGTAACATTGTTGAAAGCAGCGTTAAACATCAACCAATCAATGCATCCACCCCTTTAGATGTAACATTTTTGAAAGCAGCGTTAAATATCAACCAATCAATGCATCCACCACCCCTTTAGATGTAACATTGTTGAAAGCAGCGTTAAACATCAACCAATCAATGCATCCACCACCCCTTTAGATGTAACATTGTTGAAAGCATCATTAAACATCAACCAATCAATGCATCCACCCCTTTAGATGTAACATTGTTGAAAGCAGCGTTAAACATCATCCAATCAATGCATCCACCCCTTTAGATGTAACATTGTTGAAAGCATCATTAAACATCAACCAATCAATGCATCCACCCCTTTAGATGTAACATTGTTGAAAGCAGCGTTAAACATCATCCAATCAATGCATCCACCCCTTTAGATGTAACATTGTTGAAAGCATCATTAAACATCAACCAATCAATGCATCCACCACCCCTTTAGATGTAACATTGTTGAAAGCAGCGTTAAACATCAACCAATCAATGCATACACCCCTTTAGATGTAACATTGTTGAAAGCATCATTAAACATCAACTAATCAATGCATCCACCACCCCTTTAGATGTAACATTGTTGAAAGCAGCGTTAAACATCATCCAATCAATGCATCCACCCCTTTAGATGTAACATTGTTGAAAGCATCATTAAACATCAACCAATCAATGCATCCACCACCCCTTTAGATGTAACATTGTTGAAAGCAGGGTTAAACATCATCCAATCAATGCATCCACCCCTTTAGATGTAACATTGTTGAAAGCATCATTAAACATCAACCAATCAATGCATCCACCCCTTTAGATGTAACATTGTTGAAAGCATCATTAAACATCAACCAATCAATGCATCCACCCCTTTAGATGTAACATTGTTGAAAGCATCATTAAACATCAACCAATCAATGCATCCACTCCTTTAGATGTAACATTGTTGAAAGCAGCGTTAAACATCAACCAATCAATGCATCCACCCCTTTAGATGTAACATTGTTGAAAGCATCATTAAACATCAACCAATCAATGCATCCACCCCTTTAGATGTAACATTTTTGAAAGCAGCGTTAAACATCATCCAATCAATGCATCCACCCCTTTAGATGTAACATTTTTGAAAGCAGCGTTAAATATCAACCAATCAATGCATCCACCACCCCTTTAGATGTAACATTGTTGAAAGCAGCGTTAAACATCAACCAATCAATGCATCCACCACCCCTTTAGATGTAAGATTGTTGAAAGCATCATTAAACATCAACCAATCAATGCATCCACCCCTTTAGATGTAACATTGTTGAAAGCAGCGTTAAACATCAACCAATCAATGCATCCACCCCTTTAGATGTAACATTGTTGAAAGCATCATTAAACATCAACTAATCAATGCATCCACCACCCCTTTAGATGTAACATTGTTGAAAGCAGCGTTAAACATCATTCAATCAATGCATCCACCCCTTTAGATGTAACATTGTTGAAAGCATCATTAAACATCAACCAATCAATGCATCCACCACCCCTTTAGATGTAACATTGTTGAAAGCAGCGTTAAACATCATTCAATCAATGCATCCACCCCTTTAGATGTAACATTGTTGAAAGCAGCGTTAAACATCCACCAATCAATGCATCCACCCCTTTAGATGTAACATTGTTGAAAGCATCATTAAACATCAACCAATCAATGCATCCACCCCTTTAGATGTAACATTGTTGAAAGCATCATTAAACATCAACCAATCAATGCATCCACTCCTTTAGATGTAACATTGTTGAAAGCAGCGTTAAACATCAACCAATCAATGCATCCACCCCTTTAGATGTAACATTGTTGAAAGCATCATTAAACATCAACCAATCAATGCATCCACCCCTTTAGATGTAACATTTTTGAAAGCAGCGTTAAACATCATCCAATCAATGCATCCACCCCTTTAGATGTAACATTTTTGAAAGCAGCGTTAAATATCAACCAATCAATGCATCCACCACTCCTTTAGATGTAACATTGTTGAAAGCAGCGTTAAACATCAACCAATCAATGCATCCACCACCCCTTTAGATGTAACATTGTTGAAAGCATCATTAAACATCAACCAATCAATGCATCCACCCCTTTAGATGTAACATTGTTGAAAGCAGCGTTAAACATCATCCAATCAATGCATCCACCCCTTTAGATGTAACATTGTTGAAAGCATCATTAAACATCAACCAATCAATGCATCCACCCCTTTAGATGTAACATTGTTGAAAGCAGCGTTAAACATCATCCAATCAATGCATCCACCCCCTTTAGATGTAACATTGTTGAAAGCATCATTAAACATCAACCAATCAATGCATCCACCACCCCTTTAGATGTAACATTGTTGAAAGCAGCGTTAAACATCAACCAATCAATGCATCCACCCCTTTAGATGTAACATTGTTGAAAGCATCATTAAACATCAACTAATCAATGCATCCACCACCCCTTTAGATGTAACATTGTTGAAAGCAGCGTTAAACATCATCCAATCAATGCATCCACCCCTTTAGATGTAACATTGTTGAAAGCATCATTAAACATCAACCAATGAATGCATCCACCCCTTTAGATGTAACATTGTTGAAAGCATCATTAAACATCAACCAATCAATGCATCCACCCCTTTAGATGTAACATTGTTGAAAGCAGCGTTAAACATCAACCAATCAATGCATCCACCCCTTTAGATGTAACATTGTTGAAAGCATCATTAAACATCAACCAATCAATGCATCCACCCCTTTAGATGTAACATTGTTGAAAGCATCATTAAACATCAACCAATCAATGCATCCACTCCTTTAGATGTAACATTGTTAAAAGCAGCGTTAAACATCAACCAATCAATGCATCCACCCCTTTAGATGTAACATTGTTGAAAGCATCATTAAACATCAACCAATCAATGCATCCACCCCTTTAGATGTAACATTTTTGAAAGCAGCGTTAAACATCATCCAATCAATGCATCCACCCCTTTAGATGTAACATTGTTGAAAGCATCATTAAACATCAACCAATCAATGCATCCACCCCTTTAGATGTAACATTGTTGAAAGCATCATTAAACATCAACCAATCAATGCATCCACCCCTTTAGATGTAACATTGTTGAAAGCAGCGTTAAACATCAACCAATCAATGCATCCACCCCTTTAGATGTAACATTGTTGAAAGCATCATTAAACATCAACCAATCAATGCATCCACCCCTTTAGATGTAACATTTTTGAAAGCAGCGTTAAATATCAACCAATCAATGCATCCACCCCTTTAGATGTAACATTTTTTGTCGTATGTTTTCTGCGCAGACGACCCTAAAATTATGATATAAGGTAAACGTTAGTTTGACATTTGCTGACAATGCAAAATACGTCATCAAAAGATTGGTCGGGTTTTGTTCAAAGTAATCATAATTTTAGGTAATCTTACACAAATTATAATCTGCAACAAACATCTAGGTCATAATAAGGAGACTATGTTAACATGAAAGTAAAGTACAACTATTGAATAGAGTTGAAAACATTTTGGCGAACGAACGAATTGCTTTTTATGAGGACTTTCTCCTTTTGTCACAATGTTTTCAGAGGTTCGTCTGCTGCTGATGCGTCAAAATGCCTATGCATGTGGGAAAGGGTTAAGCCGTATTCGTGACGGTAGTCTCCTGTCCAATTGTGCTATAATTTGTTTATAATTACAAATCAGTGTCACGACTCTGACGAGCACACGTAAATTAGAAAAAAATGATTATTTGTATTTTCAATCAAATTCACAACTTGAATCACCACTCTATACATTTATCCCCCTAAGACGGAATGTGTCGGTCGGATCAGTCCGCGCGGACAGCGCAGGCTGATCTGGTCGATACATTACGCAGATGTCTATCGCCGCAGCTGCAATTACGATTCCTTTATTTTCATACATTTATAATTATATAGTTTATAAATGCGTTTCATGTATTTATTGCAACAACTGGTAAAATGTAAATGAAATATGATACATACATATTTGAAAAGTAATCAATCTCAGATTTAGATCAAATTCAACTAAAATTACATACAATAAAGTAAAAGATTAAGAAATTTGCGATACATCGATTTTATTGCCTATTTTAGTATATATATATCAATGATGCAGACTAAGGGAGAGTGAAGGGCTATGGTAATAATTTGCCACATACGTAAAACTAAAGTCGATCATTGTCCTTGCGATTAAAATCTTTGTCACATTTTGTATGAAAAATTCAAATTAAATTTTACAAGCCGATTCGGTTATACAATTTATTTTGCCAATTCAAAAGTTATTAACATTGAGCATTTTACACGTATGTGTTATACATCGAATGTATTCTAGTCTACCTTTACAATTCACCAGGTAAGCCCGAGTCACATGTGCATGATCATTAACCCCCTTCCCCACAAACAACAAATCTGCAACAGACTTTTATGCAACATTATGGAAATTCACTAAAATATATTGAACTAAAGATTTTTATAAATTAACATTATGTCACAAGTAGAAACGTCTTTCTTTGTCACATTAAATTCAAAAATCGTCTGCTGCATAATTCGTCAAGATACGTCAGTTTTAAATTGAATGTATTCTAATCGACGGTAAAACATTTAATACCGTGTTATGAAATTCTTTTTGTACACGTCTTTTTTCTTCGATTGTAGAAAACTTTATCAAGACATATATATACCAATGAAGAATTTATCTTAATCAAAACTTAGCACTCTGAGACGGCCTACACATTCATTATTGCCAAGCTACGCCCCTGTCCTTGACGTTTAGGTTTGTAGAGTTAACATAACGACTGACTCGCTGGTGTCAGGATAAATGGAACAGTAGTCAGGGGGGTAGGCTTGCAATAATCAATGTGTAGGCGGTCTCGTGAGAAAAATCAACATTGTGGACTCTGCGTAAATTATCGACCCGGATCAGCCTAAGCATGCCACACAGGCCTATCCGGATATACACTTTTCGCCTCCTGTGTATTTTCTGTTTCAGGAATCACTACTCTATACATCTATCCCCCTAAGACGGAATGTGTCGGCCGGATCAGTCTGCGCGGACAGCGCAGGCTGATCAGGTCGATACATTACGCAGATGTCTATCGCCGCAGCTGCATTTTGGGGTATTTTGAGAAAAAAATGTGTAGGCACGTGCCTACAGTGCCTAAAGGGAGCTACGCCCCTGGTACTAGTATTGATAACTTACACAGGAAACGCCGTGATATAACTGCACAACTGTTGAAGGCGTCCTAAAATACCATACAAACAAAACAAAATAGTCCAAAACGGTTTCGATAAGATATCTTCACTACATTAATAAGCTCTGATTGTTTTTGATGAAAAATGCGACTCTAATCAAACGGGGCAAACGCACTTGAACATCGCTGGGTATTACAATGACTACAAACCGGATATGATGGGATGTATTGATGTCATAGGCCATAAATAACAGCTCATATCTCCTATAGACTTGACACGAATTCACTTACAACCCTTTACCATTTGCATACGCATTTGGATGCATCCGCACCATGCAGACGACTTTTGAAAACCTTGTGGCAAAAGAAGAAATTGCTCATAAAAAAATTAAATTTTCTGTTATAGAGAATGTCTATAATGTGTACAGATGTCTTCAAAGTCGTCTACTGCAAATGTTCTGTTTGTGGGAAAATGTTTAAGTGCGTACCCATTTACAATTTCCATAAAACAGACGACTTATGAAAACAGCTAAACAGCGAGAAAGAGAGCCAATGGGTCATAGGTCGCGGGTTCGGTCCACGACCGCACCATACCAAACACTTAAAGGTGGTTTTAATAGCATTCCCTCATGGGCGCGGGGTTAGCACTACAACTGACTCCCAGGTATAAGGATAAATGGACCAGTATAACTGGTAAATTACCCTGAAACGCCTTGGAATAACTATAAGAGTGTCCAGGCGAGCACAAAATACCATACAAACAATCAAAACAGGACGGGTTTAATGTAAATCGACGTGTGAACACATTTCGACCCTTTCCCACGTACAACAATGCTGCAGCAGACGACTTTAACAACTTATTGACAAACAATAAATCAGAGTAATATTAACTCTTTCAGCGCCTTTTAGTCATCAAAATAGTCCAAAAGTAGAGATGGAGACGCCCGATTTGTAACATGGAAGAATCTACTTTAAACAATTCGACGCTGAAAGAGTTAAATAGAATTAAAAACATTGTGGCCAAAGGAGAAAATGCTCGTCGTCTGCTGCTATTGCGTCAAAATGCGTTTGCAGGTAGGAAAGTGTAAATTAAATTTTCCACGTTGCACACATAATATCATTGGAAAGAATAGACATGTGGTAACAAACGCTCGTATAGATCTAATGACTGCCTATTACGTCACAATACATTAAATAAATTATTTCTTTGTTTCCATGTAAATCAACCCGTTTCAACCCTCAATTGTCACACTTTCTAAGCGATTTACAGGTATAACACCCATATATCATTGACATCTAAGCTTTGAAATCATCCAAAGAAAATTGGTGGCCATGTATTTTTGCAAGACAGATTTAACGAAATCGGGCTAGGACGAAACTGGGTTTTCACATTTCCAGTACATCCAATACATATTCACAATGAATTTGAACTCAATGCCATATATTCAACATGAAATCCGGAGAAGGTATACACTCATTTCTACGCAAACAAATGTTTTAACCCTTTCCCTCATATAGACAATTTCTAACGCCTCTGTAGCAGACGACTTTTTGAAAACATAGTGACAAATGAAGAAATTGCACAAAACGTGCAATTTCTCCTTTTGCCACAATGTTTTCCACTTTTTGTCATAGGTTATCCATTCAATTATGGAGATTTTCTATGTTTTGACAAAATAAGTTCAAAGTCGTCTGCTGCAGAATTGTCGTATGAGGGAAAGGGTTAAGGGACTATTTTGCTCTAGACCAGCATGGCCGCGGATGTATTTGGCGTAATTTGACCTATAAAAAGTATTTTCAGATTGACCATTTGTGGTATGGTGCGATTTGATTGGACAGAAAAACAATAAGTAAATGTCTTGAGTCAATTCGACACGACCTTTAATATGGTTCCGTCAGATCCAATAAATGTATAGCAAAGTAGTTTTGGTGTGATTTTTATGAGATTCCATTTTTAGCAACTGGTCAGATCAGGGACGGAGATAAGATATTATCTAACGTCCCTGGTCAGATATAGGCCAATACTGGTACGACCTGTCCCTACTTTCATTTCTAGCACAACTTCTCAAAAATGTCAATAAGAAACAGTACACTTCCAATTCATATACAATACATGAACATAGCCTATAACCTCGATTCCACATATTCAATGCAGACGGCTATGGACACACACGCTTTTCACGTCAACAACATAATTCGCTTACGGACTATTTGGTAATAAATTGATCCGGTCACGGATGTATTTGGCAATATCTGCTCTCTTACACTACATATTTGTATTTTTAAGCAAGTCATGTTAAAGCCCTTCTCAATTTGTCTTCATTTTCAATTCTGTAAAAATTCAAACTTTCTTGACAGATTATATTGACATAAAACGTTCGAGAAATAGAAAATGTATGATTGAACAGTTTAACACAATATAACTCAAACAAATGAAGTGTTTTAAAAATAAACAACATATGCTGCTTTAAACAGTGGTGACATGTGTTAGGGATGGTGGATTTTTAATCTGATATAAACATGAATTCGGTTGCTAAGGAACCACTGAGAAAGACATTCAGTTTGAAATCTCAAAGTTCAGTGGAACTGGACGCAACGAGATTTTTGGAACTGTTGACGTCAGACGATAACTCACATGAGATTGACACGGACGTGAGAATCACCCGGAAATCATTGTCGAAAATACAAGGTGAGCTGAATCTCACAGACGCGGAGCTTGATATCATATTTCAAGCGCTTGACACGAATGGTGATGGAGTTTTAACAGTGTCGGAATTAAAGGAGCAAAGTCGTTCGGAGAATTTTATGGTGTTTGAAAAGTGCCCGGATGAAGTAGAAGTTCTTCCGCAGTTGTCAGAGGATTTGACTTTGCTGGAAACCGATTGGTTAGTATTCAAACAGTTAATTAACGCTTTTCCTCATATAGACGCTTTCTGACGCCTCTACAGCAGACCGCTTTTTGAAAACATATTGACAAAAGAAGAAATTGCTCAAAACCAGCAATTTCTCCTTTTGCCACAATGTTTTCCTCTTTTAGTCATAGGTTATCCATTCAATTATGGAGATTTTCTATATTTCGACAAAATATGTTCAAAGTCATCTGCTGCAGAATTGTCGTATGAGGGAAAGGGTTACCATTAATTTTAAATGATTTTTTTCCCATCATAAACATTCAAGCTGTTATTTTAGATTATTCGTAGTTCACACATCTTTATTCGCACTCGTGGTGATGATTCATAATATCTGATTCACTTTTCAAAAAAAATCGAGCCTGTCCATGCAAAACTATACAGCCAGGCCGTTGCGAACAGCTTAGATTCAGAACAGCCATACGCATACAAACAGTATGATATGAATCTACACTTATCGCAAATCACTTTCAAAGGATGCGTTGAAGCTCCTGTAGAAGCTCCTGTAGAAGCTCCTGTAGAAGCTCCTGTAGAAGCTCCTATAGAAGCTCCTGTAGAAGCTCCTGTTGAAGCACCTGTAGAAGCTCCTGTTGAAGCTCCTGTAGAAGCTCCTGTAAAAGCTCCTGTTGAAGCTCCTGTAGAAGCTCCTGTTGAAGCTCCTGTTGAAGCTCATGTAGAAGCTCATGTTGAAGCTCATGTAAAAGCTCCTGTAGAAGCTCCTGTAGATGCTCCTGTTGAAGCTCCTGTAAAAGCTCCTGTTGAAGCTCATGTAGAAGCTCCTGTTGAAGCTCCTGTATAAGCTCATGTAGAAGCTCCTGTAGAAGCTCCTGTAAAAGCTCCTGTAGAAGCTCCTGTTGAAGCTCCTGTAGAAGCTCCTGTTGAAGCTCCTGTAGAAGCTCCTGTTGAAGCTCCTGTAAAAGCTCCTGTAGAAGCTCCTGTAGAAGCTCATGTTGAAGCTCCTGTAAAAGCTCCTGTTGAAGCTCCTATAGAAGCTCATGTTGAAGCTCCTGTAGAAGCTCCTGTAGAAGCTCCTGTAGAAGCTCTTGTAAAAGCTCCTGTATAAGCTCCTGTAGAAGCTCATGTAGAAGCTCCTGTAGAAGCTCCTGTTGAAGCTCCTGAAAAAGCTCCTATAGAAGCTCCTGTATAAGCTCCTGTAAAAGCTCCTGTTGAAGCTCCTGTAGAGTTGTAAAGATTCTGATTAAACTGAAAAGATGTACTAGTGCATTAGAACCTACATTACTAAAAAGTGCCTACTTGTTCCTTTTCGCATGGAACGCAATTTTATGAGACAACTCTTGGGCTGAATGTTATTGACCTCAATTGAGATAACTTTTAAATTGAATGTTATGGTACTCAGAAGAATCGTTTCATCGTGATAACTCTTGAACTCTTTATATACAAATTGAATTGTATGGTACTCGAATGAATCGTCTGATCGAGACAACTCTTGATCTTGAATGTTATGGTACTCAGAAGAATAGTTTCACCGAGACAATTCTTGAATTATGTTATGGTATAGTAGGTTCTACGAATACCGTGTTATCTCGAATACCAAGGTAAACACGAAACTGGTGTTTTCAATGTTGCGCGTGTACAACCGGTTGTCGTATGATTCCACCAGGAACCCCCGTTATCCTGGCTTTCAACTGCTACAATTTTTTTTTTTATTTTAAAAAAAATCAATATTCGCAGAAATTACGAGACATCATGCTTGTTACCCATTATACAAAGAATATCCTACTTGCCGAAAACCTTTTGTTTATTTTTTCTTTCACATTTGAACATGTTGTCTATTAGCTGCTTATGACATCATAGGAATTTGAAGTCACATGATTACATTCCGTTAAATGTTAACATATGCTAGTTTTAAACTTTTAAATCATATAATGTGTTACAAAAATTAAGGATGTTATTATAAGGACTAAAAAAATAACAAAGAAATAGGTCATTTTTGGAAAATATGATTAAATTGTGCCAATAAGAAAATTTAACAAATTGATTCTGAAAATATCGTGTAAATAAGTTCATAGTTTTGAACAGTTAATAAATCAACATTTCAATTATATATAACTGTTCTAGTGACAAATGTTTTATAGGATAATCATTTTCACATTAAATATCACAATCTTGTAAAGAGTTGATACAACAGGACCACCATACTAATGCTTTTTGTAATTACACCGGTGAGTGATTGCCTCCCTTGAAAGTCAATTTCAAAATGGCTGCGGATTGACTCGATTTTTCGAACTTTGCACAGAAGTGAATGATTATTTGGTGTAAGTTGAATAACAAGGACATATAAAGGAACGAGTGACAGTGGGTATAATTTACAGTTCAGTTTTCTTTCTTTATTTTTTCCCTAAAAAACCGTAAGTACACCGATAATAGGGTGTCCCATCCTACTCAGAAGAATCGTCTACTCGAGAGAGATCTTTCTTGAATTGAACGTTATGGCACTCGAATGAATCGTTTGATCGTGATAATTCTTGAACCATTTGTTATGGCACTCCAAAGAACTTTTGATCGTGATGACTCTTGAATTCTTTGTTATGGCACTCAAAAGAGTCGTTTGATCGTGATTACTCTTGAACTCTTTGTTATGCCACTCAAAAGAATCGTTTGATCGTGATAACTCTTGAACTCTGTTATGGCGCTCCAAAGAGTTGTCTCATCGAGACAACTTTTGAATTATGTTATGATACTCACAAGAATAATAGTTTACTTTTTCTAACTAATTTAATATTTATTCTAAATCGATTGCGAGTTCCGCCTCAAGATGGTGTTTCATAAATTAGCTATATCCCTCCAGGACCAGTACACCAAGGAGTCAATTTTATTCCTCCTTCCGGACTGAACATAAGAAATAGTCAAAGCTCTCGGGTAATGGGCCTTTGATTGTTTAACCCTTTCCCTCATATAGACGCTTTCTGACGTCTCTGCAGCAGACGGCTTTTTAAAAACATAGTGACAAAAGAAGAAATTACTCAAAACGAGCAATTTCTTCTTTTGCCACGATGTTTTCCACTTTTTGTCATAGGTTATCCATTCAATTATAGAGATTTTCTATTTTTTGACAAAATACGTTTAAAGTCGTCTGCTGCAGAATTGTGAGAACTCAAACGAATCATCTTAGGGAGAAAACTTAAATTGTATAGTTGACCGCCTCGGTGGTGTATTGGTAGAACGTCTGTCTCGGTGCGGGAGGTCGCTTGTTCGATACCCGGCCGGGTCATACCATGTTCCTTATAAAAGGTAGTAATTATTTACCCTCCTTTTGGCGTTCCGAATGATTGGGTTAGATTCCCGACTGACTCGCTGTGTCGGGATCAATGGGGGACTGGTAGAACTAATAACTTATCCGTCCGAAGAACAAATGTGATATCATGTTTCATGAAGACAGAAGTTATAATTCGAGAGAATATTCTGGAAAAATATGAAATTATTATCTTTGAGAAATGTTCTGGGGGAAAATATCAAATTGTTATCTTTGAGAAATGTTCTGGGAAAATATGAAATTATTATCTTTGAGAAATGTTCTGGGGAAAATATGAAATTGTTATCTTTGAGAAATGTTCTGGGAAAATATGAAATTGTTATCTTTGAGAAATGTTCTGGGAAAATATGAAATTGTTATCTTTGAGAAATGTTCTGGGAAAATATGAAATTATTATCTTTGAGAAATGTTCTGAAGAAATATGAAATTATTATCTTTGAGAAATGTGCTGGGAAAATATGAAATTGTTATCTTTGAGAAATGTTCTGTGTTTTCAACATCGGGAATCGAAGTTACACGCATGTGTATACATGTACGGAAATATAGACTGTTATATACCGATATCTATAAATAAATTCGATTCCCTATGGTTTTTAAAATGTCTTCTGAGAGATATGGCTAACATATATAGTAAAATGTTACCTTATAACACAATTCCTTTGAAAAAACTTTGACATCCCTGAAAGTATTGAGGAATTCAAAGTCCTTCAGTCACAAATAATCTATTTCAATATTGCCCATAAAGACATTAAAACGAAGTAGATTAACAGTACAACTGGCTCAGAAACTTTTAAACTCTGAAAACGTGCTCACTGCTTTGCAACGATTTCAGTTATTTGCTGACCACAATGCTTGCAAACAAAATCTGAAATCAGATGTGTGTAGTTTTATAATTTTGGAGTCTGACCTTCGAATAATCTAAGATTTGTATATCTAGGAAGGTTAAGCCTTTACGGTTTATTAGAATTAACAACTGTGAGGAATGCACAGAATGTGTAATGTCGTTTGAAGTGCGTGGGTCATGAGACCACAAGGTCGATAGAATTATGTTGCGAATTAACCACAGACAGCACATCTGCAGCAGACGACTTTGAAAAAGGTTTGGCAAAAACGTGAACAAATCTCCATTAAAGATAGCTTAATTTTTAAATAATGTTAAAAACAGTGTGGCCAAAGGAGAAATGGCTCATTATGAGCAATTTCTCCTTTGGCCACAATGTTAACAAAAGTCGTCTGCTGCTTTTGCGTCAAAATGAGTCTGTATGTGGGATAGGGTTAAACGCGTTTCAACCCTTATTCTGCTGGAAGTGTTCCTGCACGCCTACTCAGTTATATCTCTGCCTGGTTAAGCTAGGAGATTAGGGGGAATTTTAAAGGTGTTTTAATTGATATGAAGAATCGATAGATAGATAACGAATTTATATAGAAACAAAAAGAAATTAAACGAAGAAACTTGTTTAAAAGCAGAAAATATAAAATCACTTTCAAATAATAATTATATAATTGATATTGAACAAAGTGCTTCAATTTTTACATTTACAAAGTCATAATTGAGTCCGTGCAAAGGAAAGGGTACAGTTTTCCTTTCGTGAGTACGTAGGGGCAGATCAGCATATGCATCTTTAAAGTAAGATCAAGATATTATTTGTTCACATACTACTTACGCAATCTTGTTAAAAGCGTATGTCAACTTGTGTATATATGATTTGTATAAGACGGAGCGGATGTACGAGCTAATTTGAGCGCATATATGTCCATCAATGCCAACTTGTACATGTTCCCATGAGCGTGCATTTATTTACAGATTGAAATCTATTAAAATTAATCGATTTACGATTTGGATCATGATGAGATCGAGAGACAGCAAAGCCAATACATTATTACAAGATCTAATTTAAATGAAATAAACATTACAGATAGATAAATTCATTCAATAGAGAGTTTAGAGTTTATTCAAATTATCACCAGAAGGTCATAGACCCATGCGGTAAGTAAAGAATACAATATTTAATATATACAATTGTACATGGCAATATATAAATCATGGGATGCATTAGTAAAAACGCTATATATGCATGAGTTAATAAGGCCGTATCAATCAACATATTGCCTTAATGACAATCAAAAAAAAGTTGAAGTAAAACGTCCTTAATATATAGTATTATGTGACATAGGTGAATTCTTAACACTATATTAAATGTTATCAAATATTTATTTTTTATATACTTTAAATGGCCTTAACCCTTTCAAACATATACATGCTTTCTGACGCAATTGCTGGAGCCGCTTTTCGTAAACATGAATACAAAAGGAGAAATTGCTTTACGTCATTTATATCGAATTCCCATTTTTTTCCCTAGATGTTTTCAAAGTCGTCTACTGCAGATTTGTTGTATGTTGGAAAGGGTTCAACAGTATTCTTTTACCTTTCATTTAACCCTTTACCACGTCTGCAGCAGACGACTTTTGAAAACAGCGTGAACTTTTTTCAGTATATTATACATACAATTATAGAGATTTTCCATATTTTTGAGTTGACATTTTCAAAGTCATCTGCTGCAGATTTGCTGTATGTGGGAAAGGGTTAACACATTGAAACATTGAATGCATTTGCATGCAATGCTGGCCGCAGTAGCCGAAATGGGGGCAATGACGAATCTAATTGCAGTTCATTACCAAATCTTAATAGAGTGAAAAACGAGACATGTAACAGATCAGATTTCGTTTGTATTCAAGTGTTCAGGGATCTTTCAATGTCAACCTGAATTTGAAGTTCTAATACCAATGAGGCGGTTTGAGTCATTGCATAAGTTGATAGGTTTTTATACCGGTCGATGTTTATCGTTCATTGTTACATGGATACATACATAACGCTTTCCGTTATCAGTAATTCATCGGCATGCAACATGCATCGTTCATATAATTGAATTGAAAACATTAATACGATCTAGCCGATAACTCAAAACGTTTTTTGGAGTGGTTAGTTTGGAAATGTAGTGCCGAGTTCCGGTAGCTCAGGTGGTATCGACGGGAGCTGTCAGTCCAGCGGTTCGAACCTCAGCTCGGCCAACATTCTTTCCGACGTTTGTCAAAAGTCACTGAGACACGCGTCATTCGTCTTTAACAAATGGGCTAACAGTCAACGTGGAAAAGCCGTCAGTTGATTGGAAAGTATGTTGTGTCGATTACTGGTATGATAAAGCCAGGAACATCATGGGTAGGTGAATTCGCCGCCGTGATATCACTGAAAACTTGTTGAAAACGGCGTTAAACCCCAATCACTCACTCACTTATTATACCAATCAAAATATAGAACGTATGTAGTAGTCATTCAAATTTAAACACTGTGGATACTATCATATTCAAATTCTCTATTTCGTAATGTACATGTAAACATACTTGTTTCTTGATACATAATTTCAGCAGTATGTCACAGCTAATTATAGTAGTAGTATAACATATATATTCAACTCATAATGATACAAATGCAATCAAATTCTTAGTGGTAATAGTTACTTTATTTGATTAAATGAGTCCTGCTGCGAATCCCCACATCACATGGAGGATGAACAAAACATTGAACATTTACCAATTCATGTCTGGAATTCAAATTCAAGTTATAGCCACTATTAGAAATGGATAAACATTTGCAATGTCTCCTTTTCTCACTGTTTCTCTACTTTAATAAGTATATAGCTTCAACATCGTTAAAAGCCTGTATGCGTTAATGGATTAACCCTTTACCTGATATAGATTACTATTGATGCCTCTACACGAAACTACTTTTGACAACATTGTTGAGAAAAGAATGAGAAATAAGAAAATGTTCAGACGCTACATACTTTTCCACCGCTGTTTTCGAAGCAGACGGATCTGACATCATGGTTAAAAAGCAACAACCGGCCACATTTCGCAATGATTTCTCCCTTTCTCACGTGAAGACACATTTTGACGCGTCTGCAGCAGACGACGTTTGAAAACATTTAGGCAAAAGGAGAAATTGCTCATGATGATCAATTTCTCCTTTGACCTCAATGATTTCCAACTTTTTTCAATAATGATGCCTTCATTTACAGAATTTTAGACATATTAGACTAGGTGTTTTCAAAAATCGTTCGCTGCATATTTGTTTTATTTGGGAAGTAGCTAAACTTATCAGCTGTATTTATTTTACATCTCTTCACAAAAAGAAGAAATGATTATAGTATATACGTCGCGTCTAAATAATGCTATTTCACTGTGAATAACTATTTTTGTTTCTCCATGATCGACCAATGTACGTTTGTATATATTAATATTTATTTATGTTGTCATTATTGTAATGTTTAATATGAAATGTATATACTCTTCAAACTTGAAATTAAGATTATCTATCTGTCTACTTTCACAACATTTCTTAATTCTATACTTTTAAACTGTTTATTGCACAGATGTGACAAAATGATAGGCGTAGTATTTGCATAATTGATGTAAAGAAAGTTGCACAATGTGTATGATTGGTGCTAATTGGCCATGAATGACAGGCGCGAGATAGCCTTCTGGTAGCTCTAACCGCTCCCCCGAATGCCAATTATTGTCAGGTAGACATAATTGTTTGCGATGTCAAAAGATGATTGTACCACAATAGGAAAGTTTAATTAATTGATTACATCCTGCAGCACCTGCAGATGTTAAAAGATGTTCATGTATCTGACATGGTATAAAACAGGGCGTTATATTAGAACCATATCATTTCAATTTAGAAACTAGCTGTTGAATGTTTAAATCTGTTTTCAAATGACACTCGACCTATATTGTAAACTTTGGATTGAGTTTTGTTATTATTGAATTGGAAAATGGGATTGAAAATGGAGTTTGAACGTTTTGGGTTTAATCCATCATTTAAAGACCATGGAAGTGACATGCTTGATGGAGATTGGGTTATAATTCCTAAAACCTTTAACTGTGATGGTTCGTGTTCTCGAGTGCGAAGATGGTATAAATATTGTTTTTCATTTGATATCTTTTTTGTGTGTGTGTAAAATTACATTGGTATAGGTTGAAATTGCAGGTTAACCCGTTCTCACATGCAGACGATTTCTAACGACTCTGCAGCAGTCCACTTTTAAAAACAATGTGACAAAAGGAGAAAGTGTTCATAATGAGCAGTTACTCCTTTTACCACAATGTGTTCAACCCTATTTTATTAGTATAGTTTAATTTAAAGAGATTTTCCTTATTTTTTGCTAAGATGTTTTTAAAGTCATCTGCTGCTGATTTGTTGTATATGGGAGAGGGTTAAACCACGTCCGATGACTAAGAGTCTTACTGCATATCTATAAGTCTGAACAATTCCACCTTGTTGTAAAACGCTCTCCCATCTGAAACAGAGAAGGGTTATCATATATAGTTGTTTAAGCTTAACCCTTTCCCTCATATAGACGGTTTCTGACGTCTCTGCAGCAGACGGCTTTTTGAAAACATAGTGACAAAAGAAGAAATTGCCCAAAACGAGCAATTTCTCATTCTGTCACAATGTTTTCGACTATCATATCAATTTAAGAGGTTTTCTATTTTTTGATAAAATATGTTTAAAGTCGTCTGCTGCAGAATTGTCGTATGTGGGTCAGGGTTATGTCCTAGCGTATTGTTATGTGCATTTGAATTCAACCAGCGCATGTTGTATAAAAAAGCAAGGCCAGTTGACATACGAGATAATCATATAAATATATATAGTAAAACTGACTTTGTCCTTGTATTTACCATGCGACAGTTAAATTAACACGGCCAAATTGGTATTAAGCAGACCGCTTTCGTATAAACACGGGTAATATAACGATTCGCCACAACATGCATGTTAAATGATATGAGGAAAAAAAAAAAAAAGAAGTTAGTACACAAGTTAATTTTTTGTTTTTATCTTTTGTAGCCAAGAACAAGTGTGTGAATTATATCAGCAGCTGCATCATTCAGGGGGCCCGGAACAATTGGAGCTGTTTGAAAACGTAATACTCGGAGTCCTCAAAGATCTGCGGCAAACCCAGGGGGAAAATGAACGACTGGAGAAATCCTACAAACGGTAAGACTGATTTTATTATCGCCCCTTTTGATTCACATACGCCTATAACCCCGGTAGCGACGCGGGTTGTCAATCCAGGAGTTGTGACAAGTGTCATTCGTTTTCCACCAATTGGCTAAGAGTCTATACTTTAACAGTTTGCTGTGTAGATTACTGGTATAAGAAAGCCAGGAAACACATGAGTAGCTGAACTGGCCGCCGCGATATGACTAAAAAACGGCGTAAACCTCAATCAATCAATGTTTCGTATTACTTCATTTACTTATTGACATAGGCATCGTTTTAACTACATATGTTGGGCTTCATGCATAACGGTTGTAACTGCTTCTTGTTACATTATGTAGTTACAATCGTTTTGCATGAAGCTATCGATATGTGTGAATATGATGATAATACCACAAACAAACATACAACTTAGTAATTTATTCTATTGTCACAATATTTTCATCTCTGTTCAGATTTTCCACATTATACCTGATGTGCTCTGCTTATTTAAGCTTCGTAAATGTATGGAAAACTTAAGATGAAATAATGAAACATGTGTTTGATTTGTTGGAGAATACGTTTGATACATACATGTAGTTGAAAAATTGTTTTCAAAAATCGTTGACGGCAGATGTCGTCTGCGGAAATAGATTAAGCGTTTGATTTTTTTTTTATAAATTTACAGGGAGAAGGAGCAGCACGAGAGACACATGTCTCAGATGGAGGATGAGATGGAGGTTCAAATGCAGCGTGTTGAAGAACGCGTCCGGAAAAGGGTGAGTACAGTAATACCTCTAGAGTACATTACGGGCAACACTGTAGGGGAGATAATAATTATCCGTTTTCCACCTGCAGGCACGACTTGACCGCGGCTTCTACAGAAGGCAACTTTTGAAAACGTTGTGGAATAAGGAGACACTACCAATTCATCTATTATAATTAAAACTACCACTTCAACAGCATCAACAAAGTAGGACTATTTATATGAGCCGAAAAATCGAAAATCCACAGGAGGCGAAAAGTGCATGCTTAGGCTGATCCGGGTCGATACTTTACTCAGAGTCAATAATGTTTCCTCGCGGGACTATACATGTAATGTTTAATTGTTAATCAAGCATTTGTTGACGTTTTAACAGGAGCAAGAAAAGACGGAGAATGAGATGTCAGATATGCGAGACAAAGTCCAAGAAGAAATCAGTATGCTGACACAGAACCTGAAACGGTTACAACAGGTAAAGTTAACATGAACATTCGTTGTCTACATCCTAATAATATAAAGATATAAAAGTACTGTACACACATTTTCGGGGTCTACCGATGTATTTAAATTTAACACAAATTACTTCCCTTTAGTTGAACTTATATATTTTACAGCGAAACAAGCTTTAAAGCTTATATTAACCACGCTCGATGTCGGCTTCCTGGATACATAACCCGTACTCGCGCCGTTTGTGTTGAAAAATCATCCGAAAGGCAGAACCCTCTCATCATGGGATTCGAAACGGGGACCTTTGTTACGAGAGCCTGACGCTCTAGCACTGTAGCACTGTCTACTGTCTTACCTCCCTTTAATACGCGAGTCTGCTATCTGGGTAGTTTAGCGTTTAATAGATAATTGTTGGTTTAAAACGTGCATTTCTTACCAAATAAAGTGTAAATAAAATAGCAGGTATTCCGAAGTCTACCTCCGTAAATAGCCAGGCTGGAATGAATTGTATCTCAATTTAAGCATTTCACACATACAGACACTTTCTGGCGCCTCTGCAGCAGACGGCTTTTGTAAACGTCCTCGCATTTTAAACTGTTTGTTTTAAAACTCGTCTGCTTCACATTTGTTGCACGTGGGTAATAGTTTTGTAATATCTATCAACAGGACGGTCCAGAGGCAAAGAACAAAGAAATCGAAGATCAGTTATTACACTTGAAGGGTAAAGTGGAGGAGATGACGTTCGCAAACCGTCAATTGAAAAGTGAACTTACTGACAACCAGACCAACCTGGCGCTGATAAAAGGTGATTACGCAACACTGAAACAACAGTTTAACGAGAAGATGCACGATCTCGATATGTAAGTAGATTTCGTTAGTATATTGACTGTAACACATGTATGTATTTGAATGGTTTAGTTCGAGATATTAAACGAAAAGCACCATTCCACGGTTGTCATATTGACAGTTATCATGACCAAATTATACTTGTCCCGTGGTATTTGTGTAATGCTTGTTCGATCAAATGGCGAACAGGGGCTAACCAGGAGGAGTGTATTCAGACTTCCAAACACACCAAATGAGCCGACCCACGAGAAAACATACATTGTGGACTCTGCGTAAAGTATCGACCGGATCAGCTTAAGCATGCTGCGCAGGCTAACCCGGACACTTTTCGCCTTTTGTGGATTTTCTGTTTCAAGAATCATTACTCTATACCTCTATCCCCCCCGAGACGGAATGTGTCGGCCCGGATTAGCCTGCGCGGACTGATCTTGATCGATAAATTACGCAGAGTCCATAATGTTGGTTTTCTCGTGGATCGGCTCAAATGCTTTGCGCTGATAGTCTTAAGCTTATCTTTGATATGTAGAAGCGCCTAGAACGTGCCCTAGTTCTGAATGTATTTGTACAATCTGAATACTCCCGGGTCAAACTGCACAGAGTCACAGGTTGGTTTTGATTTTTGCTTGGCACATAGTATCGAAGGGTTGGTTTTGGTTCGTATCGAGATAGTGTTAGTTTAAAATGTTTCTTCACAGTTTTCTGTCGTAGCGTTTACGAATTCGAGCATGCATTTTAATCACATCGTTTCAAACTGATCTCAATATTTTCAGGGAGAAAGAAGCCATTTCCGATTATCAAAGGGAACAAGAGAATCTAACTAGACAATTGCATCTTTTACAGTAAGTATGGTCTTATTCTAAAATAGCGTTTTTAACTTTATAACATCTAGTCGTTCTGATACATAGATCTAAATTATGTAAAGTTTCATTTCATTAGCTCGTCAGTTTTTCGAAGAAAAATGTCGGGGTATTGTGATACCCTTGGCGTTTTCGTCGTCTGCATCTGCATCTGCATCTGCATCTGCATCTGCTGCGTCGTCACAACACTTTTACCTTACCTCATAACTCAAAAACAGTTCAATAGTTTCAAATGAAACTTGGTACACATGTTCCTCGTAACATTCCACGTGTCTATACTAATAACTCCGGCTTTAATGTGTTTTCGACTGAGAAAAAAGCAGAGTAGCGTTGGCGTTCGCTTGCGGCGCTCTTGTTTTACAATCGGCTAACCCGGCTCGTTTCTGTTCCATTTCAGTGATGCCAACAAGCGTCTACACGACACCAATGACGACTTACGTGAAGCCATAGAGACGTCACGCCGTTCCTCACCTATGCGACAACAATCAATTGCAGTAAGTGTCAATACTATAAACAGTCAAACATGTTCTAGAGACCACATTGGAACAACAGATCCCTGTCTAAAGCAACCGTACTTGTAGTTTCCAAAATCAATCATCTTCTGCATACATGACCCGTAATTAAAGACCACCTGTGGACAAAGACCAAGTTCTTTTCTTCCAGTGGGTGGTCTTTATATATAGGTTCCACTTTATATGTAAAGTTAGTTTTACTCGTAAAAATTATATTTAGAATTGAATCAATTTTATCATCAAACTAAATAGGTTCGTCTTACGTTCCTTCATAAGAAATCAAGCAAATAAAATATAAAGCTTCATGTTAATACTTTCCCACATTTTCCTTTCAGCAGATGACTTTTGAAAACAATGGGAAACAATGCTAATTATGAGCAATTTCTCATTTGGCCACAATGATTTCAGAAGTCGTCTGCTACAGATGTGTCTTACATGTGGGTACGTAAGGCAATGACCTATCAGTTTTGCATAACGACTATTTCTTATTTCAGTCAAACGCCAGTACAGTTCGAAGTGTTACAGCGGACTATAGACGCGGGTCTTTAATGAGTGAATATTTCCAAAGCACGCCGATGTGAGTATTTGTTTGTTTGTTTGTTTTTGTGTCTGTATACATGTACGGTGTGTTACGTCAACTGTGTTTCCGTTATTTCATAGCGTTTCCTAGGTTAAGTTATTAGTACTACTGGGTCCAATTCAACCAACCTTATACTTAGCGCTAAGTAATACTGAACTACTTAAAAGCATATTTCATCATTTTTGTTTCCCTAATATTTTGTAAATTATGAATGGTAATAATTATTCAAGTAAATAACTAAGTTGACCCAAAAAGTAACCTTTCTTATTAACAATACCTGTTAAAAAATGCTTAAAGCTTGTTTCGCAATCGATTTAAAATAAATAAGTTTAAACTAACAATATAGAAACTGGTCAAACGGACGGCTTGGATGCGCTGGCTGTTCTCGATCTATACTGGCAGTTCTGCAGCAGACGACTTTGAACGTATTTTGTCAAAACATAGAACATCTCCATAATTGAATGGATAACCAAATGACAAAAAGTGGAAAACATTGTGGCAATTTTTTTTTTTGTCCCTATGTTTTCAAAACGCCGTCTGTTCTCGATCTACACTGGCAGAATAGGCTTCACATAATGTGTTTTGGCAATCAAAGGGTTAAAAGTCATGTACAAGCATTTCGAATGCAAGGCAGATATGTAGAGTAACAAAAAACCTAGTCGTCCGAAATTAGTGCACAATTAAGAACCGGAAGTGGATAATTATTTGTTCGGCTCTTTCATGATCAAGTATTTGTATTTGTTTTATTGAATCTTTGTCGAAAGTTATATGCAGTTTAAAGATTGTTGATACATATTTTAAAGACAAGAAGAACCAAACATGTACTTGCTGAAATTAGATATATGAAAATGTCTTTAAAGAAAAGATAAATCAATTGACACTAATTTTAGGCACGGGAATTTTGCAATTTGACATAATGTCTGACAATAAACAATGCATATATGACCAGCTAAGATCATTTGCCATAATATTTTCACTATAAATCAATAATAGTTCTTTCATTTATAAAGAGGTTCCATAAATCTTTTGTGAAGTGTTTTTAATGTCGTCTGCTGCATATTTGTTGTATGTGGGAAAGGTATAACACAAAACTGTGAGAACGATTTTGACCGATTAAACAAGTAATGCAACCCGATCGCCATCACTGTTAACCCTTTTCCACCTATAGACGCATTATGAAGAATCTGCAGTCGGCGACTTTTGAAAACATTGTGACAAAATGAGAATTTGCTCAAAACCAGCAATTTCTCATTTTGCCACAATGTTTTCATTTTGTTCAGTAATTAAATCTACAATTATAGAGAATTTCTATATTTTTGAGTAGACATTTTCAAAGTTGTCTGCAGCATATTTGCTGTATGTGGGAAAGGGCTAATGACAAACCCACGGAATGTAGATTTTCGTATCACGTGACTCATTTGCGAGTTGTTTAAATGCTTTAAAGGTATGAGCACATATATAACAAAGTTCGACCAGTCGAGTTTCAACAGCAGAGGTATTTATTAAATACGTGGGAGTATAAACCTGGTGTATCACTAAATACAGCACGTAATTGTAGCTTCTAACACCGCTAGAGGGTGCCCCAACTAGTGTCACGATACCCATATCCGTTCTTTTCCTTAACCCGTTCTCACTTCCGGTCGCATTCTGAAATATTTGCAGCAGACGGCTTTTCTAAACGTTGTGGCAAATGAAGAAAGTGCTTATGACGAGCAAGCTCTACGTTTTGCAACAATGTTTTCAACCATTTTCAATAATTATTCTTTCATTTTATTTTTTAGAGATTTCCAATATTATAGACAGTATTGTTTCAAAGTTGGCTGCTGCAGATTTGGTGTATGTTGGAAAGCGGAGTTAACCCTTTCCTTCATATAAACGCTTTCTGACGCCTCTGCAGCAGATTGCTTTTTGAAAACATAGTGACAAAAGAAGAAATTGCACAAAACGTGCAATTTATCCTTTTGCCACAATGTTTTCAACCTTTTGTCATAGGTTATCCATTCAATTATAGAGATTTTCTATTTTTTGACAATCTATGTTCAAAGTCGTCTGCTGCAGAATTGTCGTATGAGGGAAAGGGTTAAACCTTATTCGTATAACGACTGTAGGCCTTTTATTAAAATATTATGGAAAAGAGAGTACTTGTTCAAAACGAGACAAGCGTTCTTATCATTCAGTGTTTCCAACTCGGCTATGTTTAAATTCTTCCGAATTCCAAAATATTTCCATTTTTAGGATACTGCCGAAGTAGACATAATTTAAGAAGGGGACATAACATGCATGTACTGGTTAACCTATGCCATGCGGATCGTCTTTCACTAGTAGCCTTACGTGCATTAACATTCATCACAAGGATATATGTCTATACATTTTCATTGATTTATAGTTAGTTAATCCATTTTAATTTAATCAATTTAACTTGAAAAGGTTACCTACAGACTGTATCTTAAATATTTCTTCTTCCTTCTAGGCTTTGGCTTAAATACCCGCTCTCGAATCTTGACCCAATGTCTTGTTCTCTTACACACATATAAGCGACTTTGAGAAAACCAACCATAAGGAATTGACAACCGGTGTATATCTATATCTGCCTGCACATCATGATCTGGGTTTGCACTGTTCGTCAAATGGTTTCAAGAAACTTATGAAAAGCCTTTTCGTTTTAGCTCCGATAGCATTGTTGGCCAGGTAGATATTAGTTCACATGTGTAATCATTACGCTACGGTTGGTTTTCACGGAACACCGCTCAATTGTTTCTTCCCTTACAGGTCAGATTACACCAATTGAATTCCTTCTTTGCTTCAAAGTAAATCAAGTTTCAACCCTCAATTGTCACATTTTCTTCATTTTGTACAGGGAGAACATCTTATATCATTGAAAACAGTAACCTTTCAGTTATAAAACTTATAATTCAAGAAAGAAATCACTCCGCGAAGACGGTTCCTGTCATTGTGCACTCAATCGGGATCTTCATTGTCATATTCTTTTTCTATCGAACATAGTCAGAATAACACAAATGATCATATCAAACAGTTCCAGTGCATCCTATACATATTAACAATGCATTTAAAATCGTTGTCACATTTTCATTGCATTCTAATCAAGATATAACCTCAATTCTACACAAACATAGGTGTTTAAGGGACTATTTTACTATCAGCCTGGCCAAGTATATTTTACGATGGTTTTTATCCAAAAGCCCAATGATAATGTATTTGAAGTAAATATTTGTTTCCAAGAACAAAAAATTGATAAATATATGATAACGTTTTGTGCAATTTCTTCTTTTGTCACTATGTTTTCAAAACGCCTTCTGCTTTAACCCTTTCCCTCATACGACAATTCTGCAGCAGACGACTTTGAACGTATTTTGTCAAAACATAGAAAATCTCCATAATTGAATGGATAACCTATGACAAAAAGTGGAAAACATTGTGGCAAAAGGAGAAATTGCACGTTTTGTGCAATTTCTTCTTTTGTCACTATGTTTTCAAAACGCCGTCTGCTTTAACCCTTTCCCTCATACGACAATTCTGCAGCAGACGACTTTGAACGTATTTTGTCAAAACATAGAAAATCTCCATAATTGAATGGATAACCTATGACAAAAAGTGGAAAACATTGTGGCAAAAGGAGAAATTGCACGTTTTGTGCAATTTCTTCTTTTGTCACTATGTTTTCAAAAAGCTGTCTGCTGCAGAGGCGTCAGAAAGCGTCTATATGAGGGAAAGGGTTAAAAACAGAGCATCCAATGCTGTGTCCTTTTACGTAATATACCCGACGAAGTATATTTCATTGCCTTAATAGTAATTACGTTTTAACCATTCCCCTTTTTTTCACATACAGCAATTCTGCAACAAACGTCTTTGAATGTTTTCGCAAACTTTTTAACAATAGCTTTACTTTTTTAATAGTGTTGAACACATAATGGCAAAATGATAAATTGCTTATTTTTTCTCTTTTTGCAACACAAAGTTTGCTGCAGATAGAGGTGCCAGACAGTTATAAAGGATGTAAAATTTAACCTTTCGCGGCTTGTTCATGCAAATTGTAACCAACAATAGACGCCTATTTTACTGTATTTCTAGGATTCGGTCCCGGATGGGCAGCACCCAGTCACTCGTGGAAGAGCAAGAGCCACATCCCGTGACCGTACAACATCAGCACCACTCCCCCAGGATGTACAGTGTTAAACTCCCGCACCAAGATACCTGTGAGTCGGACGGAGGAATGCTGGAAGATATAGGTATGTTAGAGCATGCAATTCAAGCCAATCGTGCCCATACTATTTACACATACCTCTCAGCATAAGTCATACACACGTATCTTAACCACTGACCATAGTCTTTATCAATGCATAACTATTGAAATAACTATAAGTCATTACTACATGCATATATGTTCTTTAAAAAGTGTTCAACGTCTTTATTCCTGTCTATAATTAACAAATGACCAAATATCCATATCCAGGAATTCTAACAAGTGTCTAAAATCATGATTATGTCTGTCATTTTCACCATGTCCAAACATTAATAGTGTCCACGATGCATTTGACACGTGTCCATGGTATATCTATTTTAGCCAGGGCATTCTGACAAATGCCCATATTACTAATGTATGACCATGCATCTTAGATACTGTTTTTTGTTTTGTAATGTGTACGCACTCTGTAACAATAATTGAGCGGTGCTCCGTGAAAACCAACCGTAACGTAATTATTACACGTGTAAACAAGACATATACATCTACGTATTCATGCTAAAGGATCCAAATGGACATTGCTTTGAACCCTTCTGTCTCTAATCAGCGAACAATGCACAGCCAGATCAGACTGCGCGGATGCGCTTTCTGATCTGGAAATACACTGGTCGCACATGTTTTTTCATGGTTTTCGCAGAGCGCCACTCAAATACAACTTACCTACTTTGCAGACAGCGGTCATTCGACGCTCCGTGAGGGTGTTAACGAGAATGATATTGAAAACGAGGCTTTCCTAAATGATGCGGAGACAATGATACGACTTCTAGCAGGAAAGAAAACCCGTAAAACGAGGCTGAGTCAGACTCCCATTGCTGAGGTATTATTATTTATTTATTTTTTGTCGATTTGTTACATATTTCTGAATGTCCGACGTACTTTCACACTAGCTTTCAAAGTGTGGCAAAAGGAGTAAATCACTTGTTCAACATTATTAAATAAATGTTCTTCCATGTTTGCAGATTGTCTATATTTATGTTTGCATGGTTGAATGTGTTTATCATTTTCTGCCGAAGATGGGTTGTGTGTTAGGAAAGAGTAACGTCATAGATCAGGACACAAGCCTAAACCTTGTTTATGTTAAATTCATATATATAGTAATGTTTAAGATGTACTTAACGTACTTACTAGTAGTGCAATGTAGTTGCTTCTCTACGTGGCTCAATGGATGTGGGGATAACATGACGACTGACGCACTTGTGTTAGGATTAGCTTGCCAACAATAGGCCTACTGGCATTTTTTTACGCCCTGATAAGACTGAAATTCTGTTTTGAGCGGCGTAAAGCACCAAACAGACACTAGCACAAAGAAACGAATACTCAGCTGACTTCGGCGTGCTTTACAAATATTCGGGATTTCGATACCCAGTCGCGGCACTACGGTCATGGTGGAGTGCCCTTGGGCAAGGCACATTTTCTAGCCTAGTACTGGTTTGTTTACCCAGGGATCATGATTAAGTGAACTGTCGCCGTAATATAACTGAAATGATGTTGAAAGCGGCGTAAAACCCCGATAAATAAATAAATAAATTACAAATATTCGTTCATCAACGAACTGGACCAATAACAAATGATGCACTTTTAACGCAGGATATAGATTCGCACGACGAAATCGAAACTGAGTCCGAGGCTCCAACGGATACCGTCGAAATGAGGAATTACAGATCCCACATCGATCCGAGGAGACTGGGATCAGCCAGCAGCCGATCCTCATCGTCCAAAAGTTCGAGGTCACGTGACGGTTCCCAAGGACGGGTAGCACGGCGGCAAAGTACTCTGACACAAGAGGTACGTTTTGGTTCCCCTTTTTGCTTGCAGAAATGTTTCACGGAAATCCCTTGGAATAGATAGTTGATGATTGTTTTAATTACGCAGCATCTTACACTATATAGGCCTATAAATGCATGGTCATTTCAAAATAACTTACAATATGGGTAAAGAAAATATACAAAAAAACACAAGAATGTTCTACTGTTTAAACAATTAAACAATGAGCCAAATTAATGTATTTTCTCCGATTCGCAAACTGTTTTCAATTATGTCATGTGGTTCGTGGTTTGAATGAATGCTTCATTTTATCATTTGCTCAGAGCAAACCAACATTAAGGCCTTTGCGACGAGAGTATATTTCGCAAGCGACGTGCTCTGCTTTTTATTACACCAAATAGAAAGCATTTTCAGAAATTATTGAAACCTTCCATGACTTATTGGCGACTGCGTGGATTTGCAGGCTAATTCGCATATATACGCTGCTGGCAAATACCTTAATATTACGCTTTTTTTTCTGGGGCACCCCTGCTTTTATTTATATTGGCTAGTAAACGCATGCTTACGCATGTTTTAGTATTTACTTTTAGCTTAATTAATACCAACTTATATTTTCATTTTAAAAGAAAAACACAAATATCAAATATCGTTACCATTAATTTGACGTCATTAATGATGTACTGTATTCTTGGTAATTCACGTCACAAACAATGAGACGCGTCTCCTGACTTCGGGTCTTTTAAAAAATACATCGGCGTACAGTGAAGACCCAGGCGAGCCCGTTCATCCGCAAAGTCTCATCAGAACCATCCCTGTCCGTCTACATGCAATTTAGATACACATGTTTTGACAAATTGTAAATTGTTAAAGGAACTTTAGACCAATTAGTTTAACGGCAATTTACCTTTATATGTACCCGTTATGGACTGTTACGGACAGTCCATACGAACCCAAATCGCTAGACGCGACTCATATATTATATAGTCTGGTTCCCTGCGAACTATATTACAAGTATGTATCGAGGGCGTGAAACAGTTATAACTTAAAACCTATTTTGAAAACCCTGGTTAAGGGGCAATTTTGACCCCTTTGTAAACAATGCAAATTTAGGTGCCATTGCTCAAAACGAGCAATGGCACCTAAATTTCCATTGTTTACCAAGAAAAATGATTTAACGCTTATAAAGACTTTATGGCGAGGTGATTAACCTTGGTACAAAAAAAACAATTTTAGTTACAACCGTTTAACGCCAAGCCCTCGGTATTACGTAACATAGTGATAGATGCAGGTAGTCCAGACTAATATATTGAACTGCGACATAGCCGTTAACGGATTATGTATACATGAAAAGTAATATAGCAAAAGGGGCAATGAGTTTTTTGACAGGGGTCGTCTACATTAGACGGTATGTAGATCTTTTCAATTGTTTTTAATAGTACGAAAGAAAAGTAGTTTATTTTATTGAATATAAATATGTCTTTATTAAACGACATGGTTTTGTAAATCAGATATCTTGTTAATAAATGATGTCATAAAAAACACTGTTAGAAAAGTTGATAAACATCCGTTGGTCCAATTGTTGCTATTGTAACTCGAAGTATAAAAAAGGGCATAAATCGTATATTAGATCTACAAGAGTGCACGTCTGTTGGTTTACTCTCTTCACGTTTCAAATGTATGACAACGGTTCGTATACATACATATGAACTTCAACATAAACTACAATACAGAATTTTTAATTAAAAAAAGAATAGATCTAATACAAAAAAGTAAGTTGTGTAAGTAGTAATATTTTTTTTTGTTAAATGGCGGCCAGTCTTTTTAATGGAGATTTTTCAGGGGCAACATAGTAGTCAAACAGTGAACTCCTGAAACAGATAATCCCATTGAATCCAGACCAACACTTCCACAGATCCGTTATCAACACTTTTTTTCTCACGATGAATACGTCAAATCTTCGTCAAAATACATTTATAAAACATTCTGGCAAACATTTGGAAAGTTCCTATAAATGGAAGTATGATGATTGAATAATGTCGACAGCATTGTGGCAAAAGGAGAATCGCTCAATATGAGCAAATTATCGTTTTTAGCCACAATGTTTTCAAACGTCCTCTGCTTCAGATGCGTCAAAATTCGTTCAAAACAACTGGGAAAGGGTTACAGCCAAACAATGCAGATTTCAGGTGAGACAGCTCGTTACGAGCTGACTCACCTGAATCGGCATTGTTTGCAAAATGCTCAATATTGCCTTTGGCGCTGAAAGGGTTAAAATGAAATACAGATACGCGGAATCCATGGCTACCAAACTTTTTAAAACATTTGACCAAATCAGAAAATTACTTACAATGAGCAATTTCTCCCTTTGCCATAATGTTTTCAACTCTTATCAACAATTAATAATTTCGTTAATAGAAATTTTACATATTTCTGCGGATATGTTTTCAAAGTCGTCTTCCGCTGTTTTGATCTTGTATGTGGGAAATGTTTTTAAAACATGCACGCATCATTGATGTACATTGCATTTGGAAAATGGTTACGACTGACAATTAATTGTGTGTTTGTTTGGGGTTTAACTTCATTTTCAACCATGTTCGTGTCTTTTCACGGCGGCCAGTTCCCCTACCCATTTGTTTCCTGGATTTCACACACCATTTCTCAACATAACAGTCTTTCCAAGCAACTGGTCGCACGCGTCACCCTTGACTTAGCTACCTAAGCTCGACGTTGTGACGGCCTTCTGGTTTTACAAACGTACCACATTTAACCCTTTCCCTCATACGACAATTCTGCAGCAGACGACTTTGAACGTATTTTGTCAAAACATAGAAAATCTCCATAATTGAATAGATAACCTATGACAAAAAGTGGAAAACATTGTGGCAATAGGAGAAATTGCACGTGTTGTGCAATTTCTTCTTTTGTCACTATGTTTTCAAAAAGCGGTCTGCTGCAGAGGCGTCAGAAAGGGTCTCTATGAGGGAAAGGGTTAATCGCTATATGAACTATTTCCGAAATGACTCAATGTCTGTTTTCGTATGGCGTGGATTTGTTTAACATAGATAAATTATTAACCGTTTGTGTTTGTCTGGTCAGTACCAGTTAAGTCAATATTTAAGCCTTTAGGTTCAATCCACCATTGTTCAGGGCATTATAGAAATAATAAGTACCGTCATTTAGCACTACATTTCGATGTGTGTAAATTTACTAGATTGAACCCTTTTTCAACCTGCAGACGCATTCTGAAACGTTTGCAATTTCTCCATTTGTCATAATGTGTTCAACTCTATTCAATATGTATGCAGTTGTACATTCAATAATAGAGTTTTGGTCAAGATGTTTTGAAAGTCGTCTGCTGCAATTGTTTGTTGTATGGAGGGAAGGGGAGTCACGGTAAAGGTTTAGAATATAATCAGCACAGCACGTTATAATAACCACCAATATAAAAGTGATAATACAAATGTTCGTATAGCTATTTAAAAGTATTGAATTACTCTGTATAGCTCGATATTGTCAGGTAATAAGTGCAAGCAGTAGCGTTTTGTGCAAATGGAACACTATATAATTACTTATCACAGGTTATCATATCGTCATTAAGATACTAGTATATATATATTATTGTAAAGTGTAAGGATGACGTCTTTTTCCATACAATTCATCCATTAGATCGTGGATATAGATCTATTATTAAGAGTGCCATACTGTTAGGAGAAACACGAAGCTTTAAAACTAACTGTGGATATTTTTAGTATGCCAATACTACTACTATTAAGAGATAAATGTGGCAAGCTGTGGATTTTTTTAAACCCTTTTTCTGATTAATTTCTACAAACACATCCTTAATTATCTAACACATGGATTTGTATTAATTTCATCAAATATTGATGAGAATTTTGCTACACAATAACGAGAATTTTGCTACATATTAATGAGAAATTTTGCAGTTTATATTCGTACATAACGGGATACGTACATTTTCTGTAGAGTCACGTACAACTGGGATCAAGATTGCTTTTCTAACAGAAATCATTTGTTACTGGATTTAGGAGTCCTTAGTGTGTCATCAACTGTTCCGCGGTTGTAACTAAAAACCTATTTTGAAAACCCTGGTTTAAGGGCAATTTTGACCCCTTTGTAAACAATGCAAATGTAGATGCCATTGCTCAGAACCTAAATTTCCATTGTTTATCAAGTCAAATGATTTAACGCTTATAAAGACTTTATGGCGAGGTGAGTAACCTTGGTAAAAAAATACCAATTTAACTTACAACCGTTTCACGCCAAGCCCTCGATTTGCTCTATTTGGGAAATGGTTGAAAGGGACTTTAATTCTACGACAGTGTGTGTTACAACCTGTTTCGTGACAAAGAGTGGTTGCCGGTTCAACAGAGTGATATGGATGGATTTATTGTTAACATGATTTTCACGAATTTTGTCCAAACATTTTAAAAGGATAACAATTACTTTGAACACTTTAAAAAAACCACCAGATTGTAGTTTGCGAGGGCTAAAGAATCAGGCGACATTTAGAATGCTTGTTTGATGTGCGGTTGTGTCTTCTCTTATCCAATATTTACACAGGAGTATATTTAAACAACACACAATGGCATTCCAACGATCATTAAGTATCGAATTCGCAGCACATAATACAAATAAGGTATATAATTATATACGAGATGTCGTTAACATGTGAATAGTAGGAAATATAGGATTGGCTGAATGAACTCTTTCTCCCATTTACAACAAATCTGCAACAGATGATCTTGAAAATATGTATGGAAAAAAAAATGTACAATTTATATAAATGAAAGTACAGCTATTGAATATATCGAAAAATGTTGCAAAGGTGGATTTTTACTCAATTTGAGAATATTTCTCCTTTTGCCACACTGTTTTCAAATTGCATATGTTGCAGTTGGGTCAAAATAAGTCTGCATGTTCGAAGGGGTTGATAAAATAAATGAGCTGTGTCTGTGAATAAGAAGATCATGTCGCTCATATCTGAAATAATGTTGAAAACGGTGTTAAACTGAAACATATCCTTATATTCTTTATTAACCCTCTCCCTCATATAGACGCTTTCTGACGCCTCTGCAGCAGACGGCTTTTTGAAAACATAGTGACAAAAGAAGAAATTGCACAGAACGTGCAATTTCTCCTTTTGCCACAATGTTTTCCACTTTTTGTCATAGGTTATCCATTCAATTATGGAGATTTTCTATTTTTTGACAAAATACGTTCAAAGTCGTCTGCTGCAGAATTGTCTTATGAAGGAAAGGGTTAAAGCAGACGGCGTTTTGAAAACATAGTGACAAAAGAAGAAATTGCACAAAACGTGCAATTTCTCCTTTTGTCACAATGTTTTCCACTTTTAGTCATAGGTTAAATGATGCATTTATAAGTTTCTCCAACGTTTTATTTAGGTAACACCGAGAGTAAATAAAGATCCTGAACGGATGTTCAAAGTGGTACTAGCGGGAGATGCGGCCGTCGGTAAATCTAGTCTCATCATGCGATTGTGCAAGGGGAAATTTGTTAGCAACCTTAGTTCGACCTTAGGTAAGTTTATTTAATTTGTTAGCAACCTTAGTTCGACCGTAGGTAAGTTCATTTAATTTGTTAGCAACCTTAGTTCGATCTTAGGTAAGTTTATTTAATGTGTTAGCAACCTTAGTTCGATCTTAGGTAAGTTTATTTAATTTGTTAGCAACCTTAGTTCGACCTTAGGTAAGTTCATTTAATTTGTTAGCAACCTTAGTTCGACCTTAGGTAAGTTTATTTAATTTGTTAGCAACCTTAGTTCGACCGTAGGTAAGTTCATTTAATTTGTTAGCAACCTTAGTTCGACCGTAGGTAAGTTTATTTAATTTGTTAGCAACCTTAGTTCGACCGTAGGTAAGTTCATTTAATTTGTTAGCAACCTTAGTTCGATCTTAGGTAAGTTCATTTAATTTGCGCTTCGGAAATCCAACCCCAACTAAAGTAGGGCTACCTTTGCAACTGCTATAAATCCAGAAAAGATACGTTCTTCAATTTAAGAATGGCTACACCAGCACAGAAGACTTCGATCAGAACGTTGTTAGCAACCTTAGCTCTATACTATGGGAGTTCATTTAATTGATGTACAGACCCTCCAAACTATATTTGCTACCATTATGAATCCAGATCAGAGAACACTGTCTGCTGTCTGATCTCGGCCTTCATTGTTCCTTAATTTACACAAGCAGAACACGCTTGGATCAAATAGCCTTGATATCATTTCCAGACATGTCGGGAAGTACACCTTTGTTGGTGTTCATGGAGCACGACTACCCTGCGTTTAGTGAAACAGATTGGTAACTCACGATTGCCAATACACCAATAGTGGAATCGCAACCGATCTTAAGCTTCTCTCAGTGGTGTAGTGGCAGAGAGTCCGCCTCGGGTGCGGGAGGTCGCGTGTTCGATCCCTGGCCGGGTCATACCAAATCACTTTTAAAAGGGTAACAATGGCTGCTCTCATTGGCGCTCAGGGATGCAGGGTTATCATTACGACTCACTGGCTAGTGTCAGGATAAATGGAACAGTAGTAGGCTAGTGTCAGGATAAATGGAACAGTAGTAGGCTAGTGTCAGGATAAATGGAACAGTAGTACTAATAACCTACCAATGAAACGTTCTGATATAACGGAAACATTATTTAAAGTGGCGTAAATACCAAACAATCAATCAATCTAAAGGTTATATTAGTTTTCACCGAACACAGGGCTGTCTTTGTTACAATTCATTGCTGTGCTCTGTTGACCTCTCATAACAGCAGTATATGTAATGTACAATGTTTGTTTTCACAGAACACAGGGCTGTCTTTGTTACAATTCATTGCTGTGCTCTGTTGACCTCTCATAACAGCAGTATATGTAATGTACAATGTGTGCCAAAGCTTCCTGAACTCTCATAACAGCAGTATATGTAATACAATGTTTGCCAAAGGGAAACTTTCGTGATACTTCTTAGTGACACAAGTGTCCACAATTCAAATTTAATAACAGGCCTCTAACCATGTTCACATTATAGTATTCCATTTCGAACCTCATTTATCATAGTCCGCCATTTCATCCTTGTTGTTTCAGTCCGCCATTTCATCCTTGTTGTTTCAGTTCGCCATTTCATCCTTGTTATTTCAGTCTGCCATTTCATCCTTGTTGTTTCAGTCTGCCATTTCATCCTTGTTGTTTCAGTCCGCCATTTCATCCTTGTTGTTTCAGTCCGCCATTTCATCCTTGTTGTTTCAGTCTGCCATTTCATCCTTGTTGTTTCAGGAGTAGATTTTCAAACAAAGATGATCGAACTGGATGGTCGGACAATCGCCTTACAGTTATGGGATACAGCTGGCCAAGAAAGGTAAGAGCTTTATATCAATATACAAATAGCGTTGTGCAAAGTCAGCCAAACAACCACTCAGACATTGAAGACATCTGAGGATAAAAACATATACTATTTTAAGTATTATATTTGATACAGGGTTCAAAATAATGCGGACCCCCTAAAAATGCTACTACTACTACTGTACTACTAATTCTACTACTAATACTACTACTATACTACTACTACAAGTACTACTACTACTACTACTACTACTACAACTACTACTACTGTACTACTCATTCTACTACTAATACTACTACTACTATACTACTACTACAATTACTACTACTACTACTACTACTACTACTACTACTACTACTACTACTACTACTACTACTACTACTACTACTACTACTACTACTACTACTACAACTACTACTACTGTACTACTCATTCTTCTACTACTACTATACTACAGCTACAACTCTACTACTACTACCACTACTACTACTAGTACTACTACAACAACAACTACTACTACTGCTACCACTACTTCTACTTTTACTACTAATTCTACTCTTTCTACTACTAATACTACTACTACTACTACTATACTACTCATTCTACTACTTCTACTACTACTATACTACTACTACAACTCTACTACTACTACCACTACTGCTACTACTACTACTAGTACTACTACAACTACTACTACTACTACTATTACTACTACCACTACTTCTACTACTAATTCTACTCTTTCTACTACTACTAATACTATTTTAATTTAATGAATAAATCGATAATACTTATTATTTTAGGTTTCGAAGTATAGCCAAGTCGTACTTCCGGCGGGCCGATGGCGTTTTATTGCTGTATGACGTCTCATACGAGAGGTCATTTCTAAGCATTCGAGATTGGATGGAGTCCATAGAGGTTAGCTAGTTTAACTTTTTCTCTTACATACATTCGCTTTCTAACACCTCTGCAACTATTATGGTTAAAGGAGTAATTGCTCACAATGAGTAAATTTCTCCTTTTGTCACAAATGTTTTCAACTGTTATTAATGGTTAAACTTTCATTGAAAGAGGTTAACCATAGTTTTCTCTAGATGTTTCACATCATGGTTAACTGTTACAAACCTAACAAATATAGATGGATTGTGATGCCTCTAAATCAGAAAACGTTTTGAAAACATTCTCATTTGCCCACTATGTTACCAATGCCGTATCAAATGTCCATAGTTTTTATCAAAGCTGAAATATAAAAAATAAATATCATAACTAGTATTTTCCAAACCGTCCCAGCATGTTTTACAATATAATATTCTCAGTGAATATATAGACACTTTAAACATGTATGCATAGTTGGAATGTCTTCCAGCAAGAACAAACAATAGTCATGTATTACAAATATAATTAAACAGCTCAATGGGATTTCACATAAGATGTTTTAAATATTATTTGTTTATGCAAACATTTTGATTTCTCGCTAAATCTGTAACGCTTCTTACTAATTTCGATATAAAGGGAACTCGCAATAACTCGATAGGTCTCCCATACATTACTTCGAGATATCGACATGTTCGAGTGATCTCTGGAGTAATGCTAAATTCATTTATGTATTGTTAGCTTCGTAATTCATATAAACTTTCGTGTTTATTATGAAATGCGAATCATTGGTGAAATCGCATGCACATAACAGCGCAGCAGGCGTTCTGGTTGCTCATGACCACTCAGAGTTGCTGTTACGCTGTTTTCAAAGACATACGTTACCAGCAAATGATTCGAGTAAAACGAGATATTCTGATATTTACAACTAACTACTAACCTAGATCAATTGTGAATGGTGTGATTCTTACTTTTAAAGTCTTCACAGGACGGAAGTGTCAAGAAACTACCAATAATGCTTTGCGCCAACAAAACGGACATGCGCGAAGAGGCGGAACTACAAGGTCGCAAGACGGTATCATACGACGACGGACAGCGGCTTGCTAGGGTAAGATTTCAGAATCTAGTTGTAAAAACAATGTCGAAATTTATGCTCGTATATGCGCAGTGCTCAAGGAAAACCAACCGCAACGTAATTATTACATGTGTTGAAAAACGACATGATTAGGCATTTTCGAGCAGTGTCGATGTAGATCAACCAGCACATCCGCGCAGTCTAATATGGCTCTGCTCTGTTCGCAGATTAGTCACGAATGGTTTTCACAAAACCTATGTAAAGCAGTACCTATTTTGAATTTTTGGATGGAATGCACAGACAGGTCTTTGTGCCGCAAGTGCAGTAGTTCCGCCAAGGTTCGTTTTCGCAGATCACCATTCCAATTCACCTCGAATTCACACATACAAATGGTAATATTTAACATTTGAGCCGTACCACGAGAAAACCAACATTATGGACCAACGCAGTCCGCGCAGGCTAATCCGGGCCGACACATACCGTCTGAAACAGAAAATCCACAGGAGGTGAAACGGGTCTGTCCGGATAAGCCTGCACGGCATGCTTAGGCTGATCCGGGTTGATACTTTACGTAGAGTACACACTGTTGGTTTTGTCGAGAGACGGCTCATTTACTGAAAGCACTTAGCCATTTGATATCACATAGATCACATCATACGTAGACCTACCCTAGGACCAGGGACGATGTAGATCAGCCTATACCTTGCTACAGTCTGTCGATGATCTTCTTTGTTCATCATCTAGTCGTACACGCACCCACGAAGCTCCCGGATTTCGTTGAATCATGCACTTTAATGGCCATTGATATTCGTCCGGCGTAGCTCATTGATATAAGTAATACGATTCGGTAAATAATGAATGAGTAATCGGCATGTCGAATTGACACGAGGATACCAATATAACCATATGGTGCACTGTAACCCCATACCGATTATCACATTACCATGGTAACATATTTATTTGATTTAGAGCTATTTTCTGTATTAACTGTTTACACTTCACTCGCTAGAGGTAAATATCAAGTATTACTATCGAAGGTTTTCAAGGTCCATACAACACTGTTACATACTAAATCGACTCTCACTTTATTTTTCAATGTTTGATTTAAACATGTTTTAATCAATTAAAGTGACACTGTATAAGCAATATATACATTAATCGATAAGAAAAGGATTAGAATGAAAGTGGAAAGCTATTTAAGTTTTTCTCCTAAAATTGCCCTATGTTTGCAGTTTAACAACTGTTAAGTTCGATCATGTATAAAAGTATAGTTACGTAAGGCAAAGTGGGAATCACTTGATACGCGAATAGTGTAGGCAGAAATGCACCCATTGTTGTTCCGGGTTGTATGGTTAAAGAAAGGACTAACAAGTAGATTTAAAACCCCAACGACTGCATTCGCGCGTCTCGGTTTGGTATTACTGGTGACTGAGTAATGTACTCATTATATGAGGTAACCCGTGCAAATATAGACATTACGTCTCGAAAGTACTACCAAGGAAACCACTGTCATACTTTAAGTCAATGCCCGGTAGTTCCCTCTTCGAGCCAAGGTAGCAAAGTCGGTAGTGACGCGGGTTATCAATCAAGGGTTTGTGAATTCGAACCCCAGTTCGTCCAACTTTCTGTCCAACGTTTGACAAAAGTCATGTGTCTGCCACCAATGGAAAAGCAGCAAGTTGATTCGAAAGACTGTTATGTGGAGTACTTTAGTTAGAAAGCCATGAAGCACATGGGAAGGCGATCTGGTCGCCATGATCTGACTGAAACATTGTTGCAAACGGCGTTACACTCCAACCAATCAATCAATGACGTCATACGTTGATGTTCTAGACGCTCATATGTGTCTTCTTCCTTGTCTTTCAGGAGTACGGTGCGTTGTTTATAGAAACTAGTGCTAAGGATGGGAACAACGTGGATGAGTCTGTCTCAGAATTGACGAGGTAACGTAACATACACAGCTTCACCATTTCACACATTTAGACGCACTTTGACAACCTTTGCAGCAGACGACGTTTGAAAACTTTATGGCAAAAGGAGTTATTGCTCATAATGAGCCACTTCCACTTTCACCGCATAGTTTGCGATTCTTTTCAATAATCCATCTTTCCCTTGTAGAGATTTTCCATGACCGTGCCAATATGTTTTCAAAGTCGTCTGGTGATTTGTTGTATGTGGGAAAGGGCTTATTATTAACCCCTATTCCACTGGATACCTGCAACCGTAAACATTGTATTGATTTTTGACAACTTCTTACATGTTTATTGATTTTGACAACTTCTTACATGCTTATTGATTTTTGACAACTTCTTACATGTTTATTGATTTTTGACAACTTCTTACATGTTTTTTGATTTTTGACAACTTCTTACATGTTTATTGATTTTTGACAACTTCTTACATGTTTTGTGATTTTTGACAACTTCTTACATGTTTTTTGATTTTTGACAACTTCTTACATGTTTTTTTTGATTTTTGACAACTTCTTACATGTTTTTTGATATTTTTTCTTCTAAATATTGACAAATCAGTAGCGAACAATGTAGATCAAGATTAGACTTCACAAAACATCCCTAGAAAAGTATTCATCTGCCTCGATATCTTCTTCGTTCGTCTCTCCACAATGGGCTAATAGTCTATGTGGAAAAGCAGCCAGTTGATTGGAAAGTAATGTGTGTAGACTACTGGTGCGTGAAAGCCATGAAAACACGTGAGAAAGTGAACTGGCCGCCATGATATGACTGACGAATTGTTGAAAATGGCATTTAAACTGATTCAATCAATTAATCAATCAATTAATCAATCAATCAACAAATCAACAAATCAATCAATCAATCAATCAATCAATCAATCAATCAATCAATCAATCAATCAATCAATCAATCAATCAATCAATCAATCAATCAATCAATCAATTAACATCTACTTCATTAGTTTGGTGGTCATTGTTGGTTCATTGTATACAGCAGGTTCACATTCATTCTCATTGTTTAAGTGTTCTTACATGGTTTTGTATTAGTATTTTCTTAACCCTTTCCCTCATATAGACGCTTTCTGACGCCTCTGTAGCAGACGGCCTTTTGAAAACATAGTGAAAAAAGAAGAAATTGCTCAAAACGAGCACTTTCTCCTTTTGCCACAATGTTTTCCACTTTTAGTCGTAGGTTATCCATTCAATTTAAGAGATTTTCTATTTTTGACAAAATATGTTCAAAGTCGTCTGCTGCAGAATTGTCGTATGTAGAAAAAGGTTAATATTGATGAATAAGTTACGATCAGTCTGTATAAGACAGCTTGGGAAGTATTTGTAATCACAAAAGAAAAGTAAAGAAAACAAAAGTAGATGATTAAGAGTCCGTTACTATAACACTGTTAACCCTTTTCACGCTTTCTGACGCCTCTGCAGCAGACGGCTTTTTAAAAACATAGTGACAAAAGAAGAAATTGCTTAAAACGAGCAATTTCTCCTTTTGCCACAATGTTTTCAACTTTTAGTCATAGGTTATTCATTCAATTAAAGAGATTTTCCATATTTTGACAAAATATGTTCAAAGTCGTCTGCTGCAGAACTGCCGTATGAGGGAAAGGGTTAAGACGTTATCTGTGCTCAGAACAGAACTCCAAATTAAGACTTATATTTGTCATTTTTGGGAATAAGGTTGCTTCTGACAAATCATATACTTGAGCACAAGTTCGTAGGACAATGTAAACTTTATAGCTTCGAAGTGAAATGAAATTTTAATAAGTATAACAATATCTTATAGAAAATTGCAATTAGTAATCAGTTAACATGATGTTGTTATTGTTTCATTGTAGATTAATGCGGGCTAACGAAGACTTGGAGGTTAAAACATCTGGACTTCAACTGCATGACAAAACTATGGAGAACAAACAGGGATGCTGCACTCGATAGAAGGGAGATAACTGAGCGGTGTATCGGGGGGTAACAACATTTAGACATTTTGCGACCAGTGTAGAACCAGATCTACCTGCGCATCTACGCAGTTTCATCTAAATCCGCACCGTTCGCTAGTGATTAATAGAAGCATTCAAGAAACATCTGACATATGTTAATTGGCGTGAAACTAATGGGGCTATAGTGCTAGTGTCTTGTCAATATATACACCTATATCTAAATTACTTGTATACGGACGGTAAAAGGTTCTGGAGAGTCTGCGCGGATGCAAAGGCTCGCATTAGTCTCGATGTACGTAACTGTGTTAAAACTCAAAATTGCTAGACGTGGTTTACATTATACTGTTGTCGAGCAGGGGAAGATTCTGAACAGACTGCACCGAGGGGCTGGCCGATCTAGATATGTGTTGATCTTAAAAAACCGAAAGTCGTTTTTTGTATGATATATGATATTAGGTCATTATAGTTTACCCAAATATTCTAAATACAGTAATATGTTAAGTACAGTGGCACCTGTGTATAAAGACCACTCATGGTAAGGCAACATTCTGGTCTTTAATCACAAGGTGTTCTTTTATTGCAGCGTCATTTATGCAGACTTCATATCTGATTGCAAAAAATGGGGATGTTCAGATTGATGCGTTATTCGAGGAATCATTGAAAGGCATTTAAAATGCGGGAAAGAGGCCGCAAGTGTCAGGAAAAGGGATAATCATCTGCTCTGTCATTAGTCCCTACTTCAAACCTCTCTGAAACGATATAATTCATCGTTTTTAGATTTCACCGTATATGTTTTACGTTTCGTTTGGCATCGACTTGTAGTATACGATATCCCGTCGACAGAGGATTAAATAAACAGCACATTGTCCGTTCTTTATTGAGGTAATTAACAATAATAACCCTTGACATACAAGGGACAGAAGTGTAGCCGTTTATGTATGAACCTATGTGAATCTAGGATGTCGACTTCGTGATACTACAATTCTACTGCCTCGCAATCTGAAGTAGGGACACATTAGTGACATGAACACGTGTACATATTTCACACTACCGGTAAGCTGATAGTAGATCGTTTTGCGACAAGTGAAGATTCAGATCAGTCTATTCATCCGCGCAAACTGCTCAGAATTCACACTATTCACTGTTAGCAGAAGGTTCAGCATTTGTCTTAACCCTTCCCCACCTGCAGACGCATTTTGACGCAATAGCAGCAGACGACTTTAGAAAACATTGTTGCCAAAGGTGAAATTGCCACAATGTTTTCAACTTTATTTAACAATAAAGCTATCTTTTATGGAGATTTTTCAGGTTTTTGTCACTATGTTTTCAAAGACGTCTGAGGCAGATTTGTTGTATGTGGGAAAGGGTTAAGCGTAATCTATTGGTTTATCCGTAGTGTGACATATAATAAGATTCATGTTCATGTATAAGTAATATCTAGGATAATGTTATACGATCGGGCCTAACTCAGCATTTAACGGACTTGGATCTCGGGAATAATATGATGCACTTCCGGTCCAAATTCCTCTCCGAATGAAGGTATGCATTTGAAGCACACTTCCTCGGATGATCTCATATTGAATTCGGAACAATTTTAAACCGCATCGCACACCGGAAACTGATTTACAGACCATTGTCAGATAGTCATGGACGTCCGAGATCTGATTACACATAGTGAAGAGGGGAGTATCCGGAAGTGTAGTTCGGTTGATAGGACGTTTGTCTCTTGTTGCAAGATGTAATTTTGTTATATATTTGAGATGTATTTATATTTACCCAATACTTCACACATACGACATTTGTCGCCTGCTGTTGCAGAAGACTTTTGAAAACATTGCAATAAAAGTAGAAATTGCTCAAAACGAGCAATTTCACATTTTATTGCAATATTTTCAACTCTTTATCAATATGATTCTTTCGGTTTTCTAGATTGGTGAAATTGTTCGTCTGATGATTATAAAGCAGACGACCTTTGAAAAGTCATTTGAAGTAATGGGTTAAGCTTGTTTATATACACATACATGTATAAAGAATGTCTGTCTGTATAAAATACGAAGAACGCTTGCTATAATAACAATTCGATTTGGTACCGAATTGATTTTTGCGAAGCAACGTAGGTTTATCTTGAGATTTTCATTGGTCGCAATGACCTGAAGGTCGGTTTTCGCGTGACGTGGCAAAATACCTTATAATATTACCATGCCTTCTGATGTTTGGTGGTCACCTAAGCCTGTAAATATGTATATAGACTCATAGTTAATTGTTATATCTTTAAGTTTATTGTTATGTTATTGTTATGTGCAATTAGCATTCAGACATTCCAGTCGATATACGCAATGTTCCATTCTTTTCCCTACATGCTGACGCATTTGCAGCAGCCGAAACTTACTATTAATGTGGTAAAAAGAGAAATTGCTCCAAGTGAGCGATTTTTCTTTTTGTCACAATATGTTCAACTCTGTTCAATATTCATAATTTCCTTTACTGACATTTTCTGTATGTTTGCCAAGATGTTTTCAAATTGTCTGCTGCAGAAGTGTTGCATATGGGGGAAATACTAGCATTTCTTACTTCACAATCTCTCTGATGAAAGAAATACTTATATAACATGTGAATTGTGTATGTGAAAAGGATATCATTTCAAATGATTTGTGCTGAAAAATAGTTTGAATTTTAGTCCTTATGTACCTGTTTTGAATACTATTGAATACAACACCATACTTTTATGATAGTAGTTCATATTTTTCAGTTATTGAGAAATACTATTCATTAATAAGTAAAAACAAGAACAAACCAGAAATGAGCCGTCCCGCGAGAAAACCAACATTGTGGAAGTAGTAGGTACCGTTCGACTCTGCGTAAAGTATCGATCCGGATTAGCCTAACCTAACCCGGACAGACACGTTTCGCCTCCTGTGGATGTTCTTTTTCAGGAATCATTACTCTCTACCTCTATCCCCCTGAGACGGAATGTGTCGGTCCGGATTAGCCTGCGCGGACTGCACAGGCTGATCTTGGTCGATACATTACGCAGAGGCCATAACGTTGGTGTTTCTCGCGGGACGGCTCAAATATCAACTCTAAGAGTGATATATATACTTCCATTAACCCTTTCACTCATATAGACGCTTTCTGACGCCTCTGCAGCAGACGGCTTTTTGAAAACATAGTGACAAAAGAAGAAATTGCACAAAACGTGCAATTTCTTCTTTTGCCACCATGTTTTCCACTTTTAGTCATAGGTTATCCATAGAGATGTTCTATCTTTTGACAAAATATGTCCGAAGTCGTCTGCTGCAGAATAGCTGTATGAGGGAAAGGGTTAAGAGTCACCAAAACTCGTGGCAAAGTCACGTGTGAAAAGAAAACACCCTGATATTCACCCAGTATAATTTTATTCCGATTTTACACTTTAATAAGAAATAAGAATCAGACATGTTTTAGGTAAACCCAAATTACCAACCCTTTCCCACATGTAGAGGCCCATTTCGACGCATATACAGCAGACGAATTTTGAAAACATTGTGACAAAAGGAGAAATTGCTTATAATGAGCAATTTCACCTTTTGTCACATTGTTTTTAACTCTATTCAATGATTAAATATATATATATATAGAGAGAGATTTAAAAGGCGTCTGCTGCAGGTTTGCTGTATGTTGGAAAGGGATATTCCGATAAATCGGAAATTTAGTGTCTTTTTTTTTTTTTAGCTAAGAATCCGAAATGAAATCATATTTAAGACGGAAGTAGAATATAGGTCGTATCCATGTTTAAATAATTCCAGTTTCATTCACAGGTGCCAGTCTCGTTTAAAATCTAAAAATAGCATTTGACTATATATTGACAAATATATACTCAAATGCTATTTTTAGATTTTAAACTAGACTGGCACCTGTGGTTTCATTCATACTTCTTGTCATTTTCACCAAATCATTATGTAAATACGAGATGAATGTCAAATTGACTTTTCATTTCGAACACTAGGGTAGACTTTTTACATTTAATTCACAGATTTATCAAATCCTTTGATATATCCATAGATAGTGTTAGGCTGTTACATTTTGTTCATGTTTAACTTACTATCGTTTTACACGAGACTATGTATTTATGCGCACCGATGTCTTTTACGAATAACTGGCAAACAGTGCAGAGCCAGATCAGACTGCGTGGATGCGTTGGCTGATCTGTATATTCACTGGTCGCAACTTTTTTATGGTTGCGTTTCTTTCGCAGAAAGCCGCTCTAATGTAGACTGTGTATATTGAGTAACGATGGTGACTTCAAACTTTTACTTAAAGTAACGGGATTTACAATATTTTATGACAAGGTTGCGGTGTTTCCTCATTGTTCTCTCAATTTAATTTTATTTTTTAAAAAACAAAAACTGACATGTGTTTACACCATTTACGTCGAATAGATATATTCGAAGTACGGACTATACCTTGGAAGTAGTACCTTGGACTACTGGGACCGTTAACCCTTTGACTGCTGAAGCCGATGTTGTAAACCTATGCCACCAGTATAGAGCCAGACAAGCTGGCATCAGCACTGTCTCGCCAGGCTCTGTATTGTTGGTTGCAAAACTCAACATTTATATTTTAATATTCCTAGATTTGGCCATGGACTCTTCCTAATGCAAAAGCTTGACAGGTTAAGTTTAACAATTCAGCATTGAAAGGGTTAAAATGTATGTTTTAAGACTAGAATCTTTTTCTGAAATGTTCGTTTTATTGTACCCAGATTCTTACTTATTATTATATTGTTCGTCATTGCCATGTGTCAAACACAAAATAAAACAATGCTTAAACAATTTGTACATTGTCGTTTTGTTTGTTCTAGATATCGAATCCCGATAGCCCTAGTCGGTAACGACGAGGGCTTTCAATCCAGGGGTCGTAAGTTAGACACTCCGGATCGGCCATTAAAAAAAAGCATTCTAACTAGCATAACAGATAGATGTTGCAAGGTAGCCAGTTTGCTTCTGAAGAATGTTTTCTGTTGCAAAGGTGCGATAAAGCCAGGACGATATCGAGGGCTTGGCGTGAAACGGTTGTAACTGAAATTGGTATATTTTTTTTTACCAAGGTTAATCACCTCGCCATAAAGTCTTTATAAGCGTTAACTAATTTTTTTTTTGGTAAACAATGTAAATTTAGGTGCCATTGCTCGTTCTGAGCAATGGCACCTACATTTGCATTGTTTACAAAGGGGTCAAAATTGCCCCTAAACCAGGGATCTCAAAAAAGGTTTTTAGTTACAACCGTTTCACGCAAAGTCCTCGATATACATTATGTTAACTTGCTGCTGTGATATTACTGAAATGCATCTTCTGCGTTCCAGGTCGGCGTTCAATTTGAGATATGAAATTAAATGACAATGGCCGTGCTCGGTATTCCAATGTCGATTGTCACTGTAGAGACGAATACCGACGGTCGATCTCGCCATTCCGAGTTGTAAACTGGTTCCTCGTCGTTGAATACACATATAATATATAATTGCTCTATTTTCCTATACAAGGAGCACTTTAAATGTAGATACACTAGCTATGTGTCAAAATCATTGTTTCCATCTCGTCTGACGACTTGGATAATCCTACGTGCAGACTTCTGTCCGTTTTGATTAGCCTGAACAGCGTGATATTAGGGTAGGTAACCAAACTATCAAGGTTGGTGTTCAATGTGTTTGAAATCTAAGGAAGATATGCCAGGTAGGGGTTCGATTTACTCTTTAAAGTCGAATGCCAATGACGGATCTCAGCGTTCCAGGTGGGCTTTCCAGCAACAAAGGGAAATAACTCTGAGATATCTATACAAGGGAGACAATTTATGATATCGGTAGCGGGCCATTGGTATATAATACAATCCAATGGCGATGACAGTTGGTCGATCCTGGAGCAAAACTCCAACTATATAGTAGAGATCGTATTAGTAATGAACTAGAGATAAATCAACCAAACCTCTATCTTTCATTGCATAATTTATTAAAACAATTTATTATTGTTTCGCAGTGAGAATTATTGACCTTGCGATACATTGCGAACAATTCATAATTTAATAATATACATTACAAATAAAAAATGTTCTTCCAGCACAATAACAAATATTCCTGAAATGTGTATGTCCAATGGCGATGGCAGATGGTCGATCCCGGAGCAAACTTCACATATATAGTACAGAACGTATTGGTAATTAAATATAATTAAATCAACCAAACCTTTATCTTTCATTGCATAATTTATTAAAACAATACATATTGTTTCGCAGTGTGAATTGACCTTGCGATACATTGCGATTATTTCATAATTTAATAATATACATTGCAAGTTAAAAATGTTCTTCGAGCACACTAATGATAACACATATTGCTGATATGTTTAATATGTCGTCTGGTATTGTGGAAAAAACCAGACAATCCTCAATGCGAGCGAGTTCTCCCTTTCGCTCGGTGTTTATAAACAATGTATCAGAAATACACTTTACATTTTCCTGGTGGTTCCAAATTGTGTCCAAGTTTGTTTTCTTTAGGCATATTTAAAGAAAATCACTAAAATATAACATGTGGAATTCATTCAAATATTAAAATTCAGGAAAGTGCAAAAAGCGTTTAACTAACAACTATTCTGGTGTCAGCGTTTAACTGATAAATGTATACCGGTGTTTGACTTTACTTCTCGCACCACAGACAATGGCGACAGGTAGAGAACACCAAAGAACAACTCTGATACGTAAAAACATTTGAGCCGCGTCAAACGAGTTTGTGTTATTAGCCCTTTCCCACATACAACAATAAGCAGCAGACAACTTTGGAAAGATCTATAAACACTTGTGGAAAGTCTTTTCAAAGGATAGTGTACTTATTGAAAAGAGTTGAAAACATTGTGACAAACGGAAACATTGCTCATTATGAGCAATTTATCCTCTTGCAACAATGTTTTCAAAAGTCGTCTGCTGCGGGCGCATCAGAAAGCGTCTGTATGTAGATAAAGTGTTTAATACACATTGATATAGTGAATACTAGGTTAGCCTGTGTACCGGCAGAGTATAACCAGGGCATTCACTGTCCGCCCACATTCAATCGAGTCGTTGAAGAATCTTTTGACAGAACACTAACTGTATTGTTAACGCCAATTTACCTTAGTGCTATCCTTGCACGGATACTCCATAAAGACCCCAAAATCGCCAGACGCGCCTCATATACGCACATTTAACCATTTCCCACGTAGAGACGTTTTATGACGCCTATGCAGCTCAGCAGACGACGTTTGAAAACATTGAGTTAAAGGGAGAAATTGCTCATACGAAGCAATTTCTCAATTTGCCTCAGTGCTTTCAACTAACCATACGCAATATATTTCTATTCATGCCTTAGTGTCTTTTTTAATGTCCACTGCTGAAGATGTGTTGTATGTGGGAATGGGTTTACGTCATGATAATTGCTATGGCAAGAATTGCAACATAAAATGATTTAAAATGTATCATGAACGTATTGCAAGTTAGAATTACCAATAAGAAAGATTTGTGTCATTGCATTCATTTTCATAACAGACTAACTGCAAGTTACATATCCATTTGAAAATAGCGACGACAATATAATTGGTATTAAATTTACAAGCATCACTGTGTTTAGTAACCTAATGAAACCCAACCTTAACACAACTATTACAGATGTTGAAAAAACATTCTGAGACTGATTGTCGAACAGTGCAGAGCCAGATCAGATTGCGCCGTTCTTACGTGTAGTCTACGTCCACCTTTTCACATTCACTTTGTAAACATGGTAACGCTTTGGTATGATTTAAAAAAACGAGCCGTTCCACGAGAAAACCAACATTATGAACTCTGCGTAATGTATCAACGCAGATCAGCCTGCGCAATCCGCGTAGGCTTATCCGGGCCGACACATTCCGTCTCAGGGGGATAGAGGTATAGAGTAATGAAAAGTGTCTGTCCGGAATAGCCTGCACTGCTAATCTCATTAAAACCAGATCATAACTCGCACACTAGTATACAGAAGTTATTTTGGTCTGATTTTAATGAGATTGCCTGCACGGCACGCTTAGGCTAATCCGGGTCGATACTTTACGCAGAGTCCACAATGTTGGTTTTCTCGTAGGATGGCTCAAATATATTGTTACGGTATCACAGTTCGGAAAATGTAGAAAACAAGGTTGTATCAAGTTTAGACATTGGTAAAGAAACAATACATAGGGAAGAAAACCCCTACTTTATATCAAAAGCATAAAGAAAAGCGATATTGCAGAAAAATTGCAAATTTCTTGACCAACCATTAAATTGCATGTATGCTTAAACAAAACAAACTTGAAATTGCTGGTTTTAATCTATTACAGTGAATCTTATGAATACATTTTCGACAAAAGTATTCATTTTATAAACAAAATGGCTAAATTGCATTTAACATTTGGAAAAGAAAAATCGTACATAATAATGGGTTACAAGAATTCGACCAAAGCATAATAAAGAATGTTTAATTCACGATGAAAGTGTTAACTACACCGCATGTTTTTTTTATTTACATAATCAGATCTGGAATCCAGCATTTCTAAATTCTAATTTTCTATAAGTGTATATATATATTAATTTCTGATTTATAGACTATTCTAAATATTTTTCTAAAATTACAGACAGGTTTTAACTCATCTGTTGCAGATTACCGGCTTTTGAAAACATGGAATGGAAGCAAATGGAGAAATTGCTCATAGTGAGTACGAACAATTAAGTCCTGCTGCGCTGTCTTCTTAAGACAGTTCTATTCCAGTAAACAGTTCGATATATTCAAAATAATCACACAAATCAACGGTTAAAAGACATACAACTATTAACAAATTTACAAGTTTTATTAAATATAAGCCGTTGGTAAGTTAATAATTCCGATGCATCTGCATTACATACGAGCCGTTCCACGATAAAACCAACATTATGAACTCTGCGTAATGTATCGACCCAGATCAGCCTGCGCAGTCCGCGCAGGCTAATCCGGGCCGACACATTCCGTCTTAGGGGGATAGATGTATAGAGTAATGACGCCTGAAACAGAAAAGCCACAGGAGGCGAAACGTGTCTGTCCGGGTTAGCCTGCGTGGCATGCTTAGGCTGATCTGGATCGATACTTTACGCAGAGTCCACAATGCAGCTGCGGCGATAGACATCTGCGTAATGTATCGACCAGATCAGCCTGCGCTGTCCGCGCAGACTGATCCGGCCGACACATTCCGTCTTAGGGGGATAGAGTAGCTATTCCTGAAACAGAAAATCCACAGGAAGCGAAAAGTGTATATCCGGGTGGGCCTGCGCGGCATGCTTAGGCTGATCTGGATCGATACTTTACGCAGAGTCCACAATGTTGGTTTCTCGCGGGACGGCTCATGTTATGCATTTTCAAAATTCCCGCCAGTACTAACAATGAGGCAAACAGTTATGGAATGACCTGACCTATTGTTTTATTTTAATGATTTATTTAAATACATTTAATCTGTTTAATTTAAAATAAGACATAACGTGGACATTATCTTTTTTAAAGAAAGTATAAAAATGCAAATGGTATGCCACGTGTTTCCTCCCTTGTCAAATATAAAACTTATTATACATCTCGCAGTCACAGTGGCCCAAGACAGTCTTGGTAATCCGTATAGATGTACATATGGCACTTTAATCTTGCTTGGATGTAAAGTCACGAGAGCAATAATAACATATGCTCCAGCTCAAAGAGCGTATTCAATAGTTCTACAACGCATGTAAGAATTATTTCGTTATTTCAAGTCCTTTATCAGAAACGTTCGTCTTGATTTACAAATGCATTGGCGTCTCTTCACGAATCAAAAACACTCCTCTAAAACACTATGAGTATAAAAACTTCTATGCAGAGCATCTATCCCGGTCATTCCATCTATTGCTTCCCTTTTAACAGGAATGTTATCATACTATTCGAGTTTATTGCATGGAATAAGTATTCTGTGTTGATTAATTATCCTTTAACATCCAGTTGAATCTCTTTGTACCGAAGACCTAGAGTCATCCACATTCTTTTTACGTCGAAGTTATTCTCGTCCATGTTTCTTTTTTTCCAACCTTTTGTTGTTTAACCTTTTCTCATGTATAGACTCATTTGGACGCGTCTGCAGCAGACCACTTTTATAAACATCTCTCTTCCCAACTATATCTATCTTTCTTTTTACCAAACAAAAGTGAGACGATTCTTTATAGCATCTTAAAACATAGGGTTTACGGGTTACAGAAGGATATACGAACACGAAGAAGACAACTTTATCTAGAGCTCTGTTCGTATCATAATAATTAAGTCCTTCCATGTTCAATCGTTACTCCAGGGTTAATGTTTGGCAGTGACGTCGGTAGAGGTTCCTATTGCGATATCAGTTAGCACATATAATCGTTTTTTCTTCTCTTTCATTATGTTTATTTAACGATGCTAACCTTGTTAGGTAAACCATCACACTGGTGCATTAGTTAACCCACAGTCATCGTTCTGTTGTTTAAGCTCTGCACTCACTATTCCAGGGATTAAATCTGGCAGTGATGGCGGTAGAAGTTCCCACTACGATAACAGTTAGCACATCTATTTATTGTTTCGTCTAATTATTTTCATTTAACGATTATATCCTTGTAAGGAAAACTATTCCACAGGTCCATTGGTAGTTTTCACACAATCATCGTTCTGTTGTTTAGTCTGTAATCACTACTCCAGGAATAATTTGGCAGTGACGCCGGTAAAAGTTCCTACTACGATAACAGTTAGCACATCTAATTATTTTCAGGAAACTATCACAATGGTGCATCTCAACGTTATGTGGTTTAGGCTCTGCAATCACTACTCCAGGGATAAATTGTGTCAGCTACGTCGGTAGAAGTTTCTATTGCGATACCAGTTAGCACATCTAATCGTTTTTTTTTTCCTCTTTAATTATTTTTTATTTAACGATGATATCCTTGTTAGGGAAACCATCACACCGGTGCATTAGTTAACACACAGTCATCGTTCTGTTGTTAAGGCTCTGTAAAGAACTGGATAAGGAGTCTGTATTTTCTCCAGTCTGTTTAACTAATAAACTGACAAACAGATGTTTTAGTTATCCACACACTTTCTTTTGCATTAAACACTTAAGTCTTCAAGGCAAGGTTAACCAACAGCGCTATATTCTGAACGAACTTACAGATGTTTTAGTTATTCACACACCTTCCCTTTTGCATGAAACCCTCCAATTTAAGAATGCTAAGATTCAATGAACTGGGTTCCACTAGTTCCAATAGCGCTATTATCAGAACGTATAGCTCTGTCTGGTGAAGGATGAAACATTTTGGAATGAGAATGATGATTGTGTTATCCGTACATCGATTTTCCGGCGTCAAACACGGTATTTATAGAGGGTAACGGACCTGGATCTGCGTAACCCTGATGTAGGTCATGTTCTACACTCAACATTCCAGTCATAGCTATATTCAATATGTCGTCTGGGTGCATAGTATCTAAAGAGAAATAAAAAGAAAACGTGATTATGCTACTTAATGCTAAAAGGAATCCTGCTTTATTCATTGATTGTCCAGTTCACCTACTAATGTTCACTTCTAATCCTGGCTTTCTCACACCAGTACTCCACACAACAGTGGTCACAAAAACTGGCTGCTTTTCAAAATAGATGAATCATCGCATGGAAGGTTGTTAAACTGAATTCAGCAATATATATCTGTTTTGTCAATCTCATATTTATTTTGATTTAGGACAGACATAAATATTCAGTTAACAGAGGTTATCGAATGTCTTTTGGTAATGGCTACTTGGGAAGTTGATGCAAAAAGTGTGTTGATATAACTGTTGTATTCATGTTTTCAACCCAAAATGTTTCGCTTCAAATGGCGACGTCAGAGTGACGTAACTACGGAGGCCCGCCCCCATTGTACTTACAATTTTCATAATCTCACAAATATTATATTGTTCAACCTGTTATTCAAATAGCTGTCACGTTTGTAAAAGAAATTTGGACTTTTGATAAAATCAGGTTTATTTTCTACAAGTTTGACTAGTGTTGAAATTATAACGAAAGTCCTATTATTTCTGGATCTCCTCTCGTAAATTTAAAAAAGGCTTGCAAATATTGAAGTAAAATTTCGTACCATGATGTCTTGGACTATGGCAAGTCGCTGGATTTGAGGTGTTAAACATGTGTGTGTCCTTGAGTCGGGATGGTTTGTCTAAAATGTTTAAGGGGTCATTGTTGGGGTAGTCCGGGTAATGGGAGATGTGGGGCCGGGGCTGTATCACTGACACGTGCTCCACCAGTTTCTGTGGTTGAGTAAAGGAGCCGGTGGAAAACCCGAAATCTGAAACTGTAATTAATACATTTTATTAACCAGAGTGTTATTGAGATTTTGGTGACTTTAATTCCTTCCAAAATGCAAATGCTTTCTGACGCCTCTGTAGCCGACGACAACATGAACAATTTCTCCTTTTGCCACAAAGTTGATATAATTCGTTTTTATTGATAGACATCTTCAATATTTTTGACTCATTATGGTTTAAATTCGCACGCTGCAGATTTGTTGAATGTGGGAAAGCGTTCACCATATCTCCGAAACAGGTGCTGATGTATTAGGCTATATAATGTAAACCCATTTTGAAAAAGAATAGGTGAAAAATTACCGACGGTCGTCGATTTAATTATTCTTTGAAACTTTAAAATCTGAGCAATAAATATCATTACATTTGCCGAACTCTAAAAGTTATTTGTATTAAGCAAGGAACTCAGTCAAAATCTTAAATTAGGTACTGGCTAAAATAATAATATCGACAAAACTTTGAAACTTAAAATCATAATATTCGTACTCTAATTATTGTTTGTATAAAAGCAAGGAACTCAATCAAAATGTTACTTAAGTTCCTGGCTAAAATAATAATATCGACAAACCATAAAATCGTTCTTTTAATCTTAATGTCTATGTAATCGACACCCAGGGTCTATATGAGATAACGTTTTCAGCCGAAGAGTTCGAAAAAGGTACAACTACCATAGAGTTAGAAATAAACAGCGCGTGCAATAGAATTTTCAGTGTGAGACAATAAACGAAAACAGACAAAACATTATAGAGAGCTCCAGATAAGGTGAGTGTTCCAAATTCCAAAAACCCTTATTTGACACCAAACCCTGTATTTGGGCTACCTAAAGAATCGTCTCATTGAAACGAATCGTTTAAGTACCCACAACAAAGAGTTTGGTTGAGTCATAAGAGAGATATCGGTGGAAGAAGAAACCAGTTTACTCCTCTGTATCTAGTCTTCTTAGTCTTACCTGGTGGCTGGAAGGCCGATTGTGTATTTCCGAACGGTGAATTGCTATGAACAACATTGAAGGCCGACTGTGTGTTGTGCAAATTATTTACGGGGAAGCTAGGCTGTGAGACAGGCGCCACTGCGGGAAAGGAGCCGAAGCCGTTGTAAAAAGGATCCGCGACCTCGTACTGATATGGGTCGAAGTCGTTCTTCATGGTGTGTAGCCCGGGGTTATAGGGATTTCTGAAAGCACTGGATGACCCGCCCCAAGAATTGAAGTATCCTGAGTTTGGCGTCGTGAAATCCTGACCACCTGTTGGAGAGAGAATAAAAATAACGTATAAGAATTGTGGAATTAAGTCATACTGATAACGTCAATATGTGATGCTCGAGTAAATAAAACGTGTCTGTGTATGGTGGTGTAGTGGTAGAGCGTCCGCCTCGGTTGCGGGTTCGATACCCGGCCTGGTCATACCAAATACTTTAAAATGGTGTTTCCCTCTTCGGCGCTCAGGATTGTAGTGTAAGCATAAAGCCGACTGACTTAACGGACCAGTAGTACTGGTAACTTACACATGAAACGCCGTGATATAACTTACACATGAAACGCCGTGATATAACTTACACATGAAACGCCGTGATATAACTTACACATGACACGCCGTGATATAACTTACACATGAAACGCCGTGATATAACTTACACATGACACGCCGTGATATAACTTACACATGAAACGCCGTGATATAACTTACACATGAAACGCCGTGATATAACTTACACATGAAACGCCGTGATATAACTTACACATGACACGCCGTGATATAACTTACACATGACACGCCGTGATATAACTTACACATGACACGCCGTGATATAACTTACACATGAAACGCCGTGATATAACTTACACATGACACGCCGTGATATAACTTACACATGACACGCCGTGATATAACTTAACAAAATTGTTCAAAGCTGCGTTAAACACCATTCATACAAACAAAACAAAATAAAATCAATGTTAATCGTGAGTAGGATCTTTTAATCGCAAAACTATAAAAACAAATCTCTATAAATGCGAGTATTATCATTGTACATGTATATAGTTGAAAACATTGTGGCAATTTGTAAAATTGCTCATGATGAGCAATTTCTACTTTCCCTACAATGTTTTCAAAAGTCGTCTGCTGCAGAGGCGTCAAAAAGCGTGTATATGTGAGAAAGGGTTAAATCTACACATATTCCAAGTACACATAGGGTGTGTTTTCCTCCACCACGGTTCAATTATTCGGCTAGATTTGTTCTGAATGTACTTACCCATATAAGGAAATGAATGGGCCAATGACGGTTGCGACGTGACGGTGTTAAATAGATGACCTTGGTTTATGACTGTATTTCTAGTTGGGTTTGGTACGATTGGTGAAATTGGTGGGGTCAGCATGTGACTGTTGCCAGGCTGTGAACATAAACAGAAATTCATTATGTGACTATATTGACAAGCTGTGAAAATAAACAGAAATTCATCTAGTGACTTTTGACAGGCTGTGAATATTAACAGAAATTCATCAAGTGACTATTTACAGACTGTGAAAATAAACAGAAATTCAACATGTGACTATTATTGACAGGCTGTGAAAATAGAGAGAAATTCATTAAGTGACTATTGACAGGCTGTGAAATAAACAGAAATTCATCAAGTGACTATTTACAGACTGTGAAAATAAACAGAAATTCATCAAGTGACTATTAACAGACTGTGAAAATAAACAGAAATTCAACATGTGACTATCATTGACAGGCTGTGAAAATAAACAGAAATTCATCAAGTGACTATTGACAGACTGTGAAAATAAACAGAAATTCATCAAGTGACTATTTACAGACTGTGAAAATAAACAGAAATTCAACATGTGACTATTATTGACAGGCTGTGAAAATAGAGAGAAATTCATTAAGTGACTATTTACAGACTGTGAAAATAAACAGAAATTCATCAAGTGACTATTAACAGACTGTGAAAATAAACAGAAATTCATCAAGTGACTATTGACAGGCTGTGAAAATAAACAGAAATTCATCAAGTGACTATTGACAGGCTGTGACAATAAACAGAAATTAAACACGTTACTATTTACAGGTTTTAAAAATAAACATAACCAAAAAGATCGATTCAACGTTTTACTATGGACTCGATTGGATGTTCATCAGTAATTGTTATTTTGATATAAGGCAAACACTTATAAAGTTTAAGCGAACTGCCCTGATATGACCAATTTAATCTGAAATCTTTTCGAGTGTAAGTAACATTGGAATTTAGAGTATAGTTCACACACAACAATTACATCGGGGCTGCTTTCAATTTATTACAATTACCGTTACCGTCAAACGTGTATCCAAATTCATTTAAAAAAAACGAAATCAGTGTTAACGGAAAAGTACTAAAAATATTTATGATTTCACGAAACGTGTTGTTGGTTTCAGTGTCGCAGGGCAGCTCTATCTGTGTTACAAAACATAAACACGAACATAGCCTACCTGTGAGCCGACCATGGCGGTCAGTGGACCTAGCGGACTATTATAGGTATCTCTAAATCCATCAGTTATCCCTTGGAACTGTGGGAATGTAGCATTGTTGAAGGACTGCGCCAGGAGTTCCTCTTTCTTTACACTAGAACCAGTTTTATTCAGTCGATTGGCGACGAAACATGTACTTGGTGTCGTGTCCAGCGGGGGTCGGTTTCCACCCTCATCTAAAATACACAAAAAGAAAATAAAGTCTCAAACCCAAAACCCAAAGTGACTGAAACCGACCGTTAGGCATTCTGATCTGGCTGTGCAATAGTCAGCTATTAGTTATAGAAGATTTAAATACATTTATGTAAAGCAATGTATATTTGGAGCCTTAGCAATGATGCGCATGCAGATACTTTTTTACACACCTTTAATAATTACTTGAGATTGGTTTTCATAACGCACCGTTCAAGTACGAGCAACGTTAGGCGATTCGGGGATCGCTTTGCATCTTCGTATGGGGTGGTGAATAATGGATTAAAATATATTAAGGTGTAATCATGAATAATGTATAAAATCAAAAATAATCATCACAATATCAAGAATGTGGTACATTGTAGTTTGTGTCTATTTTAATAAAGTTAAGCTTAAACGTATTGTTCGTCCTTGTATTATTTTAAAACTGTTGCTTTTTATCCTGTCTCTTTTTGTCCGTTACTTTTATGCTATAATTGCCTTGACACATGTTAACATTGTTTTGCTCAAAGTACCGTTCAGGCTATTGGGTGATCGTTTAGCATTTTCGTGAGGTGAATACTAAGTAACAAAGTCTCATAGTAACTGAAATACCGCTGAAAACTGCATTACTCTTCAATCAACCAATATCATAACGAGGTAGTATCTAGCACGTCATAAAACAGATAACTCTGTCAGCGTCAATGGCAATATCGAAGTGTTTTGGGTGCAAACAATACAAATTTAGGCGAGCCAGCTGGTAACGAACTGTCTCACATAAAATCAGCATTTCTTTGCCTTTTAGTTCTCAAAATACTCTAACATTCTTATTACATGAAACATCGTTCATTTTGAAAATGAAATTGACTACGTTAGGAAATTCGGCGCTGAAAGAGTGTTGATTGTGTATCATTTTACCTATTTTCGTGTGTTTCTCTAAAAGTGTTTGAATCTCCACTTCCTTTTCATTGTGTAGTTGACATTCCACGGCTAGCAGTATATACTCGTCTAACAACATCCGTATCACGTGGAACGAAGCTTTAAGTGAAGGAAGAAACATCATGATACAGCAATTATGACCAGTTATCTACTCTTGTTTGCGCTCGTGCTTAGGAAAATGTACCAATTGGCTTGTGTGAATAGTATAGATGTAGATAAGCATTTGCACAGTGTGATCATACTCTTGTAAGAAACTTCTGTCAATTTGTTCTCATTCTGATAAGGCTTATCTGAATCCACACCGTTCATTAAAGTCAACGTGTACCTTTTGCCATGCACCGGCTCATTTAACATTCGGATATCTACATATCGACTCTTGTGTAAGACAGGGTTTTACGGGGGAGGCGGGCGGGGGTGTTCAAAATGGTCCGTTGTTATAAAAGCATATTACTAGAGCAACAAATAGAAATATTGCATAAGTGACCAATGATGTTCGCAAAAATTACAGACGTTCGAACGAGCAGAATTCCTAATGTTCGCGAAACAGCTATATGCAGGTTATGTTAATCTGCTTTGAAAGTTCGTAAATGGAAAAGTACTGCGGGTTTCGCGAAACTCGCCAATTTCCTGATAATTTTGTTTCATGCAGTAAAATGATATAAGTAAATACAAAAAAATATAAAAAAAGGAATGCTGCAAACAGTAAACATCCTAAAGTAGATGAAATACTCTGGCTCTTTCATGTCAAAAAATAGTCGACTGCAGCAGAGGCGACAGAAAGCGTCTGTATGTGTGAAAGGGTGAATTAAGATGATTCTTACCAAAACACTGAGCATTATTAAGAGTAAGGTTGTGCATAACTCGGGCACCAAAGAACGACCACTTTAACAGGAAATCTTGGGCACGTTTCTTGAATGATCTCCCATTTTGTTTACTTGGCTGAAAAAAAAGAAGAACGATATTACGCTATTAACTCTGTCGCTATACTCTTTAACAAGTTTCGAGTTATATTCATTTTTTACCAGAATGTTATATACCCATGTGGCAAGTATAACATACAATAATGAAACATAAAAAATAACGCAACAAAGCATCTGGTATATACATGTGCTCATATGTACATATTCATTTTCACATTTCATTTCATATACCAGCTTGTTTATATGTACCTCAATACATACACATATACATGCTTGTATCCACATATATAGCAAGACACGAGATTAAGCAATGTTATATAGTATTTATTTTTATCACCTCAACATTTGGATAACTCAAAGAAGCCGACACTTATTGTATGGATTGAGGCTGATGTTTTGTATTATGAAAAATCTTAATGTATTGTCTTTAACCCTTAGCATGCTGCAGACTTAGACGCATTTGCAACAGACAAATTTTCAAAATATTGCGGGCAAAGTTGAAATTGCCTAAAACGAGAAATAATTCTTATTTATACAATGTTTCCCACTATATAGTAACTTCCAAATTTCAATATAATGTTTCCATTTTGCAAAACAATTAAAAAGTTACATTGGGTAAATAGTTGCATAACAGTATAACATTAAAACGAGTCTGAATTTCATGAACAAATATCCCATTCTTGGCGGACAGTATAAGATAAATTTTCATATTTGACTTACCTTTATAATTTTCTGTTCTACAACTTGGTCGAGCCATTCCGTGAAAGCTTCCACCGTCGCTTGTTTACGTAAAAGGTCTTTGAACTCACGCAATACTGAAAGACAGAGAGTCTCATTATGTCCCATTGTTTATAAGTCAGCTCCGTATAACTTATAGGAAGCCACGCATTACTTCCTATTAAGGACGTATTCGAGTGATCCCTCGGTCAACGCTAAAATGATTCATGTATGTTCAGCTTTGTAGTTACATTTATATTTAAATATGTATCATGAATAGCAAGCCAGTGTGATACGACATTAACAAGAAAATAGCACATCAGGAGTAAAGTTTACTCTTCTGAGAAATCAGAACTATATCCGTTTCAGAAATTTGATCGAGTTTTAAACGATAAGGCAAATGGTTAACTTACAGTCAGCGTTGAGTTCAATATCTTGGTCTCCATCGTTATTGGCGTTGAGCGCATGCGTGCCAATTGACGACAGATCTATTCGGTCTACATCGGTGATCATCTGGTTCACTAGCTGTGCGTCATATAGAACTGGCCGACTAGTCTGAAATATAAAAGGTTACATTTGTTTTCCTCATGTAGAGATCATAATTGTCGCCTCTGCAGTCAGCAGACGACGTTTTGAATACATTCTATTTCATTTTTAATCTATAGAAAACAAAATTACTTTCATTTGTTGATGATATATATTTGCAGATGTGTTTGCATTCAAGACATCAAGTCGCTAAGCTTCGTTCATAAGTATATCACAAACATATGCACTGTTGCACAGCGTCCAGGGCCGAGCCCCGGTAGCCAAGTCGACAGCGACACGGTTTGTCAATCCATATGTTGTGAGTTCGAACCCTAGCTCGGTCAACATTCTTTCCGACGTTTGACAAAAGTCACTGTTACAAGCGTAATTCGTCTTCCACTAACTGGCTAACAGTCTATTTGGAAAAAGCAGCCATTTCTTTTGAAAGTATTTTGTGTGGAGTACTGGTGTGAGAAAGCCATGAAACGCATGCGTATGTGAACTGACAAATTGTTGAAAACTGCGTCAAACCCAAATCAATCGATCGATCGATCAATCAATATCGATGAGGATCAGTTTAATGTTCTCATGATATAAATACGTCGAGTAAAGCACGGGCTGGTCTTAGTCTATATAACCTACCCTTACCATTAAAGTATCGGGTCAGGCAGAGGACTAGATAAGAGGGGGAGTGAACAGGTCTTTTCCCCCCACAATATTTCTCTTATTATTCAACAAAATCCCATGTTTTGAGTACCCACATCACAGGGTTTGAATGTCAAATAAAGATTTTAGAACATGAAAAAGAGCTCCATCAATAATGGCGCCGCCACTTGGACATTGTGTAGCAAGACTCGATTCGCACTTACCTGTGCTAAATGGAGGAACGAGGTTTGTCTTTTCAATGCGGATGCAAATCGCCTGGCTACGGGTAATTTTTGTTCGGAGAGTTTATCTGGTAAATTGTCAAGGGCAGTGGTCAGCCAATTGTCCCAGTGTCGAGCAAAATTCCGTATGTCACATAGCAGTCTAAAAAATAAGAAAAATGTAATAATATGAACTCAACTCAAGTGAACTGTTCAATATATACATGGAATATGTCAATGACAAATATAAACAAATACACAATGATAGTAATTAATTTAGGGTTGCCTTTCAATTGTTGGCAAATATAAGTCAGATAGGTTATTTAAGACCTTTACTGCGTACATGGTTGATTACAAGTTATACAAATATATCACTGATTTATTGTGATATAAAAGTTCTACAAATAATAACGTCAAAGTAACAACAATTTAAAAGCGCAATGCTGGCGATTTGTTTTATTGGAGGTTTACGCCGTTTTCAATTTTATTTCAGTTATTTCACGGCGACAGTTCACATATTCACAATCCCTTGGTAAACAAACCAGTACTAGGCTAGGAAATGAGCCTTTCCCAAGAGCAATCCACCATGATCGCCGTGCCGCGACTGGGGATCACCAATGCTGGTGTAATGACGGCGAGTGCAGATAACAGAGATGCTTGCACACCAAGTACAATCTGATTCAATTTGACGGTTTTGCCAGAAGTTTCTTAAAACCTGTCTTAAAACCTGTCATGGCTTATTTTACGAACAGTGCAGTGCCAGATCAAACAAGACGACGGTTAAATGTAATGATCCTTTGGATCAGATACCACACCATGCTCTCGAGTCAGTCAGACCTCGGTAAATCTTTGTCACAATAACAATTATGGTTAGTGTTCTTGAAGCATAACATAACAGTTCTAATTGTTCCAGTGTTTTCAACTATTGTAATAATATTTGAATAACTTACGTTTCTGGCATCTCCTGCATTGTAGCTGGTATCAAAACTTCGGTTAATACCTGTAAGGAGTATTTGAGATACTATATTATGAAAAATGAACAAGCAACATTATATTGAAATACATAGCGATAGAAATTACCGTAATGAAGTACAATGAAGTAAGCCGTTAAAACCAACACTGAAACATGTTTTTTTTACTATTACCTTAGTTAACAATTTGCCTGATTCAGATGCCTCTACAGCAGACGATGTTTGACAACAGTGTTGGAGAAGGCGAAATGTGTCAAAACGAATACTTCTTTTCTAATCCCAAAATGTACCCATAGCTTTGTATCGAAAGTATACATTAAAACAAATATTTCTGACCCAAACTAATATTGAATAAGCAAGTATATCTTAAGATTCGTTGGTAATAACGAATTGAATTATATAACCATTTACCTGATGTGATTGTTAGAGGCAACTCATTTTAAAAGATCTGAGGAAATCACTAGAACATCTAGAAATATGGCTTGCTCAGTTTTTCTTTGTATACAGACATGGAAGTAATGCGTACAAAGTAAAAATCGTTCATCGTGAGAAATATTTCTTTCACCACAGTGCTTTCTAAAGTTATCTGATGCTGACGAGTCTAGTGTCGTCTGTGTGAAGGAACGTGAAAGGACAGAAACGAGGACCTACCTTATACAATATAGAATCACACACACAAATGAGATCTATAATGAAGTCAAAATCCACCAATCCAAGCAAATGTTCCGGAAGTCCTTGCCAAAAATGTAATAGGAAATTCTGAATCTGTAAAGAGAAGAGAATTGGCAAGGTGAGTCGCGAACCACGCAAACCAATCAAGGGGTAATCTGGCCAACCAATCATTGAGCCATTTAGTGGTTAGGGTTAGATCAAGTCGTTGTCGGGAAGGGTTTTGTAATTTACTTATATTGCACAAATACACGTACTCACTTGTACAAGATGATAGAACTCGATTAACGTTTACATGTGTAATATTCACTTCAATTACATTACGCTTCCGATGATATATTACAATACGACGGCCAATTCGGCTACACTATGTCTTCCCTTGCAAATTATAACATTTCCAAATATGCTTTTTTTAGGCCATTGTCGCAATGACCATTGGCATTCATCAGTTGACAACATGTGATGGAGAGTAAATATTATAAGTGCATGATGTTTCAAAGTTTTCCCCTTTGAAAGATGTGAACAAAACAACAATAAAAACAATCTCGTCTGAAACAAGTTTGAATTTGTTCACATTGTTCACTTTTCAAAGGGTGTCTGCTGACGAAATACACAAGGTTGCATGTAGCAGTAGCAGGACAAAGGGTAACCGTGATGTGTTTACAGCCTATCTGTGAGAAAAGGATTAAAAAGATATTTCAGGAGATAAATGTTAAGACTATGTATATTGAATCTATCGGGCATTTAGATTTAGGATTGCCCGTAAGTCAATCGAACCAGCCCTTCATTAATTATTTGCTGTTTATCGTGGGTTTAAGTAAACACAAAATGTTTCTCTTTCTTCTTTAAGCCAAAACAAGAGCACCGCGCTCTTCAATATTATTTCGATTTTTATATCCCCCAACCCCTGTCCTCGTACATCAAGAGAAAAATACACTGGATCGAAATATTGAAAGATAAACATATTAAAATAACGGTTTAATTTCAAATAAATCACATTTCAGATTCGGAAGGAAAATTTCAAAATGTGCACATTGTTAATGAACACTATTTCAAACACAATCTCCATTTTTTGAGCATTTGCATTCAAAAGAAAGACAACAAAATCACAACATCCAATGTGAAAAACGTCCTGTGGCCAGTGTTATTTTATATGTAATATTTAACATAAACCAACATATAGGATTTTCCGGACATTGAATTTTTAAAAGCTAATTTCAATGACTAACTAAGGGCCAACATGAAAACATTTCGGTTCGAGCTACTTCATCTAAATCTGTATCGTTTGAGGGAGTTAACACCTGCTTGCGAACATGTAAACCAGTTAGGCTATGACAAGAATCCGACTACAGGCCAACCTGTTATAAGAGACCACCCAAGAGAAATGTTGAAAGTGGTCTCTAAGGAAAGAAGGTCGCTTATTGAATGTACAATTATGAATGAAAAACGTCAGGGTGGGGGAGGTTATTGTATCGTGGTCGCTTACACCAGTTGGTCGGTGATATGAGGTGGTCGGATATACAGGTTTGACTGTATATCGATTTGCAATTTAACAGTAAATGACATCAATTTCAAAACTTCGGAAGGTGGTGGTTTTTTTTTTGTAACGCGGCTGAAATCAGCTTATAAACTGATCTGTTGATTACACTTTAGTTTTATTCTTCCATCTTCATCCCAAATTGAATCGTATAGTCGAGTTTAGACGTTTGAGAATACATCATATGTTGTGTCTGTTAAATCCTTCTTGCAAGCAAGATTCTGTCTCCTCATTGTTCAAATATCCGCAATTTACAATCAATCGTTATTTATTAAACGGACATATATCAAAGTCGCCATTTTGCTCTTTGCCTTGGAGTAATTTAAATTAATTTCCAATCCATTTGAACAGCGATGCAAAAGTAAACACTATTAAGATAATTTATTCAAACGCTAGCTCTATGGTAAAATCAAATTGCTTCTGAAAATGTAGCTCGCCCATTCTTTGTCCACATTTTCGCTTTAGACCGAGATAAAACACGGCTCAACCATAAATCATATAGAAACGTCAGGTAAGACATTTGTAATCCGAAATTTACCTTAACAAATTGAGATAATCCTTGACTTAACCATGTTTTTTTCCGCTGAACAATAATTTACACAGATTATTATGTGGAGTGCTGAACCTTATTCCGCACACTTCACGCCCTTAGCATGCATGCCTACGTTTGGCTTGTGTGTCAGAAATGGTCAACCCTTTCCCACATACAACTAATCTACAGCAGACGTCTTTGAAAACATATAGGGAAAAATATGGAATTTCTCTGTAAATGAAAGAGCAGTTATTGAATAAAATTGAAAACATTGTGGCAAAAGGGTAAATTGCTCATTATGAGCAATTTATCCTTTTGCCACAATGTGTTCAATGCTTGTCTGAGTCAGAAAACGACTATATGTGGGAAATGGTTAATTAATGCATAAGTAATCATCGCCAATAAAAGCTTCGCGACGCCTTCTCTTTTATAAGCATTAAAGCAATTCCAAAATGAATCTTGGTCGCAAAATAATTATTTACCAACAATGTATTTGATACCCGAGTGATTGTTAACTTAAAATAACCCATAAATCATTGTGTAGTAGTGCGTCTATTTTTGGAGGTGCTGTAAATTTACAAATAATACCATTTACAGATAGAATGTTTGACATGACATATTGCATTGCGTTTTCATATAATTCTATGTCGTAAACACACAGTTTCTAGGGTTGCTCTAAACAGATGATAATACTCTTTTAACATAACAAGAACAGTGTCATTTCACTTTTCACTCATGATTCAGAAACGAAGGTAAGAATAAATATGTTTTTGCTTCATTATATCATTTAAATAATATGGTTAATGAACTTAAAATAATCGGCTGAGCGAGTAAGGGTACCCACAATGAAGGATCTGGAGGTCAAATAGGATTTATAACTTGAATTAATCTTCTAAACCCCTTTCCACATACAAATAATCTGCAGCAAACGACTTTAAAAATATATTGGCAACAATATAGAAAATCGCTATAAATGAAAATATAATTATTAAATTAAATTGAAATAAATGTGACAATACGAGACATTGCTCATAATGAGCAATTTCTCCTTGTGCCACAATGATTTAAAGATACGTCTGATGATGATACGCCAAAACGCATATATATTCAAATAGAAAAGAGTTAACCGTATTCAATAAAACAAAACATGAAGTCCGTGAGTGGAATAAAGGAAAAACAACAATTTATTTATCTGCTGTACTTTAAGAGTCTACCCCATAGGGAGTCCGTTTAATCTTGTACGCGAGTCTTCAGTTGGTAAAAAATGTGAACATTCAAAATTCGAGTTGGCCATATAATCATCCTCGCTCTTGGCATTATTTGTTATATGAGCTTGGTCATTGCGAAAAGGTTCTAGTTGTGTTGGTATTTGTGAATAGTGTAGGGTGATCCCAATCCGTATATATGCCCATTTATATCAAAATCATTACCAGAAACATCTAAATGCTTTATAATTGATTTGTAAAACAGTGTATGTGTTGCGATGTCTTCTTAGATGTGCAGGCTGATCTGAATTTACACGGTTTACAAAAGCCAGGTTGCACCCATTTGCATGGACAGACTCGTGTTGTGTTTGTGTATACGTTAGATAAGAATGTCTCAATGTAAATTATTGTATCCAATGTCAGATTTGAGTCACCTTTGACATCGAAGAGTCGGTACTTTATCTCAATCAAAACTTCATTTGAACTCTTTGGCTAAATTCGTTTACTCTCAATTTGAACTCTTCGGCTAAACTTGCAGAAATTTAAACTCTTCGGCTAAACTCGTAGACTCAATTTAAACTCTTGAGCTAAACTCGTTAACTCAATTTGAACCTTTCGAGTAAATTATTTAACTCAATCTGAGCTCCTCGGCTAAGCTCGTAAACTCAATTTGAGCCCTTCGACTAAATCATTTAACTCAATTTGAATTTCTTTGGCTAAACTCGTAGACTCAATTTAAACTCTTCGGCTAAGCTCGTTAACTCAATTTGAACCTTTCGAGTAAATTCAATAACTCAATCTGAGCTCCTCGGCTAAGCTCGTAAACTCAAATTTAGCCCTTCGACTAAATCATAAAACTCAATTTGAATTTCTTCGGCTAAACTCGTAGAATCAATTTGGACTCTTCGGCTAAAGTCGTAAACTCAGTTTAGACCCACTATTTCGGACATCGTTCAAAAATATATCCAAACTATGGCACTAGCACTAGAACCACAAACTTAGGTGGTTTCGTGTATTTTGATTAATTAATTAAAGGTCTTTAGCACAGTATTTGACCGTATAAACTAGGATAGAGATAGGATAATTAGTTAAACAAAGTATTCTGATTTACCTCTTCAAAGTTGGCGTTGATGGCGGTGTCCAGGACACACTGGCAATGGGTTTTGTACATCATCATGAAGGTTTCTACCTGAAATACATACAGAACATCAACGTCATAATGCTGAATGAGTCGAACCGGATACTGTACCACGGTATATTGTGAATGAAGCCTTGCGTGGAAGTCTTGATATGTATATCTTCTAAGTTGAACTTGATTCTGTCGAACCTGGATTCATTTGAATACCACGGAAACATTCGTGTAATTCGATCCTAGTGCACACAATCTTGTCAAGAATTGTCTTAAAATGTGATAAAGTATGTGACATGTTTGGGAAGAATTTGTCCCGATATATAACACATGACGATTTTGTTTAACTTTACTGCGGTCAGGTCTTTTTGAAAACGTAGTATCCATTTACACAAACAAACAAAAGTGCAACAGCTCGAAAAATGTCCATAGTAGCTGCTAGAAGTACAGGTGGTTGAATATAGGGCCCTGGAAAAGCCGCTTTGATGATACTACATGTATACATGTTGGCCCTTTTTAAACTAATATATATCCAACATGACGAGTGATAGTAAAAATCGTACAATTAAATAAGCAGCTTTTATTAAAAACGCTTTGAGAATTAGAAAATTGTGTATTGAACAAAATGAATTGTTTTACTACTATTTTTGATTTTTACATATATGTATGTTGCTGTTAGCATTTGCCATATTTCATTAAAAGTTGTTTGTAAATGGCCAAAGGCATGCTTTTATGCCGATTGCTTATGTAGTTGAGTTGAGTTGAGTTGATGATGGCAATAATGATAGTTATGATTAATGTAGAGTAGTTGCGATTTAATTGGTGGATTGACAACCGTGAGCTACTAAACCGTTTCACTTTGAAATCATTGTTAATAGTGCTACTGTGTAATTGGCTGTGTCTGACTGACACACACAGAGAATACTTGTCCACGTTATCGACTTCAGACCCGTGTACGACCGGTTTGGAGTAGCCGCTACGATCTTTTAACACTTACCCCGATACATACGATGTTTAAGCATCTGCACGGACACATATTAAAACATTGAGGGAAATGGGAAAATTGTCTCAAATTGACCTATTTTCTTTTACCCCCACATATAAGTGGCTCCCTTTTTTGCAGATTATATATTCAAACAAGAACCAGTAATATATAAGAACATATAATAAGTATCCATTCTCGTGCAGCCAACAGTATGTGATCGATGTATGGCCGAGAACTTTCGTCAACTGTTATTGCATATAGTTTTATGTAAGCATTTTTACATCGAGTATTCCACGTACTTTATCAATCGGTGAAAACAAAGTGGTTCATAATTTAATTGAGCTGTGCTTAATAAATAATTTTTTTTTGTTTAGAATTCTTAATTTCTAAATTGTGACTCGAGGAAGCTGGTTGAAATATTACAAATATTGCTCCGCCTTATGTCGCAAATAATCGATAACCCGTCAGGGGGAGACACCTGTCTTCCGGCTATTCATGATGAAATGATGGAGTAGGAAATGAATCAAGCCCAGATAACAGAATAAAATACTTTAGATAAGCTACCCATTCAATTACTTAGATCAATCTTTCTTTTGATTTGCTAAACTTCATTTAAGTTTAAGTTAAAGTTTAAAATGTTTTGTTTCAAGGAATTAATGTCTTACAAAATTCACCGTTCTGGTGCTAACGTATGTAAAACGATGGAGAACCAAACATCCCATCACAATTCTGCAAAACATCTAAATCAGGTGTTCACTGTGTTAATTAATAACGGACTTAAATGTTAACCAATTGTGTATTTTCTTCTGCATATTTACTTGCCTTTAAATAAGAAAACAATTTGTAATACTCTATTTTTAAAGAATGGTCATGCACTTTCTTAGCTTCGCATTCAATACAACCTGAACATATGTAAAGATAGAAGTATCTCGTGCGTTTTTGCTTGAATGGTACAGGTAAAGTAATGGACATTTTAATTCTCTCGTTGATTAAACTCTTTTAGATATCTATATCAATTTGAAAATGAAGCTTTGGTACTCGTTGAAAGACATGCATGACAAAGGCGAAATCTGACAAACATTATATTTGATTCAGTGGCTACATGTGTTTCATCTAAACCCTGATATTTCTCAAGATGCAAGACTTGTATTCAATGTAGTTTTGTACAAATCTAAGAGAAGACGTTTAGTCGAGGTTTTTCTCCTGATTATTTCTACACAGATAAGACCGGCGCTGATAGAGCGTCGATTACTCATTGTTAACAACTCTTCAAAGTGAACATAGATTTTCAAATCTGTCAGGGTTTGGACCACATACATCAATACTTGATTAAAACCTTCACCGTTCTATGCGACAACGCGGTCCCTTATTGAATACATATAAGCCGGGTCATGTAAATTGGTATCGTTCCGTGTTGTTGGTTATCGGTGCGGGATTATACGAGACTTCGCGTCTATCTTGTCTATTTCCGAACGTTTTCTGTCCGAAAAATTGTCTTAAAGCACAATTTGGATAAAAGACTGGAGGTATGACCGAATTTAGTGTTTGCACATGATCGAACATGCGATGTCAATTAAGGAATGTTAAGGAACTACTTTATTGACGAGCAGTAGCTCAAATGTTTACAAGGTTCGATACGGGGGATTACTTTACTTGACTTCCTAGATATAATTAATCTTCGAGTAAACAAGGGACGGTGGAAATTAACAAGACGTAAACTTCATTTTTGGGCAGTAAATTGCCCATTGGTCACGCCCCCTCGAAAACATAAACAAACTCGTCAAACAAGGATTAACAATTTTGTTTGGCTACATAAATTTTCATTGTACGAGATAGAAGTTTTTATCTTAAACAGGGAGTTTAGATAAACTCTAAACATAAGTACTTTAAGTACATTATACACGGGTTTCGGTAATTAAAAGATAAGACCTAAAGATGTCTGAAAACAAAATATCCAGCTAACAAAATACACCAATTAGAATTACAGCAGAAATTGTCTTCGGCATCCACGTAAGGAAAGATAACATTTGGCTGCTAATGAAAGATGACTGTTAAAAACGAGTCAACTATATAAGTGGTTTCATTTGTTAAATTTCGACTAGCTGCTTAATAAATGTTGACTGCTTAACAGAGGTGCTCGCTAACACATTTAATCACAACTACCCTTTCTTAACTATTTAAATACGAGTGAGAAATTACCCTCTCTAGAAGTTTTTCCTGGGTATCAATTTAGAACGAGAACGATGATTTTTGAAGAATGTCCAGGGATCCATAAACATGTGTTAAGGCCCACCATTCCAACATACAATTTTGCAGAAGTTCACTTGGAAAAAATCTATACAAATAAGAAAGATCCCCAAATATACTAGTATGTAAATCTTTCGTAATACAATAAATAACTTAATAAAAAAAGAAAACCCCAAACAAAATCGTTCTACGTGTGGCATGAGTTATTTATTGTTGCGTTGGCGCCAAGAAAACGGAGAGCGGATATTGGCTATTAGTTCCATTGTATGTTTAAGTTTTAATGACTGGAGAACCAAGGTTCCAAAATTAATTACTCGGGATTTTTATTAACCACTATTACAGCTTATGTATACCCAATATTTGTTAAAGGCTGTTTGACGAGCAATCGGATCTTTTTGGTCATAAAAACACTAATAAATGTAAACAAAAGCAGTATCTAAGATATATTCTGTACGACCGAGATGTTCTGATTGGGCAGTAAATCGACTTCCGGTTGTGTGATGAGGTTTAAACAAGATTGTGATGTGAGGTAATATCCTAAACACCCTGCAATAACGACATCCTTTCGGATTGATCATGACCGGTAAACCTGTCTAGAATGTGTATTAGCAGCAAAGGCTGAGTGTATTAGCAACAAAGGTTGAGTGTATTAGCAACAAAGGCTGAGTGTATTAGCAACAAAGGCTGAGTGTATTGGCGGCAACGGCTGAGTGTATAAGCGGCAAAGGTTGAGTGTATTAGCAGCAAAGGCTGAGTGTATTAGCAACAAAGGCTGAGTGTATTAGCAACAAAGGCTGAGTGTATTGGCGGCAAAGGCTGAGTGTATAAGCGACAAAGGTTGAGTGTATTAGCAGCAAAGGCTGAGTGTATTAGCAACAAAGGCTGAGTGTATTAGCAACAAAGGCTGAGTGTATAAGCGGTAAATGTTGAGTGAATTAGCGGCAAAGGCTGAGTGTATTAGCGGCAAAGGATGAGAGTATTGTCATCAAAGGCTGAGTGTATTAGCGGCAAAGGCTGAGTTTATTAGCGGTAAAGGCTGAGTGTATTAGCGGCAAAGGCTGAGTGTATTCAGACCAGAACACTTTTGGTTTGTTAGCCTAAAGTAGCAAAAGAAATGTACTTTGAGTGGTTACTTCCACACAGCTATACAAACAATACGTTAAGTTAGTAATGTTTTGCTCAAACCTGTAAGCCTAACCATGATGGGATAAGCCTAGCACAACAAACGCTAGATGTGTTAGGTAAATCTGAATACTACACTAACCTTTTAGTTTAAATTCATTTATATTACATCGATTGCGAAACAAGCTTTCGGCTTATATTAATTATCAATGACGTCACCTTCCTGGAGACTTAAACGAGTAATCAGCGCCGATTGCGTGGGGGAAAACCAAATGACAGAAACCGCTCACTGGATTCGAAACCGGCACCTTTGGTACAAGAGGCCGACGTGCCTCCCATTGTCATCATATGGTCTTTGTCCACGCCAGTCTAGTCGCGCATTCACGATGGTCGACTTTTATTACGACATGACGACAATAATAACGCTCTCTAATGGGTTTTCGCTTCCCATTTATCATGCGGCCTTATCGGTGTTTCAATAAAATGGCGGAGATAAACAAACAAGGGAAAAACGTGTAACAAATATGTCGACAGTTTTTCTAGCAAGCCATCTTTATTAAAGTTCGACAAATTCGTTATAAATTGGTCACGCAGCATATTTCGTTCCCAAATAAATGGATCTTTAATGCGAAATGTACACATTGCATTCCTAATATTTATTGGGAAAGGACTGATAAATGAAGGCCAATGAATTCTGGTCCGCATTCAATGTTGTGTTAAGGAAATTAAAGAGTTGAATAAAATCATTTTGATTGGTGCATGGAGGCAATATATGCCCATAAGAAGTTGCGCCGTGTCACGTAAATCAAAACAACTTCAAAACATATACACGACAATTAAGCAATAGTTGATACCAATTATACATTTGTGCAGTCTGATGTTTGTGCACTTTTCGCCATACGCCACTTACGACCGTTGTAGATCAAGATCAAGCAGAACATCCGCGCAGTCTGCACTGGTCGACAAACAGTCATGAAATATTGCAAGAAACATCTGTAACGCAGTACCCAGTTGGGTCCTTCAAACACGATGGTTGTTTTCAACTCGAGTAATGATTATCCTAAAGTCGGTTCTTTCCTGGTACACTCCATATGAGCCGTTCCACGAGCAAACTAACAGTGTTGACTCTGCGTAAAGTGTCGACCCGGATCAGCCTAAGCATGCCCCGCAGGCTAATCCGGTCGGACTGTTTTCGCCTCCGGTGGATTTTCTGTTTCAGGAATCATTTCTCTATACCTCTATCCCCCTGAGACTGAATGTGTCGGCCCGGATTAGCCAGCGCGGACTGCGCAGGCTGATCTGGGACGATACATTTAGCAGAGTCTATAACATTTCTTTTTTCAGGAACACCCCATATATATTCTAAGCAAAGAGTTGTCCCTAAATATGCTTGGACGTCTTTTGTATAAGAAGGGTCGTGGTGCCAATAGACAGAATACAGCGAGATAAAGGTTGAGATAAATGTTGAGATATGCAGGTATAAGCTGTTTCTTCCTTTCGTTACCTGAGTGCAACACTATGGTAATTTCATTCTGACCATATAGGTATTGAGTTACGATAGTTTTACACCCAGTGGACGAAATGCTTAAAGACATATTGGCATGGAAGTATTCCTATGCTAAACACTACTTACCGGTACTAATTTCTATTTCACTGATATTTAAATATTTAACCAAGACTAGACCTGTATGTGTGCCTTTGAATAAATTGTCCGGAACGGAACAGTAGCAAATCGAGATCAGACTGTTCGTATGCTGATGCTAGTCTAGATCTACCCTGCTCGCAAATGCCCTTTTGTTGGTTTTCCTTCAAACTTTCTAGAACAAAGACACCAAATTCAAATAAGCTGCGTCTCGCGATCTAGGGGGTGGGGGAGGGAGGGAGGGGGTTTGGGTGGCTTGTTGTATATGTCAACAAGAACCAAAATTGGCCTGGTATAAGCTGAGATATGTGTAATGTCAACCTACCTTTTCTCGTTGAATATTAGCTGGCAGGATGAGGTATTGAGCATTTGGGAACTCCGGTAATAAGGTGCCGGTTTTAGAGCTGAGCGAGTACTTTCGAGTAAATCCACCCTGGAAAAGAAGTGAAAATATACTTGAAATGTGAGAAATATGTTTGTTCTATTCCACCCTAGAATGTGACCTTTGTAGCAACGGTATATGGACTTCGTCCGTACTAAATTCGAACCAAATGATATTAAATTAGTAAAACAAAATACCTGAATGAAATTAACCGATATCTTCACATGTCATATGAGGTTTATAATATATATATAATTACAAGAGAAAGTTGATGCAAGGCATCAATGTCGCCGGAAAAGACTGCATTGATTTATTTATGTATTCTTGACTTTCCTTAGTCTATTCAAACATTTGCTTATAAATTTTATATTCATACCTATACATTAGGGTATCTATAAAAAATTAACGAAATGTGTACACATTTATCTTGGCTTAAATTTAATTTTGCTGTTGTTACTTATTTAAATAATAGTATTCATTCATATAATTTCAATGTTTGTCAATCTTATTCGAATCACAAGGTAAATATCCTGGTATTGCTTTAAAGGGAGGTAATTTGAAGAAAACAAAAGTCTTCAAAAGGAGAAATATATCAGTATTACCGTCTACAGTTTAAATTGTTCTATTGTTTGTGGATTTAAAAATGTTTTTTTTTTCTTATTTCTACATGTTCAACGAAATATTGCGGCTTCTCTTTGACGCTTTGCGTCAAACATTCGTCTTGTACTTGTCTAAAATAAAATAATATCCCTCGCTTTTTCATATCGAAATGCGCATGCGCGAAAATCGATGTTAAAGGTCACGAAACTACACAACAGAATAGGGTCTATATTTAGCTTAGAAACAGTTCCTACTTTAGATATTCATGGATTAACACTATTAAATGAATTCTACACAAATCAAGACATCTCTTTGAACATGAAAACAACATTTAGTAAGTTAAAATTGCTATTAAAAGGAGAATCCGAAATTGACCTCAATGATGACACATAAGAGTCTGCAATAGGGGGTGTTGGTTCACGTCTTGAAGGGACCACTTTTGTCTTCGTAAATAAGACAAAAAACTTAAATGCGAGTGAAATAAAAAAAACTGCAAACATTAAAAAATCGGAATATTTATTTCATTTTAGATGTGTCATTTATTAGTGTTCGTAAACAACCACAATTGTAATATGTTCAAATCATCTAGATTTGTTTCTTTCTAATAATAAGCCGCCCTCCCATGTGATTTCCGAAAACCTATTAAAAATAGAAGTCGCGGGCTTCTGCCCGGCGACTAATGAGATGAGTGTAGAAAAGTGTATGAATGTATATGTAGAAGGTGTTTGTCGTGAATTTGTCAATACATCTTAATATGTTACTTTCGTTAACTAAATGTAATATTATTATTATTTTTTTTTTTTTTTTTGTATTATTTACTCGAAATTGAGACCCACGGCCGTATAAAAACTCCGAAATGAAGTTCTCAGAACAGGGTCCCTAAATGCAATACAAAATACTCCATCAAAGCTACTGTTTCAGCCAATTGATCGTACATGAGTACATTCTTTGTATCTTCTTGGTATACAAAGCTCGTCAACATTCACAAAGACGAGTTCAAATTCACAAAGACGAGTTCAAATTCACAAAGACGGGTTCAAATTCTTGAAGCTAAGGGATATGTATGCGGATTACTTCCTTTCACCCTTTCCCACATACAAAAAATCTACACCAGACGACTTCGAGAATATCGAGGCAAAAATGTAGAAAATCTCTATACATCTCTTTACATGAACTAATTGAAAAGAGTTGAAAACAGTGTGGTAAAAGGAAAAATTGTTCACCATGAGCAATTCCTCTTTTTGCCACAATGTTTCCAATAGTCGCTGTCATAAAACGTCTGTATGAAGGAAAGCGTTAAAGGGAAAGTGCGCACATTGTTTCGATACAGTCACAAAACCACCGTGATAAAAACCGCATCAAAGAAACCAACTTGATGCGCACACTTTTACCTCCCGACATTACCTGATAAATGATGTAGGCTCTCAGACGGGTATTATGAAAGAAAGCGTCAGGCCAAACAAAAGTGGTCCAATTTAACCCTTTCTCTCATATAGACGCTTTCTGACGCCTCTGCAGCAGACGGCTTTTTGAAAACATAGTGACAAAAGAAGAAATTGCTCAAACCGAGCAATTTCTCCTTTTGACACAATGTTTTCCACTTTTAGTCATAGGTTATCCATTCAATTGTAGAGATTTTCTATTTTTTGACAAAATATGTTCAAAGTCGTCTGCTGCAGAATTGTCGTATGAGGGAAAGGGTTAAGTTTAGTCGTAACGGTTGATTTAATTGATTGTTTGTTGTTTTACGCCTCTTTCAACATTAATTAGTGCTGTTTCACAACAGACTCCTCTGTTTACCCCCTTTCCCATTTGTAAACACATTTTGACACATCTACAGCAAATGACTCGTGGAAACAATGTGATAAAAAGGAGAAGTTGCTCATCAACTGTTGTCTGAATTATGTTTAACGTCGTTTTAAATAGTTTGTAAGTTATGTCACGGTGTTGTTTCCTGGACCCTTTTGCAATTGACGATGCCGGAATGTCTATAACCCTTTGACTGCTGTAATCGGTGTTGAGATGTTGAGAAGCCCGTGTCACCAATATAAAGCCACTGTTGGATTCTCAAACCAACAATTGTTATGCTGATATTTCTTGAAATGGCTATGGACTCTTCCAAACGCAAAGCTTGACGAGAGTCCCATTTTAAGGGTAAATCTGTAAACTGCGGATCAGTCGTACTACAATCATTGACTCCATATAAGGAGGCTACACATGTTTTGCCTGACCCGGAAGGGGATCGAACCTGGGTTCAATAGGTGGACACTGTAAACACAACAGTCAGAATTCGGTTATATATAGATTCGATTATTTGTCCAAAGCCTTCAATCCTTGCATAGATTTTGTTTTATTGGGATTTTACGCCATTTTCAACATATTTTCATTTATAGCACGATGAAAGCTCACGTATTCATGATCCCTGGGTAAGCGAACCAGTACAAGGCTAGGTAATGTGCCTTGCCCAAGGGCACACCACAGTGACTGCCAAAACCCCTTGCATATAAACTTATCGTGAGCATTTGAGACCCTTCATACAGACTGATCCAGATCTGCAATGGTTTCAAAATCTCGAGGGAAGACTTTTGCCTGACGCGGCTCAATGTTTTGTTTCACCCATTGGGCACGGGGATTCAGTGAAAGTTTAACCCTTTTTATTGGTATCATTGAGTAACATGTCGTCTGCTTGGAAAAAAATATCCAAGGACAAATTATGAGATCTGTAAAATTGGAAGCGGTGTAACGTTGACACATAGTTGTAAACATTAGGGGAAAAGTAGAATTTTATTAAAACTCGTCTGCTGCAGAAGAGTCCCGCCTATAAGACGCTTTCAGACTTCTCTACAGCAGACGACTTTTGAAATCATTGTGGCAAAAGGAGCAATTTTCTCCATTTACCACACTGATTTGAACTCTATAAAATAATAATAATATCATTTATACTATACAGATTGTCTATATTTTGCACTTGATCATTTCTAAGTCGTCTGCTGCATATTTGTTGTTCGTGGGGAAGGGTTAACCAACACATCGTTCGGGACCAACTGACAAAGGAGCAGACGACGATAACAAGCCCAAACTCCTGTCTAAACAAAAGTAAACTACCTTTTGTTCTTGATAAGGGGTCTAACGCTTTCCGAGCTGCATTCACATATTGACGCATCTGCAGCAGCCGACTTTCGACAAAAGTGAGCAGAAGACTTTTGAAAACATTGTGGCAAAAGAAGCAATTTCTCAATTTGCCACAATGTGTTCAACTCTATTAAATAATTACACATTCATTTATAGAGATTTTTCCATTGTTTTGCATAGATCAATTCAAAGTCGTCTGCTGCAGATTTGTTGTACGTGCGAAAGGGTACACTGCTTCCCTGATGCGATATTTTGAAAATCGTCTGCTCTATACAAATCTTAGGACATAAACATTGTCAATGCTGGATAATTGGAATTGTTACCGTGACACAGTATTCAAAATATTGGGGGAAAATGAAAATTTGACCACACTGCTTTCTGAATGAGTCGGCTATTAACCCTTTCCAACATGCACTCGCAATTTAACGAATTTGCTGCACACCAATTTTAGAACAAAACTGTGCTAAAAGTTGAAATTGCTCATCATGAGCAATTTCTCCTTTTGCCTCAATGTTTTCAATTTTATTTATAAATGATATTATCATTTTGTTGAATGTTGGGAAGGGGTTACGACGTCGAATCTCGCTTGTATAAAGTTAAGGATCATAGGTGAGACACGCTGTCTATCGGCTGATCGGAAGCGAGATGGGTCCACATATAGGTTATAGATATGTTATTGTGGTTTTACGCCAATTTCAGTATTATTTCAGTTATGTTACCGCGACAGAACACTTATTTTACGATCTCTTGGTGACGAACCAGTTCTATGGCTAGCACCAACCCTGAGGTCACTCCAGCATGACCGCGATAGGCGGGGATTGAACTCTTGAATGCCAAACTATATCACTTGGTAAACACTGGATCGCAGTGGATTCCACAGAAATAAGCATTTTAGGTTGAAATATAAAGTATGATTTTTTTTATGATTTTTAGAATATGCTCGTATATTGAAATTCAATTTGGCAATTGTTCGTGTTTTTCTTCAAATGTGCGGTTTTTTTTTTCAATTTAGACTGGCCCAATCTTTTGAAATATCACGTAAATTACGTAAATGTCGAGTCATTGATAAATTAATAAAGTGAATATCTCCCACTTATAGTTTCCGTCAGATAGAGAATAAGATTATCTCGTTGATATTTATCAATTCAATTGTAATCGCGTTGGCCACGAAAAAGGCATGGATAAAACTTAATTTATCCTTTTCACGCATTACCAGAAAATGGTTAACCGACTTTTTCTCATATGCAGACTCATTAAAGGTCAAATTAAACTAAATACATCCGCTGACCACTATAGTCCCTAAAAAATATTTGTTTGCGTAGAAATGAGTGTATACCATCACCAGAATGTATTGAATATATGACATTGAGTTTAAATGCATTAAGAATGTGTATAGGATGCACTGGAAATGATTGATTTGATCACCTTTAGTATTTTGACTTTGTTTGAAAGTGAAAGTAGAGAATGCTAAACACCGGTTTTGTCCGGGCCCGATTCGGTCCAAAATGACGGTAACCATTTTCGCTTGGTGAGTTCTTTCTTGCATAATGCATGACCACCACATTATATTTGGGTTGTTTTAAAGCCAGGAGGTAACTCTTTTCAATGATATATGGTGTTCTACATGAGAAACGCTTATAAAGTGTGACAATTGAGGACTGAAACCGGTCGATTTACATGGAAACAAAGAAGGAGTTTGTTTGGTGTATTGTAACCTAAAGGCACCTCCAGCACTCGGCTTCGGAAAACATTTTGACTACTTTTCAGTAATTACATCTGCCTTCATATAGAGAAACTCTCCAACTCAGATTTAGTTGAATGTCATCTACTTCAAATTATTATTCGTACATCTATATTATTCTGTATCAACGTTGGTTTTGATACACACATATATATATACATAGGTCTAGATAACGGGCATTTTTCATGTTCTAAAATCCTTTTTTGACATTCAAACCCTATGTTGTGGGTACTCAAAAGAATCGTCACAGTGAGACGATTCTTTTGAGAACCCACAATGTAGCATTTTGTTGAGTTATAAGAGAAATAGTATGGGGAAAAGACCTGTTCATTCCCTCTTATCTTGTCCTCTGAATTATATATTTGTACTTAGTGCAAACTAAGGGAAGCGAAGAAAGTGTCTTCTCGAAGACTGGTCAGGCTGGTTCCAAGACGAAATGTTGATGTTCGTCTGATGTACGTCATTAATAGAATAAACGATATTGTGTTAGGATTTAGTTTTTATTATACTCAATCACTTCTGCCTGTTTAATATATATTTGATATCTATTTACGATTAAATGATCATTATTAATATATCTAAATAAATACGTATGCAGTTATATTAATTACACATTGTTTAAACAAATGTTTGCAGCTGCAGTTATTTATTACGCCACCGAATAATACCTGGTGGTGACAGGTTTATATTATTTCTCCGTTTTTCCGCATTTAGAATGCGTAGGTAACCATGACACATCGGAAAATTTTCACTCTAAAGATTCAAAACAGTTAATCATTAGTCTACTTCATATAGATACCCTTTTAACATTTCGCAGGTTTCGAGTGGGTAAGATGCTCCTCGCAGCGTCCAACCTCCGTAAACTTCAATGGAGCCCCATTCAAAACCGGTTCATCTGGTGCTTGAAACAATATACACTTACATCAGTTAGGAGTGTGGCCGAAACCAAGTCACTTTGATGCGAATTTGATTCACGTATTTTCGCGGGTTCGCGGTGTTTGCCTACGTTTACATAGATACATAAATTTATTTTAAATTTGTTTTAACTTAAAAACAGATAGACGGCTAAATGGCACAAATGTTTCTGTTTAAACAAATAGCGTAATCCAAATCGGATTACATCTTAGCTTTCCCTTTCATCTCCATATACATGATAATAAAGGAGTCGCCTCTCATGAAGACTGGCATATACATGCATGCGATGAGTGAAGACTCGAACTCACCTCATATCAGCATTGGCTCGAAGGACCTACGTTGCGCTCCCGCACACCAATACGAGAGGCCTACCTGTACGTTGTCTTAAAAAATGCTAGTTGTAAAACCCTAAAGTATGTCAACAGCTCCAATGGTGTCACGTCGAAACGGAAAACCTATACAGGTCTCTTTTTGTGTGACGCGTGTAAACGGAGAATGAGGCAAAAGAGGCTGTTTGTAAAAGGAAGAGTCGCCCGTGACAACCCGAGTAGTGGTATGGAATGCGGCATCGTCTAGGTCGTGCCCAAAGATCCGTCGACGTAGGAGAACGAGCCTTCGGACACAAGTGTGTTTTTATTTCAAGATCACCCATGTATTAAAGTGGTCTGTTCGGAGTTTCGGTTTTGAAATTAAATGAAATGGAAGATTTTTTGAATGACCAATTAACGGAATTACGAACATTGCCGAAAGTGATCAGCCTGTATGCTTTGGATCACCAATGGTCGCAATTGTTCAAAGGCCTATATTGTTGTGTAGAGGTTCAACTTGTAAGACGACGTAATTCAGTGTCCGTAAACACCGACCGCTTTCATTGAGTCGTTCACCTTATATGGTATATGCAGTGTTGTTGGCGTTAACCCTGTCTCGCCTATAAGACGCACTTTGACGCAATAGCAGCAGACGACTTTTGAAAACACTGTGTACCAAAGGTGAAATTGCTCATAAATGAGCAATTTCTCCTTTGGCCACACTGTTTTCAACTTTGTTTAACAATTAAGCTATCTTGTATGGAGATTTTTCAGGTTTTTGTCACTATTTTTTCAAAGTAGTCTGCTGCAGATTTAATGTAAGTGGGAAAGGGTTAAAACACCTTTGTTAAAAGTAAGCTTTATTGAAGATAACAAAAATCATATTTACGATAGCATTTTCAATTGGTCACCAGTAGTAAAGGTTATTGAGATTTTCTTTTCTTTCAACACAATCTTTTCAACTTCATTCAATAATTTTACTTTCATTTTCACAAGGCAACTCATTTTAATGGGAACCAAGGAAAGAGAGATTGGGGTATTTCTTAAATAGACTTACCTCGTTCTTTAACTTGCATCCTGAAAATCTGAAAGAGAGAAGGAAGAAGATGTTTGGAAGATGCACCGTTGAAGCAGATATCGTGTATGATGAATAGCAGGTACATTGATTTAAGATAAGAAATGTATAAGTTCTTTCTTGTGAAAAGGTACAAGTTGACATTTTATATACAAATGAGCCGTCCCGCGAGAAAAACCAACATTGTGGACATTGCGTAAAGTATCGACCCGGATCAGCCTAAGCATGCCGCGCAGTCTTACCCGGATAGACACTTTTCGCCTCCTGTGGATTTTCTGTTTCAGGAATCATTACTCTATACATCGATCCCCCTGAGACGGAATGTGTCGGCCCGACCTGGGTCGATACATTACGCAGATGCCCTAATGTTGGTTTTCTCGCGGGACGGCTCAGAGTAGTTTCGGATCACCATTTCTGTACAGAGTAGTTTCAGATCACCATTTCTGTACAGAGTAGTTTCAGATCACCATTTCTGTACAGAGTAGTTTCAGATCACCATTTCTGCTAAGTCTCATAATAATCTCTACAACCTAAGAGAATGTCCAAACAAGCATGTGAAATGCATGTAAACAGAGTAGATCTTAATCAGACTGTTGATCTGGGTATACACTGTTAATTAACACAAGACAAATTGTACCTTTTTCCCATGGAAGGGCTCATATGTATTGAATGTGTCAAAACTGAATTGGTCATGTACTATCATTTCACATGATAACAAGTGAACAGGTTGTTCTGTGAGTAGTTATCACTATCATTATCTTACGAAATACATGTGCTAAGTCATCCAATCGCCGCATGCGTATGATCATTTCGTAACAGAGAGGAGCGTCGAGCATTGATATAATGTACTTAAGCCAAAAGGTCGAACAAGAAAAACAAAAATCAGAACATGATACTAGTAGTGCTCTCCGGGTTTATCTTTTGAACTGATAAGTTTTTCTTATATTGTCATGCGTTAAGATACGTTTAGATCGTCCCTTTATCGCCATTAAAACCGGAGACCCTTATCGTGAATACATTGATACAGCCTTACAAGAGAATGTACTGTAGGTTCACTTATATGAATGGATATTGCTAGAGCTTGCAGACAAATACTAGAAGATAAATGTCAATGTACTAGATGTTATAAAGACACAGAAAGATCCTTTGAACGAATGAAATACTAGAAACCTAGCCCCCCCAAAAATGCATTTACGATATGTATATAGTGACATGCCATGGATGCTCTTCAGTTTCAACTTAATAGTTTCCCTTATAATATATTTTTAACTAAATGTTTATTAAAGCCATCCGCTGCAGATTTGTTGTATGTGGGAAAGGATTAACTTAGGAGAGAATCAAATACACTTTATCAATCATAGTGTTCGATACTGACAATTTACTCCGTTTCCACTAATATTGTTCACATAAGGTCTATAAAAGTGAATGCAGGAAAGGGTTAAGAGAGCCACCGTGTGCCGAAAATGCTGTATAGCTAGAGACACACGTATTTTAGACACCAATCTCGCGGGTGCCACAGTTGTCTCGCAGCTGTTTCGTCACTCAGCATGGTAGCCCAAACCTGTCATAGCGTATACTTATCCCTTTAATTGACATTTAATGAACTATTTCACGAGTTGGGGTCGGCCTGAAGTCCTCCTGTCTTATCACGCTTACAATAACATGTTTTGATCTTATGTGGATACAGCCGTTTTTACACTAGGGAGATACCAATAAGACACAACTATCTTTAAATTTATAATAGTAACTTAGGTTGAATGTTGCATATTTATTTGAATTCACTCTCACAATTTTATAGTCAGTATACATAGTTTACAACCATTGGCAACACAGTTGCATCTATACTTCTAGTGCAAATTGCTACGATAAACTATATTTTTTTTCACCGATCTGGACAACAGAAAACAGTTCATTAGACAAATTTAAACAGATTTACATTTTGTTTACAATAACAAAAATGCATTGCGTGCATTACATAGCATAAGTTACCCCTCTGACTGTGTTTGCCTCAATGGTCAAATTTTCAAAACACTTTTCAAATTTTCAAACTTCTGTAATTGACAGTCAGACTTGGTAAAAGAGTTCTAATTAATACATTTCTAGTATATGGTATAGATATCTAGATATATCGAAATCTGACGAATGTAGCATAAATTGCGCACATTACTGTGAAGTTGGACTTTTCCATCCTAATTCCAATATTGATGTAACACGAGGCATTAAATAATTGAAAAGTTGGAGCTTAATGCCGTTTTTAACAGTTTTCAGTTATTTCACAGCGGCTATGCCACCTAACCACCTGTTTCCTGACTTCCCCACAGCTCTTCTTCACACAATATACTTCGCACTATGTTAAGCCCGTTGGTAGAAGATGGGCGCGATTTCTAATGGCTTTTGACTATCATAGAGTGAATGGCCGAATTGGGGTTCGAACTCAATACCTTCAGATTAATATACCTCGCCAATACCTGCTTAGCTATCGCTTCTCGACGTAGCGTCACTACGATTGTTTTATCATTGTAATTTAATTTTATACAGCCTATATAGCTAGTATTGACAAAATATATTTTCTTGCATTTTGGAAATAAAATATTTTTTGACTCCATATTAAACTGAATTAACAATAAACACAATGGAATGCTTTAAGGTAATATTCTTGTTGGTCATTAACAGCCATTGTACTAAGACACACGTTCAATATTATAAAATTGGGCCAGCCCTAGTATCGCAATGGAAGATGTTCGAGAAAGTAGTGTCGATTAAGCTGGAGACGAACCCCTGGTTTTTATCCCGAACTATGTAAGAAAGTATTGTCCATTAAGCTGGAGAAGAACCCCTGTTTGTTATCCCGAACTATGTCAGAAAGTATTGTCCATTAAGTTGGAGACGGACCCCTGGCTTTTATCCCAAACTATGTCAGAAAGTATTGTCCATTAAGCTGGAGACGAACTCCTGGTTTTTATCCCGAACTATGGGCTAGCATTGAATACATTATTGGTCATTTAATCAAAAAAGTATCACCGGAAAATTATACAGCAAATCAAACTGTCAATGACTTTCATCAGCCTTTTCTTACATTTTGAAAAATAAATATATGCTCTTTAATTATGTTTAACTAACAAGTGAATAACAATGCAGCAACAATAAAATATGAATGTTTGAATACATTATTGTTGGTCATTACAAGTCGGGCCATTGAACTTAGAAACTCATTCCATATTATAAAATTGGGTATCGTAATGAAAAGTGTTACAGAAAGTATGGTCCATTAAGCTCGAGAGGAATTACTCTGGTTTTAATCCAAAAGTATGTGCTAGCATTGAATACTTTATTGGTCACTAAATCAAAAGATTATCCTTGGAAGACAATACAGACAATCCAACTAACTGTCCATGACATTCATCTGCCCTTTCTTACATTTTTTATAATAAATATATGTTCTTTCATTATATTAAATTAACACGTGAATTAAACTGCAGCAACAATAAACAAATGGTTGCTTGAATACATTATTGTTGGTCATTAACAGCCGGACCATTGGGCTTAGAAACCTGTTCCATATGATAAAATGTGGCTAGCCATGGTATCTTTAGGGAGGCGTAAAAGAAAATATTGCTGGAGACGGACTTCTCCACTTTTATCCCAAAGTATTGAATAAATGATGGTCACTAAATCAAAAGGTTATCATGGATGGATTACACAGCAAATCCAACTGTCAATACCAGCCTCCATGGTGTAGTGGTTAGAGCGTCCTACTTTAGAGGGTGAGTATCCCTGGCCAGATCATTCCAACGGCTTTGAAAATGGTCGTAATGATTGTCCTTACACATCGAAGCCAACTGTCAATAGCCGTATCCGTTGTGAAGTTGTTAAAGCGTCCGTCTTTTGAGCGGAGGACAAGGGTACGATTTCCCGGTTGGGTTATACCGAATACTTATAAAACGGTAGTAATGGCTACCCTTTCTGGCGCTTAGGGTCTCGGGATTTAGTTTGCTTATTGTGTTGGGGTTTTACGCCGTTTCAACATTATTTCAGTTATATCATGGCGACAGTTCACTTATTCATGATCACTGGGTAAACAAACCAGTACAAGGCTAGGAAATGTGCATTGCCTAAGGAAACCCCGACGTGACCAAAGCGCCGCGCCTGTGGGTCGAACCCGGGACGCCCGGTTCCAAATCCCCGACGCTAACCATTACGCCAGGGCGGAATCCAGGTTTCTGGTTTAGCATTACAACTGATTTATCAGTGTCAAGATAAAATGATACCAGAAGAATTGGTAAATTACCTAGGAAACGCCGTGATATAAATGAAATACTAGTAAAAGTGGCGTAAAATACCCTTTAAACAAACAAACAAACTTTAAATGAGTTATTTTTCGTAACAGTTTTGACTAAAATATTTTCGTTAACAAAAAAAAAACAAGTGGATTTAACTGTTTCGTCATTTAAAAAAAAAAATAAAAAAAAATGGGGATGCCTGAAGATATTCTTGCATTCTTGTTTGAAACCAGTTTCGTAAGGAAGGCGTGACAGAAAATACGGCCCATTAAGTTGGAGACGGACTTTCTCTGTGTTTATCCCAATGTATCCACCAGCATTGATTAAACGATGACCACTAAATCCCACAGTCACCAGGCAAACAGCGTTATCAATTTTAATTGGATATTTCTCCAGACTACATTAATAATCTAATCCAAGGGAAGAGATAGCAAGTGTATTAATGTAAAGACGATTATGCCTAATCCGTTTGACAACGTTTTAAAGGCCACGAAAGTTACTTAACCCTCTCCCTCATATATACGCTTTCTGACGCCTCTGCAGCAGACGGCTTTTTGAAAACTTAGTGACAGAAGAAGAAATTGCTCAAAACGAGCAATTTCTTCTTCTGCCACAATGTTTTCCACTTTTAGTCATAGGTTATCCATTCAATTATAGAGATTTTCTACTTTTTGTTAAAATATGTTCAAAGTCGTCTGCTGCAGAAATGTCGTATGATGGAAAGTAAAACCCTCTCCCACATACAGCAAACCTGTCACATACTTTGAAAAAATATATGCAAAATATAGACAATATTTCTGAAATTAAAGTGTATTTAAACTTGAAGAGTTGTTAGCCTTTTGACAAAATGTGAAAGTGCTCATTATGATGAAATTCTCCTTTTACATCTAATTCCAATTGGGAAAGGGTTAACACTTATCCTTTTAATTATGAATACGTTTTAAAATTAGAGAATATTACAGAATAGGATTAACCTTCATAGTTTCAATCTGAGTCTAAAATGTTTTCAGGTTATTTCTTTTCTATAATGTATAATTTCACTTACATACCATAACAGGGGAATGAGTGTCCCACTTGAAGACGGTTCTGCAGCATATTACTTTTTAAAACCTTATAACAAACTACTCTTGTCATAATCTTTTCAAGTTTTAATTAAAACTTTAATTTATGCAATTGTGCCTTGATCTTTTCAAAGTCATATGCCTTAATCCACCTTACCCACATACCCGGCCACATACAACAAATCAGCAACAGATGAATTTGAGAAAATCTTGCCAAAACAAAACAGATCTGTAAATGAAGGTATAATTGTTGAATAAAAATAAAAACAATGTGGCAGACGGAGAATTTGCCTTTTATGAGCAATTTCTCCTTTTTCCACAATGTTTTGAAAAGCCATCTGCTGCTTTGTCGTCAGAAAGCGTCTGCTTGTGTGTGTGTGGGGGGGGGGGGGGGGGGGGGAGGGGGGGGGGGGGTGAATGGTTAAGAGAAAGAGTTAATGAACTTTGAAGAAAAAATCCTGGAAATACCATAGAAAAACAATGAAATAATAAACATGCACACAGTAGGTGACCCTGTAAGCGTCTAGCTGTATGTGGGAAAGGGCTAAACAGTTAATTTGTGAAGTATGTCCTATATCTACAACAGATTAAGAGTATTATGAGCGTACTGTAGATTTGATTTAATCTCGTTCGTTACCGTTTTCTCTTTCATCCTTGTTTACACACGTATATTTAGTAAGATTGATTACAGTTTAATGACGTTTTTCAACAATTTTCAGTTAATTAAGGTCGGCCAGTTCACCCAACCTTTTGTGTGCTCTTGTGTTTGTTTGGTATGGCTGGCCGCTACATTACTGGTTGTATCTTTGTAAAATAATATTTGGAGTATCGTCGTATTAGTTTTACGATATCTTCATTTAAGGTTAATTATGAACAGTACATAACTGAACTGATCAGATTATAATTCTTATACACATGCAATCGACTACTAAACGCATTATATAGAACAGTAATTCAACTTTGGTGGTAACTTTGAAACAGTAAATAAAAACCCAATCATACTTGTATTACATTTTTGCATGTTCTTTGTCTCTTCATACGAAATAGCTTGTATATATCTTAAAAAAGTAGTCCCAATATGTACATGTACTTGTCAATGCATTACTAGTATGACATGAATTGCTTAGGACTGAGGAGCAACACAAAACGACGCAGTATTTCGGACACAATCATCAATATACAATATCGGTCAGTATACATTGCGAAGGTACGACAGTTGTCAAATCGTCTATCCCGAAACAAACGTGATATGTTTAAGCCAATACATATTGAGAGCGATGGAAACTCTTTCTGTAAACAGGTTTAACTGTTTAAATTTCCTGTTTCCGTTTGGGTAATGATATTACTTTTTCTATTTCGTTTAACGTTGGTTTTCCAGCAATAACCTATGACTAAAAGTGGAAAACATTTTGGCAAAAGGAGAAATTGCTCGTTTTGAGCAATTTCTTCTTTTGTCACTATGTTTTCAAAAAGCCGTCTGCTGCAGAGGCGTCAGAAAACGTCTATATGAGGGAAAGGGTTAAAGCTGGTTTTCCGAGCAATACTGTGCACACTTATTTACTTATTAATCAGGGTCTGCGCTGGGAAACTAATCCTGTCGCTAGTTTGTTCACCGAATTTGAATTTCTTCGCCACTTTTTAGACATAATTCGCCAATGAAAGCCAAATGTTTCGCAACTTGCAACAAATTGTTTCATCTGTGTATCTCTTTTAATCCGAATATTTAAATAATAATCAAATCTATAGACATATGTTTTGATGTTTGTTAAATCATGTGATCTATTTAGTTTAATTAAATTGGTACACAATTTAAAAAGCGCAGTATAACATATATTTTCGGTGAAGAGAAACTGGATATTAATTATAATGACAGCTCGTTAATGACGGTATTATCTGGTCTTTTAAAATTTCGAAATGCTGCCTTTGTTCAATAATAAGAAATTTAAATAAGTACTAAGTTACATTTACCAAGGACGTTCTTGCTAACTGACCTAATCAATTGCAAAGCAATGTTCCCAAATTAGATCAATGACCTCATTGATGAACCCATCACTATCAAACTATCCTGACTTTAAGAAATACACAATGGCAGTTCCCTTTGAAGTTTGTTTTTCATTTCTGTCAAAGATCTGCATGCATCATAACACATTGTAGAACACCATAGGAAGCATCCAAAAGAAGCAGAAATATCACTAATTTAATTGTATCGCGTGACCTACATACTGGTATGTGATGATGGGGCGTATACAATTATTTAAAGCCTCAACCCGTCAACTACTGATCAATTGACAATTTGTATCTTTTTGCATTGAGCTTATTTAGAACACAATATTCTTTCTCAATCGAAGATTTATTTCTGATAGAAATCATTTTTTCATGTGGTTTATATTTCCAAAAGTCGAAATGTGAATTTAATTTTCAACCAGGTAACTTTCAAAATTCCGGCAACGTTACCTGTGAACTTAATTTGTTTGAATTTAGACAGTAATTAAATCTCTGCGCTCTGTGTAGAATATAGATGATCAATTAGAGTAAGGATTCCTACCTCGTAAGTCCTTTCCCTGTGTACACAGAATGATAATACTGGCTGGTTTCTCGAATTCCAATACCGTAATAATGGTACCTGAAATAGAACGATTCGGTTACAAAGTCCTTATTTCATCTTGACCATTTCCCGTATAGAAACGAATTTGGACGCCAATGTAACAGAAAGTTTTTAGTTAAATATTCTTTTCATATTTCATATTGACAGTTTCCCGTATACAGCCGTATACGCACTAGTCATAAACAACCTTTTAGGACATTGTTGGAAAAAGAGAAATAGCTAAAAATAAGCAATTTCTCCATTCCATTATTCATGATCTTTTCATAACTGTATTCTACAACGGTATATGTAGACGGAGGTTTGGAAATGTCAAACATTTTCGTTACACATTTTCTTCCGTTGTTATGGTAGATGTAGGCTACGATTTGGAACAGGTGATTGTAACGGTCTCGAATATTACAGCTTACTGTTACACAACCCGGTTCCAAGCTCTACGCCTATCGATACCATAACGCAGCACGAACATATTTAACGGACATGTTCGACATTTTCCAAATCTTCGTCTACCTTGAATAATGCACTTGCAATTATCTCGATAGATTTGTTTTGTTGTCAGATATTACGAAAACAAGTGACGATTTACCATTGTCAGTTAACGTGTGCAGTTGATTTAATCAAACGAAAATAATCAGTTATGCTGATTGTCAATTTCCTTGATTATGCAGATGTCACATGAAATTGTACTTCCACAAGCCCGAACTTCTGCCAGACTAAAACAAGTTCTCTTTGTAAATTGTATTGTCTCGTAAACTGATTTAAAAAATAAAAGAGAAGATCTACTTACTTTGAATGTCCTCTTGTTCCAAGGCGACGTGTTGTAAGGTGGGGGAACTTTTGTCTGATTGTCTGAAATAAAAATAAATCAAACTGATATTTGCATCGTTCACAATAGTCTTCAGCATTGAGCATTGTTTGTCAGATTTGATTGCAAATTATCAAATATGCCTTGCATTTTGACACGTCGTTGCACTAATACTAAATAAATTTAAGCCCGTTCTTGGGAAAAGGTAACAGTTGACCACACAGTCTCATCAAGATCCACACTGTCCCCGTAATACTCACACACGCGTGTTATAATACTCTGTATATGTGTGTAGATTCTGATAACACTGTGCAGATAAACAGGCTGATCTGAACTACACGTTTCAGAAATGCCAATATGTACGTTTTCCCACAGACGGAATAATTTTCTGAGTCTTACCTTTCCGAATGTGGCGGCGCATGCCGGTTCCAAGCTTTCTCGACGACAAAAGTCCAGATAATGAGCGTACAGGATACAGCGGGGAAGACAAACTCCCTCGCAAATACAGTAGTTCTCTTCTAACCTGAAATGACATTAAAACATACATTAAAGCCATGGACGTCAATACTACTTTAATATTAAGGTTGTGTAGCAGCGGGGCAGACAAATTCCTTGACAAATGCAGTAGTTTTCTTCTAACCTGTAATTACAGTCACTTACAGTACATCGACTGCATTCTTCTGCATTGAAAACATTAAAGAAAAAAACAATCATACAGCTAGATATGTTGAAACGTGACTGTTACTTTACTATAAAATCGTAAAATATTGAGATTGTAAGAAAAAAACACCTTGTTTTGACCATCTTCTTCTTTTATCAGAATGTTTTCAAAAAACAAAGGCGGACAAACTCATTTATATCCGAAAGGAAATGTTAACATATAATAAAATAAAGGTGATATTCTTTCCAGGAAAGTCTAAAATGACGAATTATTTATATTTACACAAATATCTAAAATAAGAAAAATAAAATCTACGTTAACAAAGCATACGGCTTTCTAGTCATATCAGTTCAATAGGAAATATTTGTGGTAGATGTATATCTATAAATACCACTTTCAAACGCCACCGTGTTTGGTAGGGCCAAATATAGAAGCGAGAGAATTTTAATATCGAAAGTGGCGGTATCTGTTCTTATCGAAGACTAATCAGAGTCTATCCAATGCTAACTTCTGCTAATAAAAGGTACTTGAGATACTCCGGGACATAGTTTAGGGAGTTTATTGACGTCTCGACACTACAAAAATGGAGGGCGCAATGTTAGCTCTGTCACGTGAAAACCACTTTCCAACATGTAGACGCTTTTACACGCATCTGGTAGCTTACTGTATTTTGAAATATAATAGCGAAATGAGAAACTGCTCATGATAAGCAATTTCTTTTCATGTTTTTTGTTTATAATCGTCAACTGCAACTTCGATTTAATTTGGGAAAGGGTTAAGAAGAAACATGTTAAAGGAATGTTTAAAATGTATTATTATCGTCATTGACTTGTAACACAAAAATAGAAAATTATTGTCTCAAATATTGGTAAAATTTGAAAACATAAAAACAGCAACAGGAGCAACAAGAGCAACATCATCACCATCATCATCACCATCATAAACAACGGCAAAAACATATTCAACAACAACACCACCAACAACAGCAACACATGAACCGGATTGGCATCTTACATATTAACTCTTTCAGCGCCAAAGGCAATATTGAGGTTTTTGCAAACAATACATATTCAGGTGAGTCAGTTCGTAACGAGCTGTCTCACTTGAAATCAGCATTGTTTGCCTTTTATCTATCAAAATAGTCCGAAACTTATATTAAATGAGAAATGGAGACTCTTCCATGTTCAAACTCGGACGACTCTATGTTCATGTTATAGGATCTTTGGAATATCTTTATAACTCACAGCCAAACAATGCAGATTTCAGGTGAGACAGCTCGTTACGAGCTGACTCACCTGAATCTGTATTGTTTGCAAAAAGCTCAATATTGCCTTTGGCGATGAAAGAGTTAACATGCGAAGTTATTATCGCAATATGAAATCATAGCTTTAACGTTGTATGTATCATAACATAGACGGCTCTGATGAGGCAGTGCTGGTGCCTTAGGGTATTTACTGATGACGAGAAAGGCTCTCGTTCACTAGTCACGGCTCGAAATGTGTGATTTAATCCTTACCTAAATACGATACATCTTCAGCAGACGACTTGGAAGAGTTATAGACAAAACATGGGAAAATCTCAAAGACGATTAATAATTGAATATAGCTGAAAACATTGTGATCAAAGGTAAAATTGCTCATGCTGATTAATTTCGCCTTTTGCCACAATGAGTTTGAATGGTCGTCTGCTGCTAACACGTCAACATGGCGTCGACTAAGAGGGAAATGGTTAAAACGGATCAGAAAACAGGGATCGCGTTTTCAATACCATTCAAACACAATCGCAATTGCTGGTAACAGAGCCGAACTATGCGGTATCGATAAAGTTCTGTTTGCTCACTCTAATGTTATCGTTGACTAGATTGTGCGACAATTAATAAAGTTGGCAATCTGAGCTGGCACTTTTATGCGATATTGACCCTATGTATCCACAGAACAAACAACCAGAGATTGGGCTGTGAAATGGGGGCTTTGAAATGTGTGGTAATGAAGTTAAAGACTTAAATAGAAAACGGTCCGTTATACACTTATTTACGATTTCATGTTCACTGATTATTGATTAGGAAAGATGTATCCAACACTTTCCCATATGTATACGCATCTGCAGCACACCTCTTTTGAAATATTGCGGCTAAAGAAGAAATTGCTCATAATAAGCAATGTCTCCTTTTGCCATATTGTTTTCAACTCTATTTAGATAAAATGTACTTTCACTAATATATATTTTTCTATAGGTTTGACTAGATATTTCCAAAGTCATCTGCAGCAGATTTGTTGTTAAGTGTGAACAAGTTAAGTATGTAGGTATCTTTAGTGTTCTATTTAAAGTTTAAGTTTGGTAATTCTTAATTAATGCATTTTGTAAATGTATGATTGCTTTCGATTTAACGCCGTTTTCAACAGCAATTTCCCCTCTGCAGCAATGTGTTTTGCAAAATTTAACATTGGAAGGTTTTAATTTAGAAGACACGATAGTCTTAGATGAGAGAAATTGTATCTTAATAATGCAAAGAATATGTATTGGTTTTTCTTTAAAATAGTGTTTTGACTTTAGTTGACCAGTACCATGAAAAGTACCATGAAATTGAATTTACATTTTAGAATTGACGTATTGCCAAATAGATAAACATATAAATAAACAAACAATTAAATAAACAAAACGATGGTCACGACAGGAAAATTATGTTGTAAAAGGTAACAATTTCTTCCAGCAATGACATGTTACTTCTTACAGCTAAATTCAGATTTTTTTTCAGATTGTTTTATATATACACTTAGTGGCCAAAACAGTGTTCCCAAAATGCGTTTTCCAATACACTGTGTTTTGGTTTTCAATTAAAAGGTTTTGAATATGTTAAAATTGAATGCAAGAATATGAAATATTCATAGTTTGAAATCATTGACTTAATATTTGTTTATGCATTCTTTTTTCTAAATGATGTAAATAATACTGATGACTTTCTTCACTGACGTCAACGTTAAATCCTGTCATTTTTATCATCTAAAATTGTTTTATTTTGAAAACTTGTTTTTTTTAGCATTATTGCAGTATTCTCCTCTAAGATCTCCAAATCTGGAAATTGTCACAATTATCACCAAGTAGGTCTTGAAAATATGGTAAGTTAAAGAAATAAGGGTGTGCATAGTCAATAGAAAACATATATATTGTTTGGGAACTAGATTTTTTTGGATACTTGGTGTAAAATCGTGAACATTTAATAAAATTACGATATGATTAACAACAATCTAACATATTTAGACTACGAATTTAGAAATTTTTCTACAAATTGATAATGTTTTATTTTTAATTTTTATTCAGAAATTTTTCGGATCATTTTTGTTTTACCAAAACATGTTGATTTGGCTTGTGGTTATACTCGTTATTCTTTTCCGGGAAAAGACAAGCAGGAACAGATTTGAATGCGTCTCATCTTACGATTTGGCATACATCTGCTTCTTGAACAACAGTTGGAAAGCCATTTAAGGTATTATTGCATTTGCGTACAGTGACGACCCGGGTGAACCTGTGCACGTACACACCCTAACCAGAGTATCCCCTTTCAGCCTATACAGACCTAAATGCATCTTCTAGAAGTATAGCCCCCATACTAGTCATTCAACAATGTGACTTATAATGATACCAAACCGGCGATGACATGATACCACAAATCGTCAGACACGGCACATATATCACACAATAAACATTAAGGGAACATCATTCGATGGTACCCAGCTGCGATGAATTTACATATGATTGATCGAGTATATTGCAAAATAAACTTTAACGGAACATCATTCGATGGTACCCAGCTGTGATGGATTTACATATGATTGATCCAGTATATTGCAAAATTTAAAAATCAAGTTCAAGTTTCAACCGGTTCTATATAGTTTGACAGCCGATCAGTACTTATGGTATATTCTGTACACAAAATAAATGCCCAGGTGTCACTCTTGTGTTCTTCTCGTTACAGACCCCTTGATCTTTCATATCTTAACCCTTTCCCACATACAACACAATCTACAGGTAGCAGAAGACTTTGAAAATATCCAGACAAACATTTTAGATATCTCTATCTATTATGATATAGCTATTGAACAGAGTCGACATGAGGAAATCACTCATTATAATCATTATTTCCTTCTAATCACAATCCTCCTTTTAAAATATGTCTGCTCCAGATGCATATAAACATGTATCTGCAGGTGGGAAAGGGTTCATGTATTGTCAATTTCACACGACAGATATGGACCCGGCCATGGGAAAATCGGCTTTATGATCTTAGTTGTCCGATAGCGGGCGGTTCATATCTAAATTCCTTGTCGGCTCTTGAACACAGTAAGGGCAATATATTGCGTTGTTTTGTCTGTTCGTATCACCTGGAAAAATGTCTCTGTTTTCTTCACGTTAAACGTGTATAAACCCAATACATGTACTGTCAAATTTCAACATATTGCGACTATCTGTTCGACTCATTTCGAGCAATTTCCTCGTCTTCTTTTTTACTTAAAATATATTTGTATAACAAAAAAACACTGTCAAATTACAATATATCGTGTTAATCTCGTTGTCTTTTCGTCTCATCTCGACCAAATTCGCATTCGTCTCTTTTCGAGCAAATTCGCATTCGTCTCTTTTCGAGCAAATTCGCATTCGTCTCATTTCGATCAATTTCCCATTCGTCCGCCCAGTATGTTTTCAAAATTCGTCATGTGTATAAGGCGTCAAATGTCAGTTTTCGGTAAAGGGTTAACACCTACGGTTCGATATTCTCGTCATAACCATGTTTGATATTAACAGGTGCTGATTTATGTAAAAATTGTTATCAATATAACACTTTACATCAATGTTCACCTTTTGTGTCCTAAATTCGAACCGTGAAACTGGTTACGACGTGGACTATCAATCCATGGGTCGTGAGTTCGAACCACGACTCGGCCTTGTATTCATTCTGAGGATTCTCGCATAATTTGGCAGACCTATGTTTTGAGATGCAGTGTTAGTTTTAACGACTTTGTATGAGAACCGTAAAATCCATTAACCCTGTTCCACATTCAACAAATCTGTAGCAGACGACTTAAATAGTTTTTTTGGTCGAAACTATGGAAAAATCTCTATAAATAAAAAAACAATTATTGAATCAAGTTGAAAACATTGTGGCAAAAGGAGAAATTGCTCTTTATGACCAATTTGTATTTTGTCACAAACATTGTTAAAAATCGTCTGCTGCAGAGGTATCAGAAAGCGTTAAAACGGATAATCGACGCTAAATTCATATTCGCAATACTTGATAATGTCCATGTAACTGTTCGTGCACTGCGGTAATGGACAAATCAACAGGAAATATTTGCTCTAAATGTTGAGTTGTGAAACATTTTACACAAAAACTGATTAGATTCGTAAATGTAGCATTAACCCTTTCCAACATACAGCAGACGACTTTAGAAACAACCAGGCAAAATATGGAAAATATCGCTTAATGAAAGTACATGACTGTATAGTAAGTGAATATATATATACTGTATATAGAGTTTAAAACAGTGTTACAAACGGAGTCATCAACCCGCGGACGTAGATGTACCCGACCACTTTTGAAAACATTTTTGGCTAAGGGATATACATGTAGATTCACACCATGAACAATTTCATCTATTGCCAAAATGTTTTCACTCTGTTCAATTCTACTTTATATTGCCGAGACTTCTTATAGTTCCGCGAAGACGGGTTCGCAAAAGTCACCTGCTGCAGACTTGTTGTTAACCCTTTCCCACCTGCAGACGCATTTTAAAGCAATAGCAGCAGACGACTTTTTAAAACATTGTGGGCAAAGGTGAAATTGCTCATGATGAGCAATTTCACCTTTGCCCACAATGTTTTCCCCTTATAGTCATTTGTTATCCATTCAATTATTGAGATGTTCTATGTTTTGACAAAATATGTTCAAAGTCGTCTGCTGCAGAATTGTCGTTAATGGAAAAGGGTTATTTTAGACGAAATACCAGTAATATCTGGACACTTGTAACGACCCTTTCATCGAAATGTTAAGCCCGTCGTTGGAAGCCGATAATGGGAGGAGGAACTAACATTTCCAACTTAACGAATAGAAATTTACAAAATATAAACAAATTAAGCTGATCAATAGTCAAATAGTCCGTAAAAAACCTTTATTTGCGTAGATATGTGTGTGTGCCTTCACCAGAATGCATACAATATGTTTCAATGAGTTTAAATGTATTGTAAATAAGTATAGGATGCACTGGTTCTGTTTGATTTGAGTTTTGTTTAGTAATTTGCCCGTATCTTATAGGAAAAAAAGATTATGTGGAAATTAAGATTGGCCCCGCCCGAATGTGTGCAAAATGACGGGAACCATCTTTTCAGAATGATTTCTTTCTTGCAACACGACCCCCATTTATTTAGTTTTATTTTTAGCTGAGAGGTAGTCATTTCAATGATGTATGCAGTCATGCCTGTATATATAACTTGAAGGAAATGTGACAATTGAAGATTAAAACATGATTTGATTTACATGGAATCATAGAAGGAGTTTAATTGGTGTAATGTGACTATAAACGGAATAAACCCATATCAAGTTAAGGGTATCGAAATCCCCCCCTGTGAGCATTATGACAGTATGATGTCGAGTCGACGAGGCACTTATTGTTTTTGACAGGTTCGAGCGAGGAAAAATAGTGTTCAACTTGAGAAATCGGGGTGGGAAGTAGCGAAACGAAACTCCAAGTATAGTCAAGTGGCTGTTTTGTGCAATTTTTCACTCTCAACAAAATGCGCATTGACTTGAAACACGGTAATAAATATATAACACACGCACAATGTGGCATTGAAACATGTACGATGAAATATAGTTTACTGTATAGATATTATTAATCACACCAATGACATTACTGGTATTATTACATTATACTACAGTCAAACATGTGTTATAGACTATCGTTTGTATAGCAATGCCCTGTCTATAGCAACTACGCTTTTAATTAACCAATTAATCATTTGCTGCATAAATGACTCTGCAATTAGAAACCACCTGTGAACAAAGACCATATTGTTCTTTTCCCATGGTTGGTCTTTAAACACAGATTGAACTATGCTTTGTTTTATGTTTCTCTGTGTGTCCATTGTCTGTAAGGACGGGACTCACTAAAGGATCACTTCTACGTGCTCTGTCCGTTTGTCTTGCCGTCAAACTTGACACTAATTGGGCATAACTCTGTTTCTTGTTCTTCCGATACCTTGTGATCAGGAGAATCGAACAATACAGGGAACAGAACGATAGATTATCTTTGAAATTATATTCCTTCTTTTATTTGTATCAAACTTGTCGAAGGCTTCACATGCATTCCATGGAACGCTCTGATGATATTCGCTTGTAACAAATGTTTACTGCATTCTGAGAATTTTCCTTTTATGCAACAATATTTTTAACTGTCGCTTGGTTCCAGATTCGTCAAAATGTGACTGCAAGTGGGAAATGGTTAATTAAAGGAATGCTAGGGATAGTGTAAAACTATGTCATTGTTGTGTTTAAGACTGTACCATAACAAGTTGAAATTCAAATGTGTTATGTCTGTTTTCATGGTGCTTCCGCCGCTTCCAACATTTTTGTTCAGGTATATCACGGCGTTTCCTGGGTAAATCATCAGTACTACTGGTCCATTTATCCTGATGAAAAAGTCAGGAACACACCGTGTCACGTACGATGAACTGGCCGCCGTCGTATAACTGGAGCACGGCGTTAAACTCATTCAACATACCAATCAAGCTATCATTTTCATTCATGAATTTAATTTCTGAATATTATGTTGTAATGGTATTGAATTAGTTTAAATTGGTTAACCCTTTCCCTCATATAGGCGCTTTCTGACGCCTCTGCAGCAGACAGCTTTTTGAAAACATAGTGACAAAGGAAGAAATTGCTCAAAATGAGCAATTTCTCCTTTCTGCCACAATAGTTTCAACTTTTAGTCATAGGTTATCCATTCAATTATAGAGATTTTCCATTGTTTGACAAAATATGTTTAAAGTCGTCTGCTGCAGAATTGTCTTATGAGGGAAGGGGTTAAACGATGTTCCTCATAATCTTGTAGCCGGTGATGGTATTTTGGATCAGAGGCCTCAAGATTGAACTGATTTTCTAAGACAACTGATACAAAAAAAATATAACAATCGCACAAAATGTATCCCTTTTGCCCTGCATCGACGAAATTTTAAAGTGCGTTCTTCTCAAATAATTCATTCTGCGGACTCCTTCACGTCATCTGATTTCATCTTAAACTTTACAACATTTTAAATGATTCTTGAAGTTTATACAACTCATCACACGCAAAGACTAAATATACAAAAAGTTGAAACATTTTCAATCGTAATTGTTTTCTGAAGAGCCATTTGTATAGTATTACCATAAATAGCCGTCTCGATTTGTTTTTGATTTATTGATTCGAGTGTTAATTTAACCCTTTCCAACTGCGAAGACACATTTTGATGCATTTGCAGCAGATGACTTTTGACGAAATTGTGCCGAAATGAGTGTTTACAACTCATTACTTATACCTTCATTAATAAAGATCGTTCTTATTTTTGCCCAGATGTTACTTGCAGTAGTTTTTATGCAAGTAGGTAGGTAAGTAAGTAAATATTTTATTATAGTGACATGTGTATAACAAAACCAACGTATAACACAATATGATAACTGGAAAACACCCGGCCCCATGGGCCTATATGTCACTGTTAAGAATAAAATATATTTACACAGTAAGTACATTTCACTGTTCCACCTAATAAACACAAATATCTACATAAGTTCACGGCACTGAATCGCTCATGTCGGTGGCATGTTTCCTAGTACAACGAGGACAAGAGGCATACCAATTACAAATGCATATCGTTATTGGATTGGTTGAAGATTTTTAAAAAAAAAAGGAAAAGAGGTGCGTCGAGCATAAACTTTCTGTTAAAAAACACATGTACATGGTTTTGTTATAACCTATCTATACAGTGTTATATGTTTACTATGTTGCAATATGCAAAAGGTAAGTCATGGTTTATACCAAAGACCATAATATATGTTCTCTGGTTCTTAAAACTTGCTCATAGACCTAATTGTAAATCATTTTACCTAAAACTATTTAAAGTTATGACGTAATCAAAAGTCCATTCCCCTGGTTTTCGGGGAAATACACAGGCCCTTTTGAGTCAACCGGTTTCTGAGTAATTATTGAAATATTTGAAAAAAATACAACAGAAACAATCTGGATGAAGCAGAAAGACATAAATTCAACCATATTATTTGACCTACATTTTGTGATGATTGAGCGTTGGGTTTTATTTATAATTGTGTCTATATTTAGATTATCTTTATCAGTCACCTTATTAACAATTCGTAAGGTTTGCATGTTCTAGCTAAGAATTAATTTAGAATACTGCAAGCCCCACCATAACCACCGAATCGTTAGGTAGTAAAACACACAAGTTGAGCAAAAATGTCCTGACGCATGCGGTATTAATTCATTAAAATTATTTTCCACAAAAATTACGAAATTTCTATAAATGAAAGTATAATTATTGAAAGAGTTGAAAACAATTGGCAAGAAAAGAAATTTCTAATTTTGAGGAATTTCGTCGTTTGTCATATTGTTTCAAACTCGGTTGTTGTAGACGCGTCAAAAGCGCGTCTGCAAGTGCGAAACGGTTATTTATTCCCACCCTGAGTCACGAAAACCAGGACGTGGACGAATTCTTGTATGACGTGTGTCGTAAATTGCTTTCACTCGAGTGGTATTAAATAATAATCATAAAAATTAAAGAACGATTAAACACTTTGAAACCTCATATATTCACTTTCCCTACCGCTTCACATACAACCGAATACACGATTTCAGTTAAACGAATATAGACTATTATCAATGAAGACTCTCTTTGGATTGCTACTAGTAATATACTAATGTGTTACAGTTGTACATGTTTCCAGTACTTAATTGTTTCGCGGCAATTCTGTGAAATAAAATTGAGTTTCCTCGTTATAAAAACATAAACAAGCGCTGTTGATGGCACACCTTTAAATATGGATAAGCGTTAATCGTTTACAGTCAATTGTTATTTATTGCCACTTATTCGCTCTTTGCCACTGTTCGTTTGAAAAATACCACTTACTTCTGCAAAACGATCATTATTTCGTGGATGTTTCATAACTGGCATGTTAAAACAGAACAAATCCAAACACATGATATTTGAGATTGATTTGAACTTTAAATTGTATATTTCTGTTCAATAGTAGTTCTTTGTTCCACGGTTAAACTAATTGTTTACACATAGTTTTAAATCGAATGTGAATTTGACAATAATTTGAATAACAACAGTTTTGGATCAACATATAACCATCAAACATAGATTTTAATTATTTGCGAATTTTGTAATTGCTTGCTATCATATTGTTTTATATTCATTCTTTTTTATCAATAACATATGAAAGCGTCAGTCAACAACAAAAATATGTATATTGTATACGGTTTCCCATAACATAACAATTAATTCAATATCAATGATAAATTAAAAAAAAATCATATATTTTATTCAATTCTATAATGAATAAATCGTGTAGTTTAAATTGATGGCACATGTGTGTATTTTCACATTCTACCGATCTTATTCCAATAATAAATTGTTTCAATATTCAAAGCTCAGCGATAACAGATCATAAGTCCCTCTTCAGATAGATTTCATAGGGATACCGGATGTGGAGGAACTATACTATGGCGTAGGAATTCGCCAAGCTTACCCGCGGATTAACACAACCGCTCTACGTCCCTCAAACAACAAACCGCGTTTTGTCTTTTCTCCCGGGGTGCTTGAACATTTTAAACATTTTTGACAATCACAAAGTAATCGAGAGAATTTCAAAACCACACACAAGTTGATTGTTTGGTTATTTGACCGATATGTAACAAAATCAGATCGTTTTACCTTTCATTACACTGTTCGATTTGTCTGGTTTGTCAGGAACCTTTAACCCTTTCCCTCATATAGACGCTTTCTGACGCCTCTGCAGCAGACGGCTTTTTGAAAACATAGTGACAAATAAAGAAATTGCTCAAAACGATCAATTTCTTCTTTTGCCACTATATTTGTTTCACTTTTAGTCATAGTTTATCCATTCAATTATAGAGATTTTCTATTTTTCGCCGAAATATGTTCAAAGTCGTCTGCTGCAGAATTATCGTATGAGGGAAAGGGTTAAAGATAAACTTAAACGCTAGCAGAATTCAGTCATTATCCCTTCCCCACATAATGATTGTCAATATTCGGTGTGGGTAGTTTGTTTGTAATGCGTTTCACGCGGCTCTCAACCTTTGTTCAGTTATATATCCAGTACTACTGGTCCATGTATCCTGACACCAGCCAGTCAGTCGTATTGCTTACCCTGCGACCCTCTGAGCGCCCAGGAGCGCAGCCATTACTACCATGTTTTAAGTGTTTGGTATGACCAGGCCAGGGATCGAAACCACGACCTCCCACACCCGGACGGAAGCTTTTCCACTACAGCGAGTAGATATGTTCTATGTGTGTGATGTCGTTATACGACCTCTCTGTGTTTACCGTGAAGAAGGTTCGGTTCGTGTATGAACAATTTGCACAAATAGGTTTATTATTTCCAACAGAGATTATAATCAGATAATTTATCATATGCATAAACGGTGCTTAACACTTTAACCCTTTCCCTCATATAAACGCTTTCGGACGCCTCTGCAGCAGACGGCTTTTTGAAAACATAGTGACAAAAGAAGAAATTGCACAAAACGTGCAATTTCTCCTTTTGCCACAATGTTTTCCACTTTTAGTCATAGGTTATCCATTTTATTATGGAGATTTTCTATGTTTTGACAAAATACGTTCAAAGTCGTCTGCTGCAGAATTGTCGTATGAGGGAAAGGGTTAACCCATACAACAAGAAATGCACCGGATGACTATGAAAATATCAAGATATAACTATGAAATATATCAATAAATTATTTATGCTTTTGCTACAATGTTTTCAAAAGTCGTCTACTGTATATGCGTCCAAATGCGTCTGTACGTGAGACAGATAATTGAGCCGTCTCGCGAGAAAACCAACAGTGTGGACTCTGCGTAAAGTATCGACCCGGATCAGCCTAAGCAATCCACGCAGGCTAACCTGGACGGACACTGTTCGCCTCCTGTGGAGTTTCTGTTTCAGGAATCATTACTCTATACCTCTATGCCCCTAAGACGGAATATATTCAAATTATGCGTTGAAATGGGTGTTAAACACGAAACAATCGATCTGTCAACTTAACCCTTTCTCTCATACGACAATTCTGCAGCAGACGACTTTGAACATATTTTGTCAAAAAATAGAAAATCTCTATAATTAAAAGGATAACCTATGACTAAAGTCGAACACATTGTGGCAAAAGGAGAAATTGCACGTTTTGTGCAATTTCTTCTTTTGTCACTATGATTTCAAAAAGACCGCCTGCTGCAGAGGCGTCAGAAAGAGTCTTATAGGCGGGACAGGGTTAATGCGTTGCTTCACTTACCAATTGAGAGTCAGCGCCGTCTGTTTCTTCTTGTCTCGCATAATTTGTGCCACCGTCTTTTTCGGGACGGGATCCGCGTTCCCGTTGACGTCAGTATGTACATGTTCTCTGAGCAGTGCGCGTTCCTCCTCGTCCAATCCGCTGTCCTCGTCTGTGAACACGTGACCATCCTCAATGGGTGGTTCTTAAAATAGAAAGATGGATTAAGGAATTAAACTTTTTGATAAAAATGTCAACCCTTTCCCACTTGCAGGCGCAATAAGACTTATATGCAGAAGACGACTTTTGAAAACCGAGTGATAAAGGCGAAATTGCAAATAATGTATTCAACTTTATTCAATAATGATGTATTCTTTTATAGGGATATTCAATGTTTTTGCTTAGATGATTTCAAAGCCGTCTATTTCTAATAATGTATTCAACTTTATTCAATAAAAATGACTTCTTTTATAGTGATATTCCATTTTTTGCCTAGATGTTTTCAAAGCCGTCTGCTGCCGATGTGTTGCTTATGAAAAATTTTTTATATATGTTATTATTGAATAGATTATGGCAAAAAGAGAACTTTCTCATTATGATCAATTTCTTCTTTTTCGCTATCGATCGAAAATCTGTATGATTGAATGGATAACGTTGAAAACATTGTGGCAAAAGGAGAAATTGCTCGTTTTGAGCAATTTCTTCTTTTGTCACTATGTTTTCAAAAAGCCGTCTGCTGCAGATGCGTCAACATGTGGATGTATGTGGGAAAGGGTTAACATGGAGAATCAAATATTGAAATGTTACTCAACCGTTGAAGTTATAGAACCCTGTCCACAGGGACTTGCTCCTCCAAAAATAGATATGACCTACTCTATGCTTTATGCATAGAGTAGGTCATATATATTTTTTAGAGGAGCAAGTCCCTGTGCCCTGTCCATACCATTGTGACCTATATCCATTTAACTGTGATGTAACTTTGTATTGCAACTACTATTTTGTTAGGTCAATTGTCTAGGAATATTTTCCAAGTCAAACTCCTTGCTCAACATACATTGACTGGTTTTACTGGTTACCTGCTATTACATCTCCGACAGTCGTCAAATTGCTATTTACTAGAAATGAATCTATATATATTATCTTTATTTAAGTCTCATCTATGTACAAACACACATATAAAACATATCAATAACACATACCATGTACATAGCCATTCAATATTAGAATTACAAGACACTGTAATTATTAAACTATTTGACACAAAATAAATACATCTATCGCAGATTTGTTATGCATACTATTTAAATAAGCGCAGTATAGTATATCATTATATACACAGTCTATGAAGTCGCCTGCTTTCAACAACGACCAGTCTTATAATGAGAAATGTCTTCATTTGTCCACTTAAGCATTAATGTTGTTGTTAATGCATAAAGGTAATCTGTATCAGGAAAACGTTTAAATACAAAAACAGCAACAACAACAACATCATAAACACTATAAAATCACAACGACGACAAACGAAATAGTCCCAGACGTATGTAAAGCATGTTCAATTCCAAGAGATTTTTTATATCATGTTTGCACAATAGACATTCAGATTTACGTATATTGTTCAACCTTTCCACCATGGAATCATCTTTTATAGCAAACGATATAAAAATAGCATAACAGGTAAAAGGTAAACCCTTTCCCACATATAGCCGCTTTCTGACTTCACTGAAGCAGACGTCTTTTTAAAACAAAATGAGCGATTTTACCTTTTGCCACATTTCTTTACAACTTATTTTGAAAAGATTACTTTTCTTAATAGACAGTTTTTATATGCGTGTAATTTCTTAAATGATTTCAATGCCTTCATTTTTGCAAAATGGTTGAATGTGAGAAAGTATCAAATCACAGTAACAACACGACAAGTGATGTGTTTATAATAACCCTTAACCCTTTCCCTCATTTTGACCCTTTTCGTACCCCTCTGCAGCAGACGGCTTTCTGAAAACATGGCGACTAAAGAAATAATTGCTCAAAACGACCAATTTCTCCTTTTCCCAGATGTTTTCCACTTTAATTCATAGGTTATGCATTCAATTATAGAGGTTTTCAATTTTTCATTTTTTTGACAAAATATGTTCAAAGCTTCTGCTGCAGAATTGTCGTATGTGGGAAAGGGTTAACCCTATATGGTAATACCAACATTTCAAACGATGTACAGGATTGAAAAAGTCTGGACATAATAAAGATTAAGATTTCGAAAAAATGTTATTGTGAGAAATAGACATATTCCTTTACAACCATAAAGCAGACGACTTTTTAAATCAGTGTGGCAAATGGATATATTGCTCCATTTGCCACACTATTCTCAACTTCTCCAATAATCAAACATTGAATCGTTGAGTGTTCAACCAGAGACATATAAACACATTTTATATGTCTCTGGTTGAACCTAGATGTTTTCATAGCAAAAACTGTAAATAGTTTTAAAAATCTCCTAAACAAGTCGTGGTACAATGTACATTTTTAAATGTGTACCTAAACTATGACGGATTGGAACTGGGCTCATTAATTAACCCTTTTCCTCATATAGACGCTTTCTGACTCCTCTGCAGCAGACGGCTTTTTGAAAACATAGTGACAAAAGTAGAAATTGCTCAAAACGAGCAATTTCTCCTTTTGCCACAATGTTTTCCATTTTTAGTCATAGGTTATCCATTCAGTTATAGAGATTTTCTATTTTTTGACAAAATATGTTCAAAGTCGTCTGCTGCAGAATTGTCGTATGAGGAAAGGGTTAAGCCAAATTGAAGAAATAGACCAAAGAGAGGCACATGCCTAAATAAAAAGGTCTCGAGGACAGAGTAACCCTTTCCCTCATATAGACGCTTTCTAACGCCTCTGCAGCAGACGGCTTTTTGAAAACATAGTGACAAAAGAAGAAATTGCACAAAACGTGCAATTTCTTCTTTTGCAACAATGTTTTCCAATTTTTGTCATAGGTTATCCATTCAATAATGCAGATTTTCTATGTTTTGCCAAAATACGTTCAAAGTCGTCTGCTATAGAATTGTCGTATGAGGAAAAGGGGTAAACAAGGTAAAAGGTCGTCTGCTGTCAATGTTTCGTAAGAGGGAAAAGGTTAATAACTGACACGGGTGTAATAACTCTGTCAAGTTCATTACGTAATATGATGTCATCGGTAATCTGTAAGCCACGCGTCATGATGATCTCTTTAATCGGATCATATCAATGACTTAATTATCATCCCTTAAAATAACACATGATAATAAATCAATACATATATACAATCATACTTTAATGCCATCAACAATATATACATGCTGTGTATGTTGTTGTTTTTGTTGTTGTATGACGAAATTTGAATTTAATTAGTTAATTAAATAATTAGTTAAGTCAATACATATATACATTCATACTGTAATGCCATCAACAATATCTACATGCTGTGAATGTTGTTGTTGTTTGACGAATTTTTAATTTAATTAATTAATTAAATATTTATTTAAGTCAATACGTAATACATTCATAGAGCAATGCCACATAATCTACATGCTGTGTTTGACGAAATTTGAATTTAATTAATTAATTTAATATTTAGTTAAGTCAATACATAATACATTCATAGAGTAATGCCATCAACACAAAATCTACATGCTGTGTTTGTCGAAATTTAAATTTAATTAATTTAACGATTTAGTTAGAACATTAAATTAGATTCATATTTTAGTGCCATCAACACAATATCTACATGTTTAATAATTTTACCTTTCCCTGAACCAAGCAATCTGAAGCAGGCGATTATATATATATCGAGACAAAATACGGAAAATGTCTATACATAAAAGTACAATTCATTCTAAAATAGAGTTAACAACATTGATGCAAACGGATTTTTTCCCCTCCTTTTACCACAATGTTTCAAAAGCGTCTGCTGCAGAGGCATCTAAATGCATTTGAAAGTTGGAAAGGACTAACATATTAAACGCAACACATGTTTAATAGCGGAGGTGCATGGTGCATTCAGGAAAACCAACTGTAGCATAATTATTACAAGTTTAGATATGTATCAGTCTGTACATCTATTTAATTCTGTTCTAATAGACTTATTTCCAGACTATATGAAACCTTCTGTGACTAATTGTCGAACAGTGTAGAACCAGATCAGTCTGCGTGGATGTGTACAGTAGTTATGTGAAAGTGAAAATGTACATATGAACACCGGTATATATCAGACGTTTCGTTGCGTGTTTTTCCCCCTGTATAATATGTTCTACTTGGGTCCACATGGGTGTATGACCTCCTGGTTTAAAATGAATACAACTTGAAACGTGTTGAAATATTCTTTTCTTTTTTAACCCTTTCCCACATACAACAAAATCTGCAGCAGACGACTTTGAAAACATCAAGGCAAAAACACGGAAATTCTTTATAAATGAGGGTATACTCACTAACAAAATGTTGTAAACATTGTGGCAAAAGGTGAAATCATGAGCAATTTCTCCTTTTGCCACAATGATTTCAAAAGACGTCTCCTGTAGAGGCGTCAGAAAACGTCTATATGTGGGAAAGGGTTTAAGAAAAGTGTACGGTCTTTAGGTTTCGTTTTGCAACCAGTGATGATGAACCAACCAGAGAAGACCGTGCCACAGCATGCGAAAAACATTGTTTATTCTTTCTAAATCACCGTTAACTTTGAATTTATATTCTTCGAATGAATTCACCCACAAAGACTTACATTGACAATTCAGTCAATACTCTTTGATATGAAATTATTTCAGATGATTTAAGTATGCTTTGAGGACTTGTACATGACAATGAACTTAGTTTGAAATGTATGGTTTTAATTGTTAACACTTTCTCACTATCAGACACATTCTTGGGCATCAGCAAGTGACGACTATTGAACAGCAATTCTACCTTTTGTCAAAATGATTTCAACTCTATTTCATTCATAGATTTTTTTTTTATATTTTTGGATAAATGTTTTTAAAGTTGTAAGCTTGTGGGAAATCTTTCAACAGTTTCTAAATTTACGTTACGTTTAACCCTTTTCGACATACAACAATTCTGCAGTAGACTACTTTGAAAACACAGTGACAAAAACCTGAAAAATATCCATGAAAGATAGCTTAATTGTTCAATAAAGTTGAAAACATTGTGGCCAAAGGAGAAATTGCTCATCATGAGCAATTTCGCCTTTGGCCACAATGTTTTTAAACCTCGTCTTTTCCAATTGCGTCAAAATGCGTCTGTAGATGGGAAAGGGTTAAATAATCCAAAATGAGGTGATGTTCTGTCAAATATAAAAAACGTTTACGATGTTATACCTTTATAGAGAAGTAACCAATTTTTCATTTCCACACAATGTTTTCTATTTTATATCAAAATGATGCATTATGTTACTTGATATAAAATATGCCTCATATGTTTTTTCAAAGCCGATGATGTTTTATGTAAACGTTTACAGAGAATTGATCATTTTTTCACAACAATGTTTTCTCTTTTCTATCAAAATTTTACGTTCAAATCACTTGATATTACATTTTTCTCCTCAGATGTTTTCATGGCAGACGGCTTCAAAAATAGAATATCTTGTATACGGTTGAAGTCTGTCTGCACGCGCTATCTTACGTCAAAATATTGAATAATGTTCAATATTTTCAACTCGTTTGACCTAAATATTGAAAAATCTCACAATCTTAATTCATCTATTTATAAAATCAATAGCTCGAAATCTCTTTTCACAAATTCGGTCTGTTTCAATAAGAGCCGTTTGTCCAGGAATCAATATTACTGATAAAGAATAATTCCTCTCTCCCCTTTATTCCTTTCCCACATATAATAAAGCAAACAGTATACGACGTTGAAAAAACAATGGCAGAATTATGGAAAATCTCTTAAAATGAAAGCATAATTATTGAAAAGAGCTAAGGAAGAAATTGTCAATTATAAGCAATGTATCCTTTCGCCACTATGGTTTTTAAAAGTCGTCTGTTGAAAGAGCTTTATAATACGTTTACATGTGGGATAGGATCGTCCTTGTCTTTATCAACAGATATGATTTTATCGCATTCCCTTATAATTTCAACGTTGCTTTTTAATATTTTTGTTTAATTTTAAATGTGCTTAATTCAGAATTTAACATTTGAACTATACAAACTCTAGTCATTTATCAGCCATTATTGTTTGAGAATCTTAATAGTGTAAACATGATGAAATAAAACATAATAATTGTCAAAGTTGTGTGAAATTTATGGCATCAACTTGAGTGGGGAGAAAACCACAAGTGAATTGACCATCTTTAAGTATTTACTTAAACTTGTGTCAATCAAAACGGTTGGTTCGAGTGGTATTTTACGCCGCTTTCAACGTTATTTCAGTTACATCGCGTCATGTCCGTGGTGAATGACACCAAAGCATCGATCGTAATGCAATTACTGCAACCCCAGTGCGAAGGAAGGAACCCACTGTATTAACGTTTCAAAGTCTTAAACCTTTCCAACTTACTACACATCTGCAGCAAGCGGCTTTGAGATCATTTAATCAAATATAAATAACATGGCAATTATCTGTATGAAAGAACAATTATTGGATATAGTTGGAAATAGTATTGCTCATGATGAACTGTTTGTACATTGCCAGAATGTTTTCAAGAACTGTCTGCAGCAGAGGGGTCAGAACACGACTGTATGGAGGAAAGTCCTAACCAAAAAGGTGATTAATTCGTATTACAGTAGACGACTACTTTTCATATTATTTTCCCTTCATAATATAAAAACATAATATTATAATGATATATTGCTTTAGTGTTTTAGAACATCACATATTTTGAATGTGTTTGCTTTATTAATTTATTTTGTAATCAATGACAATTGTCTGTCATAACAGTAAATAAAGGAGTTATTTAACATGTACATTTGATGTAAATTTTGCACATACAGTATAATGTATTTTATATGTTTTTGATTCATCTTGAATTTCTTCTTAATAAGTTCCTGTCAACGAGGCTTATTCTATGAATATCAGGTCTGATCCTGATTCCTTCCAAACATCCTCAACAAATCCCTTAGCACTCCTGCTCTCTATCAAATATTTCAGAACAAAACTTGAGGAATTCCTGTCATTGTTAAAAGATTCGGATCTATTCGATAGAAAAGAAAGCTACTTCAACGAACGTCTTTGAACTAATGTTTACCTGATAATATTTGTCTAGTCGTTTGCTACAAAAGTAATTGTCGAATACAATGTGACATTGGAACAATTTGAAGCATACTTTCGATAACGAGTGTAAAATATTATGGGAAAAGGAGAAATAGTCGTTTTGAACAAGTTTACAATTTTCTAAGATTTTGCCAAAGACGTTTTATGCAGTTAAGTCAAAACTCAAAAAAATATTGAACAGTAATTTATAAATCTTTTCGATTCGTATTTCGACGCATTTGCAGTAGACGACTATTGAAAACGTTAGGAGAAGTTTCTCACGAAGAGCAACTCTGTTCAGTTGAATATACTTTCAACAGTTTTTCGCTTAGTTGTATTAAATAAATGTCGTCTGCTGCAGAGCATTTTAAACAGGAATATCTTAAGACATTACGAGCGAAAAAAGAACAAACCGCGTGTCTACATGTAAATATTAGCTCAGGCCGAACGAAGAATAACTATTTGTCAATATATACATTAAAAGTGGATCTTGAAATTTGTGTCTAGTATTTGTTCAGTATAATCCTTCAGAAATAAGGACACAAATAGCCTTAACCCTTTCCTACGTACAATATATGAGCAGACCCGCGAGAAAACCAACATTATGACTTCTGCGTAATGTATCGATCAAGATCAGCCTGCGCAGTCTGCACAGACTGATCCGGCCAGACACATTCCGTCTCAGGGGTATAGAGGTATAGAGTAATGATTCCTAGAACAAAAGAATCACAAGAGGCGAAAAGTGTCTATCCGGGTAAGCCTGCGCGGCATGTTTAGGCTGATCCGGGTCGATATTTTACGCAGAGGCCATACTGTTGGTTTAATCACGGGATGGCTCATATATGCACCAGACAACTGTGAAAACATCTAGGAACAAATATGGCATATTTCTTTTATTAATGAAAGTAATATTAATATAGAAATATAAAAGCATTTTGGCAAAAGGAGAAAATGGTTAATTTGAGCAATTACTCATTTCGTCACAATGATTTCAAAAGTCGTCCGCAAAAGGGAAGGGTTAATGGAAGATTATAAGGGTATGATTCATGTAGTTCGTTTAGCAGCAATTGCCCATGTATGCATTGGGTGATTTGCTGTATTTATTATGTAGAATTGTTACTTATGTTAGCCCTTTACATAATATGTCATTTTTGGAGCCGAATGTTTCTATAACATATGAGGAATACACAAAATGATGTCTGTATTTGTATTTTGACCTTTCTCTAATGCAGACGCTGTATGTGAGAAACCTTTCTCTCATACGACAATTCTGCAGCAGACGACTTTGAACATATTTTGTCAAAAAATAGAAAATCTCTATAATTGAATGGATAACCTAAAAGTGGAAAACATTATGGCAAAAGGAGAAATTGCTCGTTTTGAGCAATTTCTACTTTTGTCACTATGTTTTCAAAAAGCCGTCTGCTGCAGAGGCGTCAGAAAGCGTCTATTTGAGGGAAAGGTTTAAAGACAGAATACACCGCAATATAATTCCGTTCTAACACGATGCTATACAGTGTGATTGATATCAAATAAGTAGAACGCTGCCATTTGAACACTTTAGTGTGACGGCCTGTATTCATACATATGACCCCCACTGCTGTGGCGCATGTACGTAATGAATGTATCGTGCAGCGGGGTCACAATGTATGAATACACCCGGCGTGCTTAATCAGATTGTTCGAAAATGCGTGTTAGAAGAGTCGGTCTTTAGTATACATTAGCCGTGCCGTAAAAGTTTTAGGGTCTTCCCCGGTTAGGCATCATGCAACTCTTTCAGCGCCACAGGCAATATTGAGTTTTTTTGCAAACAATACAGATGCAGGTGAGTCAGCTCGTAACGAGCTGTCTCATCTGAAATCAGCATTGTTTCCATTTTAGTTATCAAAAATAATTCTTAATTTTCATAAATTGAGAAATGGAGACACCCGATTTTGAACATGGAAGAGTCTACTTTAAACACTGAATTCGGCGCTGAAAAAGATAAACTTTAATTACCTAAACTATTGTTTAATTCTGTATCTGATTTTCTACATGTTAAAACTTTTAACCTCGGATATGTTCAAAGCAGACAGCTCTAAAAATATCATATCAGGTGATCGGTAAAGACTTCAACTTCCAGAATGAGGCTTCATTTTCTACTCATTTTCATGTACATGCATTTTCAACAAATTCCTTACGCTTTTCGAATACAAAAGTGACTCAAGTTTAAGACATATACTTAAAACAAAGGTTGCTTACCATTTGAACAAACCAACACAATCCAACTAAATAACAACTTCTTGTATATGGTGCCGGTTCTTGACGTCTCTTCAACAGATGACTTTTCAAGACACAATAATAAGAGGAATGACGCCCATTTTCGGCATATTCCCCTTTTCTGACAATGTTTTCAGCGCTGTTTGGTTAAATCCTATTTCCGATTGTGTTATGTTAAAACATTTTTTGTCAACTGAGAGGATTTTACAGAATGTTTATTCGGAATGCTCATCAAATGACAGTATACATAGTAAAGTCGTCTCACTTTCCTACAAATAATATTAAAAGTAATGAAAAGTCACACAGCCGTTCTGCAGGCTTTCCAAACTTGATATGGGGTATATAGAATCTATAAACATTTTAAGGGGAAGATTTTTCTGTTTCTCATTCCTGTTTCCTTAAGCAAGCCGTGCGACTGAGCAATTTTGTCTAAATTTGTATTGATTTTTGACAATGAAACTCTTCCCATATCGATATATAATAACGGCCAAACAAAACTTTTCGGTTTCTAAAGTACGTTACCACTTAAGGCATTCGGAACCATCGCCCGATAATTTCCGTTAAACGGAAAAAGACCGAGCGCCTTAACGAATGTTACTCGTAAAGACGGCAGATAACGAGTAATGGTCCGAATACACTCGTGACTTTCCGGCGGCCCGATCTAGGAGACGGGGTCACGCGCGGTTGTGTGGATTTTCACTTTTCGGGAATGTTGGTCGACCCGATCATTCGCTGCAGGTTAATAATAACCGATTATGGTATTTTGGCTTCAAAGGAATTTTTACAGGAAGGAAGTTTAATCGATTTTGGAGTACTTATTCATTCATGATCATCAACAACTATTTACCGTTCACTCATTCGGGCGCATTTGTTTTTCATCTTGGCGAGCAATTTGATCACATGTACAATTAAACTGCGATGTGCTAAAAAGGGGGTGGGGGTGGGGGGGGGGGGGGGGGGGGGGGTTGGGTCTTATTGCTTTAACGGCGATGAAGATTCTGTCAAGTTTTTGCATAACCAACATTGTTGACCTGGACCGTATAAGCTTGCCGCGCAGTCTTACACGGACAGACACTTTTCGCCTCCTTTGGATTTTTTGTTTCAGGAATCATTACTCTATACCTCTATCCCCAAGAGACGGAATGTGTCGGCCCGGATCAGTCTGCGCGGACTGCGCAGGCTGATCTGGGTCGATACATTACGCAGATGCCATAATGTTGGTATTCTCGCGGAACGGCCCAATTATTATTGTCATAACACGCCGTTCACTCGGGCGAACGGTAGCAAAAGAGTTGTAATTGTGTTTGTGTATTCAGCTAGCGCTCGTCCAAGTGTTCGATGTTTTAGTGTAATCGGGGTTGACCATGGATGTTTTTGAACGAAATTAATGTTAAGGTATATCTAGAGACGAATGGGCCAATCAGATCTTTTTTTGTCTTAGAATTCTAGATGAACGTACTCTGTAATTCTGCCCACTATAAAGGTAATGATTTATTATTAATAAACGCCCGCCTACATGTTGATCAATCATAAATATTGTTTCACGCAGCCAATAAAATTAAGCTTAGTAAACTCAGTTCTGATTTAGAATGCAACACTAAGATAAATCAACAGTGTGAACGTACTTCAAACGGATACTTTCGAATTATCATATCTTAAATTCATCACACTCTTGTTTTCAAACTTTTTTTATATTCTGATACCATACATACACGTTTCCCCTCCTTTCAACAATGATCAGACGACTCTAATTTTTGTTGATACTTCTTTTTATTACTGAACCGGGAGTAGAAGGCGAACTTATTAATTAATTAGTTATAGCAATTGCTTTCGCCAGAAATGTATGTGTTTTTCTGTTGTGTAACTGTCCACCGGCAGTGTTTATGATATTGTTTCCTCATGGTCTGGACTTGGAATTAATAAACTTATCATATTTATTTACGCCCGCAAACATATAAATCATCATTTGAATGATGTATTGGCTGGATCAATTAAGCTATTCAAGACATTTACCTGAACCATATAATCGTACATCCTCGGTACCCAGTCTATATTATATGATATATTTTATGAATAGCCTGGGTACCGAGGATGATAATCGTAATGAAGGAGATGAAAAGGTATTTTGGCTAATTTAAGATTTGATTTTGTCGCATCTGCAGCGGACGACTTTAACTCTTTCAGCGCCGAATTGTTTAAAGTAGACGCTTCCATGTTCAAGATCGGGCGTTTCTATTTCTTATGTTATAAAAGTTTTGGATTATTTTGATGACTGAAAGGCAAACAATGCTGATTTCAGGTGAGACAGCTTGCTACGAGCTGACTCACCTGAATCTGTATTGTTTGCAAAATTCCTCATAATTGCCTTTGGCGCTGAAAGAGTTAAAAACAATGTAACAAAATGATGAGCAATTTCTCCGTTTGTCACAATGTTTGTCTACTCCATTCTTAAATTGAACTTCCGTTTAGAGATATTTATTATTAACTTTCTCAGGTATAGTCGAAGAAGTCTGCTTCAGTTTTGTCTTATGTGCGAAAGTGTTAAAAACATCAGTTCTAAAACGTTCTGCCTGCATGGAACAGAGCAAGAAGTAGAGTTCCTTTTTTTTTTATTTTGTTAGCAAATATTTCAAATTTAAACGGTGGTTAAAATTATCACAAAAACCGAGAGTAAATTCGATACAAGATCTTTGTTCAAAACGTCCAATCCGCATGATGTTTAGTCAATTTGATTTATATATTACTTAATTGAAGTGTTTTCAAGTATGTACACGAGGATTGATACAACTTGCATAAATGTTAATGCTGTAGTGTCAGCTTTTATATTTAAATAAGTCTGTAAGTGTTTGAAGAATTGTGTAAACTGAACCATTTAGAAAACCCTTCCGTTTCTATAAGACCGATCTCATATTTTTAATTAGTTTTCAAACTTCTCAAAATCGTGAAGGTCCCAGTAAATCTGGAAGGATAGCCATCTGCGTAATGTATCGACCAGATCAGCCTGCGCTATCCGCGCAGACTGATCCGGCCGACACATTCCGTCTTAGGGAAATATAAAAGAAAAATGGCGGAAAGAAGATAGATATTCTTGTGAGCACTCATTCTCGTTTCCCCCCGACACATTTACAAAAGTAGACAATTTTAGTTGGAGTTAAAATTAGGCTTTTCCTGAGTTATATTTTCTTATTTATTCATGAACACCTCAAACACTAGCGTCTGTGTTTTCTAGAATAGTTATTGTGCATTTATTGTATTACAAGTATTCACTTCTAAAAATCGTTGTCGTTTTGAAGTAATATGATACTAAAGCAAACGTGTAGTCAAAATTTGACAGGTATAAACAATTAAAAGAACTTATAATCTAATGACAAAAAACATTATTTTTGTTTTTTTAATTATATTTCTTTTAAAAGTGACTTATAGGCCAATGGGGTCTGGTGTTATTTATTACTTTTTGTACTTTTGTTTTGTTGTTATATATATATACATGCCACTACTACAATTTGTTTCAAGATATAAACAAATATGTCTATTTTTAATATTCAACCATGACAATGTAAAACTGATCAGTACTAGTTACTTGATTAGTAAAAATAGAAAATGAGCCGTCCAGCGTGAAAACCAACAGTGTTGACTAAGTATCTACCCAGATCAGCCTGCACAGTACGCCCGTTCTAACCGGGAAAGACTCTTTTTGCCTCCTGTGGATTTTCTGTTTCAGATTACTATATACCGCATGAACTCATTAACTTATACAATACAAGAGGAATTACGCACTAACTTCACTGTCTTATTGTTTTTATTCTGTCATTTTGATAATTTCAAACTTGTAACATTAGAATAACGCTTTATTTTAAACAACAAAGCATTAATAAATATCCGCAGGAATAAATGTAATTGATAAATAATATTTACACTAAAACAATTGAATATATTATATATTTACATTGTATTACACGTACTGGTCGGCTGTACAATTAAGAAGTGTCATTTTTATGGCATTCACAGACACTAGATAATTAAAATTGAATTGTTGATAACCGCGCAATAATTTATTCTGCATTGTAAATAGACTGTTGTTTTATGCAATGACTTGACGCGAGACTGTTCATTACATATTTATTGCCTTGAATGCCTTTATACATTACGAAATGTGCAAGGCCCGCATTTGTTTTAAATCAAACATGTTTCAATAATGATAATGATGATGATGATGATTATGTTGCTTGGCATCACAAAGGCAGGCTCACCTAAGAGAGAGAAACAAAACATATTATAAAATAAATTAACGCTATTTACCTGCTTTCACATTGGACTTGTATTTCCGTTTGTAGTTTTGGTCAGTGTCCGGAGAACTGTCCGAACTTGCCCGGTCCGTGTCCGGCAAACTCCCATCTCGCCGCATACGTTTGGCCGGATTAGACATCGGTCCGTCCATAGTGTGTAGAGACATGGTACCCAACATGGTGTTCGATCTGTGTGCTGGGTTCGGTTTATGTTTTATTGTAAGTTCTGGTCAATCTAATGTCAACATCTTTGTCACGTTGTAGGGATAAAACACATAAAGACACTCACGATAAACAATCAGAAACTATTTATATATTTATATATCTATCTCGTTAGATGTAATTCAACCAAACACAATTTACAAGTGTCACTAATTCACTTTGTCACGTTTGTGTCGATTCAAAATGATTCCCTTAAAATAATGGATTATTCTGACTGACGTTTCTGAAAAAACGCTGCTTCTACTATGTTAACACCACCCTATTGTTTTGATGTTACAATTAACATTACTATAACTATAATTAACGTACCCCGACATCACTTAGTTTTTTTGAATTCAAATATTCCAATTTACTACGCTCCTATTTGAATGGCATTCGTTTAAATTTCCGTCCTATTATTTATTTAACAAACCAAAAAAATGTTATGATTATGTTTTGTAAAGTCTCAACTGTTTCACGCAATGTTATGCACACGAGTTTGAGTTTGGATTTGTTTTAAGTAAATAGATGGACTATCATACACGACGGGGGCTCTTCAAACATCTAATTTGAAGATTTACTCTAGATAAGCTCGGGCATATTTGTTCATTTTTATATTAAACAAACTGATTTGAAATACGACCTTTTCTATTGTACTGTACACACTTTACTGCTGAATTTAACTAATAATCATTAGAACATAATATAAGACATATTCCTATGGACTATTTCGCCACACTGTAAACGAATTGTTCAAGTATACTCAAAATGTTGCTGAGTTTGATATAACAACCTAGTTTGAATTATTGTCATTAAAACACTGATTTATTCCAAATATATATGACAACATGTATTCCTCCGCCAATGGTTCCGCTTTACTCACTTATTATAATTACCATTATTCCAAGAATAATTAAACAACCGTGTATCTATCTTTTCCAAATATACAATGTGTTCACTATCCCGGTATTTATAAAATCAAATCTCTCATGTCAAAAATTGTCGTCTGAGATTGAGAGAAATCTCGTATGCGAGACGAAATCACGTGACTTTGTGTCAGGTAACATTTAAGATAAGGTACTATAATAACAATGTCATTTTCTTTCTGGTTTTATCAGCTGAAAATCCGTCCAATCGCGACTCTCTGTTTAGTTAAGCCCCGTTCTTTTTACCCTTATGTAGAAAAGTCTGCAATCATTCAGTCTCTGCCTCATCTCCACCCACTTTAACCCTTTCCCCTCATATAGACACTTTCTGATGCCCCTGTAGCAGACGGCTTTTTGAAAACATAGTGACAAAAGAAGAAATTGCTCGAAACGAGCAATTTCTCCTTTTGCCACAATGTTTTCCACTTTTAGTCATAGGTTATCCATTCAATTATAGAGATTTTCTATTTTTTGACAAAATATGTTCAAAGTCGTCTGCTGCAGAATTGTCGTATGAGGGAAAGGGTTAACACTTTCCAAAAAAAACCACCCACCACCCAAGCATAACTGTTAATACATATGTTAGTAAAACTATGGACACTTTCTATAAATGAAAGTATAACTATTGAATGATGAATACTTTGTAGCAAAAGGAGAAAGTGCTCATTATGAGCAATTTCTTCTTTTTCAAAGTGGTTTTCAGAAGTCGTCTGCTGGAGACGCGTCAACTACGTTTGTATGTGGGAATGGGTTAAGCCTCCTACTGTTTACCCTTATGTTAACAGATTTTCAATCATTCAGTCTCTGCCTCATCCCCAACCCCGTTATAGTTTTCAGAAGTCCCCATTTTCTGAGAGATTTCCGTTATATTATCTATCATAGGTATTGAACGAACACTTAAGTTTTGGTCACAAAATCAAAACCAATCGAAAGTCAACAGGACATTATGTTTTCCTTCAGCAATGTTATATTTCAAATAACAAGAACAAAACATGTGGTCGATTTAAGTAAAACGAGTTTTAGATAGCTTAAGGAATGGGCAACATATGGTAAGAACAGAATATATCTTCAAAAATAATGCTATTAATTAATCAGAGAATACGTGACAACTATATCCAAAATTGGCATCAAAAACTCCATTATTACCGCAAATTTAAGACTAATTTTGAACTGGTTTCAAATATTGTAAATATTCAAAATGACAACTAAGAAAATATTAACGACTCTTTCGTATTTCATAAATTTACAATAGTGATCGGAACGTAAAACTGTACGTCAAGTTTACATGATAAAATGTAAGTCAAGTTCGACGAAATGATCTTTATTAACATATGAGCCGTCCAACGAGAGAACCAACATTATGGACTCTGCGTAATGTATCGACCCAGATCAGCCTGCGCAGTCCGTGCATGCTGATTCGGGCCGACATATTCTGTCTCAGGGGGATAGAGGTATAGAGTAATGATTTCTGAAACAGAAAATCCGCAGGAGACGAAACAAGTATGTCAAGGTTAGCCTGCGCGGCATGCTTAGGTTGATCCGGGTCGATACTTTACGTTGAGTCAACAATGTTGGTTTTCTCGTGGGACGACTCATATAACAGTCCAATCTTCGTTTAGAACCATGCCAATATAAGCAAGAAGATGTATACGTAAACGTTTCTATAACACTTCTGTCTTAATATAAATCTATACATATGTATTAACATCTATGTGAATGTAAAACCTATTTTAATTGCTAGTATTGATGCATATTCATTGCGACTATATTGAGAAACTCCACTTGGGGAACACATTCAATGGTCCATCCTGAAGGCCATACTATAGAAGGGGTAATGTCGCGATGCTTTACATTTCCCAACATGCAGACGACTTTGAAAACATAGATAGTAATGAAGGAGATGAAAATGTATTTTGGCTATTTTAAGATTTGCATGTTGACGCATATGCAGCGGACGACTTTAACTCTTCCAGCGCCAAATTGTTTAAAGTAGACTTTTCCATGTTCAAAATCGAGCGTTTCTATTTCGCAGCTCGTTACGAGTTGACTCACCTGAATCTGTATTGTTTGCAAAAACCTCATAATTGCCTTTGGGGGATCCAGGAAAATTAGCCTTGCCGTAATTGTTACATGTACACCTGTATACACCCGCCTCGGTGGTGCAGTGGTAGAGCTTCCGCCTCGCTGGTTCGATTCCCGTTCAGGTCATACCAAAGACTTAAAAGATGGTATGGCATGGCTTACCCCATTGGCGCTGAGGGTTACGGGGTTAGCATTTTAACTGTCTTGCTGGTGTCAGGATAAATGGACAAGTAGTACTGGTACCTTACCCAGGACACGCCGTGATATAACTGAAACATTGTTGAAAGCGGTTATAAACTCCAAAACAACAATTAATACACGGGTAGACAAATACCTTCCTGCTGAAGGATCCTAATGGATACTGCATTCCGGAAGTTTTTGTTTTTATTTAAGTACTTCGATGTAAGGACATTATAACTGAGCCAGTGCATGAGAATAGTTGGCATTTCTGAACAGAGTAGGCTTAGATCATCTTGTCCATCAGATCAGTTTTAATAAGGGTCTACACAAATATACATAATTTGCTAACACACGTGTGTAATTGATCTGTAGATAGTGTACATCTGGATCTATACTGTTCTCAAAGGCCAACTTATACCCTTTCTCATGCACGGGCTCATATATATGCAGTCTTTCCTGCATACGCTATTTATTTTCTTAAACCTGTGCCGGGCCTCGGTAGTTTAATCGGTACCGCGGCAGGATGTCAGTCCAGGGGTTGTGAGCTCGAACCTCACATCGATCAATATTCATTCAAACGTTTAAAAAATGTCATTGAGGATTGTTTCAAACTCGTCTTCCACCAAAAGAAGACTATTGCGTGGCACTGGCGTGAGAAAGCCAGGAAACACCTCGAGGGCTTGGCGTGAAACGGTTGTATCTAAAATTTGCATTTTTTACCAAGGTTAATCACCTCGCCATAAAGTCTTTATAAGCATTAACTCATTTTTCTTGGTAAACAATGGAAATTTAGGTTCTGAGCAATGGCATCTAAATTTGTATTGTTTACAAAGGGGTCAAAATTGCCCCTAAACAAGGTTTTCAAAATAGGTTTTTAGTTACAACCGTTTCACGCCAAGCCAACGACCTGGTGGGTAAACCGGCCGCCGTGATATGAATCAAAAATGTTGAAACCGGTGTAAAGCCCCAGTCAGTCAATCGTTTATACCTATAGTAGCGTTTAAATTTAAAAACCTAAAACATCATTTACTTTCAAAATCGACAACATTTCCAAATTAGCTAAGTAAATAGCAACATGCATGTTTTAAAGCTCTTGACGATGCAGTGTAATTTATGATGGTAAATATATGTAAGTCTTCAATATAAGCATGCTGAATTATGATATTTGATAATTGAATAAATGTTATACAGTTTTATTTACGATAGCTTAAGCAAATGACAAGTGGGAAATGCAGAGTCAATATAAGCCCCTTTGCTGAAATACGGGACTTTACACAATAAATGCATATCATGTTTTGCCGTGTCAAAAACTGTAAAGACTATAAGGATGACTAAGATCAGACTGTGCAGCGTAATCGTGGTCAACATTGATCGCTACTCATTTATTAATATTTAGTAAATAAAATTCCATAAAAACACGTGCACTTGTCGAAACTCGGGGCTGATGATACCGGTTGTAGGAATTTAACGGGATAAGGGTTAAAACCTTTCGCTGATACAAGACCATTTCTGAATCGTCTACAGCATACAACTTTCGGAAACATTGTGAGAAAACGAGACACTACACTTCTCAAATTTGAAGAATTCTTCGTTTTCCCCGAAATGTTTTTAATTCTATATCAAAAGTATGCTTCTGATTTTCTGAAGTCGTCTGCCGCAGAGTCATAAGAAAACGTATGTATGTGGGAAAGAGTTCAGGGGCGTAGCTCCCTTTAGGCACTGTAGGCACGTGTCTACACATTTGTTTCTCAAAATACCCCAAAATGCAGCTGCGGCGATAGCCATCTGCGTAATGTATCGACCAGATCAGCCTGCGCTGTCCGCGCAGACTGATCCGGCCGACACATTCCGTCTTAGAGGGATATATGAATAGAGTAGTTATTCCTGAAACAGAAAATCCACAGGAAGCGAAAAGTGTCTATCCGGGTAGGCCTGTGTGGCATGCTTAGGCTGATCCGGGTCGATACTTTACGCACAATGTTGATTTTCTCACGTGACGGCCTACACATTGATTATTGCAAAGCTACGCCCCTGGAGTTAACACGAAGTGTGTAAAGAACCCACGAATTGACTGGTTTTTGGGCGTACACGTTAATTTGGCATAAAAGTTAATTTATAAATCATAGGAATACGTAATCGACCCTTTCCTATATACAAACAATCGGTACCAGACGACTTTAAAAACGTCTAGGCCAAACTTGATATCAATGAAAACGTAATTATTTACTCCGAAAGTGAGCAATTTCTCCTTTTGTCATATTTTATCTGTCAAAATTCGTTTGCTGTGCACATGGGTTATAATGTTTCTGCAAGTAGGAAAGGGCTTACTGCAGACGAATGATCAAGATTGTTGGTACCCAGGTCTACGAACGTTTGTGAAATAAGTCGTGGAAAAATAAAAAATAAAAATTATTGTCACTTTTAATAAGGACAGAAATAGTGATAGACAACGATATAAACGAAACACTCAGAATATAAAAGAAATAAATAAGATTTTCAATTGAATGTTGCCCGAAAGCCACCTAAAATAAAACAAAATAAGGTAAGATAAAATTAATTAAATCGAGACAAAAACAATTAAAAATATGAAACGAATGAATAAATGAAACAAATCGTCTTTGGAACCACACTCATTTAGTAATACACGTTTTTTGCACGGGTAATTTATTCATTACAATTCTCTCTTCATGAAAATGATAAAAGTAAAAGTGCCTGTCAAACACGGATGAGATAGGATGAAGATTTCATGGATGACAGATAATCACCTTTGTTTTACTAAGACTTTTCCGTATTACATTGCAATTTATACATCCCCAGACTTTATCCACAGCTTAACGCTGATATTGACCTTTAAGACGACCCCTGTATTATAATTCGGGCAGGCGTCATCAGCGATCAGCTTGCACTTATCTTGTCCAAGTGCATTCATTTGTCCTGTTAGCCCTTTCCCATATACAACAAATATGCAGCAGACGAATTTGTAAACACAGGCAAAATAGGAAAATGTCGATATATGAAAGTATAATTATTGAGTAGAGGTTTAAAAACATTGTGGCAAAAGGTGAAATTGCTCCAAATGTGTCTACAAGTGGGAAAGGGTTAATTAAACTATTAATAAAGGGTAAATGGGTCAAGTGTAACGATCAGGATCGTCCATGTACACCATTGAGTCGCAGACTACAGATTATCTCTTGAGTTCGGTAATGAGCCAAAAACCCAACTTTGTAAGTGTGGAATTCGATCGTGATTATCATCATTTCAATTGATTGATTGGAAATTCGAATGTTCGGATCAGTTGTATTCAACAATCATGTCGAGTGTTAGACACGTATTAGGGCTTCTTTGCAAGAAGGTTTTTGTAAAATTGTAGGAAAGGGAGTAATTATTCGTGATGAGAAATTTCATATTTTTCCACAATATTTTTCACCCCGTCTCCAATAAAAGTAGCTTATCGAAATGTGTGATTATATGATATTTTTTAATCTGTAAGTTAAGTCGCAATAGCTGACCACGCTGATCGTGTTATTTAACCCTTTCACTCATACGACAATTCTGCAGCAGACGACTTTGAACATATTTTGTCAAAAAATAGAAAATCTCTATAATTGAATGGATAACCTATGACTAAAAGTGGAAAACATGGTGGCAAAAGGAGAAATTCTTCTTTTGTCACTATGTTTTCAAAAAGCCGTCTGCTGCAGAGGCGTCAGAAAGCTTCTATATGAGGGAAAAGCCACTGTCTCCCACGTCAATTTGGAAGACAATTATTAGCTCGTTACCAATCGCATTTTCACGCGACTGCGGCAGACGACTTTTGCCAACCTTTTGGTCAATTATTCCTTTTGAAACCTTAATATCAGCCATATTCAATAATTGTACTTTCATTTACATAATGTTTCCATAATTTGGTCTAGATGTTTTCAAAGTCGTCTACTGCCGATTTCTTGTTTATATATGGGAAAAGGCAAAAATACAACAAATGCACTGGAAAGGCATAATATGCAGAAAAGACCTAATTAAATATGACGTAAATATCAGGTATGGTGTAAAGCTTTGTACACAAAACGGGCAGACTTTTTTTTTATCACAAGGGAGATAAGCGATTATCTGCACAGATTTAATTGTGATGACACTGCGCGTATACATTCATGTCAACGTTAAGCCATTGTCTTTACCTTATTCGGCCAAATGTGGGGATAATTTCAGTGTAAACAATGGGTATTAACCGACTGTAGACGGACTTCATGTCGATTGATTGTGTTTTTAATAATTTCATTGTTTTATCCCTCCCCCTTTCCCACCTGAAGACGCTTTCTGACGCCTCTGCAGCAGACGGCTTTTTGAAAACATAGTGCTCAAAACGAGCAATGTCTCCTTTTGACACAATGTTTACCACTTTTAGTCATAGGTTATCCATTCAATTATATAGATTTTCCATTTTTTTTACAAAATATGTACAAAGTCGTCTGCTGCAGAATTGTCGTATGAGGGAAAGGGTTAACCGACTGTAGAAGGATTTTTTTCACCACGACTGATTGTGTTTTTAATAATTTCATTGTATTAACCCCCCTTTCCCACTTGCAGACGCATTTTGACGAAATTGCAGCAGACGACTTTTGAAAACATTATGGCCAAAGGAAAACATTGCTTATGATGAGCAATTTTCCCCTTGGCCACAATGTTTTCAACTTATTTAACAATTACGCTATCTTTTATGGAGAATTTTCAGGTTTTTGTCACTACGTTTTCAAAGTCGTCTGCTGCAGATGTGTTGTATGTGGGAAAGGGTTAAGCCATTGTCTTTACCTTATTCGGGCAAATGTGGGGATAATTTTAGTGTAAACAATGGGTATTAGCTGACTGTAGACGGATTTCATTACCAGTGATTGTGATTTTAATAATTTCATTGTATTAGTATCATTTTTGTTCTGAATTTGACAAATAGAAACCACAATAAATTAACCCTTTGCCACATAGAGACGCAATTTCGACGCATCTGCACCAGGGGCGTAGCTTTGCAATAATCAATGTGTAGGCCGTCTCGTGAGAAAATCAACATTGTGGACTCTGCGTAAAGTATAGACCCGGATCAGGCTAAGCATGCCACACAGGCCTACCCGGTTAGACACGTTTCGCCTCCTGTGGATTTTCTGTTTCAGGAATAGCTACTCTATACATCTATCCCCCTAAGACGGAATGTGTCGGCCGGATCAGTCTGCGCGGACAGCGCAGGCTGATCTGGCCGATACATTACGCAGATGTCTATCGCCGCAGCTGCATTTTGGGGCATTTTGAGAAAAAATGTGTAGGCACGTGCCTACAGTGCCTACAGTGCCTAAAGTGAGCTACGCCCCTGAATAGTTTATCAACATAAGAATATAAAAAGAACAAATAAACGCAACACATTTAGTCAGTTTCAGGATAAAAAATATAAAAAAGTGTAAAGAAATTTATTAAATCCCATATACCGAAGTATTGTAATGTAAAGTTTGTTTTAACCTAACTTGAAGGGTTTTCGACGTGAAAGAATTTCATTTTGAAAGCGGTTATACTTTTTTTAAATCAAAATGTGAGCCTTTTCGGACTTTCGTTTTTCATTCTTTTTAACATTGAATCAGACATTTTTTATGTTGCATAAAGCCTTAATAAAGACATTACATTACACGTTTATAAAGAGTTCGTATATGCAAAAACTAATGATCTGTCAAGAAAAAACAAAATAATGTAAATCTCGTAATATGTTGTACATCAGTCATCTGAAATGTGATTATTGTTTGGTATTGAAGTTATATTTGTTTTAACATTGATTATGATGGCATTTTTGTTTTTTCGTGTAGTAAAACTTTGAGTCATGAAAAGACTATTTTAATGTTAAATCTTAAACGATAATCCCTTTCCCACATACAATAAATTAGAAACAGACGATAAGGATCAGTTTCTAAGCTGAGCTATAGTAAATATGTATAACTAAGAGTATATTTAGTGAATAGAGTGGAAAACGTTACAGCAAAAGAAGAAAATGTTCGATATAAGCCACTTCTCCGTTCGCCACAATATTGATTAAAGTCGTCTGTTTCAGAAGTGTCAGCGTTTGTATATTGGACAGGGGTATATTTAACTAGAGAGGTCAATTTTGAGCTGAAATCCCCCATACTACGGTGAAAGGAACGGGTGAAGCCAACTCACATGATAGTTTTGCGTAGTCGACAGTGTCAGAGAAAATACATTCCGTGGCCTTGAAACCGACTCACACTCCTATTCCGTGTTGTCGATCCCCGGTAGCTCAGTCGGAAGTTCTGTGGACGTCAATCCAGGGGTTTGAAGTTCGATCACCAGCTCGGCAAACCTTTTCCTTCGACGTTTGACAAAGGTAAATGCGACAAGCAACATTTATCTTCCACCAATGGGTTAAAAGTCTATGTGGAAAAGCAGCCAGTTGCTCAAAAGACTTTTGATTGGAGTACTGATGTGAGAAAGCTAGCAAAACACACGAGTAGGTGAACTAGCCGCGGTGATATGACTGACACATTGTTGAAAACGGCGTTGAATCAATCAATAATTTGGCGGGACAATTTTGCGTGGTCCTCAGTATCAAAGAAAATATATCTTGCGGTCTTGAATCCGAAGCACACCCCTCTTCAATGTTGTGATTAATCTTCTGATACTTAATCGAAACATCCAATTCGATATGAGTCAGCTATCGGAATGGGCCCTACCCGGCTATTTCCAAACTTCAAAACCCTTTCCAACTTGCAGACGCATTTGACGCCTCTGCAGCAGACAAACATTTAAAAAAGATCACTGTGACAAAAGGGAAATTAACTTATAATGAACAATTTCCCTTTTGCCACAATGTATGCAGCTTTATTTAATGAATATACTTTAATTCATAGAGAGTTTCCATATTTATGCTTAACTGTTTTCAAGGTCGTCTGCTACATATTGGATGTATATGGGAAAGGATATATGCATTTAATAAGCTTGTGGTATCAACAATACCATTCAATGGTGAAACATATTGACCCGCGCACCTATGCAGTACACTTAAACAAGAAACGCCTTCTTTGACAAAGCACTGCCTTGGTGTTAAAGCGTATGTAACCTTGACTGCGGGAGGTCGCAGGCTCGATCTCCGGCAGAGTCATACCAAACACTTTGAAAATGGTATATATGGCTTTCTATCCTTGGCGCTCAGGTTTGTGGGGTTAGCATTGTGAGTGACTCGCTGGAGCCAGGATAAATGGACCAGTAGTACTGGTGACATACATATCAAAACAAATCGCATGTTATTTGTTTTTTTTCATCCATAGCCAGTCGGCTAGAAATAGGACGTGTTAGGCGAATAAGGATCTTATTGTATTTACGAGAAAATCGAAGATTCTGACAATCCTTTGCATACATGTAGGTAAAGTCTCGATATGCCATTCACTTTCCATTTTCTTTTAGATATGAACTTAAGTCGGAGCAATGGGAAAAGGTACACGTTGGCATTTCTAAACAATGTATATGCGGATCAACCTCTACATCTGCTCCGTCTTATCAGAATCTACACAAGATGACAGAGGCTACACGCTAGCTTATGAAAACAATATGAGCCGTCCCGCGAGAAAAGTGTCTATCCGGGTAAGTCTGCGCGGCATGCTTATGCTGATTCGGGTCGATACTTAACGCAGAGTCCAGAATGTTGGTTTTCTCGCGGGACGGCTCATATGTGAACAGTTGCAATCAGGATCTGCACTGTTCTCAAAAGTCAACTGTACTATGGGTGAGCTCATTTATATTCAGACAAATGCTAGTATTGTAGCCCTAGTGGTGTCATCTCCAGTTCATTTGTCTTACGCAAGAATACGAATAAGTAATACAAGCTCTTGACTTAAGCGCAGAACAGCTCAATACAAAATGATGAAAAGGGCCTGCTACTCTGCTATCCACTTATATCGTAACAGATTATATATAGTGTACCTGATATGATACACCGCCTCGGTGGTCCAGTGGTCCGCCTCCGATGCGGGAGGTCGTGGGTTCGATCCCCGGTCGGTTCATACCAAATACTTTGAACAATGATAGATATGGCTGCCCTCCTTTGCGCTCAGGGTTGCGGGGGATAATCATTACGACTGACAAGCTGGTGTCAGGTTGGATGGACCAGTAGTTAATGTTCAGGACGCTGTGTGATATAACTGAATATGTTGATAGCGGTGTAGACAGCCAATCAATCAAATTATATGATCATGTTATCCCTTTCCCTCATATAGACGCTTTCTGACGCCTCTGCAGCAGACGGCTTTTTGAAAACATAGTGACAAAAGAAGAAATTGCACAAAACGTGCACTTTCTCCTTTTGCCACCATGTTTTCCACTTTTTGTCATAGGTTATCCATTCAATTATGGAGATTTTCTATGTTTTGACGAAATTTTACGTTCAAAGTCGTCTGCTGCAGAATTGTCGTATGAGGGAAAGGGTTGTTATAGTCTTCCGTCTTATCAGAATTTACACAAGCTTGCATGAATCATTTGTGATCAGTGTAGATATTGGTATTACTTTGGTGAGGTACAAGCTGATCTGGAGCTTCACATTTTCTTATGGACGGGCTCATGGACGGACTCATACATGGTTATATTCGTGATGCAAACAATAATCAGCCGTGGTCGAGTGTTTAGCGTCGGGCATTTGGAACCGGGCGTCCCGGGTTCGATCCCCAGTCGCGGACATGGTGCAGTGCCCTTTGGTAATGCATATTTCTTAGCCTAGTACTGGTTTGTTTACCTATATATCATAAATAAGTGAAATTTTGCCATGATATAACTTAATTCCTGTTGAAAACGGCGTAAAACCCAAATAAAACAAAATCATGATGAAAAGGGTCTGCTATTAGCCTTTCCGATACCTATCATATACATCTACCTGCTATGATACTTTTACAGTCGTTTGAATAGAATACGTCAGACGAGAAAAGAGTTACGTCTAAACTTGAACCCCTTCCTCCATATAGACGCTGTATTAAGTCTCTGCAGCAGACGGCATTTGAAAATATTGTTTCAAAATGGAAAAACTGCTCATTATGAGCAATTTCTCATTTTTCTACAATGTTTTCAACTTGATTTCAAAACTAAACCGTTATATTAAGATATTTTCCACATTTTTCTGTAAATTATTTCAAAGTCAACTGCTGCAGATTAATTGTATGTGAAAAAGGGTTCAAAGCGTTACTATAGATACAAAGTTCACACTACCATGGACAAAAGAAAATAGGTTGTTTTAAACAGTCTTTCTTCTTCTTCTTTTAACCCTTTCCCTTCATATAGACGCTTTCTGACGCCTCTACAGCAGACGGCATTTTGAAAACACAGTGACAAAAGAAGAAATTGCACAAAACGTGCAATTTCTTCTTTTGCCACAATGTTTTCCACTTTCAGTCATAGGTTATCCATTCAATTAAAGAGATTTTCTATGTTTTGACAAAATATGTTCAAAGTCGTCTGCTGCAGAATTGTCGTATGAGGGAAAGGGTTAACTGTTTTTAAAAAAATACGGTACAGTACACATATTAGAATTCGTAAAACCAAAACGTCGTGCCGCCCCTATCAAGAGAAGGATTTCTGCTATCATATTTATTGAGTACCTGTCGAGTGTTGTTATCGAATTTGACACTTTTAATTTTGTTGGTACTGTTATGTACAATGTTGAAAAGGGTAGTTTCAAAATAAAACTGACGTAGCAGGTATATATGATTATTTAAAACTATTGGTTGCGCTAATATTAAACTTTTTCAGTAACAGTTTAATCTTTTAACTCACATACAACACATTATGCAGTAGAAATATTTAAAAATGTCAATGCTTTTTTGTTGATCAAAATATCTATAAATGAAAGTTTAATTATTGAATACAGTTGATAAAATGTGGAAAAGGGAGAAATTGCTGATAATGGTGAACTTCTCCTTTTGCCAGAATGTTTTCAAAAAGTATCTGTAGCAGTTGCACAATAGTGCATCGGGTTAAATATGGGCCGCAACTCTCCGAAATGGGTATTGATGTTAAAGCTTCGTACACAACTATATTGGAACGAATATAAACTAAAATTCAAGCGTTTCTTCAGAAGTGACATTTACAGCTCTGAGGATAAGGGTCGACACTGAATGATCTGGAAAGACCGTGAATCTTCACTGTCTTCAAAGATCAATAAGACCGGTCATATTTTGAAGCGCCACAAATGTTAGCGCACCATTTTGTAGAAAACGTTCTCTCTGAGGTGTATCTCTATCATGTTTGTGTGTGGGAGTGTGTGTGGTGGGGTGTGTTCTGGGGCTTTTCCAAAATAAGTAGCTGCATTTCTTTTCTATAATGCAAGAGTCATAAGAACATTTTTCAACTATTAACCCATTAAAAGGTAAAGACGCTGTATGACGCCTCTGTAGTAGACATGATTAGCAATTTTCCTTTTTGCCACACATTTATCAACTCTATGCAATGTTTTCACTTTTATATATATTACCAATATTTTTGCTCAGGTGAGCCGTCTGCTGCAGATGTGCTGTATGTGTAAAATCTTTAAAATCTTTGTAATATTCTTAGTTTTGTTTTTATATTTGGAATCAAGTTAACTTATACATAATAAAGAGGATTGTTTCTTTTCATAGGGCGGTCTATCGGGGGCGGTCGAGTACAATCGTCAATACAAAATAGATCAAGGGTTCAAAGTGGTTCCGATCATTTTTATCGAGTCCCTTTAACGAAACTTATCTGTGTACTGTCAATGCCCCTATTGAAACTGATTTCGGCTAAATTTTCAAAATAGCTCAAATTGTTTTACACGCTGTTTCTTATCGCAGAGCGAGATATCAACAACTTGAAAGGCCGACATCATGGCTAAAAGAGGCCCTGGGTTCGCTGAATAGATTTATGGGTTCGGGCCTGACACCTGAAATGTCCGTCCCTCACATATAGTTTATATATAAGCCCAACCATGGGGAAAAGGTACAAGTTAGCATTTCTGAACTGTGTAGGTTCAGACAAACCTGTATGTTTAATTTAGTTTCATCACAATAAACATCACTTAATATTCTACCAATATTATGTCAGCAATATGCGAATAGCATATTTTGATTAGACTGATCTACAAAAAGTTCACAAAATGCAACTTGGACCTTTTCCCGAAAACGGACTAAACTGACTATCTTCCCGATCCTGACTCATGCCTATCGATCTAATAATAGGGGTTTTATATTGATTTCCACAGCGATCTAATAATAGGGTTTTTATATTGATTTCAACATTGATATAACAATAGGGGTTTTATATTGATTTCAACAGTAGAATTGCCAGTCGTATCTTGGATATCGTTTGATAAACCTTACATTAGCGATTCCTCGCATTTTTGATAATTTGCTTTTGAAGACAATTAATTTTACAAATATGAGCCGTCCCGCGAGAAAACCAGCATTATTGACTCTGCGTAACGTTTAGAACCGGAGAAGCCTAAGCATGCCGCGCAGGCTTGCCCGGATAGACACTTTTTGCCTCCTGTAAATGTTCTGTTTCAGGAATCATTACACTATACCTCTATCCCCCTGAGACGGAATGTGTCGGCCCGGATCAGTCTGCGCGGACTGCGCAGGCAGATCTGGGTCGATACATTACGCAGATGCCATACAGTTGGTTTTCTCGCGGGACGGCTCATATATGGAAAATGTTGCATATTACTTGAATATAGTTGAACACAATATAGCAATTTATCTTTTGCCGCAATGTTTTCAAAAGTTGTCTCCTGCTATTGTGTCAACAAATGAAATACTGTTGACCTATGCTTATAGATACATGTATTTTATTTCATATGTTTAACAACTTGCACGCGCTTACGAATGAAACATTCACATCCTCGCGTTCAGTATAGCAGCTTTGTAGCTCACGTTTTGAAACGGTTCGTACCAAGGGGTGTAAAGGCTGTGATCTGATTGGTGAATTTGCTACCGTTTGCTACTATAAAGTTCTATTGAACGCAGAACAGTAATTGCATGCGTAAATGTGCGAAAACACCAACCAAATAAGAGCTACTGCAAATGGTGGATTGTAAACGCTACAACTGTTAATTAAACCCTTTGCCACATACAACAAATCTGCAGCAGACGACTTTAGAAAAATCTCAAATCAAAACACAGAAAATCTCTTGAAATGAATGTATAACTACTGACAACAGTTGAAAACATTGTGGCAAAAGGAGAAATTGCTGGTTTTGATAAATTCCCACTTTTGTCACACTGTTTTCTAAAGTCGTCTGCTGCAGGCGTCAAAATGCCTCTTAAAGGTGGTAAAGGATTAACGATTCCTCCAGCCGTTGTTAAAACTGTTTGAAATATTCATATTGCGATAGAATTGACGCTAACACGCCCATGCAGACACAACGAAGAAAGAGGATTATGAGAAAAACCGCGATGATTTGAAAAAGACAAATCCGTTCCAGGAAATGTTTCGAGTTCAACGATGTATTCCAATTTCACATTGTTCACATTTTTCACATTTTCGAGTTACCGAGAGTCAACTGTACGACAGGGGATGCAATGTATGCAATATGACATAAACTGACAAGTTGCATAGGAACGAATTAACAGTCATCTCCTCATTATTTTGTCTTTTATAGTACATAGTGTAGAGTACCGGTGTGGGAAAACCAGGAGACACATGAGTAGGTGAACTGGCCGCTGTGATATGGCTGATAAGTTGTTGAAAACGGCGTTAAACCCCAAACCAATCAATTAACAGAATGGCGAACTACATAATGCTCTGAATGGAATCAAAGAGGTTAACCAAGAAAGTGTGGAAGACAGTGGTGCAATGGTAAAGCGTGTGCCTCTCTTACCAACTAGTATGGGTTCGAATCACGTGATCGGCGAGTTCTGCATTTTGGATTTGTCCACACCAACTGCGCGAGTACTGGTTAAGTCTCCAGGAATTAAATAGACGTTAAGCGCGATAAATATACGCTGAAAGGTTGTTTTAGATGTCATCTAAATTTGTTTAAATTAAGACTTAAAAAGTCATTAACGATGTGCATGGTCTAAATTTTTGCGAGGTGACCCTATTCTATAGTTTTAGTGTACAACTTCTCCCACTACTTAGGTTTTTGACTTCAAATAGAATGAAGTCAGTCTTTCGGTCATCCTTTCGGGACAAACAAACAAATTATTCAGGAATACTTCAAACGCTGTGTTCAATCCGTGTTTATTTTAACTAATGTGTAAGATCCCTATAAATGATAAACTAACTCGAGATGAAAGTGTGATTCAAAGGTGACCGCAAGTACACAGGCAATCCTTTTCGGGGGTACAATTGTCTTCATGACGTCAAAATTACTGCGCTGTAAAAACAATCTATGGGCGTGAATATGTTATCTTATTATTAAACCTTTCCCTCATACAACAATTCTAAATATATTTTATGAATAGCCTGGGTACAGATGATGACATACACTAAGAATGTAGTCCAAGTTTCTGTATTAGGAATGCGATTTTATATTTTCAAAATGCAATATGTGACGTCGATATGTTGACAGTAAACAAATATGCAGCAGTCGACTTTGTAAATTACTAAGCACTAAGCAAAAGTATGGAAGCTCTCTATTAATGAATAATCTATAATAATGGAATTGAGTAAACCTTTTCCACATAAAGCACTTCTGCAGCAGACGACTTTGAACACACAAAGACAAACCTAGGTTTGAAAAGAGTGAGGCAAAATGTGAAATTGTGCATTATGCACAATTTCTCCCTTAGCCACAATGTTTTCAAAGGTCGTCTGTTGCAGATGCATCAAAAAACTATAGCGGAAAGTGTTTAACTGATACCGACGATATTTGACACATTTGCAGCAGGAGGACATTTAAAAACATTTTGGAAATAGGCGAAATTGCTCAAAACGCTCACAACGTTTCATTCCAGTTCATTTTGAAAATGTAGAATAGCACTTCTCCTGCACTGTTTCATTGTGATGATCGGCTATATCTGTTTAATGTGCTTTCAGTTTCAGTGTTCCTGTTTCATTTATGAGCCTTCATTTTTATATATTTGATTATTGTGTTGCCGGATGCCTTACGTATTTTGGGGTGATCCAGTTCAGCGAAAGATTAGGGAATCCGCTGTGGTCGAGTGGTTAGCGTCGGGGATTTCTAAACCGGGTGTCCCGGGTTTGATCCCCAGTTGAAGCACTACGGTCATGGTGGAGCGCACTTGGGCAAGGCACATTTTCTAGCCTAGTACTTGTTTGTTTACCCAGGGATCATGAATAAGTGAACTGTCGCCGTGATATAACTGAACTAATGTTGAAAGCGGGGTATAACCCCAATTAACAAACAAATCAGCGAAAGCTTCGAACAAGACTTTTCTACTGTTGGAAACAACGAAAACCGTATGCCCTAACAATTATGACTTTTTTAAAGCAAAATTTATGAAATATTTAAAACAAGAACCAGAGAAGTTCGACAATCATTGTATAAAGATCAGCAGAAGGTCAACATACAGCCAGTTTCATTCTACATTTTATCACTCAATCTACTTGCATATATGATGATTAAAGGACCCTCACGTGATAGTTACCGCTTTGCAAACAGTATATGACGGATGTACCTTTGCATCCTGGTACCCTTTCCTTTGTAGTATTATAAAACAGACTGACTATTACATTTGAGTCCGTGCATGGGAAAATAATACGTTGGCATTTCGGAACAGTGTAGGTTCAGATCAACATGTACGTCTGCTCTGGCTTATGAGAATCTAAACAGGATTGCAGAATCTTCTAACATGCGTGCGTAAGTAATATGTAAATAATGTATATCGTAATAATAGTGTGCGGATTCACAGACTGGTCAAGATCTACACTGTTTCTAAAATCCAACGTTTATCTTTGCCGAGGCATAAGGCTTATAAAATATATATAAATTATACAACCCAATGCGTTTGTAAGCAATTTTGAAAACATCAAAGGAAAGATGTAACATCGGAAAAACTAGAATGTAAATGTTTTATACGGAGAAAAACTGTGAGATTGATTGATTGTTTGGTGTTTTACGCCGCTTTCAACAACTGTTCATTTATATCACGGTGTTTCCTGAGTAGGATATCAGTACTACTGGTCCATTTATCCTGACACCAGCCAGTCAGTCGCAACGCTGCGCTTGAAGGAGAGCAGCCGTTACTTCAATTTTAAAAGTTTTTGATCAAACTGTGATAAAATGAGGCACTGCTTCTTTTATATCAATTTCTCCTTTTACCAAAATCCGTCCGGTTGATAGGTACAATTCTGAATCTATCGTCGTGTAATACTGCGAAATGTTGCCTGCGTTAAAAACATCGGAAGGAAGAAATGAAACAACGGATGAGATAGAAGATACTAATTTAATACAAAGGAGAAAAAGAGAGACTGCCTTTTTTTTTGATAAGTTTCTCCAATCCAAATCATTTTGGAAAAACGCACACAGTATTGTGATATTATCAAACCTTTTCAGTCTAAAATGTTTGTATGCCCACAATACCTGAACAAGAAAAAAACAATTTGACAGCGTTTATCAAACAAATATAACGACACTTACTCATTTGTACTTGCACTCTCGACATTGAAATTTATGTGTTGTATGCACATGTTAAATTGTTTTGTTATTATTAAAATAAAAAGTGTTAAAAAATCAAGAACAAAAAAACAGAAATGAAAAATCCTCCTGCTGGATAAGTATCTAACGGTTTTCTGCATCAGCAAATGTTTTTCCTTGCTTGGTGTGTATCATTGTTATCTTCTCGTGTGATGGTTTGTTTAGTTTGGAACAGAATCACTTTCGCCGTGACTTGACCCTTGCCCACCTGCAGACCAATTTGACGCTTTTGTAGCAGACGACTCCCGGAGACATCATTGGTTAAGTTGAAATTGCTCATAATGAGCAATATCACCCTTTGCCACAATGTTTTCAATCATATTCAATAACTATACTTTCATTTATAGAAATAAAACTACATTTTGGTCACAACTGTTTTCAAAAGTCGTCTGCTGTAGATGTGTTGGATGAGGGAAAGAGTTAAGGATATATTAGTTTAAAAATTCCTCCGTTACCAAGTGGTTCACGGCACACGAACATCTCATCCGCGGAATAACACAACCAGCGAAGATCAAGATCAGACTCTGCATCCGTATAATCTGACTAATTTCTGCTTTGGTAGACGTAGATTCTATTTGGAAGACTCGGATTCGACTATAATTTGACTGTACAAGTAGGATTCACTTTGGTTGCAAATGCCATTTATTCAACGTCATGAGAAACCGCTTCAATGGGGTAGTGGCCGAGCGTCCGCCTCGGATGCAGGAGGTCGCGGGTTCGATCCCCCCTACTGGGTCATACTACATACTTTGATGATAGTAATGACTGCCCTCCATGTGTTGCGCGGTTAGCATTACGACTGACGGGATGGTGTCAGGATAAACGGACCAATACTTGTAACTTACCCAAGAAACGTCGCGATATTACTGAAAATGTTGAAAGCGGCGTAAAACACAAAACAATCAATCAATCAATCGATTCAATCTTTTGACTTCTGGAACCTTTTATTGTCACGTGACGTAACTGATATGTTGTTGCCCTTCAGTGACGGGCGTACGGCTTGTAGTGGGTTATAATCAAATTGATTTTCTCAGCCATGCTCCAGAAAAAAAAAAATAAAAAAATTCTGACCCACTCGATACGCACCATGACGCTTTTGCAGCAGACAACAATCTAAAAATATACACTAAAAAAATTATTAGTTGATTGTTTGGTTTTAACCTCCGTTTTCAACACTGTTTCAGTTATAACGTGGCGTTTCCTGGGTACCAGTACCAGTGGGTCAGGCATTATGCTATTCGCCTAGTCCTTATTCAATAATTATACTTGTATTTATAGAGACTGTCTATTTTTTCCTAGAGGTCTTCTGCAGATTTGCTGAATTTGGGAAAAAGGTTAATGTATTTGCGAGTAAAGAGGGGGCTCATCAGTCCATGAAATCTTTCTTTCAGATTCAAATTTACTGTTTAAACTGTTTGCAAAGCCTCTCTTGGCAGTTTCTGTAATTAATATGCGAACAGTGCAGGACCAAATAAAACTGCGCGGATACGCTGGCCGATATGGATGTTCACTGGCCGCAAATGCTTTAAGGTTGGTTTTCGCAGAACGAAGTTCAAATATGTAACTCTCTCAGCGCCTAGGATAATATTGACGTTTTTGCAAACAATACTGATTCAGGTGAGTCAGCTCGTAACGAGCTATCTCACCCGAAATCAGCATTGTTTGCCTTTTTAGTTATCAAACTATCCAAACTCTTATTACATGAACAATGGAGACGCCCGTTTTTGAACACGGAAGAGACTTCTCTTGGAATGTCGGGGCTGAAAGAATTAAGAATGAACATGAATATTTAGAAAAGTTGTAAAGTATAAAGGTATACATACCTTTAACCCATGATGAACAAGTTAGCTAATGGCATCCTCCTATTTTTAGAATACAAAAACAACAACAAAAGACAAAAAAGCAAAAACAAACAAATAAAAAACCACAAAACCTTTCACGTGCCTTCACTCACGAAACTTGACAACCGGTACATCTCAAATACTATACCGGAACGTCATTAAGCTGTTTTTCACTATGACAACCGTTGGATATTTATTTGAAAGTTTACAAGGTGTTTATGAGCCGATCAGGGGATTGAACCCACGTCTCTAACTCTATATGGGAACTATGTTACCACTGTACCATAATATAGCTATTCAATCGGTCGGTAGCCACAGTAGGTTCCAGGCAATATTTATATGAAAGGGTACAACATTCCTGAATATCAAAAGCAAAGAACAGGACATACGTCGTTTCCGATCTTCACATTTTACGGAACACAGTTTCTTTAATGTCGTCCGTCATGATAAAGCATCTCAAGTGCCGAAAAAACCAACCCCGATTCTCATTAGAGGTAAAACAGTGGCAACGTATTTAAATTAAGCCGCTACATTAGCAAACAAGACACCTTTAATATTGATAGCAAGGAAATGATGACATTCAACCACGGCATGGCTGTTTCAGCGCCAAAGGCAATATTGAGGTTTTTGCAAACAATACTGATTCAGGTGAGTCAGCTCGTAACGAGCTGTTTCACCTGAAGTCAGCATTGTTTGGCTTTTAGTTATCAAAATAGTTCAACGTTCAATAACATGAGACATGGAGACGCCCGATTTTGAACATGGAACAGTCTACTTTAAACAATTCGGCGCTGAAAGAGTTAAACGTCGCTTACACCAGTATTTTAGTTATACCCCGTAGTTTCCTGGTTTAAAACCAGTAGTAGCGATATTATTCATCCTGATGTATTAGTCATAGCGCTATCCCTGTTACCCTGTGCGCCCTGATGTATTAGTCATAACGTTATCCCTGCTACCCTGGGCGCCCTGATGTATTAGTCATACCCCTATCCCTGCTACCCTGGGCGCCCTGATGTATTAGTCATAGCGCCATGCCTGCTACCCTGGGCACCCGGATGTATTAGTCATAGCGCTATCCCTGCTACCAATGGAGCCCTGATGTATTAGTTATAGCGCTATCCCTGCTACCTTGGGGGCGCCAATGTGGGAAGCCATTGTAATTATGATTAGAAACTTTTGTATGACCCGATCGGGCATCGAACCTTGGTCTCCCGCTCCCTAGGTGAATGCTCTTACCTCTACACCACGGAGACAGTTTTCAACGATTGAGACCGGCATGGAGCAGTTTCTATGTAGTAAGTGATTGCTTTAAGTGTTAACATTGCGACCATGTGTGCCTTGAACATACGACTCAGAGCAAAATAAAAATGTCCATGCCTTCATCTGAGAGTTCATTATTATCCCATTGGATTCCTTCAACTTTAACCATCGCTTATAGCTTCTAGTACCATGCTTGGAATACAGGTATCACGAATAGCTCACGTTCTTTTATAAAACCTAAAGTCGCTTTTCATGCAATACAATTAATGATTTAGCCAGAGTTCTAGGTAAGGGGTATTTTTCATGTTCTAAAATCCTTATTTGACACTCAAACCCTATGTTGTGGGTACTCAAACACATTATCTCGATGTTACTTTTCTTTGTACCCACAACATAGGGTTTGGTTGAAAGGTAAGTGAGATATTGTTGGAAAAGTACCATTCTACTAGAAAACCTCTGATTTAGCGGATACATTCCATAGCTTTATAAAAAAAAGGTACTTAATACAAATAATTCAACTCATTTTATAAATGATCGGCGCTCAGCGGAAACCAGCCATACGACTTATGCGACCAGTGCTAATCTGGATCAGTCAGCGTGTGCACGAAGTTTTATCTAGCTCTGCACTGTTCGCTAAATAGTCATATAATGTTCCAAGACAATTCAGTAAATACGTATATACAGTGTAACCTGTGTATAAAGACCACCAATAGGAAGGCAACATTGTGGTCTTTATTCACATGTGGACCTTCATAGTAGGGTAATTTATGCCGAACAAGAGTAATTGTAAAATTAAAAGTGTTGTTGCTATATAGACAGGGAATATTGCTATTCCAAGTAGGTCTTTAGCACAGGTTTGACTGCACTAGGATCTTTAGCATGGATGCGCGGTCAGTTCTATGCCACACGTGTAATGATTACGTTAAAGTTGGTTTTCGCAGAGCACCGCTTGATTATCAATTTCAACAGTTATGTTTCTGAAATACTATTAAACAACATAGGCGGAAGACATGAGCCATATCTTCCTGATTCAATATTTTTGAGACGTGTGCTGTGACATGTTATTGAGACATTTAATTTAATATGAAGGTTTGATAACAATGTTAGTGGACTTTTGATACAGATAAGTAAACGATGGAAATGAGAAATCGCTGATTTTCTCGCAGTGTCTGCTGGGTAGGCATCAGAAGACGTTTGAATCTGGGAAAAATAAAACTGATTCATTGTTTTTAACATCTTTGTAATGAGGAATTATTGTACTTAGTATCATTTGTAATGAAGAATTTTTGAATTTAATATCTTTGTAATGAGGAAGCATTGTATTTAATATCTTTGTAATGAGGAATCATTGTATTTAATATCTTTGTAATGAGGAATCATTGTATTTAACATCTTTGTAATGAGGAATCATTGTATTTAAAATGAGGAATTATTGTATTTAACATCTTTGTAATGAGGAATCATTATATGTAATATCTTTGTAATGGGGAATTATTGTATTTAACATCTTTGTAATGAGGAATCATTGTATTTAATATCTTTGTAATGAGGAATTATTGTATTTAATATCTTTGTAATGAGGAATTATTGTATTTAATATCTTTGTAATGAGGAAGCATTGTATTTAATATCTTTGTAATGAGGAATCATTGTATTTAATATCTTTGTAATGAGGAATCATTGTATTTAATATCTTTGTAATGAGTAATCATTGTATTTAATATCTTTGTAATGAGGAATCATTGTATTTAATATCTTTGTAATGAGGAATCATTGTATTTAATATCTTTGTAATGAGGAATCATTGTATTTAATATCTTTGTAATGAGGAATCATTGTATTTAATATCTTTGTAATGAGGAATAATTATTTGTGTGTTTGTTTGCATGGTGTTTTGTACTGATTTCAACAATTGCTGAGTTATATCAAGGCGTTCAATGTGTAAGCTACCAGTACACTGGTCTATTTATCCCGACACCAGTGAGTACGTGACAATGCTAACCACACACTCCTGAGCGCCAAGGATGACAAGCTTTTACTACCATTTTTAAAGTTTTTGGTATGACCCGGCCTTGGGTCGAACTCGCGACCTCACACACACGAGGCGGACGCACTACCACTACACCACCTAGGCCCTAAGCCATTATGAAACATGTAACATTGTCCAGTGCACAATTACACAACGGATGCATGGAGGAAAGCGTGTATTAACCCTTATTTCAGATACAGACGCTTGTGACGCCTCTGCAGTAGACGGCTTTTTGAAAACATAGTGACAAAAGAAGAAATTGCTCAAAACGAACAATTTCTTCTTTTGCCACAATGTTTTCCACTTATAGTCATAGGTTATCCATTCAATTATCGAGATTTTCTATTTTTTGACAAAATGTGTTCGAAGTCGTCTGCTGCAGCATTGTCGTGTGAGGGAAAGCGTTAACCGTTTTCAGGGAAAGCGTTAACCGTTTTCCATATACAAACGCTTTCTGACGCCTTTGCAGCAGACAACCTTTAATGAGCAGTTTCTCCTTTTGCAACAATGTTTTCAACTCTATTCAATATCAATACCATCCTTTATAAAGATTTACGACATTTATACCAGATGTTTTCGAAATCGTCTACCACAGATTTCTTGTATGGGGGGAAATGGTTAATAGATTCGACGACATGACACCATGCCAACGCAAGAATTTCTCAAGCTCTGATTGGTCGATTTATCACCTCTAGCGGACGACAATTCGCAAATGTTGATACAGTTTGTTCCGTCTGCATCCGACGAGAACATTTTAACAGCAGTATAATCTGTTTACATCAGGTTTAAAGAATTTTAAAAGATACAGGGATTTAGGGAGAATTAGCGAAAATTAAAACTCTTAAAAGAAAGGCTGTTTACTTAATCTACTTATGAAGTGGGGCCCCCTCTAGATAAGTTAATTCATGCGCTATATATAATGTGTTTTGTGGTTAGATAATACGTCAACTACAAGTATATGAGTGGGTTATAGCGAGTTGGGGGCCTTAATGGATATGCGTACAGTGAAGACTCGTGCAGGGGCGTAGCTTGGCCATACTCAAAGTGTAGGCCGTCTCGTGAGAAAATCAACATTGTGGACTCTGCGTAAAGTATCGACCCGGATCAGCCTAATCATGCCACACAGGCGCACCAGGATATACACTTTTCGCCTTCTGTAGATTTTCTGTTTCAGGAATCACTACTCTATCTATCCCCCCTTAGACGGAATGTGTCGGCCGGATCAGTCTGCGCGGACAGCGCAGGCTGATCTGGTCGATACATTACGCAGATGCGTATCGCCGCAGCTGCATTTTGGGGGCATTTTTACGCTCCTGTCATGTGAGCCGTTGCATGTACACCGTCTAGCCAGCGTCTTAATGCATTCTTACTGCAGAGCTCTAGATACGAAGAGTTTTTTCACATCTTTGAAGACATCTAAGAGAAAAGTGGAAACTCTCTATATAAATGAAGGTATAACTACTGAACATTGTTGAAAACAATGTGGCAAAATGAGAAATTGCTCGTTTTTATCACAATGTTCTCAAAAGTCGTAAGCTGCAGATGCGTCGAAGTTCGTCTATAGGTGAGAAATGGTAAAACTAATATCCCCCACACACCCAACATGACAACACAGAAGCTTGCAGGTAGGAAAATAGGCATTTAGACGTATGTAATCAATTGATATAACATTGATATAATATTGGGGATACAAAACAGTCAACACGTCCACACACAGTCTGATCTGGATTTGGTGCTGTTCGCTGTGTCAGTAATGTCTGTTTCTAGCGGGTTGAAGTCTTCACAAAATGCACCTGCGACGTCGGCGAGCCTGTGCACCCGTACATTCTCACCATCCGCATGAATGGTTTTTATACCTAAATACGCCTTCTGACATCTTCGATCACTGAAGACTCCGTACAGTCTCACCATTCGCATAAATGGTATATATATATATATATATATATACACATATATGCACCTTCTTACATATGACTCGATGAATGTAGACCCCCCCAGTGTTACGCCAATATGTCTTTTAAATGATTTTAAGTTGGAGCGTCAGCAATTAAGACCCAAAATCGTTAGACATGGCTCATATGTAGTAGGTTCTTTCAAGCATCTAGTAACAAGTACTTTAACAACCTATACTCTCAACAAGGATCTCATATATGAGCTAGTATGGAACGCCTTTACTGTCTTAATATGTTGTATTGTATTATACGCAGTATACGCAGTACATTTACATGCATACCAGGTACATACCTATTTATTTTATATCGATTGAGAAACAAGCTTTCAGCTTATGTTAATCGCGCTTGATGTCTGATTCCTGGAGACATCGACAGTTTTCGCGCCGTTTGTGTGGATACATCCCATAGAAAGAACCGCTCACCACGGGATTCGAACCCGGGACCTTCGGTAAATGTGGTACATATTTCTTTTGACATTGTACATTGTTCTTGATATGCAGTGCCTTTTCCGTTACATGTGGCGATTATTTAATAATAATAATAATATTCAGTGCACAAATGTGTAGACACAGTAGATTAACCACCATATGGTGTGCAAACATCGCCATATGAAAAAAACAAAAACTTTATATGCAGTACAAATTACATTATATGCTTTTAGTGTTTCGATACATGTGGTGGTATTTTTGATTGTATGCATAAGTTCATTGTTTAAGTGAGTTATGTTCATCTTAATCACTGAGAAGTTCTCACCAAAATCGTGAGAAGAATTCACCTTTTTAGTGAGTATTATTTTTACATATATTCACTGATATCGGGAGTAGTGTTCATTGATTAAGTGAGTATTGTTTACCTATATTATTTTAAAAGTTTCCACTTAGATCATGAGAAGTATTAAATGTTTGAGTAAGTAATGTTCACCCTTATTCACTGAGAAGTGTTCACCAAAATTGTGAGTAATGTTCACTGCTTAAGTGAGTAATTTTTTACATATATTCACTGAGAAGTGCTTACCAACATCGTGAGTAGTGTTCATTGTTTTTTGAGTAATGTTTACTTATATTCACTGAGAAGTGCTTACCAAAATCGTGAGTAGTGTTCATTGTTTTATTGTGTAATGTCTACTTATATTCACTGAGAAGTGCTTACCAACATCGTGAGAAGTGTTCACTGTTTTTTTGAGTAATGTTTACTTATATTCACTGAGAAGTGCTTACCAAAATCGTGAGTAGTGTTCATTGTTTTATTGTGTAATGTCTACTTATATTCACTGAGAAGTGCTTACCAACATCGTGAGAAGTGTTCACTGTTTTATTGAGTAATGTTTACTTATATTCACTGAGAAGTGCTTACCAAAATCGTGAGTAGTGTTCATTGTTTTATTGAGTAATGTTCACTTATATTCACTGAGAAGTACTTACCAACATCGTGAGTAGTGTTCATTGTTTTATTGAGTAATGTCTATTTACATTCACTGAGAAGTGCTTTCCAAAATCGTGAGTAGTGTTCACTGTTTTATTGAGTAATATCTATTTACATTCACTGAGAAGTGTTTTCAAAAATCGTGAGTAGTGTTCATTATTTTATTGTGTAATGTCTACTTATATTCACTGAGAAGTGCTTTCCAAAATCGTGAGTAGTGTTCATTGTTTTATTGAGTAATGTCTACTTACATTCACTGAGAAGTGCTTTCCAAAATCGTGAGTAGTGTTCATTGTTTTATTGAGTAATGTCTACTTACATTCACTGAGAAGTGCTTTCCAAAATCGTGAGTAGTGTTCATTGTTTTATTGTGTAATGTCTACTTATATTCACTGAGAAGTACTTACCAACATCGTGAGTAGTGTTCATTGTTTTATTGAGCAATGTCTACTTATATTCACTGAGAAGTGCTTACCAACATCGTGAGTAGTGTTCATTGTTTTATTGAGTAATGTCTATTTACATTCACTGAGAAGTGCTTTCCAAAATCGTGAGTAGTGTTCATTGTTTTATTGTGTAATGTCTACTTATATTCAATGAGAAGTACTTACCAACATCGTGAGTAGTGTTCATTGTTTTATTGAGTAATGTTTACTTATATTCACTGAGAAGTGCTTACCAAAATCGTGAGTAGTGTTCATTGTTTTATTGTGTAATGTCTACTTATATTCACTGAGAAGAACTTACCAACATCGTGAGTAGTGTTCATTGTTTTATTGAGTAATGTTTACTTATATTCACTGAGAAGTGCTTACCAAAATCGTGAGTAATGTTCATTGTTTTATTGAGTAATGTCTACTTATATTCACTGAGAAGTGCTTACCAAAATCGTGAGTAATGTTCATTGTTTTATTGAGTAATGTCTACTCATTTATTGTGTAATGTTTACTTATTTTCACTGAGAAGTGCTTACCAAAATCCAGAGTAGTGTTCATTATTTTATTGAGTAATGTTTACTTATATTCACTGAGAAATGCTTACCAAAATCCAGAGAAGTGCTCATTGTTTTATTGAGTAATGTTTACTTATATTCAGTGAGAAGTGCTTACCAAAATCGTGAGTAGTGTTCATTGTTTTACTAAGTAATCTCTACTTATATTGACTGAGAAGTGCTATCCAAAACCATGAGTAGTGTTCATTGTTTTATTGAGTAATGTTTACTTATATTCACTGAGAAGTAGTCACTGTTTAAGTGAGAAGTGTTCACTGTTTTAGTGAGAAGTATTCACTGTTTAAGTGAGAAGATCACTGTTTTAGTGAGAAATGTTCACTGTTTAAGTGAGAAGATCACTGTTTAAATGAGAAGTGTTCACTGTTTAAGTGAGAAGTGTTCACTGTTTTAGTGAGAAGTGTTCACTGTTTAAGTGAGAAGTGTTCACTGTTTAAGTGAGAAGTGTTCACTGTTTTAGTGAGAAGTGTTCACTGTTTTAGTGAGAAGTGTTCACTGTTTAAGTGAGAAGATCACTGTTTTAGTGAGAAGTGTTCACTGTTTAAGTGAGAAGTGTTCACTGTTTTAGTGAGAAGTGTTCACTGTTTTAGTGAGAAGTGTTCACTGTTTAAGTGAGAAGATCACTGTTTTAGTGAGAAGTGTTCACTGTTTTAGTGAGAAGTGTTCACTGTTTTAGTGAGAAGTGTTCACTGTTTAAGTGAGAAGATCACTGTTTAAGTGAGAAGTGTTCACTGTTTAAGTGAGAAGTGTTCACTGTTTAAGTGAGAAGTGTTCACTGTTTAAGTGAGAAGATCACTGTTTAAGTGAGAAGTGTTCACTGTTTTAGTGAGAAGTGTTCACTGTTTTAGTGAGAAGTGTTCACTGTTTAAGTGAGAAGATCACTGTTTAAGTGAGAAGTGTTCACTGTTTAAGTGAGAAGTGGTCACTGTTTTAGTGAGAAGTGTTCACTGTTTTAGTGAGAAGTGTTCACTGTTTAAGTGAGAAGTGTTCATTGTTTAAGTGAGAAGATCACTGTTTTAGTGAGAAGTGTTCACTGTTTTAATGAGAAGTGTTCACTCTTTTAGTGAATATTTATCACACATATTCACTGAGAAGTGAGTAGTGTTCACTGTTTTGTTGAGTAATGTTTACCTATATTAACTAAGAAGTGTTCACTAAAATAAGTGAGAAGTGTTCACTGTTTTGTTGAGTAATGTTTACTTATATTAACTACGAAGTGTTCACTGTTTTATTGAGTAATGATTACTTATATTCACTGAGAAGCGCTTACCAAAATCATGAGTAGTGTTCATTGTTTTATTGAGTAATGTCTACTTATATTCACTGAGAAGTGCTTACCAACATCGTGAATAGTGTTCATTGTTTTATTGAGTAATAATGTTAACTTATTTTCACTGAGAAGTACTTACCAACATCGTGAGTAGTGTTCATTGTTTTATTGAGTAATGTCTATTTACATTCACTGAGAAGTGCTTACCAAAATCGTGAGTAGTGTTCATTGTTTTATTGAGTAATGTTTACTTATATTCACTGAGAAGTACTCACTGTTTAAATGAGAAGTGTTCACTGTTTTAGTGAGAAGTATTCACTGTTTAAGTGAGAAGTGTTCACTGTTTAAGTGAGAAGTGTTCACTGTTTTAGTGAGAAGTGTTCACTGTTTAAGTGAGAAGATCACTGTTTTAGTGAGAAGTGTTCACTGTTTTAATGAGAAGTGTTCACTGTTTTGTTGAGTAATGTTTACTTATATTAACTAAGAAGTGTTCACTGTTTTATTGAGTAATGTTTACTTATATTCACTGAGAAGCGCTTACCAAAATCGTGAGTAGTGTTCACTGTTTTATTGAGTAATGTTTACTTATATCCGCTAAAAAATAATTACCAAAATCGTGAGTAGTGTTCATTGTTTTACTGAGTAATGCTCACATATATTCACAGAGAAGTACTTACCAACATCGTGAGTAGTGAGTATTCCCTAAAAAGTGCTCACCAAAGGATGTTGAAATCGCGAGTAGTGTTCCCGGAGAAGTACTCACCAACGGATGTTGAAATCGCGAGTAGTGTTCCCTGAGAAGTACTCACCAAAGGATGTTGAAATCGCGAGTAGTGCTCCCTGAGAAGTACTCACCAAAGGATGTTGAAATCGCGAGTAGTGCTCCCTGAGAAGTACTCACCAAAGGATGTTGAAATCGCGAGTAGTGTTCCCTGAGAAGTACTCACCAAAGGATGTTGAAATCGCGAGTAGTGTTCCCTGAGAAGTACTCACCAAATGATGTTGAAATCGCGAGTAGTGTTCCCTGAGAAGAACTCACCAAAGGATATTGAAATCGCGAGTAGTGTTCCCTGAGAAGAACTCACCAAAGGATGTTGAAATCGCGAGTAGTGTTCCCTGAGAAGTACTCACCAAATGATGTTGAAATCGCGAGTAGTGTTCCCTGAGAAGAACTCACCAAAGGATATTGAAATCGCGAGTAGTGTTCCCTGAGAAGAACTCACCAAAGGATGTTGAAATCGCGAGTAGTGTTCCCTGAAAAGTGATCACCAAAGGATGTTGAAATCGCGAGTAGTGTTCCCTGAAAAGTGGTCACCAAAGGATGTTGAAATCGCGAGTAGTGTTCCCTGAGAAGTACTCACCAAAGGATGTTGAAATCGCGAGTAGTGTTCCCTGAGAAGTACTCACCAAAGGATGTTGAAATCGCGAGTAGTGTTCCTTAAGAAGTACTCACCAAAGGATGTTGAAATCGCGAGTAGTGTTCCCTGAGAAGTACTCACCAAAGGATGTTGAAATCGCGAGTAATGTTCCCTGAGAAGTACTCACCAAAGGATGTTGAAATCGCGAGTAATGTTCCCTGAGAAGTACTCACCAAAGGATGTTGAAATCGTGAGTAATGTTCACTGAGAAGTACTCACCAAAGGATGTTGAAATCGTGAGTAGTGTTCCCTGAGAAGTACTCACCAAAGGATGTTGAAATCGTGAGTAGTGTTCCCTGAGAAGTTCTTACAAAGGATGTTGAAATCGCGAGTAGTGTTCCCTGACAAGTGCTCACCAAAGGATGTTGAAATCGCGAGTAGTGTTCCCTGAGAAGTACTCACCAAAGGATGTTGAAATCGTGAGTAGTGTTCCCTGAGAAGTACTCACCAAAGGATGTTGAAATCGTGAGTAGTGTTCCCTGAGAAGTACTCACCAAAGGATGTTGAAATCGTGAGTAGTGTTCCTTGAGAAGTACTCACCAAAGGATGTGTAAATCGTGAGTAGTGTTCCTTGAGAAGTACTCACCAAAGGATGTTGAAATCGTGAGTAGTGTTCCCTGAGAAGTACTCACCAAAGGATGTTGAAATCGTGAGTAGTGTTCCCTGAGAAGTACTCACCAAAGGATTTTGAAATCGTGAGTAATGTTCCCTGAGAAGTACTCACCAAAGGATGTTGAAATCGTGAGTAATGTTCCCTGAGAAGTACTCACCAAAGGATGTTGAAATCGCGAGTAGTGTTCCTTGAGAAGTACTCACCAAAGGATGTTGAAATCGCGAGTAGTGTTCCTTGAGAAGTACTCACCAAAGGATGTTGAAATCGCGAGTAGTGTTCCCTGAGAAGTACTCACCAAAGGATGTTGAAATCGTGAGTAATGTTCCCTGAGAAGTACTCACCAAAGGATGTTGAAATCGTGAGTAATGTTCCCTGAGAAGTACTCACCAAAGGATGTTGAAATCGTGAGTAATGTTCCCTGAGAAGTACTCACCAAAGGATGTTGAAATCGCGAGTAGTATTCCTTGAGAAGTACTCACCAAAGGATGTTGAAATCGCGAGTAGTGTTCCTTGAGAAGTACTCACCAAAGGATGTTGAAATCGTGAGTAGTGTTCCCTGAGAAGTACTCACCAAAGGATGTTGAAATCGTGAGTAGTGTTCCTTGAGAAGTACTCACCAAAGGATGTTGAAATCGGGAGTAGTGTTCCCTGAGAAGTACTCACCAAAGGATGTTGAAATCGCGAGTAGTGTTCTCTGAGTAGTACTCACCAAAGGATGTTGAAATAGTGAGTAGTGTTCCATGAGAAGTACTCACCAAAGGATGTTGAAATCGTGAGTAGTGTTCCATGAGAAGTACTCACCAAAGGATGTTGAAATCGTGAGTAGTGTTCCATGAGAAGTACTCACCAAAGGATGTTGAAATCGTGAGTAGTGTTCCCTTAGAAGTACTCACCAAAGGATGTTGAAATCGTGAGTAGTGTTCCCTGAGAAGTACTCACCAAAGGATGTTGAAATCGTGAGTAATGTTCCCTGAGAAGTACTCACCAAAGGATGTTGAAATCGTGAGTAATGTTCCCTGAGAAGTACTCACCAAAGGATGTTGAAATCGTGAGTAATGTTCCCTGAGAAGTACTCACCAAAGGATGTTCAAATCGCGAGAAGTGTTCCTTGAGAAGTACTCACCAAAGGATGTTGAAATCGTGAGTAGTGTTATCGCGAGTAGTGTTCCTTGAGAAGTACTCACCAAAGGATGTTGAAATCGTGAGTAGTGTTCCTTGAGAAGTACTCACCAAAGGATGTTGAAATCGTGAGTAGTGTTCCCTGAGAAGTACTCACCAAAGGATGTTGAAATCGAGAGTAGTGTTCCCTGAGAAGTACTCACCAAAGGATGTTGAAATCGTGAGTAGTGTTCCTTGAGAAGTACTCACCAAAGGATGTTGAAATCGTGAGTAGTGTTCCCTGAGAAGTACTCACCAAAGGATGTTGAAATCGTGAGTAGTGTTCCCTGACAAGTACTCACCAAAGGATGTTGAAATCGTGAGTAGTGTTCCCTGACAAGTACTCACCAAAGGATGTTGAAATCGTGAGTACTCACCAAAGGATGTTGATATCGTGAGTAGTGTTCCCTGACAAGTACTCACCAAAGGATGTTGAAATCGTGAGTAGTGTTCCCTGACAAGTACTCACCAAAGGATGTTGAAATCGTGAGTAGTGTTCCCTGACAAGTACTCACCAAAGGATGTTGAAATCGTGAGTAGTGTTCCCTGACAAGTACTCACCAAAGGATGTTGAAATCGTGAGTAGTGTTCCTTGAGAAGTGCTCACTAAAGGATGTTGAAATCGTGAGTAGTGTTCCCTGACAAGTACTCACCAAAGGATGTTGAAATCGTGAGTAGTGTTCCTTGAGAAGTGTTCACTAAAGGATGTTGAAATTGTGAGTAGTGTTCCCTGACAAGTACTCACCAAAGGATGTTGAAATCGTGAGTAGTGTTCCTTGAGAAGTGCTCACTAAAGGATGTTGAAATCGTGAGTAATGTTCCCTGAGAAGTACTGACCAAAGGATGTTGAAATCGTGAGTAGTGTTCCCTGACAAGTACTCACCAAAGGATGTTGAAATCGTGAGTAGTGTTCCCTGACAAGTACTCACCAAAGGATGTTGAAATCATGAGTAGTGTTCCCTGACAAGTACTCACCAAAGGATGTTGAAATCGTGAGTAGTGTTCCCTGAGAAGTGCTCACTAAAGGATGTTGAAATCGTGAGTAATTATGTTAACCTTTAACCACATACAACATATTTGCAGCACACTACTTCGAAAATGTCTCGTCAAAATAACGGGAAAACTAAAATAAATGTGTGATTAATGATAGATAGATAGATTTTAATCGACTTATGCAAATACATGTATCTCATGATTTACATACATTTACATTAACTAAATTAATACGTGAACAACAAATAATAATTCGAATTTACTTTGAAGTTTCCTGATTTTGGTAGATTTCAAAAATAGATTATAACAAATAATGAAAATTTAACCTTTGTTGGAAGACATAACTTAATTCCAAATTCATACTGTCAATCACCTACATATATTACCTCAACATCATCTTATTTAGGTGATCTGAAGCTTATAGTATGTTAGTAATGGGTAATTAGGAATATATAAAACTGTTCAGCACTATCAACGATAAATGACATATATTTAAGCAGTATACAACCTGCATTAGAAAGAGGTTTGTACGTTTGCCTGTATTTTTCTAACTATTTTGTCGCAAATTTTACATATCATAAAATATTTAATACATACTCATCTCGTATAATTAAGGCCTTTCTGATACAATTGCATAATTTTACAATAGTTGATACTGTAACTTGTTGATATGTGTTGGTAGCATAATATGACGTCATGAGTAAAAGATCTATCAATATTGATTAAAGAATTGGTATAGATATATTATTTTAAAAAATACACCGGTTCAACATGAACACATTTATTTCAATTCATTTCATTTCTTTTTGGGTAACTGGTAACATTTGAGAACCACTTTACGAAAACCAACCTTTGAACTGACTTTTTTAATTTACTCACCCCCTATAGAAATATAGGGGGTCTGCACGTGACACGCTTTAACCAATGAAATTGCTAGAATTTCGTGGGAGGCAAAATAAGGTTTTATATACGTGTTTCTAATTTCTGTGTAAGGTTCACATTGTATAACAAAATGAAATTCATTTAATATAACACCTGAGAGGCAACACGGACATTTTCTTTCTGGTCTAGGTACTCTATTACTTCCATGTCTCCCAGTTTCTATGTTAAGGTTTTGCGAGGAAAGACGAAGTCTAGTCAAGTTTACTCTTATATGTCTTGGTATTACTTTTTCTAGATATTCGCTCAGGCAAAAATCAGTTTTGATAAATTTGTACAAAAGTGACAAAATATTACCTTTTTCTAAGTCACTGTACAGATTGAATGTATAGAGTTGAATACATTGTGGCAGAAGGAGTAACTTTTGTATGTGGGAATGGTTTAAGAATGGGGAACCGCCATATTCGGTGTGAGATAAAGCATTTTAAAACAATACTGCAAAACACAATATTATACATCAACTTAGTAAGTTAATATTGTTATTATTATATAGTGACATGTGTACATGTATATATATATATATATATATATATATATAACCCTGGATGCTGCATTAAGGAGACCGCATTATTTTTTCTGCATTAAGGAGACCATTTGTATATTTGTTAATATTTGGTCTACCCTTATAATTTTAACATTTTTTAGCACAGATGTAGACAGATAGTGTATATATGTGCTTAGTTTTCCTAAAAACATGTAGCCAAAAAATATACAAATCTGCTGGTCTCCTTAATATTTGTAACATAAAAACCATACTTTAAGGAGACCAATGTATATATTTCTATAATCTGAAACATGGTTTATGGAGACCGGAACATATATATTCACATATAACCCTGGACTCTGCATTAAGGAGACCGCATTATATTTACTGTATTAAGGAGACCATTTGTATATGTGTTATTACTTGGTCTATCTTTACGATTTAAACATTTTTAAGCACAGATGTAGACATGTGTATACATGAGATTTGTTTTCCTAAAAAAAGAATACACAGAATATATATAAATTGTCTTGTCTCCTAAATATTTTTAATATACAACCTACTTTAAGGAGACCAATGTATATATATTCCTATAATCTGAAACATGGTTATCGGAGACCAGTGCATACATATATAACCCTACAATCTGCATAAAGGAGACCAAATAATTACTTATTTTTTATTACTTAGTCTGTCCTTACGATTTTAACATGTTTTAGCAAAGATGAAGGCAGATAATGTATATATATGAAATATGTTTTCCTAAAAGTTTGGTTAATATCAGTCCATTGGTTTAGGGGGAGATGTCATTTGAAGATTAAAGTTCCTTTTACCACTTTTCAGATGCCACCTGGCAGCTATCTTTTCCAAGAAATCAATATGGCTGAAACAAATTATGTACAGTTTCACTAAAGGAACATTTCTGTTAGACTATCTAGAAATCAGTCGAAAACTTGAATAAGAATGAAATTTTAAATTATTGTCGTTTTGCCCCTTTTCTGATGACGTCTGGAAGCCATGTCTTTCAACCAGTCATTATGGCTTGAACACATAATGTAGAGGGTCACTCAATGACCATTTCTACTAAATTATCTTGGAATCAAACAAGTGGATTCAGAGAAGAAGAATTTTTAAGTTATAGCATTTTCTCCCTTTCTGAATCCACAGCAACCAAGTACTGCATAGAATTTATATCTCTGAACAACTTTGAAAGAGGACCCCAAAAGTAACATTCCTATTAAGTTAGGCTGAAATTAGTCCAGAGGATAAGGAGATGTAATTTGAACCTAAAAGTTAATTTTACCCCTTTTCTGATGCCACCAAATATGCAATGATTTTCAACCAAGCACTCTTACACTATAGTCCAGCTTAAAACAATATTTTAAATCTTTCTCAAATACAACAAATCTGCAGATGAAAACTATGAAAACATATTGGCAGAAACCTAAAAAATCTCCATGAATAAGGGTTAAATTATTAAATATATAAAGTTGAAAACTTTGTGGCAAAAAGAGAAATGTCTCATCATGAGCAATTTTTCCTATTGCCACAATGTTTTCAAAAGTTGTACGCTGCAAGGGCATCAGAAAGTGTCTATATTTGGGAAAGGGATAAGGAAAGCAATGTTTATATATATTTATATATTATGAAACATGGTTTATGAAGACCAGTACATATATATGAGCTGTTCCACACGAAAACCGACATTGTGGACTCTGCGTAAAGTATTGATCCAGATCAGCCTAAGCATGCCACACAGGCTAACCGAGACAGACACTTTTCGCCTCCTGGAGATTTTCTGTTTCAGGAATTCTTACTCTATACCTCTATTCCCCTGAGACGGAATGTATTGGTCCGGATTGATCTGGGTCAATACATTACGCCGAGTCCATAATGTTGGTTTTTCTCGTGGAATGGCTCATATGATATAACCCTGGACTATGCATTAAGGAGACCGCATTTTTTTTTCTGTATTAAGGAGACCATTTGTATTCTAGTATTTTTATTACATGGCCTATCCCTATGATTTTAGAAAATTCAGCACAGATGCAGACAGGTAGTGCATTTATGATACTAGAATTCCCACTTTTCTATTATAAAGCCCTTAATGTTTTGAATACAATGAAACATATTTGAGGCCAAAGTAAATATATTCCTAAAATCTGAAACATTGTTAATGGCGACTACAATAAACAAAATTAGAACTAAAAAGTCTTCAGGAGACCAAACAGGGCCTCCATGGATATTCGGTTTTTCACCAAATTGATAAGAAGTCGGAGCCAAAGTTGTAGCCAACTTTGAAGTCAAATTTTTTGTTTTACATTGCAAAATTAATTATGCAGATTATACTTGAATGTTTTCTTAACAATGTTTTTAGCATCAAATTTGCTACTATTCACAGCTAGGTCCTCTGCTGTTATGGACTTAAACTTTTTACATAATATATTATACATGAAGTAAGTATACATGTATATGAGAAGAATAGCCTTCTGCTAAAAATATTGACTATCAGCGGTAATTGGGGTTTTAATGCATGTGCGAACAGTGAACCCTTAGGCAATATTATGCATCTTAAAAAGAGGGCAAAGATGGCCCTAATTTGATCACCCGAGTGATGGTATAGTAGCAAATATGTAACTTACTATCGGAGAAAATTTAATTAAGCTGGGTTGCCTAAGGAACATTTCTACCCAATTATCTTGACTGACAAGCTGATTAAGAAGAGAAGAACTTTAGAATTTTAGGCATTTGCCACAGCAACCAAAACTCAGAAAAGAACTTGAATCTTTGAACAATTTTTAAAAAGGATTACCAAGAAAAAAATCCTGTGAAGTTCGGTCGAAATTGGTCCTATGGATTGACACGTTTTGATGAAGGCGACCTAGGAAATTTGGTTGAAATTGGACCAGAAGTTTCAGAGAAAAAGATTTGAACAGATGACGTGTGACATACGAAGTTCAGACGGTGAGTGATCAAAAAAGATCACCTTCAGCCTTCAGCTCAGGTGATCTAAAAACCAAGATTTGTAGCCCTATTTTTTTTACACCAAATTACCTTCATTCATTCATGTTAGGGAGAGTCACAAAGACCCTTAATGGCTTGTTGCGGCTCACATATGTACTGGTATGCCCCTAAAGCTTGGATCATATTATAGTTATCACGACGTGAAACTATGTCTGTACATCTATTTTTGTAACTGAATATTATGCCACATCCTAGTGTGAATCTCTCCCCCTTCTTCATACTCCCCTCCCCAAACATATACTCACATTTCTTTGTCAATGCAATACTTTTGAATACATTAAACATTCCTTATTACATGTGAAATGAGAAACTAATGCTTAATACTTTTCAAGTTTTAATAAACGTTATTTTAAAACTATCACAGCACAAACGATCGTCATAATGACCCAAAAATCGTTCACTTCAGCAACAAACAACAATTGTAGTGGTTCAGACAGAAATAGTTAGGGCTAACAGTTTAAATGTATGGCTTTGGAATATCAAAAAAAGTCTAGATTGATGAAAAAATGTTAAGTTATCAATTCCTTCTGGGGCGTTATCTTTGATCATTCAATAGTTTCTAAGATATTTTGGAAAATGCCACAAATTTAAAAAAAAAAAAAAATTGGGACATTCTGAATGAGGTATATGAAAGACTATTTTGAGAATTTAGCTCTGGTTCCAATTTTGCCTTGGGAATGGCTTGAATAATGTTGAAATTTTGCGACAATATTTGAAATTTGACTATTGGTCTGAGTGGAGAAAAGTTTTCACAAGCAGCCATGATGGAAGAGGGTCACATAAAAAACATGCAAATAAAGACATTGACTTCAAACTAGAATTAAGAACTTGACACTATCATTTTTGTAGAAGTGCAAAGTCTTCTTAAGTCTTGTTGAAGCACATTTCTATTAAAATTTGATATGGAATTTGGCAAACAAGTTTTAAATAGGACAACACAAGAACAAATCCTGTGAAACTTGGTTTAGATAGGCTCAGTGGTAAACAAAACTCATAAATTTATTTCGGTGTTGTGTATTTTTCATCAATTGTTCAGTTATATCATGATAATTGACACTTTATTCATCCTTCATGGATATCTAACTAGGATTTTGGACTCTTACCAAAATTTCCCATTCAAATTTATAATTCTGGCGCTCTGACTTCCACACAACAAAGGACATTAGACTATCACAATAGGTCATCTTGAGCACTTTGTGATCTGGCATATTAACAAGAGGGCCAGAACCGCTCCAGTCATTAGGCAAAAATAAACTCACTATTGCCATAAAATGAACAACAGCTCCACCCCTGACGGCCATGTTTTTTTACCAATCAACATGCCTTGAAGGAATCTCATACAGGTTCACCAAAGGAACATTTCCATAAAACGATTTGAAAATTGGCTTCATACTTTTGGAGATATTTTTAAAGTTTTCATTTCATTCATATAAGGCAAAACAGCACAACTTCCTTGCTGCCCTATTTTGTTGACCAATCAACATGGCTTGAAGGAATCTGTTAGAAGGTCACCCAAGGAACACTTGGACAAAATCATTTGAAAATCAGCTTTATACTTTTTGAGAAGAATATTTCTAAAGTTTTCACTATAGCCTTATAAGACGAACAACCCCGCCCTATGGCGACCTTGTTTTTGACCAATCATCAAGGCTTGAATGAATCAGAGGGTCACATAATTATATGAAAATCGGCCAACAAGTTTTGGAGGAGAAGATTTTCTTTCAGCCAGTGAAGCTAACAAGAGGGCCAACCACAGTCAATCACAATAACGTTGTGGTCATGTATGCTATTATCACCAAAACACACATTCTGACAAAATTTTTAACATACTCAAATAAAAAATACGTCTTCTAGAGTGTCTTCAATTTGGCCTAGTAACCTAGTTTTTTTACAGGAAAAAATTGAACCATATTGAACTTGGCCTAGATATTGTCAAAACAAACATTCTGATAAAGAATCATGCTCCTAAAGCAAAAGATACACTGCTTACAAGATGTTTTTCAAATTTGGCCAAGTGACTTAGTTTTTGACTCGACTTGACCTATAGGGGAACATAGCTTTGATATCATCAAAACACACATTCAAACAAAGATTCAACATGCTCAAATTAAAAATGCTGCATTTAGAGTGTTAACAAGATTTTCCTTTTTTACCAGACATGACCCATATTCAAACATGGCCTAGGTAGCATCAAGACAAATATTCTGACAATGTTTCAAGCTGCTGAAGCAACAAATGTAGTCTCTTGAGTGTTAACAAGGTTTACTTTCTATTTGGCCTAATGACCTAGTTTATGACCAAACATGACCTATATTTGACCTAAGCCTAGATATCATCAAGACAAACATTCTGACAAAGTTTCAACATGCTCAAGCTAAAAATGCGGCTTCCAGAGTGTTAATAAGATTTTCCTTCAATTTTGCCTAGTGCCCTAGTTTTTGACCCAAATGACCCATATTCGAACGACGGACGATCACAAAAACTCACCTTAAGCACTTTGTGCTCTGGTGAGCTAAAAACTGCATCACTTGGCCAAATTTAAGAAACATCTTATATACTCTTTTGCACTGGTTTATCAAATTACTTGTTAATGTGTTATTTACAGATCAATGTTTTATCAATCAACACATACTGTACACACCATAAAAGGTCGGTCTGAATGGCACACACTATTCTATGATAAGTTGGTTTAAAAATGAATCTGGTCAAGCTTTCGACTAAGACTTGAGCGTGCTGTCTTCCTGTCTTTAAATAATTCTCCTCTTGTCGTTTTATACTGTTTATTTATTGTCAGATGCTTAATTGATAGAATCTATTTTGTTCTGTCTTAGAAAAGCCATGATAGCCTCTTTGTCTGAAAAAGAAAAAAAAACAAAATAAATTGTTTTAACAATTCTTACTAAAGCTTAAGCCCCTTAACCTACAAACAACAAATATACGTTTAACATACAAATACTTATATAATCAAGAATGATGCTCTGCTGACACAATGCATTTACTAAATTAGTTAAAGAGTATTCTGATGGCTCTGCAAGGACAGGGCTAATTATATATAAACAAGAGGGCCATGATGGCCCTGATTTGCTCATGACATCAAAACATCCATTCTTACAAAGTTTCAACATATTCAACTTAACAAATGGGCAAAAATGGCCCTAAATCGATCACCCTAATGATAGTATAGTAGCAAATGCTACTTCTAATAAAGGTGAAAACTTGATCGAGAATGGGAATGAACTGCAAATGAAACAGCTTATCAGTAAAGGACATTTGTAATAATGCTTTTAAATCTTTAAACAATTTTAAAGATGACCAACACAGGAACATTTCTTTTAAGTTTGGTTGATATTGGTCCATTAGTTCAAGGAAGATGTTGTCTGAAGGTAAAACTCCTTTAACCCCTTTTCTGATGCCATCTGGCAGCTATCTTTTTCAATCAATCAATATGGCTTGAACAATTTATGTTCAGTGTCACTAAAGGAACATTTTTGCTAAACTATCTTAAAATAAAACAAGAACTTTAATAAGAATGGAATCTTAAAGTTTTGCCATTTTGCCCCTTTTCTGATGCCATCAGGTGGCCATGTTTTTTAACCAATCAATTTGGCTTGATTTTTTTTTTGTAGAGGGTCACTCAAGGAACAGTTCTACCAAATTACAAATTATCTTGGAATCAGATACGCTGATTCAGAGAAGAAGAATTTTTAAAAAATGGCATTATTTTCCCTTTCTGATGCCGCAGCAACCAAAGTTCTTTATAGAATTTATATCTTTGAACAACTTTGAAAGAAGATTCCCAGAGTAATATTCCTATTAAGTTTGGCTGAAATTGGTCCAACGGACAAGGAGGAGATGTCATTTGAAGCTTAAAGTTACTTTTACCCCTTTTCTGATGCCACCTGTATGTTATGTCTTTCAACCAAGCGGTACTGCTTGGAACAATTATGTAGAGGCTTACAAAAGGAACATTTTTTCACATTTATCTTGAAATCAGGCAAGCACTTTCATCAAAATCTGACTTAAAAACTAGAATGGAGTGCTCCGCGGAGCACGTGTGTCACCTGCACCTGCTCACTGACAGTGTGACGAAAAAGTGTGATGAACAGACAGACAGACAGACAGACGGACGGACAGACGCCGGACAAAAAAAAAAATTCCCTAAGTGCCTACCATGCTACGCAGGGTTACACAAAAATTGTCATTTTGTCCCTCTTCTGATGACGCCTATCAGCCATGTTTTTTAACCAATCGATATGGCTTGAACAATTTGTGTAGAGGGTCGTTCACCCAAGGAACATTTCTGCCTAATTATATTGGAATCTGAAAGCAGATTCAGAAAAGAAGAATTTTAAAGTTCTCCATGGAATAAAAATCTTTGAGCAATTTTGAAAGTGGACCACCTAAGGAACATTCCTGTGCAGTTTGGTTGACATTGATCTTGTGGTTTAGGAGATGATGTTTAAAGCTAAAAGTTAGCGACAGACGAGGGACAGAGGGTGATCAGAATAGATGACCTTGAGCCTTTGGCTCAGGTGATCTAAAAATACATATTCCAGAATGTTGACAAATTTAAATTTGTCCTTGTGACCTAGTTTTTTACCCAACATGACCAATATAATATCAAGACAAACATTCTGACAATGTTTAAATGCTGCAGCAAAAAGTGCAGTCACTAGAGTGTAAACAAGATTGTTCTCAAATTTGGCCTAGTGACCTGTTTTTTACCAGACATAACCTATATTTAAACTAAGTCTAGATAAAATCTAGACTAACATTCTGATATGTTTCAACATGCTCAAATTAAAAATGCGGTATTCAGAGTGTAAACAAGATTTTTCTTCAATTTGGTCTAGTGACCTAGCTTTTGACCTGACATGACCCATATTTGATCTTGGCCTATATATCACCAAGACAATTATTCTGACAAAGTTTCAACATACTAAGAACAAGAGGGCCATAATGGCCCTATATCGCTCACCTGATTTAATAGAACTTCAATAGTTTTCAAAGTTTTTACCTTACTATATAGATACATATAAGGAAAACAAGCAATCCCCCAGGTGGCCATGTTTTTCAAAGGATCAAAATAAATTGAACAACCTTGGCAGAGGGTCATACAAGGAACATTTGTGCCAAATTATTTTCAAATCGGGCCAGTGATTTAGTACAAGTAGATTTCTTTAAGTTTTCACTATATTACATATATAAGGAAAAACAAGCTCTGCCCCCTGACGGCCATGTTTTTCATCAGATCGGAATACTTTCAAAAATCTTGGTAGAGGATCACCAAAGGAACATTTGTTTTTATTTTTTAAATCGAGCAGGTACTTTTGGACAAGAAGATTTTTAAAGTTTTTACAATGCACATATAAGGAAAATAAGCCACACCCCTGGCGGCCATGTTACAGATCGGATTAATTTAAACAACCTTGGTAGAAGGTCCCCCAAGGAACATTTGTGCCAAATTATCTTTAAATCTGGCGGGTACTTCTGGACAAGTAGATATTTAAAGATTTTACAATTCACATAAATATTAAGAGGAAAACAAGCTCAATCCCCTGGCGGTCATGTTTAACTTGGCGGTCCTGAATAACTTGAACAATCTTGTTAAAAGGTGCTCCAAGGATCATATGTGCAAAATAATTTTCAAATCGGGCCAGTTCTTTTGGACAAGAAGATTTTCAAAAGTTTGGAAATTTTCCCCTTTTCTGAATCCGCAGCAACCAAAGATCTTCCTGGAGATTAAATTCTTTGAACAACTTTAAAAGGGGACCTCCTAAGAAACATTCCTGTTATTTTGAAACCCGTCCATTGGTTAGGTAGGAGAAGTTATTTATGGGAAATTGTTAACAGACGTTCGTGCAGATGACGACGACGCCTGATGGTGAGTGATCACAAAAGCTCACCTCGCACTTAGGCTCATATATAAAATATACACATATAACCCTGTACTCTGCATCAAGGGGATTGCATCATTTTTTAAAGCATTAAGGAGACCATTTGTATATTTGTTATTATTTAGGATTTTAACATTTTTAAGCACAGATGTGGACAGATAGTGTATATATGAGATTTGTTTTCCTAAAAACATAATACACACATTATATATATAAATTATTTTCTTGTTTTAATATAAAACCTACTTGAAGGAGACCAATGTATATATATTTACATAATCTGAAACACGGTTTATGGAGACCAGTGCATACATATACAACCCCACACTGCATAAAGGAGACCATTTGTATATGTGTTATTACTTGTTATCACATAAATACCCTTATTTTCAAGTTGAGAACAAATCACGGAACAACGATATCCAACATGTGTGATAACAAAAACACGTCATACACGCGACTACTGATTACGTCATTTTGACCTTTATCTTTATTATGTTTATTGTTAAGTTGTTAAATTTTACACATTGAAAAATGCAATAATACGTTATTTTGAATAAATAACGAGTCTTAATTGTTTAAAACATTGTTGTTTTTTTTCCTTCTTATTCAAAAATGATGAGGACTACTTTTTTATGCGGTGAATCACAAGTTCTTATGAAGAATATGTTATTCGGTCTTTGTTTTGATGTTGTCAATATTTTTCATTTAAAACACACTGTTTAGGTGATAAAAAGAATCCATCACTCGTTTTTCTTTGGAGAAGATTTCTTAAATTCGTCTCGAAAAAGAGAGTTATTAACCTCGCCAAGAGGCTCGGTTAATAACCGTCTTTTTTTAGACTCATTTAAGAAATCTTGATCTCCAAAGAAAACTCATGATGGATCCTATATGTCTATCTTTGCGATTTTTAACATTTTTAAGCACATATGTAGACAGATAGTGTATAGGATCTATGAGATTTGTTTTACAAAAATAAAAAAAACACAAAATATATATATATAAATTTTCTGGTCTCCTTAATATTTTTAATATAAAACCTACTTTAAGGAGACCAATGTATATATATTCCTATAATCTGAAACATGGTTTATGGAGACCAGTGCATACATATACAACCCTACACACTGCATAAAGGAGACCATTTGTATATGTGTTATTACTTGGTCTATCTTTGCGATTTTTAACATGTTTAAGCACATAATATTATGTAGACAGATAGTGTATAGGATCTGTGAGATTTGTTTTAATACAAAAAAAAAAATACACAAAATATATATATAAATTTTCTGGTCTCCTTAATATTTTTAATATAAAACCTACTTTAAGGAGACCAATGTATATATATTCCTATAATCTGAAACATGGTTTATGGAGACCAGTGCATACATATACAACCCTACACACTGCATAAAGGAGACCATTTGTATATGTGTTATTACTTGGTCTATCTTTGCGATTTTTAAAATTTTTAAGCACATAATATTATGTAGACAGAGAGTGTATAGGATCTGTGAGATTTGTTTTACAAAAAAAAAAATACACAAAATATATACATAAATTTTCTGGTCTCCTTAATATTTTTAATATATAACCTACTTTAAGGAGACCAATGTATATATATTCCTTTAATCTGAAACATGGTTTATGGAGACAAATATCACAAATCTGAAGACGACAACTTTGAAAACATATAGGCAAAAACATGAAAAATATCCATGAATACAGGTTTAAATATTAAATATGAAGAGTTGGAAACTTTGTGGTGAAAGGAGAAATAGATTATCATGAGCAATTTCTCCTACTGCCACAATGTTTCCAAAAGTAGTATGCTGCATCGGCATCAGGAAGTGTCTATATGTGGGAAAGGCATAATGCGACCAATGTGTATATATTCCTATAATATGAAACATGGTTTATGGAGACCAGGACATATACATAAATATAACCCTGGACTATGTATTAAGGAGACCGCATATTAATTTCTGTATTAAGGAGACCATTTGAAAACTAGTATATATTTGAGACAGTTGTCTACAGACATTCATTTTAGAGTCAACAAACTACACAATAAATAAATGGTTTCTCATGGTTACTAAGTTCCATACAAGAGGGCCATGATGGCCCTAGATCACTCGCCTTAATTATACAATGTACTGCAATGCAAAACACATCAAGACAATTATTCTGAATGCAACCTCCACAGTGTTAACAAGATTTTCCTTCATTTGGTCTAGTGATCTATATTTTTTTTTACCTGATATGACCCATATTCCAACATAGACTAGATATCATCAAGACAACATTCTGACAAAGTTTCAACTTGCTCGAAGTAAAAATGCGGCCTCCAGAGTTTGAACAATATTTTCCTGTATTGACCTTGTTTCTGACCCAATATCGCCCATATTCGAACTTGACCTAGATATAATTCAGACAAAAATTCTGACAAAAGTTCAAGCTGCTGAAGCAAAAAATGCGGTATCCAAAGTCTTAACAAGATTTTCCTTCAATTTGGCCTAGTGACCTAGTTTTTGACCCATATTTGAACTTGGCTTAGATATCATTTAAATAAACATTCTCATCAAGCTGCTGTATCAAAAAATGCGTCTTCTACAGAGTTACCTAGTTTCTGACCATACTCGAACTTGATCTAGATATCTTTAAGACAACCATTCTGACAAAATTTCAAACTTGTGAAGCAAATAATGCGGCATCTAGAGTGTTAACAATATTTTCCTTCAATTTGACCTAGTGACCTACTTTTTGACTCAACATGACCCATGTTCGAACTTGACTTACATATCATGAAGACAAACATTCTGATAAAGTTTCATCATGCTCAAGTTAAAAATGCAGTATCCAGAGTGTTAACAAGATTTCCCTTCAATTTTGCCTAGTGACCATGTTTTTAACCCTGCATGACCCATATTCAAACTTGGCCTAGATGTTATTTGATAAACATTCTGACCAAATTTCAAGCAGCTGTATCCAAAAAGGCGGCTTCTAAAGAGTTAACAAAATTTTCCTTCAATTTGACCTAGTGACCTACTTTTTGACCTAACATGACCCATGTTCGAACTTGACCTACATATCATCAAGACAAACATTCTGATAAAGATTCAACATACTCAAGTTAAAATTTGGCCTCTAGAGGGTTAACAAGATAACCCTTCAATTTGGCCTAGTGACCTAGTTTTTGACCCGACATGATCTATATCCAAACTTGGCCTAGATATTATTCAGCTCAACATTCTGACTAAATTTCAAGCTGCTGAAGCAAACAATGCGGCTTCTACAGTGTTAACATGATTTCCCTTCAATTTGACCTAGTGACCTAGATACTGACCCAATATGACCCATATATTCAAACTTGACCTAGAAATGTTTAAGACAAACATTCTGACAAAATTTCAAACTTCTGAAGCAAAGATTGCGGCCTTTGGAGTGTTAACAAGATTTTCCTTCAATTTGACCTAGTGACCTACTTTTTGACCCGACATGATCTATATCCAAACTTGGCCTAGATAATATTCAGCTCAACATTCTGACTAAATTTCAAGCTGCTGAAGCAAACAATGCGGCTTCTACAGTGTTAACACGATTTCCCTTCAATTTGACCTAGTGACCTAGATACTGACCCAATATGACCCATATATTCAAACTTAACCTAGAAATGTTTAAGACAAACATTCTGACAAAATTTCAAACTTCTGAAGCAAAGATTGCGGCCTTTGGAGTGTTAACAAGATTTTCCTTCAATTTGACCTAGTGACCTACTTTTTGACCCGACATAGCCCATGTTCGAACTTGGCTTACATATCATCAAGACAAACATTCTGATAAAGTTTCAACATGCTCAAGTTGAAAATGTGGCCTCCACAGTGTTAACAAGATTTCCCTTCAATTTTACCTAGTGACCTATTTTTTACCTCACATGGCCCTGTTTCGCACTGGTCCAAGATTTGATGGAGATGAATGTTCTGATAAACTTTCATGAAGATCGGATGCAAAAATATAGCCTCTAGAGTGTTAACAAGCTCAAATGTTGACGGACGCCGGACAAAATGTGATCACAATAGCTCACCTTGCACTACGTGCATAGGTGAGCTAAAAACACAGGCAGCACTGCCGAAACAAATAGTTCTAAGCAGAGTCATTTTCACGCCAAACTGATGATGTGATCAAAGAACTTAAAGCACTATTTGGACAGTTGTGTTGGTATTTGTAGTTACGGTCAGACAGGCGGTTGCATGTGCATGTACACAAGAGATGTTTGTCAATATGAATGCCTTCATTTACTAATGAGGTTAAGTCACTTTGAAAAAGCAGTTTAATCTTAGAATGCCCATGGGTTTTTGAATTGAATATGTCAATAACATTCAGACCAGATACCATTATAACCACTGCCAGGTTAACAATGCTCGTGTGAGGTTGATAATCACACACAGAAATTAGCCAGCATAATAATATAGATTTAAGTGTGAAAATCTGCAGGATGTAACATAACTGATGGTCATTAAAGGTAGTAAAAGACAATTTACAAAGTTTTCTTTGAAATTATTAATAAACACAATCCTTCAATTTGGCTTGTGACCTAGTTTTTGACCTCCAATGCATCAATTTCAAACTTGACCTAGCTCTTTCATCAAGACAATCATTCTGACTAAGTTTCAAGCTGCTGGAGCAAAGAATGCGGTCTGTAGAGTGTTAACAAGATTTTCATTCAATTTGGTCTACTGACCTAGTTTATGACCAGACATGACTTATATTTAATTTTAGCCTAGATACATCTTCTGACAAAGTTTCAACTACATGCTAAAGATAAAAGTGCTGCCTCCAACAATATTTTCCTTCAAATTGACCTTGTGACCTAGTTTTTGACCTCATATGACACAGTTTTGAACTTGGCCTAGAGATCATCAAGACAACCATTCTAACAGTTTCAAGCTGCCGGAGCAAAAAATTATGTCTCTAAAGTGTTAATAAGATTTTCCTTCAATTTGATCTTTTTTTTACCTATCATGACCCAGTTTCAAACTTAGTCAAGATTTGATTGAGATGTATGTTATGATAAACTTTCATGAAGATTTGATGTAAAATATAGCCTCTAGAGAGTTAACAAGGCAATTGTTGACGAGACTTGAAGCACAGACACAATGTGATCACAAAAGCTCACCTTGAGCACTTCCTGCATATGTGAGCTAAAAGTAGCAAACAAGAGTTATTTTCCTTGTATTGTACCATTCTCCTGATCAGTGCGTATAAATAGTTGAAATCAAAACCAAAACAAAGTTATTACTAATTGATGCATAGCATGAAGGTCAAATTGACAGATAGAGTTGTCTCTCTGCCTTACATTCCCAGCTACACACAAAAAATGTTGGATGTATCTTATGAAGCGAAAAAAGCATTAGATATCAAAAAGACTTCAAGTTGTACCTGGTACCTACTTGTCAAACAGCCGTTGTTTATTCCTCTTTACATTTATTGAAATGTCTTCTAAACAATTCTGTATCTTTGTCTGACCATTTAACTACAAAAGATTAAGTCAAATAAAATAACATTTTTACAGCCACAGAACTTGTACTGATGTATGTGTCGTGATTCTCCAAATATTATGGAAATGCAAAGCAATTAAAAACCATACTTTAACCCTTTCTCAAAAATCACAAATCTGAAGAAGACTAATTTGAAAACATATAGGCAAAAACATGAAAAATCTCAATGAAAAAGGGTTTAATTATTAAATATGAGGAGTTGAAAACTTTGTGGCGAAAGGTGAAATAGATTATAATTCATGAGCAATTTCTCCTATTGCCACAATGTTTCCAAAAGTAGTATGCTGCATGGGCATCAGAAAGTGTCTATATGTGGGAAAGGCATAAGGAGACCAATGTGTATATATTCCTATAATATGAAACATGGTTTATGGAGACCAGTACATATATAATATAACCCTGGACTATGTATTAAGGAGACCGCATAATTTTTTCTGTATTAAGGAGACCATTTGAAAACTAGTATATTTGAGACAGTTGTCGACAGACATTCGTTCCAGAGTCAACAAACTACACAAATAATAATGGTTTCTCACGGTTACTAAGTTCCATAAAACACAGGCAGCTCCGCCGAAACAAATAGTTCTAAGCAGAGTAATTTTCACAAATAAAAACCATACTTTAACCCTTTCTCAAATATCACAAATCTGAAGAAGACTAATTTGAAAACATATAGGCAAAAGCGGGAAAAATCTCAATGAAAAAGGGTTTAATTATTAAATATGAGGAGTTGAAAACATTGTGGCGAAAGGTGAAATAGATTATAATGAGCAATTTCTCCTATTGCCACAATGTTTCCAAAAGTAGTATGCTGCATGGGCATCAGAAAGTGTATATACATGTGGGAAAGGCATAAGGAGACCAATGTGTATATATTCCTATAATATGAAACATGGTTTATGGAGACCAGTACATATATATAATGTAACCTTGGACTTGTATTAAGGAGACCGCATAATTTTTTCTGTATTAAGGAGACCATTTGAATACTAGTATATTTGAGACAGTTGTCGACAGACATTCGTTCCAGAGTCAACAAACTACACAATAAATAATGATTTCTCACGGTTACTAAGTTCCATAAAACACAGGCAGCTCCGCCGAAACAAATAGTTCTAAGCAGAGTAATTTTCACGCCAAACTGATGATGTGATCAAAGAACTTAAAGCACTATTTGGACAGTTGTGTTGGTATTTGTAGTTACGGTCAGACAGGCGGTTGCATGTGCATGTACACAAGAGATGTTTGTCAATATGAATGCCTTTATTTACTAATGAGGTTAAGTCACTTTGAAAAAGCAGTTTAATCTTAGAATGCCCATGGGTTTTTGAATTGAATATGTCAATAACATTCAGACCAGATACCATTATAACCACTGCCAGGTTAACAATGCTCGTGTGAGGTTGATAATCACACACAGAAATTAGCCAGCATAATAATATAGATTTAAGTGTGAAAATCTGCAGGATGTAACATAACTGATGGTCATTAAAGGTAGTAAAAGACAATTTACAAAGTTTTCTTTGAAATTATTAATAAACACAATCCTTCAATTTGGCTTGTGACCTAGTTTTTGACCTCCAATGCATCAATTTCAAACTTGACCTAGCTCTTTCATCAAGACAATCATTCTGACTAAGTTTCAAGCTGCTGGAGCAAAGAATGCGGTCTGTAGAGTGTTAACAAGATTTTCAGTCAATTTGGTCTACTGACCTAGTTTATGACCAGACATGACTTATATTTAATTTTAGCCTAGATACATCTTCTGACAAAGTTTCAACTACATGCTAAAGATAAAAGTGCTGCCTCCAACAATATTTTCCTTCAAATTGACCTTGTGACCTAGTTTTTGACCTCATATGACACAGTTTTGAACTTGGCCTAGAGATCATCAAGACAACCATTCTAACAGTTTCAAGCTGCCGGAGCAAAAAATTATGTCTCTAAAGTGTTAATAAGATTTTCCTTCAATTTGATCTTTTTTTTACCTATCATGACCCAGTTTCAAACTTAGTCAAGATTTGATTGAGATGTATGTTATGATAAACTTTCATGAAGATTTGATGTAAAATATAGCCTCTAGAGAGTTAACAAGGCAATTGTTGACGAGACTTGAAGCACAGACACAATGTGATCACAAAAGCTCACCTTGAGCACTTCCTGCATATGTGAGCTAAAAGTAGCAAACAAGAGTTATTTTCCTTGTATTGTACCATTCTCCTGATCAGTGCGTATAAATAGTTGAAATCAAAACCAAAACAAAGTTATTACTAATTGATGCATAGCATGAGGGTCAAATTGACAGATAGAGTTGTCTCTCTGCCTTACATTCCCAGCTACACACAAAAAATGTTGGATGTATCTTATGAAGCGAAAAAAGCATTAGATATCAAAAAGACTTCAAGTTGTACCTGGTACCTACTTGTCAAACAGCCGTTGTTTATTCCTCTTTACATTTATTGAAATGTCTTCTAAACAATTCTGTATCTTTGTCTGACCATTTAACTACAAAAGATTAAGTCAAATAAAATAACATTTTTACAGCCACAGAACTTGTACTGATGTATGTGTCGTGATTCTCCAAATATTATGGAAATGCAAAGCAAATAAAAACCATACTTTAACCCTTTCTCAAAAATCACAAATCTGAAGAAGACTAATTTGAAAACATATAGGCAAAAACATGAAAAATCTCAATGAAAAAGGGTTTAATTATTAAATATGAGGAGTTGAAAACTTTGTGGCGAAAGGTGAAATAGATTATAATTCATGAGCAATTTCTCCTATTGCCACAATGTTTCCAAAAGTAGTATGCTGCATGGGCATCAGAAAGTGTCTATATGTGGGAAAGGCATAAGGAGACCAATGTGTATATATTCCTATAATATGAAACATGGTTTATGGAGACCAGTACATATATAATATAACCCTGGACTATGTATTAAGGAGACCGCATAATTTTTTCTGTATTAAGGAGACCATTTGAAAACTAGTATATTTGAGACAGTTGTCGACAGACATTCGTTCCAGAGTCAACAACAGTCAAATGAAATAACATTTTTAACAGCCACAGAACTTGTATTGATGTTTGTGTCGTGATTCTCTAAATATTATGGAAATGCAAAGCAAATGATCTAAGTGAATTATTTTCTAGATCTCAATCTATCTAAAATTAGAATGAATTCAGTCTTTATTTGAAACATTAGGGCAATGATGATCCTTAATAGCTCACATGAGTTATGCAAATCACATAGTCAATCAAAATATCTCATTTTGCAGTCAGGTAGGCTATGCCAGAAAGTTAACAAGATATCCCCTCAATTTTGCATAGTGACCTTGTTTTTGAAACAACATGACCCATGTTAAAACTTTGCCTAGATATCATCAAGACAATTATTTTGACAAAATTTCAACATGCTCACATTTAAAATACACTTCCAGAGTGACCTAGTTATTGACCCTACATTACCCATATTAAAACTTGGCATTGATATTACCAGGACAAACATTCTGACAAAGTTTCTAGCTGCTGAAGCAAAAAAGAACTATCTAGAGTGTTTAAAAGATTTTTTCTCAAATGTGGTCTAGTGACCTAGTATTTGACTGGAGATAATTTATATATTCAAAACAAGAGATGTTTGTCAAACATTATACACCATATATACATTGAGCACCATGTTGTCAGGAATATTTGGACGATTTTTGACCCAATGACCTCAAAATCAATAGAGGTCATCTACTGGTCACCTTCAGCCTCCATGTCAAGTTTGAGGGCCATGGGTGCAGCCAATGTCAAGTTAACACTCAGACAAGCTTTTTGTGTTCCTTGACCTTGGACCCAATGACCATAACATCAATATATGGGGTCATCTACTGGTCAACACCATCTTCCATGTCAAATTTGCGGGCCATGTTGTGCAGGCAATGTCGAGTTATCACTCGGAAAAGCTTTTCAGGTTCAAGGTCAGTGACCTTGACCTTTGACCCAATGACTTTAAAATCCATAGGGGTCATCTACTGCAGTACTGGTCACCCCCAGCCTCCATGTCAAGTTTGAGGGCCATGGATGCAGGCAATGTTGAGTTATGACTCAGACAAGCTTTTCAGGTTCATGGTCACTGTAACCTTGACCTTTGACTCAATGACCTAAAAATCAATAGGGGTCATCTACTGGTCTGGCCAAGCCTCCATATCAAGTTTAAGGACCATGGGTGCAGACAATGTCAAGTTATCACTCGGACAAGCTTTTCAGGTTCAAGGTCACTGTGACGTTGACCTTTGACCTGAAAATCAATAGGGGTCATCTACTGGTCACTCCCAGCCTCCATGTCAAGTTTGAGGGCCATGGGTGAAGGCAATGTTGAGTTATCACTCGGACAAGATTTTCGAGTTCAAGGTCGATGACTGAGACCTTGACCTTTGAAATGATGACCTCAAAATCAATGGGGTTCGTCTACTGGTCATCCCCAACCTCCAAGTAAATTTTGAGGACTATAGGTCCAGGCATTGTTGAGTTATCACTCGGAAACTTTGGTCTACCGAAGGACCGACTGACATGTGCAAAGCAATGATACCCCTCTTCTTCGAAGGGGGCATAATTAGCATAGATATCTTCCAGACAATAATTCTGACAAAGTCTCAATATGCTCAAATTAGAAATGTGGATTTTAGGGTGTTAAAAATATTTTCCTTCAATTTGACCTTGTGACCTAGGTTTTGACACAACAGTACACATATTCAAACTTGTTCTAGATATTATGAAGACAAACATTCTGACAAAATTTCAATATGCTGAAGCAAAAACTACAGTCTCTATATTGTTAACAAGATTGTTCTTCAATTTGGCCTTGTGACCTAATTTTTGACCTCACATGATCCAGTTTCAAACTTTGCCAAGATTTGATGGTGATGTATGTTCTGATACACTGTCATGAAGATTGGATGTAAAATGCTGTACTGTAGAGTGTTAACAAGGCAATTGTTGATTACAAAAAACAGACAAAATGTGATCACAACAGCTCACCTTGAGCACTTTTTGCACCTGTAGGTGAGCTAAAAAAAAAAATATTTTCAAAACGATTTCTTTAAGATTAACATGAAATAAAATGATTACATGTAGATGTTGTATCTGAAAATATTTGATGGTTCCACACATCGTTTTATTTTTAAAAACTTGATTAATATTCTAGCCTACTTGCATTATTTAAACATCTTTACAAATGTGCGAATTACACGAACAACAAACTATCAAATACAATATAAAATCCAAAATACCAAAACAGACATTTTCAACAATTATACACTAAAATACGTCATTTTATAATAATTTGGTTGCATAAATTAGTTGACATAAAAACAATGAATTACATATTTTGTAATCTTTGATGTATATGGGTGTTTCATGTAACCCAGGAATCATATTATCTACCATAAATAGTGATTGCCCCTCTTTTCACAATGTTTAGGATATACATCCAATGAAACAACATTAATCATTAGTTAAGTTTTGTTCTTGGACGAATGGGGTCATTTTAGTCTCGCCGCGACAAAGTATCGAAATAGAGACTTAGGTGTTATCAAAAGGTAAAATTATCAATTTGTTGAGGGCTGCAAGCAAAGAAGGTATAGCAAAGATAAAATTTGAGCAAATAATGTTGCCTCATACCTTTATCTTGAGCATGTTAATCTCATCCAATGAACTTCAGTGGAATTAAAGGCACATTCTCATCTGAAATATGGTAAAATTGATAAATGCCGATACATCATCAATAGAAGTGAGCGAAAGTCAATAAGAATGGTTATGTAAACATGACACAATTGGGAATTCTGCATGATTTTAAAGACTTTTGCCATTGGAAATTGGTCAGGATATCTGACCCATAGGATGCGTAGATAAGGGCCTACCAGCACTGTTGAAAAGCTAATCAGAATAGCTCATACTATTCTGAAAATAGTTTTAAAGGTATCAGAAACTATTTGATGAGGACTGAGTTGAAAGAAAATCTAACAAGCAGTATAAGTTGAGTGAATAAGGTTACTTCATACACGTATATATCTTGAGTATCTAATAATCTTTTATGAACTGTGACAGGTCTAAAGACATGTTCTTCTCTGAAAAATGGTAAACGAATAGTGAACATGAACAAGAGGGCCAAGATGGCCCTAAATCGATCACCTAAATGATAGTAAATTAGCAGCAAATATTTAACTGCAAATATCTGTGAAAATTTGATAAAGAGTTCAAATGAAACTGCAAGGAGTGGACACTTAATTATGTAGAGAAATAGTTCATCAGTAAAAGCCATTTGTATCTTGAAATATAACAAGAACTTTAATAAGAATGGAATTATAAAGTTTTGTCATTTTGCACCTTTCCTGAAGCCGCTTTGCTGCCCTGTTTGTCAACGAAATCAATATGGCTTGAACAGTTTTTGTAGAGTCACTCAAAGAACATTTCTGCCAAATTATCTTGGAATCTGACAAATGGATTATGGAGAGAGATGTTTTTAAAGTTTGGGCATTTTTCTCAATTTCTGATGCCGCAGCAACCAAAGTTCTACACAGAATGTAAGTCTTTGAACAATTTTGAAAGAGGACCATCAAAGGAACATTCCTGTGAAGTTACGTTGAAATTGGTCGTGTGGAATGGTAGGATTTGTCATTTGTAGCTAAAAGTTTAATTTACCCCTTTTGTGATGACGCGAGGTTGCTATGATTTTTTAACCAATCAATACGGCTTGAACAAATTAAGAAGAGGATCACTTAATATCAGACAAGGAATTTACAAAAATTGGAATTTCCAAATTTTGTCATTTTGCCCCTTTTCTGATGCCTCCTGATTGCCATGTTTTCAAGCAAACAGTATGCCTTGAACAGTCTTTGTAGAGGGTCACCCAAGGAACATTTCTACCAAACTATATTGGAATCTGACATGCAGATTCAGAGGAGAAGACTTTTAAAGTTAGGACATTTTGCCCCCTTTCTGATGCCGCAGCAACCAAAGTTCTTAATGGAATTTAAATCTTTGAACAATTTTGAAAGAGGGCCACCAAAGGAACATTCCTGTGAAGTTTGGATGAAATTAGTCCTGTGGTGTAGGAGGAGATGATGTTTAAAGCTAAAAGTTAACGCCGGACGACAGACGCCGGACGAAAAGTGATCAGAATAGCTCACCTTGAGCCTCTGGCTCTAGGTGATCTAAAAATATACTCAACTTGACATCAATGTTTTTTTCAATAAGCCTTCTTTTTTCTAACCAAATTATTAGCATCAGTCATTTTGTTGTTAACAAAATACTGAAATCGTTTTTAAAATCTAAAAATAGCATTTGACTATATATTGACATTAAGGTACATTTCCTATTTTACAGCCCGAGACATCACTGAGATGACATTTGGTTTTTAATTATTCAACATATTTTGCTGTATAAATTAATGACAAAGTGCCTTATGCGTACAAGAGAGAAAAAAAAAATTCCTTTCGAAAAAAGCGTAGTTTTGTGTTTTTACGTCATGGTAAGGCATTCGGAACAAAACATGGCACACCAAGCCGACCGATCGTAGAAAATAGCTGGAGATAAAAAACAAGAGGCCCAAGAGGGCCATATCGCTCCACGGCCATTAGGCAAAAATTAAATCACCAAGCAGCCCCACCCCCTGATGGCCATGTTTTTGACCAATCAACATGGCTTGAAGGAATCTGATAGAGGGTCACCCTTGGAACATTTCTACAAAATTATTTCAAAATCAGCCTGAAACTTTCGGAGGAGAAGATTTTTTAAGTTTTAACTAAAGCCATATAAGGCAAAATAGCCCCGCCCCCTGGCGGCCATGTTTTTCGACTAATCAACTTGGCTTGTAGGAATCTGATAGAGGGTCACCCAAGGAACATTTCTACAAAATTATTTTCGGAGTAGAAGATTTTCACTTTAGCCGTATAAGGCAAAATAGCCCCGCCCTCTGGCGGCCATGTTTTTTGGCCAATCAACATGGCTTGAAGGAATCTGGTAGAGGGTCTCCCAAGGAACATTTCTACAAAAAAAATTGAAAATTGGCCAAACACTTTCGGAGGAGAAGATTTTTTAAGTTTTCACTATAGCCATATAAGGCAAAATAACCCCGCCCCCTGGCAGCCATAGTTTTCGACCAATCAACATGGCTTGAAGGAATCTGATAGAGGGTCTTCCAGGGAACATTTCCACAACATTATTTGACAATTGGCCAAACTCTTTTGAAGGAGAAGATTTTTTAAATGTTTACTATAGCCATATAAGGCAAAATAGCCCCACCCCGCCCCCTGGCGGCCATGTTTTTCAACTAATCAACTTGGCTTGTATGAATCTGATAGAGGGTCACCCAAGGAACATTTCTACAAAATTATTTGAAAATTGGCTTGACATTTTCAGAGTAGAAGATTTTTTTAAGTTTTCACTTTAGCCATATAAGGCAAAATAGCCCCGCCCTCTGGCGGCCATGTTTTTCGACCAATCAACATTTCTTGAAGGAATCTGATAGAGGGTCACCCAAGGAATATTTCTACAAAATTATTTGAAAATCGGCCCGACACTTTCGGAGAAGAAGATTTTTTAAGTTTTCACTATTTTTTTCTTTTGGTTGCCATGGAAACCAGAATTCTGGATGGATAAAAAAAAATTGAAGGAATTTAGGAAAGGACATTGAGAGGATGCTTCCTATAAAGTTTCAACCAAATTGGCCAAGTGGTTAGGGAGGAGAAGTCGTTTAAAGGAAAAGTTAACGCATGCACGCACGACGGACAATTCGCCATGACATAAGCTCGCCAGTGGAGCTAAAAATCAGTGCGCAAATCCTGAATACAGAATACTTACCATGTTTTATAGCTGTAAAATAAGTAATATATAATTGCCCTATGATAAAAGTGCATTCAAATGATATGACACTTCTTAAAAATGGAAAAAACATCTGATTTACGAGTTTTTACTCAGCCCTATATCTCGCTAATAATTCCATTAACTCTAATGCAATTTGGTACATAAATTGCTTTGATAACCTTCATTTAACTTGCCCCCAGTCACTGCGTTACGGTCATGGTCGAGTGCTCTTAGGCAAGGCAAATTTCCTAGCCTGGTTTATTTACCCAGGGATCATAAATAAGAGAACTTTTGCAGTGATATAACTGAAATAATGTTGAAATGGCAAAAAAACACACTTAAATTCCCCTAAGCACCAGCAATGCTGAAAAAAGTAAATGATTTTATCAATTGCTCACCAAATGCAATGTCCTATTCTCATCAGTTTCTGTCTCTTCAAGACACCAAGTTGAAACTATTTTGTCAATAAGGCCATTTTTGTTCAAAACCAGCTTTGTAAAAAACTCAGCCCTTCATCTGGCATAAATTTCATTATCTAGAAAGAAACATTATACAAATAATAATGAAAGCTCATAATACAATGTTACTGACTTAGAACTGTCTTGGTTACAAAAGATATATGCTAAAAACAATAGATGTATGATAATTAACCCTTAACCCTTTCCCTCATGCAGAGGCCTCTGCAGCAAACGATTTTGAAAATGAAAAATTTCTCCTTTTGCCACAATGTTTTCAGCTTTAAATATTCAATAGAAATACCAACATTGAAAAAGATTTATTTAAATTTTCCCTAATTTTCTTTTTAAATTGACTCATATATTTGTTAATAAATTTAACATTGTGTTTATAACATAACTTACTGCAGAATACTTTACTTACTGGGGTTGGAAATGATTTTGGGGTTTAATGTTGTTATCAACAATTGTTCAGTCATATCAACATGGCCAGTTCGACTACACATGAGTTTCTTGGCTTTCTCATATCAGAACTCCATAACTCTTTTGAAGCAACAGGTTGCTTTTCCATATAGACCGAGATCATTAGTTGAAGACAAATGATGCATGTCACATTGACTTTTGTAAAATGTCAGAAAGAATGTTGGCCAAGTTCAAACTCAGAACCCCTGCATTGCTAGCCTGCATAGCTACCGGGGCTCAGCTGTGTTTCAAATGAAAGCACTGAAAGAAAGTTTGATAGGTAGCCAGGCCATTTCAATGACTTTTGTTGGTGGCTGATAAAAATGACTTTTGTAACGTTAAAGTAAATGAAGCAATATTCAACGTCAATAAGTTCTCCTTTTTACCATTAAATTTTCAACTTTATTCAAAAATAATCATTCACTTACAGAGATTTTCCATATATTTGCGTCCATATTTTTTTAGCTGCAATTTTTGTTGTAATTGTGGAAAAAGGTTTTAATTTTATAATGTGGTAAATGCACATGATTAATGACAGAAGACCAAGCAATCTATTTGAGATATAAGGAGGGGGATTGTGCTTATTCTCACACACTGTTTTGAATATTCCCCTCTAAATGTATATGGAAGGGGGATTTTTTTTACAAAGACAAATAAGAAACAAGAAACCGCTGAAGACGGTAAGGCCGGATTGTCGGCAATTTGACCTTGAAAATCGACAAACCAAGGTCAAGGTCAAAGTAACCATAGAAATCAATAGAACTTGTTACTGGTTACCTTCAGGCAAAGTTTCAAGTTTGTAACCCTTTCCAGTGCTGAGATTGCCTCAACCTGAAACTTTAACCGATTTTGCCTCAACCTGAAACTTAACCAAAATGTTGACGGACAGACAGACAGACGGACGGACAGACATCGCCAATCTATAGACCGTAATTGCTAGAGCAATCCAGCCAAAAACTGTTGAAAGCAAATTAAAACACAATTTGCTGTGATATAACTATTAAAATATTGAAAGCAAATTAAAACGCAAGTTGATGTGATATAACTATAAAACTGTTGAAAGCGGAGTAAAACGCAATTTGCTGTGATATAACTATATAACTGTTGAAATCAAATTAAAACGCAATTTGCAGTGATATAACTATAAAACTTTTGAAAGCAAATAAAAACGCAAGTTGCCATGATAAAACTTTAAAACTTTTGAAAGTAAATTAAAACACAAGTTGATATAACTATAAAACTGTTGAAAGCAAATTAAAACGCAAGTTGCCGTGATATAACTGTTAAACTGTTGAAAGGGGAGTAAAATGCAATTTGCTGTGATATAACTATATAACTGTTGAAAGCAAATTAAAACGCAATTTGCAGTGATATAACTATAAAACTGTTGAAAGCAAATTAATACGCAAGTTGTCGTGATATAACTATAAAACTGTTGAAATCAAATTAAAACGAAAGTTGCCATGATATAACTATAAAACTGTTGAAAGCAAATAAAAATGCAAATTGCCATGATAAAACTATAAAACTGTTGAAAGCAAATTAAAACACAAGTTGATATAACTATAAAACTGTTGAAAGCCAATTAAAATGCGAGTTGCCGTGATATAACTATAAAACTGTTGAAAGCAAATTAAAACGCAAGTTGCCGTGATATAACTATAAAACTGTAGAAAGCAAATTAAAACGCAAGTTGCTGTGATGTAACTTTAACCAAAATGTTGACGGACAGACAGACAGACAGACAGACAGACGGGCAATAGCAACATGAAGGTCAAGAGTTATCATGGAAATCAAAAGAACATGTTAGTGGCTACACACAGACCAGTTTTCAAGTTTGTAGCTCTTTCCATGTCCGAGATTTTGCTTCAACCAAAAACTTTAACCAAAATGTTGACGGACAGACAGACAGACAGACGGGCAATAGCAAGGTGAAGAGTTATCATGGAAATCAAAAGAACATGTTAGTGGCTACACACAGACCAATTTTCAAGTTTGTAGCTCTTTCCATGTCCGAGATTTTGCTTCAACCAGAAACTTTAACCAAAATGTTGACGGACAGACAGACAGACAGACGGGCAATAGCAAGGTGAAGGTGAAGAGTTATCATGGAAGTCAAAAGAACATGTTAGTGGCATCACACAGACCAATTTTCAAGTTTGTAGCTCTTTCCATGTCTGAGATTTTGCTTAACCAGAAACTTTAACCATTTTGCCTAACCTGAAACTTTAACCAAAATGTTGACGGACAGACAGACAGACAGACGGACAGAGCCAATCTATAGACCAGAATTGCTTGAGCAATCCGGCCAAAAATGCTTCAATTTGTTAATAAAATCAATTTCCAAATATAATTCCCCCCTTGTTTTCCAATCCTTGATTGGACACTGAGCCCAAATAAAAGAATCTAGCAACTTATTTATTTTATTTGACCCCTTTACGACATCTAGACACTTTCTGATGCGACTGCAGCAGATGATTTTGAAAACATTGTGTCAAAAAGAGGAATTGCTCATAATGAGCAATTTATCCTTTTGCCACATTATTTTCAACTCTTTTAAATTATCATAGCCTGAGGTTTACCATATTCTTAACCAGAATGAAGTTTTCTAAGCCGTCTGCTGCGGATTAGTCATTATGTGGGAAAGGGTTAAAAGTGTTAGGTAGAAACTGAAAACTGAAAGAATTATATTATTGATAAAGGAGCAATCTCTTCTTTTTGTAAGGGTTTGCTTCTTTTGCTGCAATGTTTTTAACAGACAAAATTATGAACAGGACAGAAATTCAAACACAGCTAGGAGTTCCTGTTTCAAACAGCACATACTGCAACCAAGACTTAGTGTAAACAAGACATTTCACAACACAAGTAGATTTTTGTCAAACATCATTAACATAAATTTATAGAGCCTTGAAAGCATTGAGTTTTGTTAAATACAATACTGTTACTGTATGTCTGAACTGATTATATAACCGATGTCAAATCGTTGAGGCAAAGCGATTGTAACAGATAATCCATTGGTAAAACTGGTATTTATTGCCCATCAATAGAATTTAGGTGATTTTATTATTGGTAAATATAAACATGCGAGTCTTTGGAAACTGAATAGAACATGCTCACTGTCAAACACCTTCTCCAGATGAACAATTTGAAGCTTGAGAAGTTCAGTCCCTGCAGTCTTGTTGCAGTGTAAAAGGCTTGCACCTTCCTTATGACGCTGGATGATTATTTTGGCAGTAAATTTAAATACAGGCATGCTGACGAGAACCTAAAGCACCAAGTAAATGGTCAGGTTAAGCTTTAGATTGACTGATTGAGATTTAACGCTGTTTGCCAAATAATTTCAGTTATCACAGGGGTAAGTTGACCTCTCCATGTATTTCCTAACCTTTTCACACCAATCTTTCCAAATAACTGACTGCTTTTCCACATAAACTGTCAGTCTACTGGTGGAAGAAGGATGACGCTTGTAGCATTGACTTTGATCAAAGGCAGGCAAAAATACTGGTCAAGCTTGGCTTCGAGGTCACTACAGCCTACTGGAATCAGTCAACTTCGTATTCATTTAAAATCAACTGTATATAATATTTTTGCATGCCCTATTGCCATCTATCTTTGTGCTTCTTATTCGCATTTTCGGCTTTAAAATCAGGAAAAAAGTCAGGACCAGAACAAAGAAAATGATTAACTATGAGATAAATATCTTACCTTTGATTTTTAAAATATCCAGAGATTCATAAACACTTCCCAAACTCTCCAAATATTTTGTTGACTACTGTACAAAACAGTGAAAAGTGTAGTCGCCATTTTCCTATGAAATGTGCTTTTTTTCAATTTGGGCCAGGTCGCTTATATCCTAGCTAAAAATAAATGCAATGAATAATACGTCACACATGATCATGTGACTGTCTCAGTGAAGAAATGGGGGAAAAGTGAATAGTTAATCTTTCAAAGGAATCAGACAATTAAATGTTAATTTTGAAACAAGTATTTGTGATAACACGATATTTGTAGAACTGTTTATACACAAAATATCATTGCATGAATACATGTATCAAAATAATTGCAAGTTTATGTCTAAATATCTGTTTTTGCCCAATATTGTGTTGCAACATTGACTTTCTTCATAATGTTTATTCTTCTGGCTCATGTTTTTATAGAAAAATAATTTTGATCATAATTTTGCTGCCAGATTGCAGACGATGTAAGTTATATTTGAACCACAACATACTCGCCTATTGAAGACTTTATTGTTTTTAGTCCTACATTAAAAGACATCACATTATATGCGCTCATTTTGTTTATATTCTGCAGAATAAGGTTGCCAACTAAATGACAGATGATAAAATGAGCAAGCCAAAGTCTAAATTATTTGGACTAGATTTTGTGTTTATGCTGCTTTCAACAAATTTCCAGTTAAATATCACGGAGTTGCCTGGGTTAGGTACCAGTACATCTTGTACATTTATCCAGAGACCTAAATATAATCATTTGTAATGCTAAGCGTCAAGGAGGGCAGCCATTACCATGTTTAAAGTCAAGACTATTGAAAGAAGCAGGCTTGTTTGATAGTCCTTCAAAGAAAGAAGTCGCATATGTTTTTTTTCATTTTTTATTATCCAGCATATGCCTGCCATATAAATAACAGATGATAAAACGAGCAAGCGAAAGTCTAAATTATCAAGATTTCCGAATCATGGAATGACTGCATTTTCAATTAGAATAGTGGCAGTTGAATGCACTTTAAATTGCTCTAAATTCAATTATGTTTGGATGATTAGGAAATTCATCACATGAATATTCGTTTAATGTGTGCTAAAATAATATATTAATAATATAATAAATAAAAGTCGGTCCATACCTTTTAAGCTTTACGTTGAAACGGCCGCCATCTTGGACAAGTATAAAACCACCGTTATTTCAAATTCGAATTCTAGACGTTGCGTCAGAAATGAAGATCTACGTTCTCGGTTTGGCATAGAGTGAAAATATGCGAATTCTTTATTTATCGACAAAAAAGAATGAATTTATCAGGATTTATTCGAATGAAATAAATTAAGTTGATAATGTTACAAAAGTAGTTATATATAGTCATTTTTATGAAATAAATCCAATTTAAGGTGGTCTCCTTAATGCCTATTTTTATACCTATTGAAATATACAGTACTCATTTTATAAAGTCATTTTTTTTATCACAATAGTATGTGATGTAGAAATTTAATGTTAGTAACTTAGAAAATCGTTAATGTACTTCACATTAAAAGTAATTTTGAAATGTGAAATTTATCTGTTGTTTGATTTTTGTCCTTGTAAAATATTAAGGAGACCGGGTTTGGTCTCCTTAATCCACCGGTCTCCTTAATGCCTATTTTTAGATACGCATGGTCTCCTTAATGCATATTCCATATATATATATATATATATATATATATATATATCAACAACACTTTAGTACAACACAATGAATAACACTCGGCCCAATGGGCCTATAAGTAACTTTGAAAAGAAAACAAATAATACGTCCGATGTCCATTGGCATGTATTGGTAAGCAGGCTGAAATTACGATAACTTTTAAAAGTTAGCACACACACGTTTCATGACTATGTTTACAATGAAATAAAAGTCAAGTCATCTTTTTAAGGTGTGTTTATGACTTTTAACCCTTTTACTCATATAGACGCTTTCTGACGCCTCTGCAGCAGACGTCTTTTTGAAAACATAGTGACAAAAGAAGAAATTGCACAAAACGTGCAATTTCTCCTTTTGCCACAATGTTTTCCACTTTTCCTCATAGGTTATCCATTCAATTATGGAGATTTTCTATGTTTTGACAAAATACGTTCAAAGTTGTCTGCTGCAGAATTGTCGTATGAGGGAAAGGGTTAAACGTAGATTTTGATAAACAGGGTAAAGATACACTTTTTTACTCTAAATTTATTCTCTCTCAGGTTTATATATTGAGTTTAAATTTATTTTTTAAAGATGAGTAGCGCTCTACGAAAACCAACTGCGAGATTCTTGCGAATATTTAATATCCAGATCTGCCAGCGCTTCCCTGCACTCCTATCTGGCACTGCACTTTTCGCGAATTGATCATTAAAGGTTTGAAGAAACGTCTGTAAAACAGTACCCATTTGGATCCTCTGTCATTGATTGATTTATTTTATTTATTTATTGGGGTTTTACGCCGCTTTCAACATTATTTCAGTTATATCACGGCGACAGTTCACTTATTCATGATCCCTAGGTAAACAAACCAGGCTAGAAAATATGCCTTGCCCAAGGGCACTTCTCCATAGCCGTAGTGCCGCGACTGGGGATCGAACCCGGGACACCCGGTTTCGAAATCCCCGACGCTAACCACTCGACCACAGCGGATTCCTCTCTGGCATTGAAGCGCATGATTGTACTTTTCTCAATACGTGTAATAATATCGTTAAGGTATGTTTTTCTGATGCACCGCTCATATGCTCTCTTCTTCGGTGTGCTACAGTTTGTTGGTTTGCATGACGCTTAATGTCACTTCCACTAATTTTTCAATTTAATCACTGCGTTTCCTGGATAAGTTACCAGTTTTACTGGTCAATTTATCCTACCACCAACCAGTTAGTCGTAATGCAAGCGCCAAGAAGGGGAAAACAATTTACTACCAGTTTTAGGGTATTTGGTATGACCAAGCAAGGAATCGAACCTTCGTAAGAATGTTACCTAAGTTAGACAGCAACGCAACTTATTTGTGTTTGAAAGTACGGTAAACATTGGAAGATAACTGGACTATGACGAGGAGCAAACCATACGAGGTAAGCTCCCTTTGGTAAATTTACATCGCTTACACGAATCGTGTTTCACGCCGCTTGTAACATTATTTCAGTTATATCAAGGCGTTTCCTCGGTAAATTACGAGTATTGCCGTTTTAATTTGTCCGGACCTCAATGCATATGTCGCAATTCCTTCCCCGCAACAGTAAGCAAAGAGAAGGGGAGCCATTACTACCATTTTAAAGAGTTGCTTACACGTCCGTATTGTCCGTATACATTGATTTTTTACAAGACGAACATGTATGCATCTTCAAAGAAGGCGTCTCTTTTTACAAAGCGATTTATCTACAATTTTTCTTAAAAACACATCCGAAGTAAATGTCCCTTCTGGAAAAGGGGAGAAAAACTAAAATCTGTTTAGGAAAATGGCATGCTTTGATCAAATTCTCCATTTTCCACAACATCTCCACAATTCTTGCAGCGGAAGGTTGAAACATGTGTGTGACTTATCCAGCCTTTCGTCTTTGCAAGCGTATGGGAAATCCCAACATTCGGTTATTTTTTGGTCGACTGAAATCCAGATCGACTGATCTGAGACTTATCAGATCGTTATTCCAGTCATCCATCTATTCCAGAAGTCGATACAGAAGGATAATGGCCACATGGTTACAGTAGACAATCATATAAGTGTCTTCTCCATAGAGTCATCGTTTATTTAAAAGTCTCATTAAATGCTGGGGTTCATGCACTCTCATTTAAACCAGACCTAAGCTTTGCCACAGGAGCAAGCGCTCGTATAGATTTGATGACCGTCTCAGATTGACCTTTGCGTCAGGCAATCAAATTGTCGCCTAATCAACAGAAGAGATAATCCACATAGAAAAACACGAAATAGGGAAGCGGTGATGACCGATCGTTGGTTATGAGTTCATTGGAAAGAACAATGTGAACCTGCTCATGAACTTTTAAATGTATAGGGTCAATTTGAGACTAACTTGTATACATGCGTCGTCAGATTCACTATACTCAAATCGAAGTATTTTGGTCTAATTTTAATGAGATTTGGGTTCGTGTGACTTATTTATCGCCTTGTTACAATTTTGTTGTACCAGGTACATGTATATTTGCCATTGTTTAATGTCCGGATTTTTAAACGGTTACCCGATTTGCCGATTTGTCTTCAATTCTAAACATATTTCATATATTCCAGATTTTACGCGCGTTTCCAACTCTGATGACAGTAATAGGTTTCCAATCAGATAAACAATATAAACCAATTCCAACCAGCACACTCTTACTGTGTAATCTTGGTCTACAAACTAGAGGGATATGTATCTTCTCAGCTAGACCTAGTTAAATACCGTTTTTTCAACAACTTTTCAGAATTTGGGCTTCTATGGCGACCTCGGACCATATTGTGTTTTGGTACCACAATATTTTCAAAGGTTATCTGAACTCATTTGTTCGTATGAAAGTGATCACTGTTCGTAGATTGATGCATTGACATATTATATGCATGTACCTGTAGTTGACTGTTTCTTGCTACAAAACGACAACAATGCCACTGTACTCAGTTTAGTTGCATTTACATATACATCATATAGTTGGCTGTGTCTTGAAACAAGATGACAAATTGGCTAATGTTTCCTAAAACTAAGTGTCAAATTGGCCAATGGACTTAGTTTGTTTGCATTTAATTATCATATGGTTGACTGTTTCTTGAAACTAAATGGCAACGTGATTGGCGCATTTAGCATTGTTACATTTGCACATCATATAGTTTATATTGTTTTATGAAACAAAATGACAAAGTTGCCAATGTACTTAGCTTTGTTGCATCTACATAGCATATAGGTAAAGATTTTCGACTTTAATGAGCGAAATTTGAACAAATTGTATATCAAAGTGGGAAAGATAGCACGAACTGTATTCGGTTTTATCATTTCAGCGAAAGGTAAACTAAAGCGGCATCAGAAAGTCATTCAGCTGTCTGATATGGAGCGTGTGTTTGTCGACTATTATAGCAACCCTACTGTCAGTAACAGTGAAGATGAGAATCGTATTCACAAGGCTGATAATCGGGCTTCGTGAAAGACAAAGGCGGAATATCGGGCTTTCAGAAAGCCCAAGGTGGAATATCGGACTTCAGGAAAGGCCAAGGCGGAAAATCAGGCTCGAGAAAGGCCAAGGCGGAATATCGGGCACCGAGAAAGGCACACACAGAATATCGGACTTCGAGAATGGCACACACGGAATATTGGACTTCGACAATGGCCAAGGCGGACTATCGGGCATCGAGAAAGGCCAAGGCAGAATATCGGATTTCGAGAAAGGCCAAAGCGAAATATAGGTATTCGAGAAAAAACAAATGCGGAATATCGGACTTCGAGAAAGGCCAAGGCGGAATATCGGACTTCGGAAAAGGCCAAGGCGGAATATTGGGCTTCGAGAAAGGCCAAAGCGGACTATCTGGCTTCGGGAAAGGCCAAGGTGAAATATCTGGCTTCAAAAAAGGCCAAGGCGGCATATCTGGCTGCGTTTTATACGAAAAAAAACCATAAATGGTTTTTTTCGCTTATAGGTAACAGGTGTGAGATTTTTTTTTTCAATAACCCATGAAGCTTTCTGAAATGAACCACCATTTTGGATATGTATAAAAAGCAGACGTAAAACACAGATTGAAAATTATTGTCGGGTTTTTAATCTTTTTTTTTTAAATTGGTATTTTGGGTATGTATAACATAAGCAGAAAAACACGGATTGAAAATTATTGTCGTCTTTTTAATAAAAAATATTTAAATCGATATTTAAGATCATTTAAGTGCTGCGCTATGTTGGAATTAACATTTGTACGAAAAGTTAAAAATAAATGGAAATCTGTAAAAAATATGTTTTCCTGACTACGCCCGAAACTAAATTTTGACTGTATCGTAGCCAAAGAAGGACGTGACGTCATTTCCGTTACACTTCATCTTGGCGTAACGTCAATGGAGCGACGTCGTTTCCCGCAAAAAAATGGTATCAACATGAAAGACCTCAAATTCCTATACATGAGCTATTGACTCACTCATTCAAAGTATAAATATTTATCAAACATTGTGGCAAAATGATAACTTTCTCATAAGAAGCAATTGTTCTTGTGACGACAATCTTTTCCTAAATCGTCTGTTGCATAGGCCTCAGAAACCGTCTCTAATAGGGAAAGGGTTTAACATAAATGTGACCCCTTACATAATTTGTTCCAGTCATATTGACTGGTTGAAAAAGGCAGTCGCCAGATGGCATCAGAAAAGGGCTGATCTATTTGCTACTTTACCATAATGCAGGTGATCGATTAAGGATCATCTTGGCCCTCATGTTTTAACCTCGTTCATTATAAATGTATTCCTTGATTTTCTGAAAGTCTTTACTTTATTATTTTCTGTTCAAATAACATTATTATTGTCTAGTCAATTACTTATAAATCCTTTTTTATGGCCAAAGTATGCTCTTTAATTTTTGTTTATAATTATCTTGCGTTTTTTCGTAAATAGGTAGCACCTATAGATATATTAGTGACAATACGCGTTTCTGAATTAATAGCATGGCGTCTTTTTTTTAAAAATTCAATATGAATATTTTATACATGAGCCATCCCGAACCAACGTTATGGAATCTGCGGAATGTATCAACCCAGATCAGCCGGCGCAGGCTTATCCAGGCCGACACATACCGTCTCAGGGGGATAGAGGTATAGAGTAATAAAATCCCCAGGAGCCGAAAAGTGTCTGCGCGGCATGCTTAGGCTGATCAAGGTCGATACTTAACGCTCAGTCCACATTGTTGGTTGTCTCGCGGGACTGCTCATATTTTTTTTACCAAAGGTAGGATGAAGTTGCGATAACGTATCAGTAAATTACCTGTAGCAATCAACCGTTATATTCATTACCGGTAGTATTCAAGCGAAAATGCATGAGACATTGCACAGTTGTTTACGTATATGCATATTTCATTTAAATGAGGCTATGTTAGCTCATGCCTATTGATGGATATTATGTTATTATTGCGGGTGACTACATTCTAGATTTAGCGGACGGTTTTTGAAAAGCCACCATTATAACGGTTTTATTAGATCACCTGAGCACGAAGTGCGGGGTGAGCTACTACGATCAATCATTGTTCAGCGACAGTCTCCTCGTAAACAAATGGACTAATTTTAAAATAATTTGACAAAATTGTGCATTAGGTGGACCTCGTTTCAAATCAATGCAAAACATTGACCACCATTAAAAACTCTGGTTACTATGACAACGTAAAGAAAGAAAAACACCTAGTCAATAAGTACTCGTTCGAATTTTAAATGATCTGGCCCTCCATAATTAACCCTTTCCGACATATACATGCTTTCTGACGCCTCTGCAGCAGACGATTTTTGAAATAATTGTGACATAATGATTTCAACTCAATTCAATAATAATACTATCATTTATAGAGATTTTCTATATATTGGACTTGATAATTTCGAAGTCGTCTACTGCAGATTTATTTCATGTCGGAAATAGAAAGAATTGTAGATCTTCAAAGTCAACCATCGTCTTCGTTGTGTAAAGACCGTCTGCACCGGGAGGGGGATATCAGGAATCAGTCCCCGGTCGCGTCATACCAAATACCTTAAAACGGTAGTAATGGTTTCCCTCGTGTGTGGGGATAGCATTACGACTGAAGTATCGGATAAATAATGGCTGTTTGACCCCCAGATAAAAGGTCGCGTAATAAAGATAGTAAAACTTCAAATGTCAGCTACATCGCTATGTCGTTTGACCAGCAGGAGCAGACTGGTTCGGTTGTTCCTTACATCGAAATTCAAGATAATGTACACTCTGACACATGCTCTCTAACTGAGAGTTGTAAACTTTAAATCTGTCTGGATGTTCCGCCGAACTTCCGACAGACGGCGACACGTCTTGGATTGACGTTTGTCACAGATAGTCGGTGACCTTAGTCTCGTTTGACGTATTGTCAGTTACGAGAGCTGATTCACCTATGAAATAGCTATACCATGGCTCATTCAATTTATTCCTGATAGGGTTTATGCGAGCGAGTGAAGACACTTCTATTTACTTGTATTGTAGTTACTGTTCTAGGCTGAGTCCCGGTAGCTCAGTCGGTAGTGATGCGGGCTGTCAATCCAATCAGACTATATGGAAAAGCCGCCAGTTGCTTGGAAAGACTGTCTGTCGTGTGGGCGTACTGTTGTAAGAAAACCAGGAAACACATGTGTAGGTGAACTGGCCGCCATGGTATGACTGAACAATGTGTTCACAACGGCCTTTAGCCCAAATCTATCAATCAGTGTGTGTTCTATGTCTGCACGAGAAACGATTCAAATCCGCAGACGGCCGGAGGGAACCGTAAAGTAAGTCAGTAACTGTCTAAATAGATCCTGTCAATTTTACAGCCAATTAACCCTTTCACAAAACAACAAATCTAGCAGACCTCCTTTAAAATATATATGGAATCAAATCTCTATAAATGTAAGTATTTTTTTTGGATAAGAGTTGAAAACGTTGTGGCATAAGGAGAAAATGATCATCATCAGCAATGTCTCATTTTGCCAGAATTGTTTTACAGAAGTCGTTTGCTGCACATGCGAGAAAAAGCAACTGTCAATGGGGAAAAGTTTACATCCAATTAAGACACCAATTCACCACCTGGAGACGGACGATTCAATATATATCTTATAGTTTTATTGGGAACTATTTTATTTTGGTATTGTCTCTGTTGTTATACTTCCTTAACCCGTCCCCACATGGCACCAATCTGTAGCAGACGACATCGAAATAAATATTCTGGTTAATATTTGGTAAACTCTATTAAAGAAATGTTAATCATAATAAAGAAATCACTCCGCGAAAACGGTTCCCGTTATTTTGTACATAATCGGACTGGGACAAAACTGGTTTTCCACATATTCTTTTTTTCAATATCAGTCAAAATCAAAATACCCAAAATGATCAAATCAAACAGTTACAGTGCATCCCATAAATATTTACAATGAATTAAAACCCATTGTAACATACGCAATGCAGTCTGCTGAAAGTACGCATGCACTTAATAGTAAGAAAACACAGGTTTTAAGGGACTATTTGGACTGTCCACGGATGTATTTGCCATACTTTGACCTATACAATTGACCTGACTTCTGTGTAGGTTTTCCTCCAAAGTTCCTTGATTTATAGAGAGTTTCCATATTTTTTGCTATACATTACAAAGTAAGATTTGTTGTATTGTTGCATTGGATGTCTGGTGTCCATTGATGGATTTCTGTATTTGTAGTTTCAAAGCACTTCGCCAAATTCCACAAGAAAAACGTCTTTAGTTTACGGCTCCTTCGTGTACTGGTTATAGTGTCTGTCCTTTGGAGCGGGAGACCCGGATTTGATCCCCGATCAGGTTTAAACCAAACTGTAATACTGGCAATAATGGTTTGCTTCGTGGCGCCTATATATGCAGGGATAGCATTCGGTGTCAAGATAAATAATACCTTTAGTACTTGCAAATTACCAAGAAACCGCCGTGATATAATGGAAATACTGCCGAAAGCATAGTGAAAGACAATTTAATCAAATCTTAATATAATGGGTATCCCTCCGCTGTTGAATAAGCTATACAGATAATCTCGCAATTATTTGTGAGTTTATTGCTTTATTTACATAAGCAAGGGATGGGAAAACGAGTACAACAAACAGCATTTCAAACCATGTGTATTTTATTTTGGTCAAAGCAAATGTCTCTGATATGAAATTATAAACTCCATACAATGAAGTAGGCTTTTGCAAAAAACACAGTTTTTATTTATTTTTTAGTCAAAATTGCAAACGAATAATGCGTTACTATGGTTAAAGTGCTTGACTATTGTTCCATTTCCTCGGCCGACACAGAATTCGGTATGGACATAAGAGTTCTGATGTAATTACGAAGTTCCTCTTTCCCGAGAGCCTCATCTCCTGAAAGTAAAGTGTACAGCAGCAATTAAAAAAGATCTACAAATATGACAAACGAATAAAGAATAAAATCGTCCGTGTAAATTGCTCTAGTCGCACTCACATGGCTGATATGTCAGTGCATATGATAATATTGTTCGTAGGGAGATGACCTACTTATGTATTCACCGTGAGGCAGAATCTAAAACAGTATTGGAATGGCATTTTATTTTTTATTTGCTCATTTATCATATAATATTCCTCTAGACGCTTCAATGTTTGTCAAGAAAATCTAAACCTTCCGTTCCTTTCAGCGAGTTTTGGTTAGGAGCTCTCTGTAGTTTGGCTAGGAAAGGTTTGACCGCAACCAAGCTTAACACTTTATTAAATGCGCAATATCGAGTTTTGGATTGGTTGCCATCTGATTCAGACTGTTTCATTGATTGAGAAATACCCACTAACACAAAACAAATCTGGTTTCTTTATTGAGTCAAAATAGTACCAATTATACATTTACATACGGACAATCGATGCATTGTGAACTGTGACCTCAATGCCAGTCTTCTCTTCCAACAGGAAAGAGGGGTTTACTTTTACCGTAGTAACCTAGTAATAGTATAATGATTGATAATGAATATCACTTTTTTTATTTGCACTACATAATCGGATTTACCTTGCCAGATATGCTATATTTCTCTTAAATTTTAGCGTAAACTAATTTAAAATAAATGTTTAATTCAAGTAAAAGTATGTAGTTTACCTTTTTGTTACGAAAACTTATAATTGAAGGATTATGTTGTGAATTTTCTATTTTTCTTCAGGATTCTCGCATATTTTCATACTTATTTTTGTTAATCTTTTTCAACCATTTGCATTATTGTAAAGAGTCTTATTTACTTGTTACTTTAACTCTTTCAAACAAACGACAAATCTTTAGCAGACAAATTTGAAAATGTATGAGCAATCATTATAGAAAATCTCTATAAATCTCTATAAATGAAAATACAAGAGAAAGTTAATGCAAGGCATCAATGTCGCCGGAAAAGACTGCATTAATTTATTTGTTAACGCACCTACATTCTTGACTTTCATTAGTCTAAACATACACATAATGTTTTCATTAAGGACTAATTCCGGGATTTTTGAAATTCTACATACAAATTTCAGGATTTCTTTTGGTCAGGATTTTGTATTTTTTGTATTTGTCAATAAAACCACAACAAATACAGTTTGCGATTTAAATTTACATGCAATAAAAAGCTATTTAACCCTTTCCATGTCTGAAGCAACAATGACATTTTTTAAACGTTTAAAACATTGAGAAAACAGTTAAATTGCTGAAGACATGAACTCCCTCCTTTTTAATAATAATTATTTCACAGATGTTAAAATTAATCCTTATATGTTTAAAAAGTAGACCACACTTGAAAAACCATATCAGCAAAATTGTTTATTTAAATCATTGATGCATACAAAATATGTATGGCGCATGGGAAATGCAAGTTGCGAGATAAATCTATTTAAAAGGTGGCAAGTATGAAATTAATTGGTTGCGAAAGACCAGATTTTCTTTATTTCTAACATTATTGTTTATCAGAGTTTGTTCTATTCTTTATTTCTAAAATTATTGTTTATCAGAGTTTGTTCTTTTCTTAATTTGTTTCAAGCCAAATAAACATTTAATATCACATATATTTAATAATTTAAGTGTGTAATATTAGCTATCTATCTGTAATATTAGGTGTTTGAGCATTCTCTCGAAATGTTGACTTCGTGTCAAGATCGAGTCGTTGTGACATCGAAGAAAGTGAAAAATCAGGCAAAGCTTTAGTGCATGTTTTATTCCACCGCATTCGAGAGAGAAAAAGGCATACTCTTCTTTCTCTTACAGTCGGCCCTTGCACTTGTTTCGTGACGTATAAGAAATCAATTTTTTGAGCAACATTTTTTGTCTGCATAACCCGTCAATGTCATGGAAGCGTTTTTCTAAGTTTAGATTTTTCTTCCGGTTACTTCCCTTTATATTTTGGCAATATGATACATTGTCATGAGGAGAAAGCGTTTTGACGTTCACGACCGATAAACAAGCATATATTTGAGACATATTTACAAAATAGTTCTTATTTTTATTTATGTTACCAGTTTATGTTGATACTTATCTAAAATAAAATAATATTTTAACCACTCGCTTCTTTATATCGAAATGCGCATGCGCGAAATTCGATGTTAAAGGTCACGAAACTAGGACACAATCGGATACTATATATATTCAGCTTAAAAACAGTTCCTATTTTAGATATACATGATTAACATTATTAAATGAATTATACACAAATCAAGACATCTCTTTGAACATGAAAATAACATTCAGTAATTTAAAATTGCTATTAAAAGGAGAATTCGACGTGATTTTTATCTCGATATTGACACACAGCAGTCTGCAGCAAGTATTATAGGGACTCTTTTCTCTTCGTAAATAACACAAAAAACATAAATCTAGTCAAAATAAAGAAACTACAAATACTTAAAACATCGGATTATCTATTTAATTTTAGATGTGTCATAACTAAGTGTTTTTAAACAAACACAATTGTAATATGTTCCAGACATTTAAATTTGTTTTTTTCTAATAATAACTCGCCCTCCCATGTCATTTCCGAATAGCTTTTAAAAAATAAGTCGCGGGCTTCTGCCCGGCGACTAATAATTATTGAATATAATTGAAAACATAGTAGCATAGGTCGTCTGCTGTAAAAGAGTCATAATTAAAGCGTCTGTATGTGGGAAAGGAATAATAAATAAAATGATATTAAACTGTTATGATCCATGTTTTGTTGCCCATCGACTTGTTACATATTTCCATTATACTAATGTATATAAGATAATTACTTCCGTTACGAATCGGAATAGTATTTACAAACAAGAGGGCCATGATGGCCCTGGAATCGCTCACCTAACATTTTTTTTTCACTTTAGCTATATAAGCCCCGCCCCCTGGCAGCCATAGTTTCCGACCAATCAACTTGGATTGAAGGAATCTGATAGAGGGTCACCCTAGGAACATTTCTACAAAATTATTTGAAAATCAGCCAGACACTTTTGGAGGAGAAGATGTTTTAAGTTTTCACTATAGCCATATAAGGCAAAATAGCCCTGCCCACTGGCGGCCATGTTTTTTTACCAATCAACATGGCTTGAAGGAATCTGAAAGTGGGTCATCTAAGGAACATTTCTACAAAATTATTTGAAAATCGGTGTCTGACACTTTCGGAGGAGAAGATTTTTTAAGTTTTCACTATAGCCATATGAGGCAAAATAGCCCCGCCCCCCTGGCGGCCATGTTTTTTGACCAATCAACATGGCTTGAAGGAATCTGATAGAGGGTCATCCAAGGAACATTTTTACAAAATTATTTGAAAATCAGCCAGACACTTTCGGAGGAGAAGATGTTTTAAGTTTTCACTTTGGCCATATAAGGCAAAATAGCCCTGCCCCCTGGCGGCCAAGTTTTTCGACCAATCAACATGGCTTGAAGGAATCTGATAGAGGGTCACCCGAGGAACATTTCGACAAAATTATTTAAAAATCGGCCCGACACTTATGGAGGAGAAGATTTTTTAAGTTTTCACTATAGCCATAAAAGGCAAAATAGCCCCGCCCCCTGGCGGCCATGTTTTTTGACCAATCAACATGGCTTGAAGGAATCTGATAGAGGGTCACCCAAGGAACATTTCTACAAAATTATTTGAAAATCGGCCTGACACTTTCGGAGGAGAAGATTTTTTAAGTTTTCACTATAGCCATATAAGGCAAAATAGCCCCGCCCCCCTGGCGGCCATGTTTTTCGACCAATCAACATGGCTTGAAGGAATCTGATAGAGGGTCATCTAAGGAACATTTCTACAAAATTATTTGAAAATCAGCCTGACACTTTCGGAGGAGAAGATTTTTTAAGTTTTCACTATAGCCATAAAAGGCAAAAGAGCCCCGCCTTGGCGGCCATGTTTTTCGACCAATCAACATGGCTTGAAGGAATCTGATAGAGGGTCACCCAAGGAACATTTCTACAAAATTATTTGAAAATCGGCCTGACACTTTCGGAGGAGAAGATTTTTTAAGTTTTCACTATAGCCATATAAGGCAAAATAGCCCCGCCCCCCTGGCGGCCATGTTTTTCGACCAATCAACATGGCTTGAAGGAATCTGATAGAGGGTCATCTAAGGAACATTTCTACAAAATTATTTGAAAATCTGCCAACCAGTTTGGGAGAAGAAGAATTTTGAAGTTTTTTTGGTTTCGTTGCCATGGAAACCAGAATTTTGCATGGAATTCAAAAATTTGAAGGAATTCTGGTGAGGTCATTGAGAGGATGCTTTCTGTGAAGGTTCATCCAAATTGACCCACTGGTTACTGAGGAGAAAAAGTTGACGCACGACGCACGACGCACGACGGACGCCGGACAAAAGGCGATCACAATAACTCACCTTGAGCAAAGCTCAGGTGAGCTAAAAAGGATAACACTCTATTTGACACATCTGCAGTAGACGATCTTTGAAAACTTTGTTGCAATAGGTGGAAATTGCTCACAATATTTGAATCTTAATTAAATAAGCATACTTTTATCGATAGAGAATTCCATATGTTTGCCTAGATAGTTTCAAAATAAGCTCATGCCCATGTTTTTGTATGTTGGATAGGATTCAAGTATGCTTTTGTTTGTATGCGATTAGAGGAATATGCTAACGTATTTAACTCGAGCGAAGACATACAACGTTTACTCGTTCAACATTTCTAGGACTAAGACATTGATACATAGATAAAAATCAAAGAATTCATTACAAGCGTTTACTGAATTAATTAGCTGTTTAAAACAATAGATAAAAGCTGGAATTTCCTCGGGGAATTCGTCACTTTGTTACCTCATAACCTCAAAGCGACTGATGGAGATAATTTAATGCAGTATATCTAGTATTGGATTGTTTAACCCGTAACGAGATCCAGTAAACATATGGCGAGTGTGTGAATTCATTGTGAGAACTTGGGAATTTGCTAGGAACGAGCAACCTCTCCTTGTTGCGCAATGTTGGTTTGTATCAGTTTATACTTCTAATATTATGAATATACTTTTCAGGTATGAATATACTTTTCAGATATGAATATACTTTTCAGGTATTATCACTGGTTGTTTTAAAGCAAACTTTAAAACACAACATGTTTATAGCAAATTAACACAATATATAAAACCGCACCGCCTGTGTGGTGTGATGGTCTATTACGGGCTATATTCATGTGTGATGTAATTTAAGTTTTTGAATTGGAGACTTTTGAAAATTTGACCTTTCGTGCAAAATGTAAGTGGGAATAGGGTTACCAAGCTTGACTTTGTTCTGGAAGGTTGCCTTAAGGGCTCTCCGCTTTTAAATGATCCTCTTTTGTTATAACACTTTTTAAAGCTGACAAGCAACTCTTTTCAGTTATATGTACATGCCACCTGGCATCATGGATAAAGTGTATTTGAGGGCTGGATTATGTTGATTTATATTTGTTACAATTAAATGTTGAATTATTTGGTAGTCTTTAACCTCTAATATACACAAATCCCTTGCATTGCTGGAAGACAAAACGAATAACGATGTAAAAAAAAGCGTGTGTTGAAAGCGTTCAAAGATTTCCCACTTTAATACATTCTCTAAGAATGTTTGTCAGATTGGCGAGTATTTCCATGTGTTTGGGGAAACCGAGCATTTAATATAGGCAACTTGACATCTCCGAGCAAACATTTAGATGAACTAGCTTGGGGCTTAAGACATTAGGACCGGAAATTAATGAGTACGAATGCCACGAGGGATGGACTGTCCAATGTATTATTGTCAAATAGACATATTTGGACCAAGGAGTTAGGATTGTTTTTACTAAACAATTCTAGCTCTGACCCTTTCCTAGACTTAACAAATGGTAATAATGGCTTTCATTCATTGGCGCTCAGGGTTATGGATTTACACCCTGACGTCATGATAAGTAGTACTGGTAACTTACCCAGGAAACGTCGTGACATAACTGAGCAATTGTTGAAAGCGACGTAAAAACATAATGCAAACAAACTTTTACCCATCCTCCCAAAAATAGGACGAATAAATGTACATGTGTAGAGAGTAAATTTTACAACGAGATATTTTCCATTCGTCCAATTTATTTATTACTCCAGCTCGGCCAACATTTCTTACGACGTTTGACAAAAGTCAAAAATGGGCATGTGAACGGGCCGCCGTGTTTTGACTGAACAATTTTTTATAAAACGGAATTAAACTCAAATCAATTATTTTATTAATAAAATTCACAGAGTAAAAAATGAATAAAAAATGGGGGAAATCCCCATTTTCTGGATGTTACATCTTTTTTTTTAAACTTATGTTTCGTCGTAGATTTAGGCATTATTCCTGACTGAGACTAGAAGATACAGTTGTTAAAATGTTGCAAATATGATTGCTCTGTCATTGCTGGATCATCTTGTTACTAGTACAAGAACAAATACGAAGAAAATGTTTAATAAAATTATCTGGTCAACTATGTCTTGATATATATTTGTTCATTCGTTAGATAGTATTTATTTGCATACATTATCGATTGTATTTGTCCACTGTTGCTTTCTTTCATTTTTAAAAAGAGACAACATAATCCAATCATGTCTAGACTAACAGTTTTTCTAATGGTTGTAATCTTGTATGTGTCTAGAGTCATTCGTCTCCCATGAACGAGCCAAAAGGTATATATGAGAAAGTAGCCAATTGCCTGCGAAGAATGTTGCGCGAAGTACAAGTGTCAGAAAGCAATGAAGCAACTGGGTTTATGAACTGGCCGGCAATCTGTTGAAAATGGTGTCTGTACCTTGTTGGTTTGGGTATTAAAGTTCATGTTATGTTATGTAATAACAAGAGGCCCATGAGGGCCTATGCTCTACTGGCATTGATCTGGCTTGATTCAAAAGGAACCAATATGTCATCAATATTCAAATACCATCTAAGTTTGGTGAAGATCAGATAGTAAATGGAAGCTCTATTGTGTTCACAAGCTGTATTATAGCAACTTTGACAATTTCAAGGGCCATAATCCAGCCATGCATGGGTAGATCTGGCCGTTTTTTAGAAATGAATCAAACTCTCATGGATATCTAACTACTGTATAAGTTTGATTGCTATACAATCAAAAATAAGGACTGTATCATGTTAATCCCTATTATAGCAATTTTGACAATTTCAAGGGCCATAATCCAGTCATGCATGAGGCGGATCTGGCTTGTTTTCGAAAGGAATCAAGCTCTCATGGATATCTAACTACTGTATAAGTTTGGTTGAGTGAAGACTGTATCGTGTTAACAAGAAATTGTTTACGGACGGACGGACGCACGCACGCACGGACGAATCGCCACGACATAAGCCCTTCTGGCCTTTGGCCAGTAGAGCTAAAAATCCTTTATAAAAACATGGATTTAAGCGGGGTTTTTTTCCGAGACTATTTGGTAATGCGGTAACCACAACTAATATATAGGTACGTATTCGTGTTAAACATATTCGTGATTCTAACATTGGTTCAGACGGATTCGAGGCTTCTGACATTTGTTTTAACAGATTCGTGGTTTCTGACATAGCTTTAGACAGATCGTGGTTTCAGACCCATACTAGACACATCAAATACTTCTCTTCACATGAATCGAAATATAATTATGCTACCGTATTCGATAGGCCTGCCTTTTCTTTAAACTCGTGTTAAAAACATGCTACTTTTAAGATATTCATTTGTCGTCTCAAACGTATATAGATATCACAAGCTATATATACATGGGCAGCATACACATACAACTACAGCTGATGCTATTAAACATTATTGAAGAATTCCAATAATTCTAAAGATGAGCTTGGCCTCGTGTGTCGCCTCTTTAATAGCGGTGGCAACAACACTAAAACGTTTTACATAGGAATAAAACAAACAAGGGCGACGAAAGTGCCTGTAGTCTAGAGGGTGAAACAAAATTGACACAAGAGTGTAATGGCAAAGTTTAAACTCTTTCACTGCCGAAAGTTGATTATTCCATGTTGACAATTGGACCACTCCGATTATTCGTCCAACAGTAAATTTGTCAAAATTTGATTTCTAAGTGGCAAACAATGCAGATTCCAATAGAGACAGCTCATTACGAGCTGTCTCATCTGCATCTGCATTGTTTGCAAAAGCCTTTCATTGCCTTTGGCAGCTAAGGAGTTAAACTATGTGTGGCTGATTCTGATTTAAATGACAATATGCAAATTAATAAACTTGACCTTGGTGCACACTAATTGGGTCAACTACACCTTGATGAATATTGACCTTTCAGCTCGTAGTCGCTTTAAGACGCATATGCAGTTTGAAAACATACGTATGTAGCAAAAGGAGAGATGCTCAAAATTAGCAATTTTTCAATTAGCTATAATGTTTCCAACTCTATTAAAATTATTATACTCTCACGTATAAAGAAGTTATATATTTTTCCTCCATGTGTTCGAAGTCGTCTGTTGGGAAGGGTTATAGAATGCTTATAATACATGTATGATCTGACACGTTTGTTATGTAATTTATTTATAATACTGAAAAGAGATATTCGATTCTAGTAGTTACGTTCAGGTTAGAGTATTCATATTTATACTGTGACTATTTATGTTGGTTTGAATTGTTGCGAATTGCACGAAGCACAACGTTCGCTTTGAACCGCGTTGACAACTATAACAATCAACAGTGCTTCTCTTCATACCTGCTGTTAGATCAATGCTCGATCACGCTCCGGATTAAATTATATCACGTTTAACCTTGACCTTAAATTCACGATAGAGCATTGATAGAAAGAAGTTATTATTACGATGAACTGAATGTAAATGCTTGGAAGATTTACAATTGTTTAATTGTTTAAAAATTGAAATTATTTAAAAAAGAATTATAATGTTGTATGAAATTAAATACATATTTCTTATGTGTTAGGTATTTCTTTAACATATGTTAGTATTCTCGATGATATTATAAATACTGGCCCCTATTTAAAACCAGCGAAAGGAGTCAATTTCGTTCTTAGACGGTTTCGCTCCACAGCGTTTCCTTGTTTTTGCTGCAATCCAGAGCATTGTTTGAACGTGTTGTCAATATATATTCACTTCATCCCTGCTGTTAGACCAATGTTCGATCACACACCAGATAATATGACATCTCGTTTAACCTTGACCTTAAATTCCCAGTGATGAAGTGCAAGGAGAAGTTATTATGATGAACTAAATGGAAATTTCTTGGACAATTTACAGATGCAATTTAAAGAAATGTTCTGATATATTTTTCTTATGATTTAAGTTTTTCTTTTACTTAGTTCTCGTATTTAGAATCATATCATAAATACTGGTCTCTATTTGGACCCAGCAAATGGAGTATATGTTTCACTATACCACGCTTCCCATTTCCTTTTGCTTCATTCTGGAGCAATGTTTGTTCTTTTAATCAATATAACTCCTCTTCCAACCTGATATTAGACCAATGATATTTACAACTCTACTTCATAACAAATACATACTGTACTGTTAACCTTTTTAATGCTGATTTTTTAAAAATTTGGCTTGATCAGCTATGTATTTGGAGTACATAGCCAATCTAAGGAATATCAAGATAAAAATGTGTGACAGTCGATGGTATAGAGCCTGGTGAAATGGCACGGATGTACCGGCTGCATTGGGTTGATACTGGTGACACGGGCTCCACAACATAAGTTTCAGCAGTCAAAGGGTTAAAGCAATTATCATGAAGTTATTTATTTCTAGAAATCCTTGAGTATAAACAAAATATTACTAGACAGTGACTTCTGTCATAATGAATATTAACAACTCATTAATGACAGCGTGGCAGTAACATGGCAATAATGGCTAAAAAAGCCGACTAATTTTCTATTTGTATTCAAGCACCGGTGCATTGGTAAATTGGTTATTCTTATCAAGATCGAGAATAGACATTGGCGCCAATACCATTGGTATCGTAGCAGTTATTTTACACATTTTACGTGGTAAGTATATTTATTTAAGATAATATGGTGTCGACATAATTGTTTCTGATTGAATATCATGGTTCAATGATGCAAATTGAATGCTGTAATATGTGGTATTAAACGAGGACCCTTACTTGCCCATATTGTTCATGATAAACGGCAACTTTTTTTTTGTCTTAAGAAATACACAAATGCAGTCAATTTGGGTCTATCTGCAATAGCATTTGTACCTGCCGTCTAGATTGAAATAAACAGCTCAAAGATAATGGGACAGAAATATGCGCATGAAATAAGTCTTAATCCTTTCCCACATGAAGTAGCATTTGCATCTGACGACTTTTGAAAACATTGATGAAATTGCTCATAATGAGCAAGTTTTTTAAACATTTTTTCAAGTTTATTAAATAATTAAACTTTTATATAAATTTTTGCCCAAGTCATCTGCTACATATTTGTTACTCGCGGAAATGGTTGAACTAATGTATGGTTGATGCGGTTAAAGCATCAAGGTAATGCTATCGAACGTGTTTTAAGTTTAAAATGGTTCTTTGTACGTGTAGCAGAGATATTCGTACATAATGTTAAACGACCCCATTTAACACCGAGTGTTAACACTCTTCTATAACAAATATTGGCATTTCACTAACACTTTCCCACATACAGATGCTTTCTGAAGCCGTTGCAGCAGGTGAATTATTAAATCATTGTGCCAAAAGGATTTTTTTTAAAACTCGATTCAATAAATTGAGATTTTACATAATATTGCCGAGATGTTTTCAATGTTATCTGCAGTAGATTTGTTGTATGTGGGAAATTGTTAAACCTTTTCATTTAACACTGCTCTATAACAGATATTGGCCAAACCGTCTTGGAATTCAACACAGCGGTACAATAACTATGAACACGTGATATCGGCTTCATCAATAATGAAAACCAACAGCTCCTTAAGGTATTAATGTAGCGATAAAGGTCGGCTAATTCATTGTTTGTATTCAATATTCGGAGCGTCGGTGGAATAATCAAGATGACGTAACGCGATTTGTGTGAAAACTGATGATATCGTCCATGTTGTTGTCGACATTCTTAACATAGTCTGTGTTTTCCGAAACATGCTCGATTTACTCAAAAAAAAAAAGGACCCGTCCAATTATAAAGACATACACGACAGCAGACGAAAATATATACAAGTGAGAGAGAACAATTATTATTGAATACGGTTAAAAACGGGGCAAAACGAAAATAAAATAATAACGTCAGTATGTAGGAAATGTTTAATACCGGCTGTGTTTTCCGAAAATGATTGATTTACTAAAAATTACGACCCGTTCAATTAGAAAGAAATTTAATCTTATACACGACACAACTGAAGCAGACGAAAATATATCCAAGTGGGAGTATACTTAACGAACAATTGTTCATAACGTCAGTATGTGGGAGAGGATTAACACCGGCTGTGTTTTTGAAACATGCTTGATTTACTCAAAACAAGCAAATTCAGAGAATCATGGTCCCCCGCCAGGGTCAAGGTCACAAGGTCAAAAAAATTGGTATTGATGGAAAGGGGTTGTCACAAGGAATACACATGTGAAATATGAAAGCAGTACCTATTACGGTTCAGAAGTTATGACCAAGGTTAAAGTTTTTGTGACAGCGTGACTGACTGACTGACGGACGGACTGACTGACGAATGAGAAATAATAGTCCCCAGCTTTCGCTAAAAGCGGGGGACAATTAGGACCCGTCTGATAATAAAGAAACCCTATCCCATACACGATAAATCTACAGCAAACAAAAACATATACAAGTGAGAGAACAATTATTGAATAGTTGAACACTTTGTTGCGATTTCTTTTTTTATATAATTTCCAATTTCTCATTCTGTCACAGTGTTTTCTATAGTCGTCTACTGAAGATGCGTTTGTATGTGGAAAAGGGTTAACAGAGGCTGTGTTTCCTGAAACGTGATTGAATACTCAAAAATTGAATCCGTCCAGATATCCCAAATCAGTCTTATTCTTGATGGATTAAATTACATACATCATTTCATCTTTGTGATTCATTTATTTTATAGATTTGAATCTTAAAGATTTTTTTTAACTGCGTCTTGCGATTTAGGGTCTAAGTTCATATAAGTAAAGTGCATTCTGTGCATCCGCACGTGGAATCCACCATGGCCGAGTGGTTTAGCCGCGGGAATTTGGAACCGGTGCACGGTTATTGTGAATTGCCCTTGAGACCGTGAAGAAGTGAACTATTGGGGCGATGTTATAACTGAACTAATGTTGAAAACAATTGTCTCACCGGTGCCTTCACCGTTCTGTCTACATGGAACTTAGTCATAGATGCATCTTTCGACAAACTACTAGAGCTGAATCCCCATTAGTCTTTCGATAATTCTCAACTATATAAGCAGGAGGTGATGGGTTCGATCAACGACTTGGTCATACTAATTACTTTAAAAATGACAATAGTGCCATCTCAGCTGTATGGGGTTAGCATTACGACTGACTCATTGGTCTTAGAATAAATTAACCAGTAGTTATGGCAACTTGCTTAGGAAACACCGTGACATAACTAAGTAATAATTTAAAGCTGCGTAAACCCCCATACCAAGAAACAAAACAAAACATGTATATGGTTCTGTTACGGAAAATTCATAAATCTCACAATCGCTAGGCACGGTTCATAACATTGTACACATATAAAGCAAATTGCGGTTGCTTACCACGATGCCTCCATTCCGGAGTCGTCCTTGGGGCCTTTACACACGCAAGGGGTGTCTGTATCATTTTGTAGATACAATTCTCTTCAAGAATACATACACATTGCTGCAGAAAGTAGCACAATGAGGAAGGAACGAAATCATCCTAGGAAGAATATGACCTAGAATCGCTGGTTCAAACTTATTCCGAGTAGAATAGGAAATTGTAAGGGACCAGGGTCCAATTCCACCAAATGATAAAATCGAGGGCTTGGCGTGAAATGATTGTAACTAAAATTGGTATTGTTTTACTAAGGTTAATCACCTCGCCTTAAAGTCTTTATAAGCTTTGACTCATTCTTCTGGTAAACAATGTAAGGTTCGGTGCCAAAGCTTCAAAGAGGTGGTGCTCGAAGAAGATCTTGCGATAACATGGTAAAGAATTGTCGATTTGAATGATGTGTTATCTTACATCCTACATACAGTGTTATTTGCAGTGATTATACTTTCATATTCAGAGAATTGCCCTTTTTACCTAGATGTTATGCAAAATCACCTGCTGGGTATATGTTTAAGTAGGACAGGTTTAAATTTAGTGCACGCACATTTTATTGAAGATCCAGTTACAAACTCGATTTGTGTTTTAAACATTATTACGATCGTGCAGTTGACTATACTATTGGCCTATCTCTCTGTGATAGTATTTTATTTCTAACTTACATTGTTGAACTCTTATATATTGTGTAGAAGACAGCCTTTATCTGTGATAAAAAATACCTAAGTGCAAGAGATTAGACGTCAGATATGATATTTTAACCTTATAAAGATAGACAATATGTTGTAGGCGTTATAACCTTTTGCCATGCTATTAACAAATCATGAAGCATTGTAGGCGTTATATGTTGTCTAAAATATAATTTCATAGCGATGCATCTAATGTTGTTAACCCTTTCCTACATACAGACGATTTCTCTGCCACCTCTGCAGGAGACGACTTTTGAAAACATTATGGCAACAGTAGCAATGTCTCCTTTTGCCACAATATTTTCAGCTCTATTCAATCATCATATTATCACTTATAGAGATTTTCCATATTTTTGCTTCGGCATTTTCAAGGTCGTCTAATGCAGTTTTGTTTGTTTGTGTTAAAATATCAATTTTGATTTTAATGAGTTAATTGATATATTGCACGATGTAACGTTTGATGGTCCATTAGATGTTAAAAAGAGATTTGGCCTCAAACCTGCTACATATAATTGACTTCTTTGATGAGGCCTTTAACACATTAAATGAAGAAACATTTTCATTCGTATACGATTAAATTAAGTACGTTTATTGTGTTATCAAGGAATCTAGTCCATTATACACTATGTGCAACCATATCAACATTATTATAACAAAGTCTCTAAATGCCTTTAATAAAAAATATAAAAAAAAACGCGCTGATTATTCATACGTCGCAGTACTTTCGGCATTTCAGCCTTCGTTTAGCGGCGTTTTACTCATTACATTATTATATATATTAACATTGAAATGTTGATTGGAATACTTTTGTTTACCTAATTGCGCGGGAGGAAACGTCAGATATCACAATTTATTCATATAAGGACAACATTGTTGTAGGCTAACCTTTTGTCATGCTATCAATAAATAATCAACACATCATGATGCATTGTAGGCGTTGGAATGTGCTTTAAATAGAATTTAGGAGTTGAATGTCGTGCATAAAATCATAAACACCAATTGTTTAAAGTCGTGTATAAAATGCTACGTTCGGCCCAGTGCGATTTGAATTAATGTGCGTTGAAACGACGTCAGTTGTATTGCAGACCTCATCTGCGAACTATAATAAAAATGCAAATAAATTACAGGCAATTAAGCAGAACTCTTAAAGTCAGTTCAATCGTCATATCGGCATTTTTAAAACTATTCCCTGGCTATAAATTCATCACTATTTGTGTGTGTGTGAGATACAATTTATCTTGTGCCTTGGTCATATGATATTATGTAGATTCTCTGTAACATTTCAAGACAATACATTTAGATAACATCTTACGCTGTTTGTAAATATAATGATATATATTTAATGTGAGTTCTCGCGTTAATTTGACGCTTTAACCTTCGGTAAATTGACTGTCACCGGTCTTGATAAAGTAGTTAAGAAAGCAATTTGTTATTATTGCCATATTCTTCCTTTTTATAATCACACATACATTTATACGAAATGATAAATTCCAAATATTGGTTTAAATGAGTGAATGGTAGTGATTTGAATTGTGGGGTGCAAAGGTTGACAATAAATAAGTTATTTGAGCCTCGTAAGACATAAAGGTACTAATATCGTTGCACCTATGGATTGAGTAATAGACAAAAGAGATTAGAGTATAACCGAGGAGGCTATACTTCTAAATTAGCTTCAGGTATTACAAGTAGAACATTTCCGAACGCGGACAGCGAATGCTGTGATATTCATGAGTATTCACATGATTTCCAGTTGTATTTGAGACTCCTAAGCTAAGAATAAGGTACTAGTGTTGTTGCACATCTGAAAGGAGCAATACACAACAGAGATTGGAATGGAACCGATGAGGCTATTACAGGTTAAACACTTCCAAAAGCGGACTGCGAATGCTGTAATATGCATGTGGGTATTCGCATGATTTCCATATTATTTATATGTAGCAGATGCATGACTGCACTTTAATTTATCATACCGAAATGAACTAGTACTTGTATTCATTTCGCAGTAACTTACCATCTTTGTCGAAGAAGTGAAGAAGTCGAAGGATAACGGAGTCGATGTTCATTTCTGCTGGAGGTCCGGAACGTTTGCCCCATGTGACTAGACCAGTCCATCGTCGTTTTCCCCACTTATCCATGTTAACCCAGTTTCGACTTCTGGCATTGCGCAATCGCTTTCTCCATGAGGAAAACTGGGACCAGCCTCTTTTATCTGCTGTAAGGCCACTTTCAATATATTCTGGCTCCCCAGAACTCCGTTTACCCCATGATGTGAAACCGGACCATTGGCGTTTAGATGGATCAAGTACAAGCTCGTCACCACGCTTTCCCCATGATGCAAATTGGTCCCATTTTCTTTTGTCAACACCGAACTCTGTGTCATCTCGTTTACCCCACGGGGCGAATGTGCTCCATTTATCTCCACGTTTGCCCCATGAATTGAAGTTTGACCACTTTCTTTTGTCTGCCTCCATGTTGTCAGTCAAATCCCGCTTTCCCCATGATGCAAACTTTGACCACTTTCGTTTGTCTGGTGTTTCGATTCCTTCGGTGTCACGTTTACCCCACGTTGTAAATTTATTCCACTTCCGTTTAACAGCATCTGTCAGGTCGTCATCTAAATCCCTCTTCCCCCATGAATTAAACTGTGACCATTTACGTTTGTCTATTTCATTTTCGTCAGACCGTTTCCCCCATGAATTAAAATTTGACCATTTTCGTTTTTCTGCTTCATTATCGTCTGACCGTTTTCCCCATGAATTAAAATTTGACCATTTTCGTTTTTCTGCTTCATTATCGTCTGACCGTTTTCCCCATGAATTAAAATTTGACCATTTTCGTTTTTCTGCTATATTTTCGTCAGATCGTTTCCCCCATGAATTAAAATTTGACCATTTTCGTTTTTCTGCTTCATTTTCGTCTGACCGTTTTCCCCATGAATTGAATTGTGCCCATTTTCGTTTATCCGTTTCGATATCCGATGTGCCAGGATCTCTCTTGCCCCATGAATTAAAATTTGACCATTTTCTTTTGTCAACATTTAAAGGACCTTGATACTGTTCTTTGCTCTTTTTATCCAGACCGCTTTCCGTATCAAGTTCGCCGTCGCCTCTCTTTCCCCAGGGTGTAAAACTAGACCACCCTTTATTTCCACTCCTTTGAGCAATGTTATTCGGGGAAAGCTCCTCATTTAAATCACTCCTCTTTCCCCAGCTATTAAAACGTTGCCACTTTCGCTTTTCCAAGGCATCGGGCCCGGTGGTTAAATAGCGTTTACCCCACGAGTTAAAACTACTAGACCAGTCACGTTTTGTATTTTCGGATTGTTCAGAGTTGAATTTGGATGGATCTGAAGACGACTCTACTAAAGTAGGTACATTGTCATCGAGTTTGTCGTTTTGTGTTTCTATTACACTGTCTAAACCAAAGTCCGGTTTGCACTCACATAACGTCACTGTAAACGCGTAAAGAATCCCGAAAAGGTACGTTGTTCCCAGGCACTTAGAAAGTGGAAGCATAGTCGTCGATCTGGAAAAAGATAGATAGATATATATATATTATTTAAGAAAAAATTGACAAATACCAGGGGCGTAGTTTTGCAATTATCAATGTGTAGGCTGTCTCGTGAGAAAATCAACATTGTGGACTCTGCGTAAAGTATCGACCCGGATCAGCATAAGCATGCCACACAGGCCTACCGGAGAGACACTTTTCGCCTCCTGTGGATTTTCTGTTTCAGGAATAATTACTCTATACATCTGTCCCCCTAAGACGGGATGTATCGGCCGGATCCGTCTGCGCGGCAGCGCAGGATGATCGGGTCGATACATTACGCAGATGTCTATCGCTGCAGCTGTATTTTGGGGCATTTTGAGAAAAAATGTGTAGGCACGTGCCTACAGTGCCTAAAGGGAGCTACGCCCCTGAATAAGCCCAACATACCTCATAAAAATAACACATTTTCTTTAACAAGGTGTAATAAATGTATAAAAACATGAGTAACATGTTAAAGAAAACGTGTCTTATTTCCGGTATCAACTGTGGCGTACGCTCAATGTCATTAAAGAGGTGAGTAAAAAATACTGTGATCCCGATCGCATGGCCCCAAACCAAGACAAAATCATTAACTTTGTTCAATAAAAGATACAATATACAATTAAAAAGTAAAAACAATTTCATTCAACGTACCGTATTCGATTTTCTAATGGAAATTACTAAAACATAATAGATTAGTGTTAAACATGTTTATATTTCAGAGTCTTTTAAACACAATGATGGACTTCCACTGTTTATATTTCAGTGTCTATTGAACACAATGATGGACTACCACTGTTTATAGTTCAGTGTCTTTTTAACACATTGATGGACTTTCACTGTGTATATGTCAGTGTCTATTGAATCCAATGATGGTCTTCCAGTGTCTACTGAACTACGTGATTTCATTCCACTGTTTATACTACAGCGATTATTGGACAGACTCATGGTCTTCAACCGTTTATATTTCAGTGTCCACTGAAACCAAACATGGCCTTCCACTGTTTATATTTCAGTGTCCACTGAACTCAGTGATGTCATTCCACTGTTTATACTACAGCGATTATTGGACACACTGTTGGTCTTCAACTGTTTATATTTCAGTGTCCACTGAAACCAAAGATGGCCTTCCACTGTTTATATTTCAGTGTCCACTGAAACCAAAGATGGCCTTCCACTGTTTATATTTCAGTGTCCACTGAACTCAGTAATTTCATTCCACTGTTTATACTACAGCGATTATTGAACACACTGTTGGTCTTTTATATTTCAGTGTCCACTGAAACCAAAAATGGCATTCCACTGTTGATGCAGAGGACGCACTGACCACAACCAAATTAGATTGCTCGTTCACTTTACTGTTATACATTGGCTAAGTGTGAGAAGTCTACGCATAATGTTGACAATACACTGGATAATTTGCCACATTTAGACATTTTTACTGCTGACGACTTTTGAAAAGATTGTAGCAAAAGAAGAAATTGCGTATGATGAGCATTATATGTTTTCCAACAAAGTTTTGGAATTCTTTTTTAATAACTATATTGTATTATTTATTGAGATTTTCTGTATTTCATGAAAGATGTTTTTCAAAGTCATCTGCTGCAGATATGTTGTTTGTGGGAAATGGTTGAGGTTGAGAATGTAGGCGTACTGCACATACGCTGGCAATATATTCATTCTGAAGGTCAACTTATCATCAACACTTTAAACCCTTTCCCACATACAACAATTCTGCAGCAGACGACAGCAAACACACAGCAAATGTAGGTACAATTACTGAAGAGAGTTGAACACCTTTTGTCACAGTGCTTTCAAAACTCGTCTGCTGCAGAGGCGTCAGAAAGCATCTATATGTGGGAAAGGGTTAAGCAGGGCGTATTCAAAACTTCATCACTTCTTACTCCTCTGTTACGGAAAAAGGAAAAAATCATAATCGATTAAATAACTGGGATTTAACACTATTTGTTTTAACAATTCTCCAATCTTATTCCGGCGGCCAGTTCAACTACCCATGTGTTTATTGTCGGTCTAACATCAGTACTCCAAACAACAGTCTTTCTAAGCAACTCGCTGTTGTTTAAACATAGACTGTTAGCCCATTGGTCGAAGATGAATGACGATTTGTCAAACGACGGCATGAATGGCCGAGCTGTATTTGGAATTACGTTAGTAAGACCTATTCGGCAGCAAATTGTGTTGCTCGCACAATGTAGACTCTGGTGAGACTGAGTCAACCACAAGATCTTCAAACACTTAACGCGACTTTAAATTTTGTAACTACGGCTTTTGACATTATACCCCGAGATACATAGTATATGGGTGCTATGTAGGAGTCACGCTTGTCGGTCGGTCGGTTTGTCGGTCCGTTGGTCTGTTGACATTTCTTGTGAACACTATTTCTCAGCAACCCTTCGTCAGAATTCAATATAACTTCACAAGAATGATTGATACCAAGCCTAGTTGTGCATATTGTTGGCGTGTTGCACTGGAATTATTTTTTAATGAGTTATGGCCCCTTGAATTTTCATACATATGTATATTGTCAGGCACCAGCTGGGGGTATTCATCACCTTCAGTGATAGTTCTAGTTTTAAAATTATATTACATCGCTGAATCAAAAAAGTTCAAAGAGTGTTAAGTCTTTCCAACCTCCAGCGCACATCCCCAGTAGACGACTTTTAAAATATCTAAAAGGTACAGTGGAACCTGGTCTTTGTTCAACTGTGGTCTTCATTTGCAGGATCATTTATGCAGAAATTGAGTTAATTGGAAACTAAAAGTATGGTCGCTACACTCAGGGAATTGATATCCCAATGTGGTCTTTAGCACAAGTGCGACTGTACATTATTTTGTGTTGAAAACATTGTGTTAAAAAGAGAAATTATGAGCCATATCTCATTTTGCCACAATGTCTGATGCAAATTTAGTATACATTCCTCTCCGCGCGAAGAAGGGTTAACAACACCAATCTTCCCAACAAATTGGGATAAAAGACTCAAATTGTGATAATTATATTGAGAGATAATGCTCTTTCTATCACTTTTGCCCTCTGAAAATAATTTTGTCATATTACGATGTCCTCTTGGATTATTTTTCCCGCTGTGGGCTAGAATATTAATTCTTGTCATTTTCTTCTACAGTGTGTATACACTATTACTTCTGCAGAAATGTCAGCTGTCTCGTTCTGTGGTTTGAGGAAGGTTTATAGTCCACCAAACTCCCAGTAATATAGTACTTTCTGCTCGAAAAGGCGTCATGTGGGACGAATTTCATACAATACACCCTTTCCCTCATACAATAGATATGTAGCAGACGACTTTGAGGGCATATTTTTTTTATCGAACAGAGTTGAAACCATTGTGGTAAATGGATTATTTGATCGTTATGAGCAAATTGTCCTTTTGTCACAATGTTTTCAAAATGCATCTGCAGTTGGAAAAGAATTTACCATTTCTCACATACATGTACATTACATATGCAGAAGTTTGTTGGTTTGTATGGTGTTTTTACGCCGCCAGGGGCGTAGCTCCCTTTAGGCACTGTAGGCACGTGCCTACACATTTTTTCTCAAAATGCCCTAAAATGCAGCTGCGGCGATGGACATCTGCGTAATGTATCGACCAGACAGCCTGCGTTGTCCGCGCAGACTGATCCGGCCGACACATTCCGTCTTAGGGGGATAGATGTATAGAGTAGTTATTCCTGAAACAGAAAATCCACAGGAGGCGAAAACTGTCTATCCGGGTAGGCCTGTGTGGCATGTTTAGGTTGATCCGGGTCGATACTTTACGAAGAGTCCACAATGTTGATTTTCTCACGAGACGGCCTACACATTGATTATTGCAAAGCTACGCCCCTGGCCGCTTTTATCAATTTATCCATTTTATAACGGCGTTTACTCGGTAAGTTACCCGTACTACTTGTACGTTTATTCCGACACTAGCGAGTCAGTCGTAATGCTTACCCTACATTTCTTATTGCCAATGAGCGAAAGCCAAGAAGACTGCAGCAGAAGACTTCGAAAACATTGATGCAAAAGATAGGGAAACTCTATAAATGAAAGAACATTTATTGAATAAAGTTGAAAACATTATGGCTAAACGAGAAATTTCTCATTATGAATTTCTTTACCACAATGTCTTCAAAAAGTCGTCTTAAGAGACGCCAGAAAGTTTCTATATGTAGGAAAGGGTTAAACAACTTTTGTTTTGTAGAACATTGGTAATGTAGTAGTACCTGAAATGCTTACTTGACATTTACCCATTTCCCATTTGCAGACGCATGTGTACGCCCCTACGTCATACGACTTTTGGAAACAATAATGAACACGAGAAACTACCCATGTTTGCGTAATTTAAACCTTTGATAACATTCTTTCAACTCTTATCAATATAACTTTGTATATTATGTGTTCCAAAGGGAAGAAAGTCAGTAAAACACTTTATATCATTAACAAAAAAACTCTTTAATAATCGAATTTTCGACCTCTTGGTCTTTACCAAGGAATTTATTTAATTTTTATAAAGACCTAGTGGTCGAACAATTCGATTATTAAAGAGTTCTTTTTTATTTTGCCAAGATTTGTTTGATATCATCTACTGTAAATGTGATGTAGATCCCTCATTTACATATAGATTACAATACATTTAATCAAATACATTTCTTTGCCTCCGTTAGGGAGTTCATATAAGTCGTATATACCCACTAAAGTTTTAAACAATATTTTAAAAAACCCGCACAAACTTACAAAAACATAATATATAATTAAATGAAGACTAGAAAAATCTGTCTCAAATGCCATTATTTGCGCGCCAGATTACGGATTCATAAAAGGTCCAAATTACGATAATAATTCTGACTAGTAATGCTTTTTCTATCACGTTTGCCCTCTGACGGTAATTTTGTCATTTTGGTCTATCTTACAGATGGATTGTGCTAAAGGCTAGAAATTATTCCCCGCCATTTCCGTCCGTAATTTACCTGCGAGAAGCGCCCTTCAATGAGGGGGGCCTTGTTTGTTGCAATTTGCACACAGTGACGACTCATGAGCCCGCGCCTATGTGCCGTCTCGCCGCAGCTTTAACTGTGCGCCGGGCAGTCATGGAACGAGTGCCTTAGGGCAAGGCACATGTTCTAGAACTGTTTTGTTTACCCAGGGGATGATGAATAAGTGTGAACTGTCGGCGTGATATAACAGAAATGATATTGAAATTAGAAAAACAGAGTATAACTCCAATAATACAAAATAACTATCCACCTGTATTTAGATAAACAATAAACATGTTGTATCTTTTGTCAAACGTCTTGGATAACAACTCTTCCAACTTTAGTCCCTTACCCATATATGATGTACTTACGTTCGAACATCCCGAACTGGCTCCGTGACTTCCGTATGAAGACGTAAAAGATCGATATAGTTTGAGGGCTTGTCTTTCGTTTACATTTAGGAAATGACCGCCGAATCCACGAACAATACCGATCTCTTACGAATCGCTGAGTCTAAATACTGTTTATAGATGCCGAAGTCATTCGGAAACCGCCGAGGCCATTCGGTTTGTTCTAACGTTTAACGCTTTCCCTCATATAGACGCTTTCTGAAAACATAGTGACAAAAGAAGAAATCGCACAAAAAAAACCGTGCAATTTCTCCCTTTGCCACAATGTTTTCCACTTTTTGTCATAAGTTTTTCATTCAATTATGGAGATTTTCTATTTTTTGACAAAATACGTTCAAAGTCGTCTGCTGCAGAATTGCCGTATGAGGGAAAGGGTTAACAGACATGTAATAAGACAACCTTTCGGTGATGCGTGCCATGTCTATTAACTATAGAAATAAATATACCGATAAAGACTTGATTTCCACGAATAGCCAGTGTGATTGAATTTGATCATATTATCTTCCAACTCAGTGAAAGGTTGCGGCTAACTACATGTATGTGGTTTCGTCTCTAGAGTGGGATTTTTGGGAAAAAACCCGGAAAATGTCTATAAATGAAGGTATACTTACTGAAAAAAAAAGAAAAAAATTGTGGCAATGTTTTCAAATGTTGTCTGCTGCAGAGGCGTCAGAAAGCGTCTATATATGAGAACAACGAACATTCGTGCGAATGCTAGCCAAATTGAACCAATGAAACTCACAGCGTCTGACTGGCAGGTATGATAGATCTTTCTAAATACGCCCATAGATTTGCTCGCCGACCGGGTCATTCCAAATACTGTTTAACCCTTTCCTACATACACATAATCTCCAGCGGACGACCTAACATTGAACAAATATATGCAAATGTGTGGGAATAATCTATAAATGAAAGTAAAATTACTGAATAAAATTAAAAACATTGAAGCAAAAGGAGAAAATGCTCATCCACAGAATTTTCCCCGTCTACCACAAAGTCTTCAAGAGTCGTCTGTTGCAGAGACGTCAGAAAGCGTCTGCTGCAGAGACGTCAGAAAGCGTCTGTTGCAGAGACTTCAGAAAGCGTCTGTATCTAATCTGGAAAAGGGTTAATCCTTTTCGCTGCCAACGGCCATTAAAGGCTTGTGTAAACAAGCTTTCGTAAACTGTCTTTCCTGAAATCTGCATTGTTTGCCATTTAGACATTACAATTTTACCATTTCCTGTTGGACGAACAATGGAGTGATCCAATTTACAACATGGAAGAGTCGACTTCTGGTATCTATGGCAATTCCATGTTTTATAAAATTTAAATCGATACATCGTTAGTATCGTTGATAGCGACTTTAGTAAAAAATCTCACCAACATTCTTTTTATCCGACTTTCATATTCATTAGACATGCTGCAAATGTTATACATGGTGACCAATGAGGAAAGAAGCCACAATGCGTTTAAATGACGTCTGTATGAGGAAAAGGGGTGAATTAATAATATAAAACACATTATATGTAAACAACTGAAAATTGAACAGAAACCCGTGAAATTGTAAAAATCTTAAGACGATATAGTAAAGCATTAACATCCAGTAAAATACACTGAATGGAGGGCAGCAATTTGATGGTGAAGTATTTCGTAACGAGAAACTGTAATCGCGTACATAATCTGTATTAATGGCAGACCTATATGGTATTGGCTATTGTTTATTGGCTTAGATAGCGGTTCCCTGATCAAACCACTCGGTCCTCTAGTTGGTTTCTGGTTATTTCGTTTAACCCTTTCCCTCATATAGATGCTTTCTGACGCTTCTGCTGCAGACGGCTATTTGAAAACATAGTGACACAAGAAGAAATTAAACAAAACGTGTAATTTCTCCATTTGCCACAATGTTTTCAACTTTAAGTCATAGGTTATCCATTCAATTATAGAGATTTTCTACTTTTTTACAAAATATGTTCGAAGTCGTCTGCTGCAGAATTGTCGTTTGAGGGAAAGGGTTAACCCCTTTCCTGACGAATGTCTTACACACGCTTGTAACCTTTGCTCATGTAACAGTACAACACATTTGCAGCAGACAACTTTGAAATCATCCGGACGAAACATATGGAAACTGTATTTAATTATTTTGATGCCAAAGGCAATTAAAGGATTTTGCAAACAATGCAGATTCAGGTGAGACAGCATCTTAGACATTACATTTTACTAAATTTCCTGTCTGACGAAAACTGGAATTGTTCAAATTTCAACACAGCCGAGTCAATTTTGTGAAATTCGGACGTGAACTAGTTAAATGTAATTATTATTATTGCACATACTTAAAAGTCGTCTGCTGTACGTACGTTTTCACGCGGCCTGTGTTGTGTTTTATAGTTCTCACACATATTGTGTAATGGCGTATATAACATGTTATTATTTTGAATACGGAGGACAAATCAAAAGTCGAACTTAATCCTGTTTAACTCGTTCCAAACTTGCCTTGGGAAGATTGTTGTGTGGAGTACTGGTGTGAAAAAACCAGGAAATGCATGAGTAGGTGAACTGGCCGCCGTGATATAACTGCGAAATTGTTAAAAACGGAGTTAAACCCCAATCAATCAACCGATATACAACAAATACAGACGTAAAATATCTGAGCAAAAATATGAAAAACTACTATAAATGAATGCTAGATATATAAATAGAGTTGATTTTTTTTGGGGCAAATAGACACATTGCTCTTCATAAGCATTTTTGCTTTGGCCACACTTTTTTAAAAAATAGTCTGCTGCAGAGACGTCAGATAACGTCTGTATGACGGCACGGGTTGACCTGATATTTGTTTTACTTCAATTTGGTTGTTACGTTTTGCCTTATACTGTAATGGTCTTCTGTTAACCCTTTCCCTCATAAATACGTTTTCTGACGCCTCTGCAGCAGACGGCTTTTTGAAAACATATTGACAAACGAAGAAATTGCACAAAACGTGCAATTTCTCCTTTTGCCACAATGTTTTCCACTTCTTGTCATAGGTTATCCATTTAATTATGGAGATTTTCTATGTTTTGACAAAATATGTTCAAAGTCGTCTGCTGCAGAATTGTCGTATGTGGGAAAGGGTTAATAAGGTTAATAACACAACTATTACTAAGTGAACAAAGCGAACAAGTTGTTATCTGTATTCCTTCTGTACATTAAACTGGTGCCATCACATGACTTGTTTCAGTCAATGAGTTCTAAAATTGGATCCTACACAAACCCATCTTTAAACACAGATACCTTTCCTGAATGGCGTGGCATCTGCAATCAGAATTGGTCCGTAGAAGACAGTAAACAACGCGAAAGTAAACAACTTCAGAAACCGACACCATATTTTGCTGAATGACATATCATTAACACTTAAACAATCAGACAAAATCCCCCCCCCCCCCCCCCCAAAAAAAGGACAACATAAAACATATATATATTCGCTCCGTTTACTAGTTCAAGAAAAAAGACAGGGTGAGCTATGTGTCATTGCATGCTATGACAAATAAATCTGGAAATGTACAGTAAAGACAAAACGTCATCACAAAACTAAATTAGATCCCGAGGAATTCATTTCAAACATGTTTGTTTATGTCTTCTTACACTATTTATATGAGCCATTCCTAGAGGAAACCAATTACACCTATATCAGTCTCCGCCTTCCGCGCAGGCTTATCCGGGTCGACACTTTCGTCTCCGGTGGATACGGGTATAGAGTAATGATTCCGGACTCAGAAAAACGCAGAATTAGCATGATCGTCATGCTTATGCGGATCCGAGTCGATACTTTACGCAGAGTCCACAACATTTGTTTCTTTTCGTGAAGCGGCTCATATGCTTTCATAATCGAATGTAGTTAATGAAATGAAGCTGCGTCATTTGAAAATCGATATTCGGTTCGGCGTGGCCAGTGATGTTCCAGATCAACATACGCATCGGCTCAGTAGAAACGGTAACTTCCCATTTCGTCTAATCCCATTTCGTCTACAGTTTTTTGTCCCATTTCGTCTACACCCTTATTCCCATTTGGTCTACTGTTCATAAAATTAATATAAATAGCTATATTTCTACTGAGATTGACATCTCATCTTACATTGACCATCCTTAAAGCATTTTTGCCTAACATATAAACATTTTAGCTCCAGATCAGTTGAATTGAGCAGACATTTGTAGCACAAGAAATAATGACTATAAATAGTAGACATTTACTAAAGTTCAAATGGGAGGAGACAGTCAGTTTTGTATATTTAACATTTTATGTGTTTATGGCTCAGCGTTGAAGATATTTAGCATACAATGCTTTACATATATTATCTTGTATTTAGCATGAATGCTATGAGTCCCTTAAAGTAATTGTGACATTTCAATATAATCAGATAACAAATCAAAGGTCATGTGCCTTCGAACTTTGCAAACAGAGAGAAGATTCAGGTTGCCTGCTTCATTTAAGATGCGACAGGTCTAACACGATTAATTGTTGATAATTGTCCAATCAGTTAGTTTGTTTTGGTCTATTTTTTTTTCAAACATAGAACGATAAAATAACACAATTTAAAATGCAAAGATGCTCTGGTATGGGTCCACAATGTATGTATAACCCACATATTTTAAACAAAAGATGTCTTATTGTATAAGCGTGTTAGCAACTTATTTAGGGACTGTCTGTCACCTTAATCTAAGTGTAGACGAAATGGTACCGGGGTGTAGACGGAGTGTAGACGAAATGGGACAAAGTGCAACAATTGTAGACGAATTGGGATTAGACGAAATGGGCACAAATCTTAGAAACTGTGTATTTTCCGATCTCAATCAAATCCTAGAGAGATTCTGAAAATATCCGAAGAACGGTGAACTATGATGCTATTTCATATTAGCCTTGTTATTTTAACCATTTCCAACATGCAACAAATCGGCAGCAGAAGACTTCGAAAAACATCTAGTCAAAATATGATAACTCTCTATAAATAAAATACAAATTATTGAATAAATTAGAAATGAGCAGCTTCTCCTTTTGCCACAATGTTCTCAATAATCGTCTGCTGCAAAGGCATCATAACGTGTCTGTATTTTTGGGCAAGGGTTATACGTATGGATGGGACCGAGTACCGGTTATCAAAATAGTGTATATCTTGGTTCGCCTGCGCTGCATGCTTAGGCTGATTCGGGTCTATACTTTACGCAGAGTCCACAATGTTGGTTTTCTCGTGGAACGGCTCAAACAATTTACTCTACCTTCGGATGTTTTTTTAATCTTATTCCAGATACAGACTTTTTTGCGTGAAGTAACACCGTGATATTTAACTAGAATAATATAAATCGGCGTTAAAAATCACACAACAAACACCATAAAACGTGCGTAAAAGAGATTAAAACAGCATTTGTTTGACAGTTTATTTAACGACCAATTTAGAGGTCTATGTGTTAATAGCTTGTTTTCCCGACATCAAGTTGAATTATTATGATTAAATTGGTTAGCATGATTTCAGTTACGCACGAATTCCACGTCTCTTGTCTAGTCGAAGAGTTTTACTTGGTCACGCGAAATCGATTGGTAGTATTTGAGAGGCGCGAAATGAAAACAAAATGTAAAATGTAGATTGTGACCAGCTTACAATACAATCAAACCTGTGTTTAAAGACCACCCATGGGAAGAGAACAATATGGCCTTTCTTGGCAGGTGATCTTTAATTGCAGGATCATGTATGCACAAAATTATTAAATCTACAAAAGTGCGATTGCTATAGACAGGGAAGTGCAATACAAAGGTGATCTTTAGCACAGGTTTGACTGTATATATTATAATTATATTGTACAGATTCATTAACCGCATAATCGGAAAGTATTATTCGGTTCACTGCTCTCGAACAATACATAGTTCCCATATACTATACTATGAATTATCTCCCGTGTCGGCCATTTTGATAGGCAAATATTATGAGCATAAATAGAGTATATTTAAAAAATGTGATAATTAGGAATTACCAAGGAATTTGAGTTTGATGCCTTTGTATAATCTTATTATATCCATTATTCTTGATTATATTATTTTTGCACATGCAACAGTTTAATTATATTTGATATTTCTCTATACAACATACCGTAAATTTGGCTATCTAAATGGGAGGAAAATATTGTAGTTATTGAAGTGAATGTGCGATGATATGTTTTTAAAAAAGCCCTGGGAAATACGAACATTCACCAAGGTAGTACTTGGTCTACCTTTAACATCTCATTTGTCGGAACACTTGAAGGATATATTTTGGTAATTTGCCGTCCCCTGTCAATAAGTCAAAGCAAAGCTTATAGGCAGACGATACAGTCAGACTTACCGACGGACCAACGATGGAGTAGAAGCCGCCACGGTAGGCGACAGAAAAAACAGAATATTCCGAAGTGGACGAATTTTTCCTTTAATGAAAAGGTACTTATGCCATCATTGTAAATTCCGACATACTAAATTTAAAGGAAATATTGTATCATTTACCAAGCGAATGTGTGATCTCTGCAGATGAGTCAAACCATGACTGATATACAGAAAATCAGACAGACAGACGGACAGACGGCGGAGAATCGATTATTATTTGGTGCCCTGCATAAGCAGGCGACAGAAGTTGAAGACTATTACCTCCACTGGTGAAGGTACTAATACTATAAGTGTAAATTCATTCCGATAACACGCAGCAACTTCGCTCAAATGGATGAGACACCTAACTAATACCAGTGGATTAAAGCAGACAAGTTGAACACCTCCCAAAGGGAACCAATTAAGGAGTCCTTTGTTCACATTTGTCTCGCAATTATAGCCGATTTAAGATCACCACCTTTGGCGTTGAACTCTTTCAGCGCCGAATTGTTTAAAGGAGACTCTTCCATGTTAAAAATCGGGCTTCTCCATTTCCAATTTCACAAAGGTTTCGGAATATTTTGATAACTAAAAAGCAAACACCTCAATATTTCAATATTGCCAATGGCGCTGAAAGAGTTAACATGTTTTAACAAGAGTTGTCGGAGGACAATATAGCTCGCCTATCAGGCCCATCGTCTATCAGGGCCTACTTCAGAACAGTTATAGCATTGGTAAAAGTCCAAAATCCCAAAGTGGAATAATTCAGTTGAAATTGAATTTACAAAAGAAAGAAAACTGTTTAATAGGACCAGCATAAATTATATAGTTTCTGAGAAAGGCATTGAATGCCTAACTATAACCCAAAATTCCCAGTCTTGCACACAAAGGTTTGACCAAAAATGGGCACAATTCAGTCAAAATATATTAAGGTATGACCCTGAATAAGTGTGTGAAGTTTCAAAGCAACAGCATACACAGTGTCTGATAAAATGCCTTGCACGCAAAGGTTGACCAAAATTCTAAGTCCAAAAAGGGGCACAATTCAGTAAAAATCCATTCTAGAGTTATGGGACTTGACATACAAGGTCATCTAATGACCCTGAATAAGTGTGTGGAGTTTCAAAGCAACAGTTTACACAGTGTCTGAGACAAGGCCTTGCACCCAAAGGTTTGACCAAAATTCTAAGGCTTTACCAAGCTGGCAACGCGTACGCCAACGCCAACGCCACAGCAACGCCGGGGTGATTACATAAGCTCCCCTATTTCTTCGAATAGGCGAGCTAAAAAGGCGTTTTCAGCTGTTTAATTCTCTCGCACGACATTGTTCACAAAACACAATGTTTTCAACTTTATTCAATAATTTCCCTTCTAAATGCCTTCAACGTTGTCTGCTGGAGATTGGTTGTATGTTGAAAGTGTGTGTGTGGGGGGGAGGGGGGGGGGGAGATAAAATCACACTTTTGACATGTTTTAAAAAGACGCGTTCAGCTGTTTAATTATCACACCAGACATCAGACATAATTCACAAGGGACGACGGCAAACACACACAACACTCTTTAACCAGCGAATAAACTGTAAAAACCTCGTCTATAGGCCTAATGGCATTTTAGAGTTCGTTTGTCACTACGAGACATCATGTATATGGTGACGCCATCAGACGGCTTTTGAAAACACATAGAAATTACTCGAATCGACAGAGAAAATATTCTTTCCCAACACTGTCATGAGGTTGTGAAAAGATATTTCCCATATTCAAAAGGTTATACATTTTCCGCGAAATGATTACCTAGTTAATGACTCTTAAAATAACACAATACTGTTATCATGTTATTTGACGTTTTGCACACGGACGCCAATAATAATATATAGTCAAATGTGGATGGTATATAATCTTTGAAGTTGCAGCAGACGAAATAAGTACTGATTATATCATTAAACACTTGTCCACTTACAGCAAAACAGCAGCAGACGACTTTGAATACATCTGGGCAGAAATATAGAAGGTATCTGTAACTGAAGGTGTAATTGCAAACATGAGTTGAACAAACTGTAGCAAAAAGGGAAATTGCTACGACATTTTGCCACGAAATTGTCAAAAGGCGTCAGAAAGCGTCTGTATGTTTGAAGACACACGGACATTGGGTTTTGTATTGCGTAGCGCATCGTCTGAACCATGGGCATATAGTGTCCGGTATTACTCATTTCATTATAGATGGGAAAGGGTTAAAGCCATGTTATGTTGATTTGTTGTATGTGAGAACGGCGTACAATTACTTATATTACTTATTATTAACTCTATAAAACGACATAGAACTTTACTTACACATGCTCGTAAAGCACGTCATAAACTTGTCAGATGTTCAATGATGTCCAATTAACTCTTTTAGAAATATTTCACTTACTTCATTGTATGTGGGAAACGGTTAAAGTCATGTGCTGTTGATTTGTTGTATGTGAGAAAGACGTACAGTTACTTATTATTTGTATAAAACGACATAGACCTATACTTACAGATGTTCGTACGGCGCGTCAGAAACATGTCAGTTGTTCTTTGGTATCCAATGAACTCGTTTAGTAATATTTCATAAAATATGGCAAAGTGACACTGTTTACATGGACGATAATGAGGGCGTACCCTCCAGGGAGACGGCTACATGATCTTTAAATTAACCTGTCCAGTTTGACATATGACTTTTTGAGGCGGTAATTGTCTAAATTAATGTTTTAATGTTAATGTTTCACAAATGGGAGATCAAAGCGCTGTTAAAATCCTTAATTCTCAGGCGTTTTGATAATAAAGCATTTTTATCTTGTTATGGTTACAATTTAACTTTACAAAAAAAAATGTAATTAACAGAAAACTTCATAGGTATGACAGATGAGCGATTATAATGGTTAAATGGATAATGCATACGATGCACGACAGTGGTTCTTTGAAGAGTGTTCACTAAATGGGTTCTGATACTGAAAAGCGGGGGATATGAATTCGAGTATTGTGCTAATAATAATCATGTAAAGAGTCGAAACAAATTCATACGAAGTGGAATGTAGTATCTTTATGAAGAGGAATAGGTGGCCCCAATACGAACTCGCACCAGACTCATCTAGCTTAACCTTTTTCCCAGATTCATGTCTTCAGCAGACGACTTTGAAAACATTAAGTCAAAAGTATGGAAACTTTCTAGAATTATAATAATAAGCTTTGAATTAAGAGTATGAGCAATGCCTCTCATTGCCACAACGTTTTCAAATAATGTCTGCTCTATACGCATCAGAAAGCAAGGTTTAACCCTTTCCCTCATACAACACTTCTGCAGCAGACGACTTTGAAAGTATTTTGTCAAAACATAGAACATCTCCATAATTGAATGGATAACCTATGACAAAAAGTGGAAAACATTGTGGCAAAAGGAGAAATTGCCCGTTTTGTGCAATTTCTTCTTTTGTCACTATGTTTTCAATTATGGAGATTTTCTATGTTTTGACAAAATACGTTCAAAGTCGTCTGCTACAGAATTGTCGTATGAGGAAAAGGGCTAACAGCAGCAGCACATTTAGATGTGTGATAAGACGGGTGATTATACGATACGTTTGATAAATTCTATTGAAAGCAACATTCTCTCCCCTGAGACCAATCATAAATTCTAACACGACAGATAAACTACTTTGTTACAGGAATATTTCTAATTTATATGTAACCTAATGAAGTATATCTACCACAGTCACTGCTTTATGCCATTTTTTCCCGCTTATTAATTAGTTTTAAAGTTATCACATTATTGCTATAAATATTATAAAATTCCCTATGAAGATACGAGAATTTAAAGACCCACAAGGGGCAATTTCTGTATTAATATAAAATGAAATTGCAGAAACTTATTTATTCACTTGCATCGTTTTTAACATTATGATCCGTTCCACGAGAATACAAACAGTATGGACTCTGCGTAAAGTATCGACCCGGATCAGCCTAAGCATGCCGCACAGGCTAATCCGGGCAGACACTTTTCGCCTCCTGTGGATTTTCTATTTCAGGAATCTTTACTCTATAGTTCTATCCCCCGGAGACGGAATGTGTCGGTCCAGACTAGCCTGCGCGGACTGCGCAGGCTGATCTGGGTCGATACATTACGCAGAGTCAATAATGTTGGTTTCTCATGGAACGGCTCATATATTTTATTGAATGTTCCCCGAGCTTTACTTTCTTCAGAGAATTTCAAAAAAATACTTTTTCTAGGAAACAATAGCTATAGAGCACTCCCGATAACTCGAACATATCGCTTAACTCGAACATATCACTTAACTCGAACTGTAACGGATCTGTTTTCTCGATGTGATTTTATAACTGGCTTGCTTATCATAATAAAACACCTAAGCATAAATGAATTACGAATGTGAAAGTACACAAGTGAATTTAATTTAGCCTAAATCAATGGATCAACAGAACTCGTTGATAACTCGAAGTAAGTATTGGTCCCGTTCGAGTTCGTTCGAGTTTACTGTACTTTGAGAGTGTATGTATGTGTAGTATGATTGGTTATAGATCATCGGTGCTCGGATTTATATAGCAAATTGAATGCCGACTTGGAATACCGCGCTCGGCCATCGGTGTTCGAATTTATATAGCAAATCGAATGCCGACTTGGAATACCGAGCTCGGCCATCGGTGTTCGAATTTATATAGCAAATCGAATGCCGACTTGGAATAACCGAGCTCGGCCATCGGTGTTCGAATTTATATAGCAAATTGAATGCCGACTTGGAATACAGAGCTCGGCCATCGGTGTTCGGATTTATATAGCAAATTGAATGCCGACTTGGAATACAGAGCTCGGCCATCGGTGTATGCATTTATTAAGCAAACCGAATGCCAACTTGGAAAACCATGCTCGGCCATCAGTGATCGAATGTATATAGTAAACGGAATATTGATTTGGAATACGCCGCTTTCAACAAGTGTTTAAGTTTAGTCGTAACGGTTGATCTAATTGATTGTTTGTTGTTTTACGCCGCTTTCAACATTCCCCCACCCCCCCACCCCCAGTTATTTTACGGCGTTCCCTGGGTAAAGTTGCCAGTCCTACTGGTCCATTTATCCTGACACCAGCCAGTCAGTATTAATGCTAACCCCGCAACCCTGAGCAGCCATTACTACCATTTTTAAAATACTTGACTTTGAAATATTCAGCAACGATACGTTACATACATAACGTTTTTGGATAAAACATACACATGCTTAAAAGGAACATTCAATTTATAACAAAGACATGAATTTTGTTAAGGGAAAACAAGGAAACATACTCTTTCCGATGGGCGAATACATAATATTTGTAATGTATCAATTCCATCTTTGATATTTTCCGATGGGAATAAATAGTTGTCTGCTTTGCGCCCACAGTTCATTAATTCCGGCGCCGCGATTTTGTTCAATGCTTTGATAACATCACTTTCGAAGTGTCTGTCATAAGCTTCGTTTAGATAACCATTTTTCTTCTTGGTCGTTGTACATTCAACCTTTATTGAACACAGACAAGTTGTTGTCTGTACATAACGAGAGCACCACGGAGTGAACGTCAACTCTCGTCTGTTTTTTCTAAGTCAGGGGCGTTTCTTTGCAATAATCAATGTGTAGGCCGTCTCTTGAGAAAATCAACACTGTGGACTCTGCGTAAAGTATCGACCCGGATCAGCCTAAGCATGCCACACAGGCCTACCCGGATAGACATTGTTCGCCTCCTGTGTATTTTCTGTTCAGGAATAACTACTCTATACATCTGTCCCCCTAAGACGGAATGTGTCGGCCGGATCAGTCTGCGCGGACAGCGCAGGCTGATCTGGTCGATACATTACGCAGATGTCTATCGCCGCAGCAGCATTTTGGGGCATTTTGAGAAAAAATGTGTAGGCACGTGCCTTCAGTGCCTAAAGTGAGTTACGCCCCTGTAAGTCGAAAAACGGGCATTTCTGATTAATTATTAAAGCCAGAGTTATTTGACTTGGTAAAAGACATGCGTATTGTTCCTAGGCACATGTTTCCTCTGAAAATGTTGGAAACAGACGAGCTAAAAATGATTTTTTTCTATGAAAATTTTGGAAACAGACGAGCTAAAAATGTTTTTTTCCATGAAAATGTTGGAAACAAACGAGCTAAAAATGTTTTTTTCCATGAAAATGTTGGAAACAGACGAGCTAAAAATGAATTTTTCTATGAAAATGTTGGAAACAGACGAGCTAAAAATGATTTTTTCTATGAAAATGTTGGAAACAGACGAGCTAAAAATGATTTTTTCTATGAAAATGTTGGAAACAGACGAGCTTAAAATGAATTTTTCTATGAAAATGTTGGAAACAGACGAGCTAAAAATGATTTTTTCTATGAAAATGTTGGAAACAGACGAGCTAAAAATGATTTTTTCTATGATAATGTTGGAAACAGACGAGCTAAAAATCATTTTTTCTATGAAAATGTTGGAAACAGACGAGCCATTTTTTTCAGCATGAGCCATATAACACGAAAATCGACCTTTCATCTGGTGCGACAAGATAAAATCAAGATTAGCCTGCGCAGAAATCTCTCAACACGCGATTCGACTTTTGGTATGAAAGGCTATAAAGTTGGAATCTATGGTATAACATATTGATTCGAGATTGTAGTTGAACACGTACCCATGCAATATTTGGTATGGATATGGGAAATCAAATTGATGAATAAAAAATATCTGAAACCACGAAAAAATAGTTCAAATGTGCTGGAAGAAATTAATAGCAATTCCTTAGAGCGATTAATGTGGCCCATGGTCTCGGATCGAACTCATCATTTATTTACAAAATATAGACTAAACAACTTTATCTTAATATACTTTAACGTGTGTCTCGTCGGAGAAAAAAGGGGGCTACGCAAAAGCGAACATGGTAAGTTTGTGCAAAGACAGCTGTCTCGAAGCCTACACCATTGTCCAGCCTATTCTTTCATCATACGACAGACAGGTACCATTCCCATACACAACTATCAACATACACATTATGCGCTTGGTAAAGTTAACAAACTCGCAGAATCGCAGAATGAGCAAACAAGAATCCCGATCTGTCATTAAATTCCCCCCCCCCCCCCCCCCTACAAAAACAATGTATCAGTTTCGAACTCACAACCCCAGGATTTACAGCCCGCGTTGCTACCTACTGCGCTTATGGGGGCACGGCTGTATTATTAGAGTACGGGTAAACTGATTTAAAACAGAGAGAGTGGAAGCCAGTTGTGCAGTAGTAGAGTATCAGCCTCTTGCACCAATGGTCCAGTGTTCCAAAGAAAATAACCGGATGAAGGCTTAATTCCTCATGTTGTTTCCTTTTGTTCTATTATACAGCTGACAGGAACAACGATCGATGTTGTACACATTAAAACATTGTACCGAGGGTTCAGAAACTTATTCAGCAATTACAATTGACAACGGGCTTCAGGCTTGGGACATTATGCATATGGAGCTAACATTATATATATTGCTCCACTCTTTCTTTTTCAACAAAGAGTTACACCAGAAGAGGATAAGGAGAGAAACGATCGTCAATTTATTGTAACGGAGTTCGTAGAAGCAGCGATGGTATAGTTTGCCAGTCTTTAAATAATTAAATAGCTGTTGTAATACCACGTAATATAAATGAGCCGTGTCTGATGTCCTGGGGTCTCCTTGACTCTCCGTCACGGGATCATGCAAAGGTTAACTGCTGTTAAACTAATCGTGCTACAACTCTAGTTTTATGTCAACATATTAATATTGGACTACATTACATGCATACGGACAGTGAAGGCTCTGGCGAGACTGTGCGGATGCACAGGCTCGCCTGAGTCTTCACTGTACGCAGATGTTATAAGTGTCCATCTCGATAGATTCGGCTCGTTAATAAAGTGATGTATTATTAACATTGTACTTTTACCGGTACATGAAGTCGAAATGCACTTTAATGACTTTTTTATGGGAATTTAAAGACATAGTTGTGCTAAATAAGTAATCATCCCACTGTGCAGTTAGTTGGGCGGAGGAAGAAGAATTATGCTGCTCTAGAGAAATGTTGCTTTTCAGAGGTCTTAAGGGAGAATATTTAAGTGTTGTTTTAAAGAAGTATTCTACCTCCAGAGGTGCCGATTTGAGGGAATATTATCTTCCTTACAGTCTATGTATTCACCGTATTACTTCATTACCGAAGAAAAGGCATTCGGGAATAGTTTAATGTTGTTTCAAAGTGGTATTGAATGAAATAGGCATGTATAGTGATAACGGATAAAGCGTTTGCTGTGGACACACGCATTAATCTTGGAGCTGAAGATAATGGGCTTAATTCATATTCTCAAACACGCATTCTCAAATTTGATCAGCAAACCCTATGTTGTGGGTACTCAAAACAATCGTCTCGGTGAGAGGAGCCATATGAGCACTTATAACCGAGTGTTTTATTGTAAATGTGTGGGAGAATGACCTGTTTACTCCTCCTTATAAATGTCTCTGTCATCTGACGTTAAACCAAAGCGCTGTTATGAAGATTTATGCCTCAAGTCAATCATTCTAGTCTTTTTCTCTCTCCAGGAATCAATGTTACCTCAATGGTCACAAATGTCGTTGTCCCGCGAGGATCCAAATTGTAATTACAGAACTTAAACAATTAAACAGCTTGCCAAAATGCATTTTGTTGCGTCTTTATGACTTTCTAAGAGATTTGATTTGAAGCTCAACATTCATTGGTTGATATTGTTGAGGAAACCATGTGTTTGTTTGACTTTGGAGTTTATCTAACCTACAGTAATACACGGGTGAGCTATTGTTCCTCAGTGCTCATCAATGGCATTGTCCCGCGATCAACCAAATTGTAACTATTAAAACATCTGGCTAAAATACACTTTGTAGAAAATGAGGACTTCTAAGAGATTTGTTTTCAAACTCAACATGCATAATTAAACAGCTGGACAAAGGCAATTTCATGCGTATCTAGGACTTTCTAAGAGATTTGTTTTGAAGCTCAACATGCAAGGGTACCGTCGTGAATGTTACTTGACTGCGGTATTGATTAAACCTACATGTTTACAACGATGAATCAATGTTACTATCTTAATGTTCACCAATGTCTTTGTCTTGCGGGCATCCATAATTGTTACTATACACCGTAAGCTATTAAACAGCTGGCCAAACCGCACTTTTGTTGTGTATTAAGAACTTTCTAATATATTATTGAACTTCAACATTCATGGTGACCTTGTATGTTGCTTGACTTCGGAATTGATCATAAGAAGTCGTCGGTTACAGGTGTTTCTTAAAACGTCTGTGTCGGGACAGGGGTTTAATACATTGTTCGAACACTTGGTCTGTCTGGTTGACACAAAACAATCCCGACATTTTCTATATATTATACCCAAGACAGTCACAGACGGATGTAGACAATCGGGTGATAACAAAGTTTTTGCAAGTCTCCATGCGGCGTCGCCCAATTAAAATCAAACCGAATAATTTATTCAAATGGTGTTTAACATCGCTTTCAAACAATATTTATAATAAACCACTGCATTTATAATAAACCACGGCATTTATAATAAACCACGGCATTTATAATAAACCACGGCATTTATAATAAACCACGGCATTTATAATAAACCACGGCATTTCCTGAGTACTTTAAAACTAGTACAACCGGCATTATTTATCCTGACACCCACGCACCAGTCGATCGTCCATCATCAGAACCCCCGATTGCCAATGATGGAGGCCATTACTCCAGTTTTAACTATTCGAATGAAGGTGTTTATTTCTTATTATCGACGCACGACCGTATTACATTTTTAAAACGTAACTAATGAGTCGTCCATTTATCATTGTTACTATAGGAAGAAATTGGATTTTTTTAGAGACCGTACTTAAACCCTTTTCCACTTACAGACGCAAGTTGACGCTTTAACAGCAGACACCTTTTGAACACATTGCTGGATAAGGAGAAAACATTCGTAATGAGCTATTTCTTTTTTTTTGTCACAATGTTTGATTGATTGATTGATTGATTGGGGTTTAACGCCGTTTTTAACAATTTCTCAGTCATATCACGGGGGCCAGTTCACCTACTCGTGTGTTTCCTGGTTTTCCCACACCAGTACTCCACACAACAATCTTCCCAAGCAACTGGCTGCTTTTCCACATAGACTTAGCCCATTGGTGGAAGACGAATGACGCATGTCGCAATGACTTATGTCAAACGTCGGAAAGAAAGTTGGCCGAGCCGGGATTCGAACTCACAACCCCTGGGTTGACAGCCCGCTTCGTTACTCACAATGGTTGAACTCTATTTAATAGTTATACATTTATTAATAGATATTTATGTTCAATATATTTGCCTAAATAATTTCAGAGTCGACTCTGCAGACTAGAGTCTGCCTCCATCCTAACTTTTGAACAATCTTTTAAGACCTTGGTGACTAGATACTTCTAGATCGGCCTACGCAGCATGGCTAATAAAGTAAACATTGATATAGGGTTCTGAATTATTTAGCTAAGGATTTATTTAGAATAATGAATTCCTTCCCATACGAAGATATCGAGGGCTTGGGTTGTAATTAATATTGGTACCTTTTTTACCAAGGTTAATCACCTTGCCATAAAGTCTTTATAAGCGTTAAATAAATTTTCTTGGTAAACAATGTAAATTTAGGTTCCATTGCTCATTCTGAGCAATGGCACCTAAACTTGCATTGTTTACAAAGGGGTCAAAATTGCACCTAAACCAGGGTTGTCAAAAAAGGTTTTTAGATACAACCGTTTCACACCAAGCCCTCGATATACAGCTGTCATGTTTGTGTTTATATTTTCACAACGACTAAATTTTGCTGAAGCCCTTTCTAACATACAGCAGACGATTTGGGGAAAATGGGCAAACATGTGGAAATACTCTAAAAATGAAATTATTGTTATTAGTGAAAAGAGGTAAAAAAAACCCAAAAAACTATTGTTGCAAATAAAAAAAAATGTGTTCAATAGCATTCTGGTGCCGATTCGTCAACATGTGTATATGTAAGAAATGTTAACAATGTATGCATACCAGAATGAGACGTTTCATTGTGTTTTTAGACACTTAAAAGTTTCTCTGGAATTTAACACTGTCTTACAAAACTGTATTCTAGTGTAGAAAGTTCTAATAGATCAGCATTTCTCTAATCAAAAGTAATTTGACGGAAAGATGAAAACACGACCGTATTGGCCTTTATTTTCACTCGAAATTGTGTATTAACCTTCAATACAAATTGATAGACTGTTCTTTATTAAGTTTAAGTGTCGCTCGGAGTATCTTTTTTTTTAAATTTATTGCTTTTAACACGATATAGTATAGATAAAATGGAGAGGGATACATTCTGATATTGCAACCTGCTTCAGGGCACATGCCGTGATGCTGGTAAATTGTTTATAAACATGCAAGCTTGATTAAATCAACAACGTATACGAGGGAGGCGTCCCGCGAGAAAACCAACATTGTGGACTCTGCGTAAAGTATCGACCCGGATCAGCGTAGGCATGCCGCGCAGGCTAACCCGGACAGACACTTTTCGCCTCCTGTGGATTTTCTGTTTCATGAAGCATTACTCAGTACCTCGATCTCCCTGAGACGGAATGTCTCGGCCCGGATTAGACTACGCGGACTGCGCAGGCTGATCTGGATCCATACATGACGCAGAGTCCATAATGTTGGTTTTCTCGTGGAACGGCTCATTTATTTATTCTTATTTATTCTTATTACTCAATCAAATCCTGTATTGTGGGTTCTCAACGTCAATGTATCTTGGAAAGAACAAAGAATGAATGATAAAGTTAACTATATGAATAGCGAGGCGTTAAGGGACGCAGGCATTTCTATATTTAATTATTCATGAAGAAAAGTTAAATATTGGCGGTTCTAGTAACAATGGTATTAGCATGAAATTCGTCCTTTTTTGGTTTGTTGTGTGTGGTGTTTTTGTGTTTCTGTATTGTTGTTTTGATGATTTTGTTGTTTTGTTATGGTTTTTTACAAACTTATCTGCATGTTTGAAATTATACCTTGCAGCATTTTTCCCTAATATGACAAACTTAAGCCCTACTCTAACGCAGACAAGCTAAAACCAAATCATTGTTCAAACAAAGAGTTCGTTCCAATTTTTCATAACATATTTGAGGTGCATCGAGCGATTTGGGGGTCTTAGCTAATCCGCGTAACGCACGATTTGGAATGTTTTGATAACAAAAAGGCAAACAATGCTGTTTTCAGGTGAGACAGCACGTTACTAGCTGACTCACCACCAGATGATATGTTTAAACAGTTTAAACAGTTTATTCAGTAATTACAAAAATATAGGCCTCCAACCCAAATTACAACATATATTCAATAATCTTTTTTTTTTTCATTTTTAGACAGTTTTCATAGTTTTGCCTGCCTAAATGTGTTAAAAGTCATCTGCTGCATATTTGTAGTATGTGTCTAAGGGTTCACATCTGGTAAATGGTCTAGAAAGGGCGTTTTCCAAATCAACCGCCAACGCTGGTTTGTTGACGGCACAGTAGGACATGTGGAGACATCAATTTGAACTGTAAAAAAATGCTTGTCATTGCTTATGGAATGTGTAGATCTTGTTCCCCTTTGTTAAATCTAATCCTTACAAAAACCTCCCCACAACTTTTCGATCAGGTTCGTCTTGTTATATTCTTTACAGAGCATCAATTGAGTAATTATACTAGAATGCTGAATGCTCGTTTGAATTATTTACAACGACATTTACTACCATTTTGTACGATAATGCACACTATCTTTAAGGTTAACAAGAGGTAAGTTTTAAATTTCTCTGTAATACAATGACTGTCTACACAATAAAACATACTCGCTCATTAAAGCCATGTCTATATCGCTTTTTGTCTGGCGATGTTTTCATAGTAATACTTCTTACGTAATACTATTTCTTTCATAATAATACTTCTTTCATAATAATATTTATTTTAAACATTGCTATAACGAAAAGTATTCGAATCAAAGCTTTAAGTAATAACTACGTAAAACAACTGTGATTTAACTACATATAAATTTGTTTTATTGAATGGGGCTTTACGCCGTTTTAAACAGTATATCAATTATACCACGGCGTTTCCTTGGTAATTTACCAGATATACCGGCATTATTGTATCCTATCAACTATATATACATCAGTCGTTATAATGTCTTCTCAACTGATGAGCGCAACGGAGGGATGCCATTAGGTCCATGTTTCGCTTGTCTGTTTTTCGAAGAAAACAAGTCGGGTTATTGTGATACCATTGGCGTGCCTCTGCTGCGTCATCTGCGTCATCTGCGGCGTCACAAGACTTAACCTTCCCTCATAACACAAAAACAGTTCAATATTTTCAGATGAAACTAGGTACACATGTTGCTAGGAACAATACGCAGGTCAGTACTAAGTCACACAACTCTGGCTTTAATAATTATTCAGTAATACCCATTTTTTCTACTTAGATAAAAGCAGACGAGCGTTCTTGTTTAAGTATTTTGTTTGAGTTGACCAGGGATTGGACATTGGTCTATCGCTCCCGAGACGGTCGACCTAACCACTATAGCATGACTATGGTCCCTCTGTACATTCAACTCTGTCATTGGCTCGGACTACATTCGACTTTCCTTCATGGATACTTTTTGCAAAGGAAATTGAACACTACATGCGTGTTTCCTTACATTGGCATAGAAATACGTAGGTGGAATATCATTAAATGTAGTTCGTCATATTCTTGAATGAAACACAAACGAGTTCCTAGTTTTTAGTGAAAGTACTACGAGTTTTTACTAAAGTGTTTCTACTTTATTTAATATAAATGCTTTAATATGTGTAATATGTTTAGGAAAGCATCTTGACATTTAGCCCTACACAGAGATGTAGGTGAGTGTGAGGAACGCCTCTCTGCAAAGAAGATTGAAATACCGTAGTAATATGACTATGTTGAGCTTGAACAACGCAACACTTATCTTAATGAGCAACTCTACCAGGCACAATGTTGCTACAAATCACAAAACTAAGACATTGATACAAAAAACGGCTATTTTTCTATTTTTAAACGCAACGTGTTTGCAAACATATACATGTTTACATCTAATTAATGCTAAGTGAATATAGAACACAGTAGAATCACGATAACTGAAAGTCGAAAGGGATCCATATTTCAAATGATCTAAACAGCTGTAAATTATTTTAAAACGACATTTTTTTCCAGGACTTGCAATTTAAGCAATATAATTAAATGATCAAATATTCGAGTTCATCAAAAGTCCTCCGTTTTAAAGTTTCTTGGACAATATATGGAGATAGTACGTGTAACGAGCCAGATACCTGCGATGTATCTAGATTGTCCTACTAGCACACCGAGTGCTCGGCGAGTACTAGCCGAATCAACCAATTGAACAACGGCTTTTAACTAGCACACGAATTAACCAATTGAACAACGGCTTTTAACTAGCACACCTAATTAACTGAACAACGGCTTTTAACTAGCACACCGAATCAACCAATAGATGAACGGCTTTTAACTAGCACAACGAATTAACCAATTGAACAACGGCTTTTAAATAGCACACCGAATCAACCAATAGAAGAACGGCTTTTAACTTGCACACCGAATTAACCAATTGAACAACGGCTTTTAACTAGCACACCGAGTTAACCTATTGAACAACGACTTTTAACTAGCACACCGAGTTAACCAATTGAACAACGGCTTTTAAATAGCACACCGAATCAACCTATTGAACAACGACTTTTAACTAGCACACCGAGTTAACCAATTGAACAACGGCTTTTAAATAGCACACCGAATCAACCTATTGAACAACGGCTTTTAACTAGCACACCGAATCAACCAATTGAACAACGGCTTTTAACTAGCACACCGAATCAACCAATTGAACAACGGCTTTTAACTAGCACACCGAATCAACCAATTGAACAACGGCTTTTAACTAGCACACCGAATTAACCAATTGAAGAACGGCTTTTAACTAGCACACCGAATCAACCTATTGAACAACGGCTTTTAACTAGCACATCGAATTAACCAATTGAACAACGGCTTTTAACTAGCACACCGAATCAACCAATTGAACAACGGCTTTTAACTAGCACACCGAATCAACCAATTGAAGAACGGCTTTTAACTAGCACAACGAATCAATCAATTGAACAACGTGTTTTAACTAGCACATCGAATCAATCAATTGAACAACATCTTTTAACTAGCACACCGTCAAATGCTCAGTGTGTAAGGGTTATCAGAATAAACCAATGCTCATTATCGAACGGCGATGTATTAAATCACACTGCAAAGAAATGAACATTGTCAAACGGAGATCTTTTAAATAATTGCTATGACCACTAGCTGAAACATGTTGAAACAGTTTGCAACCTTTTGTGGTCAAATCTTCCTATAGATGTTACTGGATACCTTTGGCGACCACACACCCAATACCTCGACTAGATTGTTTGTTTCTAAATGGCGTGGTCCAATTAATGCGGAATATGTAACCAGAATGTAAAGAAAAACTTTATGATGTATTAATTACACACATAACTGTAAATAGAAGGCGGTACCGGTAAGACATGACCTTGATGACCTTTAGTTTTGATCTATGTACTCGTGTTAGTTTTACAACACAATGTACTGTAGAAACTAAGTTACATACCACCTTGGAATTGCAATACCCTGTCTATAACAACCACACCTTTTGTTACACAATTACTCATTTTATTAATTAAATACCTTGCAACCAAAGACCGCCAGTGAAGGCGCAGATACAGTGATGGTCGCAAATAGATAGGCGCGACTCGATTAAATACTGCTATGAATAAAACAGCAATGTGAAGTTTTTCAAATCATTATAATTTCTGTATAATATTATACACCGAGCTATGTTATAAAGCTCATAATCGTCTTTAGTTCAAAGACAGATTGGAGACCGTGGATAGGAAAGGGTACCAGTTGACATTTATCAACATTGTAGACCAAGATCTGCATGTGAATCCGGACAGTATGATAAAGATAATTACTGTGAACATATTTAACTTACACACGCTTGTTAGAAGTTGCTGTCACATTGTGTAGATAATGTTAATATTAAGCAGATGTACAGGCTGATCTGAACGTACACTGTTCAGAACAGCCAACAGGTAGCTTCTCCTATGGACGGGCTAAAATATTCGCATTAAAAATAACTGCTCTTAGAGTGCTAATGTATTTCTTGGAAGTTATAGAGAATTCAAGATCTGTGTAACATTAACCCTTTCCCTCATATAGACGCTTTCTGACGCCTCTGCAGCAGATGGCTTTTTGAAAACATAGTGACAAAAGAAGAAATTGCACAAAACGTGCAATTTCTCCTTTTGCTACAATGTTTTCCTATTTTGGTCATAGGTTATCCATTCAATTATGGAGATTTTCTATGTTTTGACAAAATATGTTCAAAGTCGTCTGCTGCAGAATTGTCGTATGAGGGAAAGGGTTAAGAGCCCAACCTTTATCTTAAACCTTCTCCTTTGTGTAATGATTAAATCGTAAACTTCTTTGGAGCGGGAGTTCAAGGTTCGATTCCCAGTCGGAAAAATGGTAGAACAAACTTCCACCCTTAGCGCTCAGGATTGCGGGAATAGCATTAAGACTGATTCGCCGGTGTCAGAATAAATAAGACCGGTACTGGCGGTCTTTACTACAATATTTTAGGTCTTTGGTATGACCCGTTCGGGGATCGAACTCGCGACCTCCCATCCCCCGAGGCGTGTGTTGACACGAATTAAGACAACTTTTACAGGCGCTGCAAATACGACAAGATCCGGATGAAAGGGGTGGTGGGGGTTTGTGGTGGGGGAGGGGGGCTGTATATTTGGGAGGGGGGGGGGGGGGGGAGGGGGGGGTTAACCAGACGGCTTTGAAATCAACTGTGCGGATTATATGGAAATTTCCTTTAAATGAAATTATATTTATTGAGGTCAGTTGAACCATTGTGTCAAAACGAAAAATTGCTCATAATGACCAATTACTCCTTTTGCCACAATGTTTACAAAGCCGTCTGCAATAAATTCGTCTTAACGCTTTTGTATGTTGAAACAGATTAATCAAATGAACAATTAAATTGGTTATTCGTAGGCGTCATAATTTGTATTGCGAATGGTAGAGACCTTGTTAGATATTCATAATACCAATTAATTTATAGTCTGGTTTGTTATTATCCATAAACGTTTTAATATTCTCAATACATCGTACCACGCACGTGAACTCATTTCCCTCATGCAGACACCTTTTGACGCATCTACAGCAGGCGACTTTTTGAAAACATTGTGGTAAAAGGCTGAAAGTGTTCACAATGAGCAAATTCTTCTCTTGTAATACAATTATTTCATTTACATAGATGACAGGTAGATAGAGATGTTCATAGTAATCTGATACAGACTTGGTGTGTATGGAAATACGTAGTTAGATTGACATATGAAGGCAAAGACTTGTACACGGGTACACATTGGTGATGCTCTTTCCCTTTCCCTCTTTCATTAACTTCCCACTTATCTCTCAACAAATGTGTATTAATTATTTTCAGCAGGGCCATCTACATTCTCATGTGTCAGAAAACTGGTTATATAACAGACCCTTTACTGGTATATAACCCTTTCCCACATACAACAAATCTGCGGCAGAGGACTGGTGACGAAAACCTGAAAAGTCTCCTTAAAAGATAGCTTAATTGTTAAATAAAGTTGAAAACATTGTGGCCAAAGGCGAAATTGCTCATCATGAGCAATTTCACCTTTGGCCACAATGTTTTCAAAAGTAGTCTGCTGCTATTGCGTCAAACTGCGTCTGCAGGTGGGAAAGGGATAAAGATGACCGAAAAAATGTCGTTTAGTACAATTTATCTAGAAACGGATCGAAATAGAAATAATCAGCTCGTCAGCATTATTCAAAACAACCTTGACCGAGATGGTTATATTGTCCAAACCCTCTCCCACCTTATAGACGCATTCTGACGCATCTGCAACAGACGTCTTTTGGAACATTGAGGCAAAAGAAAAAGATGTTGGTCATAATGAGTAATTTACCGTTTGCCACACTGTTTTCAACACTATTGAATGACAACAATTCTGTTATAGAGAGTATCTATGACAACAATTCAGTTATAGAGAGTATCCATGACAACAATTCAGTTATAGAGAGTATCCATGACAACAATTCAGTTATAGAGAGTATCCATGACAACAATTCAGTTATAGAGAGTATCCTTGACAACAATTCAGTTATAGAAAGTATCCATGACAACAATTCAGTTATAGAGAGTATCCATGACAACAATTCAGTTATAGAGAGTATCCAATGACAACAATTCAGTTATAGAGAGTATCCATGACAACAATTCAGTTATAGAGAGTATCCATGACAACATTTCAGTTATAGAGAGTATCCAATGACAACAATTCAGTTATAGAGAGTATCCTTGACAACAATTCAGTTATAGAGAGTATCCATGACAACAATTCAGTTATAGAGAGTATCCAATGACAACAATTCAGTTAAAGAGAGTATCCTTGACAACAATTCAGTTATAGAAAGTATCCATGACAACAATTCAGTTATAGAGAGTATCCATGACAACAATTCAGTTATAGAGAGTTTACAATGACAACAATTCAGTTATAGAGAGTATCCATGACAACAATTCAGTTATAGAGAGTATCCATGACAACGATTATGTTATAGAGAGTATCCCTATTTTTGCCTAGATGATTTCAATGTCGTCGGCTGCAGTTTTGATTTGAATGAACTTATAAAATGAACTAGATCAGATGAAAATGTTAACCCTTTCCGCATGCAACAAATCTGAAGCAGACGACTTTAAAATCATATGGGCAAACATATAGAAAAAAACTCTTAAAATCAAAGTGTAATTACTTAAAATAGATGAAAACACTGAGGCAAAGTGAGCAATTGCTCATAATGAGCAATTTCTCGCTTTGTCACAATGTTTGCAACTATTGTATTTATATTACGATATTTTCCACATTTTTATGTAGATGATTTCAAAGTCGTCTGTTGTATGTGAAATAGGGTTGTATATTTTTCTCTAATTCAAAAATTATTTTTTTCAATCCAATTGTTTAAACACAATCTGAACTCTATTGAAGAATAAACTGCAGATAAAATATACAAAACTCTCTTTGCCACGTGCTTTTTGCAAAATTTGTGTATAGGAGACATACACATTCGGTACAATGGGAAGAGATGAACATGACGTATATAGAGGATCTTACATGAGTGCTTATTTGATATTGTTTTTATGAAACGAGTCGACTGAAATAATATGACGCGAGGCTCTGCCGAGCGTCATATTCGTTTCAGTCGACGAGTTTCATAAAAACAATATCAAATAAGCACGAATGTAAGATTCTATTTATCACATAACACCATAAAAAGATTGTTTTCAATCTTTAAATGCATCTTTCTTCGCCCTCATATAAAAAGTGACCGAAGTTCACCCGAAGTTCTAATGCATACTTCCACTGTAAAAAATAGTCCCTATCAATAACCTTTTGATTTTATACAAAATTAGCAACAAGGCACTTATAACATTTCATGTATCGAGATTTATTCTCTTTAAACAATATTTTTAATAAATGCCGAAATTCAGAACAATTGTAAACAATATGCTGTCATTTAAAGTGACGTCACACTGGAGTGACGTCACGTACGTGCTGTGAGTCGGCTATGTATGTAACTAGTTACATATGATATTTATGTCACTGCTTTATGTCACTCCTGGAGTGCAAGTTATGTGATAAATTTTCTTCTAACGTCTGTAGTATTAATTTACTGCATTGTCACACGCAAGCTTTGGTAACGTTACATTAAATGATGAGTTTACAGTCGAAAACTTGTGAGTCGGGCGCAGTACAATCATTGTATACACAAAATACATCAATGAATTATTATTTATGATTTGTTTACCGTCGCTTTAATGATAGTCGGGCGCAGAACAATCATTGAATACAAAAAAGACATCAATGAATTATTGTTTATGATTTGTTTACCGTCGTTTCAATTTCATTTTGGATTCGGTAATATGGCTGTGCAGGTAAATTCTTTTACAGTTGTAATCAAAACTCGACTTATGCGGATTTATATAATTGCGTGGCTTGGTTGCAGCCATTATTCGACTTTTCGAAAAGCATGCTAGGAATGGGATAGGGACAGAAAGCCCCTATCCCAACGACCAGACAGGTTGGTTTTCCTGGAACAAGCACCGCTTAAACGACATAAAGATACAGAGATTCGGTGAAAAAGATACTAAAATAGATAAAACCCCGTTAAGTCCCGTTTAGTATGTGTCTGTTATGGCATTGTACGATTCATGAAGAGATAAGAAGATATGTATATAAACAAATATATGTCACCAATCTTCCCATATGTTTAGTCAACACATTTGATGTCGCTTTTACGTACGAAGTTAAAGCCTATGTGTCATTTAATCATGGCGCATTAAAGGCAGGGCTTAAAAACATGGATCAGTTTTTCAAACAAATTATCTCATGAATATTTTTGTCTGCACAATTACAATTTTAATATTTAATGAGGCGAGGTAAACATTGAAAACAGTGAAATGCGCTAATAGAGTGTCATTGACAATTACCGCTTTTTTAAATAAATAAAAGCATCTAACTTTTACGATTAACAACATCAATTGCCTTAAGCTTTACAACTTTCAGCATCAATTGATAATATTTGCTTAACAAAATTTAGCATTAATTAACAAGTTTAGCTTAAACATTTACAGACGTAAGAGTCAAATATTCTACAAATGTTTCGCCTTTATCTTTGACATGCACTTCATAACAAATCAAGAGCTCTTTACAATACTAATATATTATCTAGTGAATATCAAACATACATTGGCATGAACTGAATGATAAACCATTTTCTGAAAGAACTTTGCTATCTTGCATCTTGAATCAATCTTAAAAATCTAAATTTGTTTTGCAACAATGTTTTTAAAACTTGTCCGCTGCTGGTGAGTCCAAATGCGTCTGTAAGTGGAAAAAGGTTAAGACTTACAGATACATTTTGACCAAAACTTCAAACTTCGATGGTTCAACTTTTACTCTTATATTTTTAAAACAAAGGTGAGCGGGGATCAATATAATGGCAGTGAAAAAAGAAAGATTCGACGTTCATAATTTATGGGTACATTTTCCTTAGGGTAGGTAATCAACCGACGTGCTAACAATCAAAGAAGAATATGTAATGAAATCGATGATGGGAGATTCCCAAAGACTGAGCAATGATTAGTGTCGTGCGAAAATGGAATGTTTTGTATGCTTCGTAACAAAATTACTTAAAATAGCGAGCCCGGTAACCCAGTCTATTGCGACAGAGGTTGACAATCAAAGGGTTTTGACTTCGAAACGACATATGATCGAACAATGCAGAGCTACATTAAATCTGCAGAACTCTCCAAACCGTAAGTGTTATTTTTAAAAGAATACTAAGAAAAGCTCAGCAACGGCAGTTCAGTTGATGGCGACATAAACAGTCAATCCGGGGGTTGTGCGCTCGGAACCCAGCTCAAAGAACATTATTTCAGGCGTTTGACAAAAGTGGATGCAACAAATGTCATACGTCTTCCACCAATGGGCTTAAAATATTTATTGTAAAGGAGCAAGATGCTTGGAAAGATTGTTGTATGGAGTACTGCAAGCAATGTTAAACATGGGTATGTGATCTGGCCGCGGGTATATGACTAAACCATGTTGAAAGCGGCATGGAGCCCAACTGACCCAATCAATCAGCTGACAATGGCGTAGTCGTTAGTTTGTCCGTCTAATGAGCGCCTGTTGAGGGTTCGAGCTGCTTTACAATCAAAGAATTTAATAAAAGAATTGTATAAAATAAAAATGTATAGAGGAAAATGGTTCCACATAAATACGCTTTATAACGCTTCTGTAGTAGACGAATCTTGAAAACATTGTTGCAAAAAGAATACATTGCTCGAAACGAGCAATTACTCCTTTTGCCACAATGTTTTCAGCTTTATTAGATTGTTACACTTTCAATTATCATCGGAGACTCTACGTATTTGTGTCAAGATGGTTTCAGCGCCGTCTGCAGCAGAATTTCTGTATGTGGGAAAGGGTTTAAATAAAAGAGCCTCATCTTTCGTATTTGGACTCGTAATGCATCTGCGTACATTGAGGAAGCCGCCGTGGCCGATGGATTAGGGTCGGAGATTTGGAACAGGGCGTCCCGGGTTCGAATCCAAAGTCGCGGGATCATGGTAGAGTGCCCTTGGACAAGGCACATTCTCTAGCCCCAGTACTGGTTTGTTGACCCAGGGATCATGAAAAAGTGGTCTGTCGCCGTGATATATAACTGGAATAATGTTGAAGACGGCGTAAAACCCAAATTAAAACACAATACAATGAGCATCCACACAGTTTCACCAGACCTTTCACTGTCCGAACGTATGTACCTCAGTACACATTTTGAACGTACTGCCTCACTAATGTTACTCCAAAATAGCTTTAAATGGTGGCAAAGTGGAATGCCATTAGCACCCTAAATCGCTAGGATTGGCACAAAGTGTATTCGATAGAGAACGTCTTCAAATTTATGACCTTGACCTAGATCTGTGTGAACCGCACCGCGCGAAAATCGACGTGACAACATATATGAACAGACGTATTTCTGTCATAACCGCATTTTCATATGCGTCAAAGATGCTTGATTGACTGGACGGGGGAAGATCCTGATCAAACGTCGAGAAATGCACGGCCTGATCTAGATCTTAGCTGGTCGGTTTTCGCCTGTCGTCGTTGCTCACTCAATCTCAAAGAGTTGTATTCATATGACGTGGTCCTCTTCACGTGAAGTAACAAGGCTAATTGAGACTTTTAATGGCTTAATTATCTCACTTTCTAAATACGCTTCTGACCAAAAATCTAATCAATTAACATGTTACGTCGTTGTTTTGCCTATAAATCGGCCTGTTTAAAGAGAACAAACTGGGGAATAAAGTGATAATTCGTATGCACTCCAAGACCTAAATTGTTGATACGTAGCATCAAGTAGGCGTATTTCAGATCTTTTATAAAACACGTACTTGCTTTTATATTTGCAGCATTACACGTTCATGTTGTTTTATATTTGTGAACTATTTATGAGTCATTTGTGAGCCGTTTGCTTTATTAAACGCTTCCTGTATAGAGATATATGTTTTAGTACTTTGTCCGCTATATCGCCTGAATTAATTGCAAAGAGCCCCGCGAGCTGTAAGGGCCATATGGGCACCCCAGTATAGTTATCTCTGACTTCTAAATAAGTGTCCACAACAATGACTTTCTAGTATGCCTTTTCAGATCTTTTATGAACATGTACATAAATACACTTTTGCAACATCACACTTTCATGTTTTGTGAAACTTGTGGGTCATTTGTGTGACAATTGTTAGCCATTTGTATGACAATTGTGAGCCATTTGTATGACAATTGTGAGCCATTTGTGTGACAATTGTTAGCCATTTGTATGACAATTGTGAGTCATTTGTATGACAATTGTGAGCCATTTGTGCCACAATTGTTTGGCATTTCTTTGACAATTGTGCGCCATTTGTGTGCCAATTGTCAGCCATCTGTGTGACTCGTATAATTGTGTAATCGGTTACTCGGTTAACCGTATAGATTCATAGAAAATAAATATTCACTTGCTTCCGGGTTTTGTTATTGTTGTTGTTGATTTAACTCGTATTTCCTGGTCATGTATAAATCAGACTAAAACGTTGTTATCAGAACGTTTTTATATTTGTCAACCAACTGGTTTAATTGTGTGTTTTGAATTTTTAGTAATAAAAATATCCGTTTTTTAACGAAGTATATGTGAGGATAAAGACGTTAGATGAACTGGCCGTCGTCCTAATGGTGACCTGGCCGACATATATAGCTGAACGTTTTACTCCAATTTATTATTCCATTCTTTAAGTGATTAACATGATTCTGTTTTACCCGACTCAACTTAATAAGTTTCATTCTAAATATTATATATGTAAAAATATTCGGTCGTCTAACAAACAGACAATTAGGGTTTTCTTTATTACAGTATTTATCAATTAATGGTAGTAAAACAACAATATAAGATTACAACTAATGTGCCGAGTAACACAGAAACCTACATATGAGATGCTTGCGACAGGAAAATAAGTAAAAAGTTAAAAAACAGACAATTAGTTTTTTCTTTATTGCACTAATTATCAATTAATGGTAGACAGAAATAATATAATGAGACTATAAATGAGCAACGTTACGTGAAAACCTACGCATGGTGCGTTTGTGACAAGCAAATAAGTTCATAGTTAAAAAACCAGATGATTAGTGTTTTCTTTATTGTACTAATTACCAATAAGTGGAAGAAAAACAACACCACAATGTGACCACAAATGAGTCAGGTTTCACAAATGAAGACTCAGATCAACATATACTTCGTTCGGCACAGTCAGGTCAGGATCGTTCATGTTTACTCTTTCGTCGTGCAAACATTCCAAAAGCTTTTTGAGATTGGGTACGTAATTGCTTAAAAGTGACTCTGGTTCGGTTATTTCTTTTTCTTGATGATTCATAAATGCCATTGTGACTGACGTAACCTGTCTTGGCTAAGGGAGTATTAGTCTACGCGTAACGGTAGCCAGTTGTCAATACAATCGAGTTACCGTCTTTCTCACACCAATACTCTACTACACTACATTCTTTTCAAGCAACTGGCTGCTTTTTCACATTCAATGTTAGCCCATTGGTGGGAGACGAACGACGCTTGTCACATTGACTTTTATCAAACATATTTGTTTCAGAATGAAGCTGGGAAAATAAGCTGCGGCACGCTGTTATTTGCAACACTTGTGAGAACGCCCATGAGTCGACACGAACTAGTAATTTGGTCATTAATACTTATTAATATTATGTTTTACAGATATCGCGTTAATTGTTTTGACACGAATTACTTCCTCCCAAATATCTCGAGATTGACGTAAGTCAAATTTTATCTTAGCGCTTTCTCGCATACAGACGTATTTTGACGCCTGTGGAACAAACGATTTTTGAAATAATTATTCAAAAAATAGAAATTTCTCCTATTGTCACACTATTTTCAACGCTCTTCAATGCTTAAACTTTCTTTTATTGAGGTTAACCCTATTTTTAACGGACGTTTATAAATTCGCCTCCTGCAGATTTGTCATACGTGGGAATGGGGTAAAGTACATTGCATGTGTTACCAATAATTGGTCTTTATGTCTAATAGTCGAACACAGTAAGTGTTACGGACTGTTGTTTTAAAATGATAAATTGTCCTTTGATTTATGAATCATATACACTTTGATGCTCCTTTATAAAGTTCCCGAAATTCACAGAAGAATGAGTGAGTGCCGAACTTGTCCATTCGTAGGTAGAAAGAGACAGTATCCAGTTTACGTTATCTGTACATGATAACGAAGGTTTATACAGATTTATTCAGATTGTCCAAAACCTGCTTTGAATGTGTAGGTTTTGGAAGCACAGTGGTCGATGTGTTAGGACAATCTGTATACAACCCATGTATGTTTCCTTTTTATCTTCCCTTTTTAAGACAAAAGTATGTGGTCGGCTATAAACACACAGACTAGTTTGCTAAGTTAGCCTTTTGATTGGAAGTTCAGATCTAACAGCCGTACACAAACCTAAACAATAACAAAGACGGCGCCCTCCTTGGCGACCAGGGTCTCGAGTATAACATTATTATTGATGTATCGGTGTCACAATAAATAACATTGGTAGAGAAATCGCCGTGATATTTTTGAAAGGTTGAACTGAAAACGGCGTGAAACAAAATTCAAACAAATCAGATATTGCAGGACGTACGTTACCGATCCAAAGCATAACCGTTCTGTATAATACTAGTAGCAGGTATAATCACGGGGTTCAAACCAGGGCCTTTTGTACGAAAGGTCGACGCTCTGCTTTCGTATCGACCTCTTCCACTAGTAGAAGATTCCTAGATGATTTTCAAAGTGTGATTTTTGGATTTCGTATATGTACTGTTACCATAATGTTGAACCTCGATGATTATGCTATGTAAATGGGACAAATGTACTTGTTTGTGAAGACTGAATAAAAATATGTACTGTTTCTCTTATCCCTCAAGGCTCTTACTATAAACAAAAAAGGAATTTTGTCATAAAAATGTTAACGGAGATGTCATATTTGATATGTAAAATAGCGGTGATATATGGATAAATGTAATGTTTTGTTAGCATTTCCCTAACAGTATCAAGACATACTAACTACGTTGTTTAAAGTTGTCGGACTGTATAAACACATCTTTGAAAGCAGCTGTCTGAACTGTTTCAGACCCAATGGCAATATTAAGATTTTTGAAAATAATACACATTCAGGTTCGTAACGAGCTGTCTCACCTGAAAACAGCATTGTTTGCCTTTTAGTTATCAAAATATTCCAAAATTTCGTATGAAATGAAAATAGAGTCGTCCGATTTTGAACATGGAAGAGGTGACTTTAGGGAATTCGACGCTGAAAGAGTTGAGTTAACCCTTTCCCACGTATAGCCGCTTTTTGACGCATCTGCAGCAGACGACTTTTGAAAAAAATACGACAAAAGGAGAAATTGCTCAAGACGAACAATTTACCATTTCGCTACAATGTTTTGAACTCCTTGCAATAATTAATACAAACAATCATTGAGATTTTCCATATTTTTAGTATACATTTTCAAAGTCGTCTGCTGCAGATTTGTCATATGTGAGAAAGGATTAAAATAAATGAGCTGCTGATTTACGCCCCCTCCCCCACACACACCCGCGTTTTTAACCAAACGATTGTCGGTGTCCGGGGTATCATCCCAATCCAGGATGCACATTTTGATCAATTGGCATAATTGCGCCATCAGACTTTTATCAGCATGTGTGATAATAACTTTTAGGTTGGTTTTCCTCGAGCACTGCTCCAATATGCCATTACTGTAATAGAACAGTTATCGTATAAATAAACAACTGAAGTGCATTTTTTACGTATTTTGAAGATTGACGGGTCGATTATTCATTTGTCTTTTCAAGGAGAAATATTAATACATCCCAAAGCGCATGAACAAAGAGACAGACGAATCAGATACAATATTCATGATAATAGTTATTAAATGCATTCAATAGAGAACAATTATACGAAAAATAAACAAAACATGTTTGATTATAATTCAAGATACAAGCCGTCCCGCGAGAAAACCATCGTTATGGCATCTGCGTAATGTATCGATCCAGATCAGCCTGCGCAGTTTGCGCAGACTGATCCGGGCCGACACATTTTGTCACAGGGGGATAAAGGTAAAGAGTAATGATTCCTGAAACAGAAAATCCACAGGATGCGAAAGTGTCTTTCCGTAGAGTCCACATTGTTGTTTTGCTCGCGGAACGGCTCATATACGGCGCCACGGGAATTGGTAATACATTCAGTGAGCTGAATTGGGTTTACTGCCATAGGTTAGTGAGCCTCATTGTTTTTATAATTGTTAGGGAGCCTCGTTTAATAGTTTTATTTTGTACTTTACGTTATTAAAAGTACATAGCAGACCTGATACCCCTGTCCCAGATGCGACGACATTTGAAAACATTGTGACAAAAGGATATGGTGTTAGTAACAAACAAGTTAATTTTCTTGTCAATTTATTCAATAATTACACTTTCGTTTTCTGCGATAGCCCAGTATTTGTGCAGATATTTACCTAGATGTTTAAAAGTATACTTCTGCAGATTTGTTCTACTTAATAAGGGATGGGCATGATTACAAGCCATACTACACATACACAGATTAGATAATTCAATGGGACCAGACTTCCAGCTCTGTCAAACTCTGTCTGGACACGTTGTACGAGTAAATAAACACCTTGACATCGGTGTCGAGTCTTTCCTTTGAAATGGTTTATTGGCGAACATAAGCAGAAAGGTTGTTTGGCACTCGATATGAAATAAATAAATTTAAACTGCTACTAGTATCGTATATATCGGTTATGATTTGGATGGTTGCCATACAAACCGGAATTCGGAACCTGCAATATCTGATTTGTTTGAATTATTTTGTTTAACGCCTTTTTAAACAGTAATTCAGATATAGCACGCCGTTTCCTTGGCGAATTACAAATTCTAACGATAAAGAAAATGCCTGTCTAATTGAGACTTCGTTCAATCTTCGTAAACGTTGAAGTTTAATGCACCGTTTTATTCCTGGGTGTTGGTTGATAGATTCCATATTTTAATTTGATACAGCATGCGGTTATGAAATGAGCCGTCTAGCGTGAAAACCAACATTGTGGGCTCCTTTCACCTCCTGTGGATTTTCTGTTTCAGGAATCATTACTTTTTACCTCTATCCCCCTGAGACGGAATGTGTCGGCCCGGATTAGCCTGCGCGGACTGCGCAGGCTGATCTTGGTCGATACATTACGCAGAGGCCATAATGTTGGTATTCTCTTGGAACGGCTCAAATATAGTTTATGCTTAATTAAACTCATCATTGCGATCCTTATCCTAAAGTGTGTACCATGTTTATTGAATAGCCTTAACCCTTTCCCACATACAACAAATATGCAGCAGACGACTTGGAAAACATAGTGCCAAAAACCATAAAAATCTCCATAAAAGATAGCGTAATTGTTGAATAAAATTGAAAACATTGTGGCCAAAGTAGAAATTGCTCATCATGAGCAATTTCTCCTTTGGCCACAATGTTTTCAAAAGTCGTCTGCTGCTATTGCGTCAGAATGCGTCTGCAAGTGGGAAATGGTTAACTAAGGATTACTTAACGAATTGCGTACACTATAAATTGTTTGTTTGTTTGTACGGCACAGCTTCAAACACGTGTTTAATTATATCACGGCGTTCCCGTCGTACGTTTCCGGTACTACTGATCCGTTAATCCTTACAGCCCCGGTAGCTCAGTCGGTAACGACGCGGGCTGTCAATCCAGGGGTTGTGAGTTCGAATCCCGGCTCGGTCAAATTTCTTTCCAACGTTTGACAAAAACTCAATGCGACATGCGTCATTCGTCTTCCACCAATGGGCTAAGTCTATGTGGAAAAGCAGCCAGTTGCTTGGGAAGATTGTTGTGTGGAGTAATGGTGTGAGAAAACCAGGAAATACGTGTGTAGGTGAACTGGCCGCCGTGATATGACTGATAAATTGTTAAAAACGGCGTTAAACCCCAATCAATCAATCAATCAATTAATCATTACAACAACGGGTCAACGCAATCCTGAGCACCGAGGAGGCGGAAACCAATTCCTACACGTTTTAATGTATTTGGTATGACCCAGCCCGGGATCGAGCCCACGACCTCCGGCACCCGAGGTAAACGCTCTTTCAAACTACGACTGATGGGGGTCGAACAATATTGACAACAAAAGGGCGGTCAGAATGTACAGGCTTATCTTGATATGTATCGCTTGTATATGAAGCTTAACTCTTTCAGCGCCGAATTGTTTAAAGTAGACTTTACCATATTCAAAATCGGGCGTCTCCATTTCTCTTGTAATAAGAGTTTATGAATATTTTTATATCTTAAAGGCAAACAATGCTGAGTTCAGGTGAGACAGCTCGTCACGAGCTGACTCACCTGACTCTGTATTGTTTGCAAAAAACCTCAATATTGCCTTTGGCGCTGAAATAGCTAAAGTCGTTTCAGCAGGCTAAGCGTGTTCATGTTAAATGTCGTGTAAAGACGGATGAAGCTTAAAAACAAGCTGCTCGTTTAATTGTCTAAAGTTTCTTTTCTGTGGTCGTAAATTAATCTCTTTTCGGTAACGCAAAGACAAGAGTATCTACTTATCGTAGCACGATGCAGATGGACTTGTTTAGAATTAAGAAGTAATCAATTCAACAAAATACACGCTCTATAAATTAGCTGGCGTCTACTAATATGACAAATTAGCATTTGACATGCGTGTTTGTGAGTGAATAGTCGGTGTATTTAACCGCCAATAAAAATGGTTTCTGTCCTTAGCGCTTAGAATTAGGTTAGCATTACGACCGACGACTAGCTGGTACATGTATTGGGGTACTTGGACCAGCAGAACTGACGATTTACTCAGGAAAAGCCGTGTTGTAACCGAAAACACCATGTATACAAACAAACGAACAATATAGAATTAACAAATTTGTCACGTACTTTATATGACGTTCCTTGCAGCCTAATGAGATTTATTTTTGAGCATAAATTATAACCTTCTGTTATTCTGTTGGCAAACCCTTTTACTATTGGAACCGATTCAGTGAAGCCAGTGCCAACAGTATAGAATGAGACCAGCCAGTGCATCAAAGCCGTTCGACTAGACACAATACTGTTGGCTGCTCAATTCAGCTTCACATGATCCGTCCTGCGAGAAGACCAACATTATGGACCGTCTGCGTAATATATCGACCCAGATCAGCCTGCGCAGTCCGCGCAGGCTAATCCGGTCCGACACATTCCGTCTCAAGAGGATAGAGGTATAGAGTAATGATTCCTGAAACAGAAAATCCACAGGAGGCAAAAAGTATCTGTCCGGGTTCGTCTGCGCGGCATGCTTAGGCTGATCCGGGTCGATACTTTGGTTTTCTCGCGGGACTGCTCATATTGCTATTTATGCAAAGCGGATCAACGTGTTCAAATTTCAAATGCTTCAATAATTGGAATCAATTCAATGATTTACATGAGAATAATACAGAAATTATATATGTTGATGGCGAAATATGTATAAAATGAGATTAATGCCTTCAAATGGAAGACGACATACATGTATCAATAGAGAGATAATGTCCAGACAGTTTAAGTGTTATGTGATATATTTGTGTAAATTATTTCAAGTAATTTTAATTGAGCAGAATCAAGGATCGGCTACAAATGGACACCGAATGGGTCGGCCAATTAGCCTTCATTAACACACATGCTATTTCACAATTATCATGGAGGGGTTAATAGTTTCGATCAACGATCAACGAACCCAGGTGATTAGTTAAAATTGAACTCCATACTCCTACTCTCGCTTCGTGAGATTTCAATTATTCCCCCCCCCCCCCCCCCCCCCTTTCAACGCCCCTTTCCAGCATACGACAAATATGCAGCAGACGATTTTGAAAACATCTAGGCATGGAAATGGAAAAATCTCTATCAAAAGAAGTGTTACCATTAAAAAAGTGTTGAAAGCATTTGTGGCAAAAGGAGAAATTGCTCGTTCTGAGTGATTTCTCCTTCTATATACAATGTTTTCAATTGCTGTGAGAGTCTCGCATCAGGTAAATAGGCGCTAATGTATAGATCCAGATCAGCCTGCGTAGTCCGCGCAGGCTAATCCGGGACGACATCTCAGAGGGAAAGAGGTGTTGAGTAATGATTCCTGAAACAGAAAATCCACAGGAGGCGAAACGTGCCTGATCGTGTTAGCCTGCGCGGCATGCTTAGGTTGAACCGGGTCGATACTTTACGCAGTGTCCAGGATTGGTCAGGAACAAAATGGTCCTTATTTGGAGCACGGAGTTGACTTCTGAGCACCGATAACGAGTGTTATAGCTCGTCGCACTTGCGGACACTGAAGTTCAATCAAGCAGCATTGCGGACTCTGCGTAAAGTATCGACCCGGATCAGCATAAGCATGCCGCGCAGGTTAACCCGGACATACATGTTTCACCTCCTGTGGATTTTCTGTCTCAGCAATCATTACTCTATACCTCTATCCCCCTGAGACGGAATGTGTCGGCCCGGATCAGTCTGCGCGGACTGCGCATGCTGATCTAGGTCGATACATTACGCAGAGGCCATGTTGTTGGTTTTCTAGCGGGTGGGCTTATATTGCCACCAGAGTGCGCCTACAGTCACACTCCCCTTTTCCCCCCCGAGTGACGTGACATTTTAAATCACAAATAATAAACATGGAAGTAAACCAACTACTCATATATAACTTTTCTTTTCCCGGAAGACGTATTTTTAACGAGATTCAATTCTGACGGAAGCGAGGAAACATGTTTAAAGACGTCACGAAAATTCGCAATTAATTCGGTATTGAAAACCGGAAATGCGTATACTCTGCAATGTTCTTACATGTATTTGTTTTAAAAAAACACCTATTTCCCGAGAAAGCACATACGTGACACGCTTTCAGCTCTTTCCCACATACAGAAAAATCTGCAGCAGACGACTTTGAAATCAGCTCTGCAAAAAAACTACTGATAATCTTCATACGAGCCATTTCTCCTTTTTACCACAAGGTTTTTAAACGTCGCCTTGCTGCAGATTGTGTCAACTCTTTCAGCGCCAAAGGCAATATTGAGCTTTTTGAAAACAATGCAGATTCAGGTGAGTCAGCTCGTAACGAGCTGTCTCACCTGAAATCTGCATTGTTTGGCTGTGAGTTATAAAAAATATTCCAAAAATCCTATAACATGAAAATAGAGTCGTCCGAGTTTTAAACATGGAAGAGTCTACTTTAAACAATTCGGTGCTGAAAGGGTTAAGATGCGACTGTGAGTGGGAAAGGGTTCCTTGGGACTTTTGTCATTTACATTATTTCCTACCCGGCGTATAACTGTTTTTTCATGCAAATAAAAGTGAAATAGAAAAATATCAACAATATGAACACTTTAACACTATCCCACCTATACGACGCATTTTGACGCATTTTGTTGTAGACGACTTTTGAAAACATTGTGACAAAAGAAGAAATTGCTCAAAACGAGCAATTTCACCTTTTGCCACAATGTTTTAATTTATTTTTCATTAATTGTACCTTCATTTTTAAAGATTTTCCGTATCTTGAGTAGAGATGTTTTCAAAGGCTAATCCGGGCCGACACATTCCGTCTCAGACGGATAGAGGTGTCGAATAATGAAATCCCTTGAACAGAAAATATACAGGCGGCGAAACGTGCCTGTCCATGTTACCCTACGAAGCATGCTTAGGCTGATCCGGGTCGATACTTTACGCAGAGTCCACAATGTTGGTTTTCTCGTGGAACGCCTCATTTATACTTTTAATGGTGTTTAGTGTGAAAATCAAGCCAATGATACATCCTATCAAGAACACAGAACCCAGCCACAGTTCTGATTTCTCATTTGGACTATAAGAACTGCTTCTGCTCTGTTTGATAAAATGCGTTCATTGAAATGGATTTTAAAAGCGGCATAAAACACCACACTAACAAAAAATAACCTGAAACGGCCATTTCAATTATGCAATATCGTCGTGTCTGTACTTATTTTGACAAAGATAAACGAAGATCTGCTTTCGCCTGGCGTGGCTAATCTTAACCCTTTTCCCTCATATAGACGCTTTCTGACACCTCTGCAGCAGACGGCTTTTTGAAAACATAGTGACAAAAGAAGAAATTGCACAAAACGTGCAATTCTGTTTTCCACTTTTTGTCATAGGTTATCCATTCAATTGTGCAGATTTTCTATGTTTTGTCAAATAACGTTCAAAGTCGTCTGCTGCGGAATTGTCGTATGAGGGAAAGGGTTAACAGGAAAGAGGTTAAACACGTGTCAACATTCTTAAATGTTCAATTCGTTCTGTAATTTGATGTAGTTTCCACATTAAGTATAGAACTATTGAAAATTGGTTTAGGTGCCTTGCACTCGAAAAAGTATTGTTAACAATTGGAAGTCCTTATCAGACTTTAACTGGCAATTGAACATGATTTACGGGGAAATTTATTGAAATGATTTTATAGAAGGCGGCAAGTTGCTTTGTCAGTGAATTTGTGTAAAAGAATGAGGAAGTGCTTTGCAATTTTAAAATAGTTTTAAACTGGTAATGTTTAGGACCAATTTTGTGAAATGTGTGTGCAATTTTCGTAGGTAATTTACCAGTGATGGGGCGCATTTGCAGCGCACGAATTCTGAAACATTGTGGGTGGCAAAAGGGATGAGTTGCTTATACAATATAATTACTCTTTTTTTACACAATGTTTTCAATTAGATTAAATAATTACTTAAGACTCAAACAAGATTGTGCAACCTCAAATCTCACAAGTCGTCCGTGTCCACCCGTATGTATGTTAGTGAATCTTCAACGTTATTGCAAAAGAATCACGGCACGCGAATAGTGACTTTTGTTGAAACTGAATAGTTTGGTAATAACCATTTTAAAGTCTTCCAAATTGCTGGCATTTTTGGCCAAATGCCGATTATGGAAGACGTGAAATAGATTGCGCAATGTTCCGAATGAGGCATGACGCAGGCAATTTCTTCTTCGGAATTCGAAATTAGTAATAACACTCTCTCAGATTTGCCGTATGTTGGAACGCGTTCTTTTATATTTAGGCTTAAACTCTAGCTCTATTTATTTATCCTCGGTGATGAAGTGGTAGAGCGACCGTCTCGGGTTCGAGAGGTCGCAGGTTCGATCACCGACTGGGTCATACCAATTACTTTAAAAATGGTAGTAATTACTGCCCTCCTTGGCGCTCGGGGTTGCGGGATAAGCGGCTGGTGTCAGGATAAATTGACCAGTAGTATTGATAGCTAACCAAGGAAACGCCTTAATATAACTGAAACAAGATTGAAAGCGGCGTAAAACACAAATTAATCAATCAATCAATCTATTTAGGTATACGATGCGCGAGAACATATCATTTTATTGATAGTACATTTAGGCTGTCGTCATTTTTCTGACAAAACTTGTTTAACCCGTCCCCAACATACATTCGCATTCAGACTCACGTCGAGCAGACGAATGTCCAGAACATCGTTGATCACAATGAAGACAAACACCTTTTGCAATCAATGTTTTCATCTTTATTGAAGTAGTAGAGAAACATTTATAGATATTACCCATGTTTATGTCAAAATAATTTCAATGTCGTCTGCTGCAGATTTGTTGTATGTGTCAGAAGCAAGAACATCGTTGATCACAATGAACACAAAAACACTTTTGCAATCAATGTTTTCATCTTTATTGAAGTAGTAGAGAAGCATTTATAGATATTACCCATGTCTATGTCAAAATAATTTCAAAGTCGTCTGCTGCAGATTTGTTGTATGTGTTCGCCACATGCCGATTCAGAAGTAAGTTCTCCATATTTATAACATTATCACAATGAACACAAAACACTTTTGCCATCAATGTTTTCATCTTTATTCAAGTAGTAGAGAAGCATTTATAGATATTACCCATGTTTATGCCAAAATAATTTCAAAGTCATCTGCTGCAGATGTGTTGTATGTGACAGACGGAAGAGAAATATAGCGTGACTATAATTCGCCTCATTCCGATTCAGAAGTAATTTCTCCATATTTTTAATATTATCACAATGAACATAAAACACTTTTGCCATCAATGTTTTCATCTTTATTCAAGTAGTAGAGAAGCATTTATAGATATTACCCATGTTTATGCCAAAATAATTTTAATGTCGTCTGCTGCAGATGTGTTGTACGTGACAGACGGAAGTGAAAATATAGCGTGACTATAATTCGCCACATTCCGATTCAGAAGTAAGTTCTCCATATTTATAATATTATGTAAAACGAATCAGGTGCAGAATCCGCTGGAAAAGAACTTAATCTACGCACTGTCACTTTAATCCGGTTACGACAACGTCATCAAAGCCATGAAACCCTTTTCCCACTGCAGACGCATTTTAACGCGTCTGAAGCAGACGACTTCTGAAAACATTGTGACAAAAGGAGAAATTGCTCATGATGTCTTCAAAGTCGTCTGCTGCAGATGTGTTGTATGTGGGAAAGGGTTAAGGATACGAAGGTGTGTGAAGTTAGCGCGTAGATCGTAGATCGTAGCTCAACCAAAAATGTAATTGGTTGTGCTGGGTCGTAGATCGTAGCTCAACCATTTTAAAAACATTGCGAATTGGTTGTGCTGGGTCGTAGATCGTAGCTCAACCACTACAAAAACATTGAGAATTGGTTGTGCTGGGTCGTAGATCGTAGCTCAACCATTTTAAAAACATTGCGAATTGGTTGTGCTGGGTCGTAGATCGTAGCTCAACCACTTAAAAACATTCAGAATTGGTTGTGCTGGGTCGTAGATCGTAGCTCAACCATTTTAAAAAGATTGCGAATTGGTTGTGCTGGGTCGTAGATCGTAGCTCAACCACTACAAAAACATTCAGAATTGGTTGAGCTGGGTCGTAGATCGTAGCTCAACCATTTTAAAAACATTGCGAATTGGTTGTGCTGGGTCGTAGATCGTAGCTCAACCACTTAAAAACATTCAGAATTGGTTGTGCTGGGTCGTAGATCGTAGCTCAACCATTTTAAAAAGATTGCGAATTGGTTGTGCTGGGTCGTAGATCGTAGCTCAACCACTACAAAAACATTCAGAATTGGTTGAGCTGGGTCGTAGATCGTAGCTCAACCATTTTAAAAACAGTGCGAATTGGTTGTGCTGGGTCGTAGATCGTAGCTCAACCACTTAAAAACATTCAGAATTGGTTGTGCTGGGTCGTAGATCGTAGCTCAACCATTTTAAAAAGATTGCGAATTGGTTGTGCTGGGTCGTAGATCGTAGCTCAACCATTTTAAAAACATTGCGAATTGGTTGTGCTGGGTCGTAGATCGTAGCTCAACCATTTTAAAAAGATTGCGAATTGGTTGTGCTGGGTCGTAGATCGTAGCTCAACCATTTTAAAAACATTGCAAATTGGTTGTGCTGGGTCGTAGATCGTAGCTCAACCACTTAAAAACATTCAGAATTGGTTGTGCTGGGTCGTAGATCGTAGCTCAACCATTTTAAAAAGATTGCGAATTGGTTGTGCTGGGTCGTAGATCGTAGCTCAACCATTTTAAAAACATTGCGAATTGGTTGTGCTGGGTCGTAGATCGTAGCTCAACCACTACAAAAACATTGAGAATTGGTTGTGCTGGGTCGTAGATCGTAGCTCAACCATTTTAAAAACATTGCGAATTGGTTGTGCTGGGTCGTAGATCGTAGCTCAACCACTTAAAAACATTCAGAATTGGTTGTGCTGGGTCGTAGATCGTAGCTCAACCATTTTAAAAAGATTGCGAATTGGTTGTGCTGGGTCGTAGATCGTAGCTCAACCACTACAAAAACATTCAGAATTGGTTGAGCTGGGTCGTAGATCGTAGCTCAACCATTTTAAAAACATTGCAAATTGGTTGTGCTGGGTCGTAGATCGTAGCTCAACCACTTAAAAACATTCAGAATTGGTTGTGCTGGGTCGTAGATCGTAGCTCAACCATTTTAAAAAGATTGCGAATTGGTTGTGCTGGGTCGTAGATCGTAGCTCAACCACTACAAAAACATTCAGAATTGGTTGAGCTGGGTCGTAGATCGTAGCTCAACCATTTTAAAAACAGTGCGAATTGGTTGTGCTGGGTCGTAGATCGTAGCTCAACCACTTAAAAACATTCAGAATTGGTTGTGCTGGGTCGTAGATCGTAGCTCAACCATTTTAAAAAGATTGCGAATTGGTTGTGCTGGATCGTAGATCGTAGCTCAACCATTTTAAAAACATTGCGAATTGGTTGTGCTGGGTCGTAGATCGTAGCTCAACCATTTTAAAAAGATTGCGAATTGGTTGTGCTGGGTCGTAGATCGTAGCTCAACCATTTTAAAAACATTGCAAATTGGTTGTGCTGGGTCGTAGATCGTAGCTCAACCATTTTAAAAACATTGCGAATTGGTTGTGCTGGGTCGTAGATCGTAGCTCAACCACTTAAAAACATTCAGAATTGGTTGTGCTGGGTCGTAGATCGTAGCTCAACCATTTTAAAAACATTGCGAATTGGTTGTGCTGGGTCGTAGATCGTAGCTCAACCACTTAAAAACATTCAGAATTGGTTGTGCTGGGTCGTAGATCGTAGCTCAACCATTTTAAAAAGATTGCGAATTGGTTGTGCTGGGTCGTAGATCGTAGCTCAACCACTACAAAAACATTCAGAATTGGTTGAGCTGGGTCGTAGATCGTAGCTCAACCATTTTAAAAACATTGCAAATTGGTTGTGCTGGGTCGTAGATCGTAGCTCAACCACTTAAAAACATTCAGAATTGGTTGTGCTGGGTCGTAGATCGTAGCTCAACCATTTTAAAAACATTGCGAATTGGTTGTGCTGGGTCGTAGATCGTAGCTCAACCACTACAAAAACATTCAGAATTGGTTGTGCTGGGTCGTAGATCGTAGCTCAACCATTTTAAAAACATTGCAAATTGGTTGTGCTGGGTCGTAGATCGTAGCTCAACCATTTTAAAAACATTGCGAATTGGTTGTGCTGGGTCGTAGATCGTAGCTCAACCACTTTAAAAACATTGCGAATTGGTTGTGCTGGGTCGTAGATCGTAGCTCAACCACTACAAAAACATTCAGAATTGGTTGAGCTGGGTCGTAGATCGTAGCTCAACCATTTTAAAAACATTGCGAATTGGTTGTGCTGGGTCGTAGATCGTAGCTCAACCACTACAAAAACATTCAGAATTGGTTGTGCTGGGTCGTAGATCGTAGCTCAACCACTTAAAAACATTGCGAATTGGTTGTGCTGGGTCGTAGATCGTAGCTCAACCATTTTAAAAACATTGCGAATTGGTTGTGCTGGGTCGTAGATCGTAGCTCAACCACTTAAAAACATTGCGAATTGGTTGTGCTGGGTCGTAGATCGTAGCTCAACCACTTTAAAAACATTGCGAATTGGTTGTGCTGGGTCGTAGATCGTAGCTCAACCACTACAAAAACATTCAGAATTGGTTGAGCTGGGTCGTAGATCGTAGCTCAACCATTTTAAAAACATTGCGAATTGGTTGTGCTGGGTCGTAGATCGTAGCTCAACCACTACAAAAACATTCAGAATTGGTTGTGCTGGGTCGTAGATCGTAGCTCAACCATTTTAAAAACATTGCGAATTGGTTGTGCTGGGTCGTAGATCGTAGCTCAACCACTTAAAAACATTCAGAATTGGTTGTGCTGGGTCGTAGATCGTAGCTCAACCATTTTAAAAAGATTGCGAATTGGTTGTGCTGGGTCGTAGATCGTAGCTCAACCACTACAAAAACATTCAGAATTGGTTGAGCTGGGTCGTAGATCGTAGCTCAACCATTTTAAAAACAGTGCGAATTGGTTGTGCTGGGTCGTAGATCGTAGCTCAACCACTTAAAAACATTGCGAATTGGTTGTGCTGGGTCGTAGATCGTAGCTCAACCATTTTAAAAAGATTGCGAATTGGTTGTGCTGGGTCGTAGATCGTAGCTCAACCATTTTAAAAACATTGCGAATTGGTTGTGCTGGGTCGTAGATCGTAGCTCAACCATTTTAAAAAGATTGCGAATTGGTTGTGCTGGGTCGTAGATCGTAGCTCAACCATTTTAAAAACATTGCAAATTGGTTGTGCTGGGTCGTAGATCGTAGCTCAACCACTTAAAAACATTCAGAATTGGTTGTGCTGGGTCGTAGATCGTAGCTCAACCATTTTAAAAAGATTGCGAATTGGTTGTGCTGGGTCGTAGATCGTAGCTCAACCATTTTAAAAACATTGCGAATTGGTTGTGCTGGGTCGTAGATCGTAGCTCAACCACTACAAAAACATTGAGAATTGGTTGTGCTGGGTCGTAGATCGTAGCTCAACCATTTTAAAAACATTGCGAATTGGTTGTGCTGGGTCGTAGATCGTAGCTCAACCACTTAAAAACATTCAGAATTGGTTGTGCTGGGTCGTAGATCGTAGCTCAGCCATTTTAAAAAGATTGCGAATTGGTTGTGCTGGGTCGTAGATCGTAGCTCAACCACTACAAAAACATTCAGAATTGGTTGAGCTGGGTCGTAGATCGTAGCTCAACCATTTTAAAAACATTGCGAATTGGTTGTGCTGGGTCGTAGATCGTAGCTCAACCACTACAAAAACATTGAGAATTGGTTGTGCTGGGTCGTAGATCGTAGCTCAACCATTTTAAAAACATTGCGAATTGGTTGTGCTGGGTCGTAGATCGTAGCTCAACCACTTAAAAACATTCAGAATTGGTTGTGCTGGGTCGTAGATCGTAGCTCAACCATTTTAAAAAGATTGCGAATTGGTTGTGCTGGGTCGTAGATCGTAGCTCAACCACTACAAAAACATTCAGAATTGGTTGAGCTGGGTCGTAGATCGTAGCTCAACCATTTTAAAAACATTGCGAATTGGTTGTGCTGGGTCGTAGATCGTAGCTCAACCACTTAAAAACATTCAGAATTGGTTGTGCTGGGTCGTAGATCGTAGCTCAACCATTTTAAAAAGATTGCGAATTGGTTGTGCTGGGTCGTAGATCGTAGCTCAACCACTACAAAAACATTCAGAATTGGTTGAGCTGGGTCGTAGATCGTAGCTCAACCATTTTAAAAACAGTGCGAATTGGTTGTGCTGGGTCGTAGATCGTAGCTCAACCACTTAAAAACATTCAGAATTGGTTGTGCTGGGTCGTAGATCGTAGCTCAACCATTTTAAAAAGATTGCGAATTGGTTGTGCTGGGTCGTAGATCGTAGCTCAACCATTTTAAAAACATTGCGAATTGGTTGTGCTGGGTCGTAGATCGTAGCTCAACCATTTTAAAAAGATTGCGAATTGGTTGTGCTGGGTCGTAGATCGTAGCTCAACCATTTTAAAAACATTGCAAATTGGTTGTGCTGGGTCGTAGATCGTAGCTCAACCACTTAAAAACATTCAGAATTGGTTGTGCTGGGTCGTAGATCGTAGCTCAACCATTTTAAAAAGATTGCGAATTGGTTGTGCTGGGTCGTAGATCGTAGCTCAACCATTTTAAAAACATTGCGAATTGGTTGTGCTGGGTCGTAGATCGTAGCTCAACCACTACAAAAACATTGAGAATTGGTTGTGCTGGGTCGTAGATCGTAGCTCAACCATTTTAAAAACATTGCGAATTGGTTGTGCTGGGTCGTAGATCGTAGCTCAACCACTTAAAAACATTCAGAATTGGTTGTGCTGGGTCGTAGATCGTAGCTCAACCATTTTAAAAAGATTGCGAATTGGTTGTGCTGGGTCGTAGATCGTAGCTCAACCACTACAAAAACATTCAGAATTGGTTGAGCTGGGTCGTAGATCGTAGCTCAACCATTTTAAAAACATTGCAAATTGGTTGTGCTGGGTCGTAGATCGTAGCTCAACCACTTAAAAACATTCAGAATTGGTTGTGCTGGGTCGTAGATCGTAGCTCAACCATTTTAAAAAGATTGCGAATTGGTTGTGCTGGGTCGTAGATCGTAGCTCAACCACTACAAAAACATTCAGAATTGGTTGAGCTGGGTCGTAGATCGTAGCTCAACCATTTTAAAAACAGTGCGAATTGGTTGTGCTGGGTCGTAGATCGTAGCTCAACCACTTAAAAACATTCAGAATTGGTTGTGCTGGGTCGTAGATCGTAGCTCAACCATTTTAAAAAGATTGCGAATTGGTTGTGCTGGATCGTAGATCGTAGCTCAACCATTTTAAAAACATTGCGAATTGGTTGTGCTGGGTCGTAGATCGTAGCTCAACCATTTTAAAAAGATTGCGAATTGGTTGTGCTGGGTCGTAGATCGTAGCTCAACCATTTTAAAAACATTGCAAATTGGTTGTGCTGGGTCGTAGATCGTAGCTCAACCATTTTAAAAACATTGCGAATTGGTTGTGCTGGGTCGTAGATCGTAGCTCAACCACTTAAAAACATTCAGAATTGGTTGTGCTGGGTCGTAGATCGTAGCTCAACCATTTTAAAAACATTGCGAATTGGTTGTGCTGGGTCGTAGATCGTAGCTCAACCACTTAAAAACATTCAGAATTGGTTGTGCTGGGTCGTAGATCGTAGCTCAACCATTTTAAAAAGATTGCGAATTGGTTGTGCTGGGTCGTAGATCGTAGCTCAACCACTACAAAAACATTCAGAATTGGTTGAGCTGGGTCGTAGATCGTAGCTCAACCATTTTAAAAACATTGCAAATTGGTTGTGCTGGGTCGTAGATCGTAGCTCAACCACTTAAAAACATTCAGAATTGGTTGTGCTGGGTCGTAGATCGTAGCTCAACCATTTTAAAAACATTGCGAATTGGTTGTGCTGGGTCGTAGATCGTAGCTCAACCACTACAAAAACATTCAGAATTGGTTGTGCTGGGTCGTAGATCGTAGCTCAACCATTTTAAAAACATTGCGAATTGGTTGTGCTGGGTCGTAGATCGTAGCTCAACCATTTTAAAAACATTGCGAATTGGTTGTGCTGGGTCGTAGATCGTAGCTCAACCACTTTAAAAACATTGCGAATTGGTTGTGCTGGGTCGTAGATCGTAGCTCAACCACTACAAAAACATTCAGAATTGGTTGAGCTGGGTCGTAGATCGTAGCTCAACCATTTTAAAAACATTGCGAATTGGTTGTGCTGGGTCGTAGATCGTAGCTCAACCACTACAAAAACATTCAGAATTGGTTGTGCTGGGTCGTAGATCGTAGCTCAACCACTTAAAAACATTGCGAATTGGTTGTGCTGGGTCGTAGATCGTAGCTCAACCATTTTAAAAACATTGCGAATTGGTTGTGCTGGGTCGTAGATCGTAGCTCAACCACTTAAAAACATTGCGAATTGGTTGTGCTGGGTCGTAGATCGTAGCTCAACCACTTAAAAACATTGCGAATTGGTTGTGCTGGGTCGTAGATCGTAGCTCAACCACTACAAAAACATTCAGAATTGGTTGTGCTGGGTCGTAGATCGTAGCTCAACCATTTTAAAAACATTGCAAATTGGTTGTGCTGGGTCGTAGATCGTAGCTCAACCACTACAAAAACATTCAGAATTGGTTGAGCTGGGTCGTAGATCGTAGCTCAACCATTTTAAAAACATTGCGAATTGGTTGTGCTGGGTCGTAGATCGTAGCTCAACCACTACAAAAACATTCAGAATTGGTTGTGCTGGGTCGTAGATCGTAGCTCAACCATTTTAAAAACATTGCGAATTGGTTGTGCTGGGTCGTAGATCGTAGCTCAACCATTTTAAAAACATTGCGAATTGGTTGTGCTGGGTCGTAGATCGTAGCTCAACCACTTTAAAAACATTGCGAATTGGTTGTGCTGGGTCGTAGATCGTAGCTCAACCACTACAAAAACATTCAGAATTGGTTGAGCTGGGTCGTAGATCGTAGCTCAACCATTATAAAAACATTGCGAATTGGTTGTGCTGGGTCGTAGATCGTAGCTCAACCACTTAAAAACATTGCAAATTGGTTGTGCTGGGTCGTAGATCGTAGCTCAACCACTTAAAAACATTCAGAATTGGTTGTGCTGGGTCGTAGATCGTAGCTCAACCATTTTAAAAACATTGCGAATTGGTTGTGCTGGGTCGTAGATCGTAGCTCAACCACTACAAAAACATTCAGAATTGGTTGTGCTGGGTCGTAGATCGTAGCTCAACCATTTTAAAAACATTGCAAATTGGTTGTGCTGGGTCGTAGATCGTAGCTCAACCATTTTAAAAACATTGCGAATTGGTTGTGCTGGGTCGTAGATCGTAGCTCAACCACTACAAAAACATTCAGAATTGGTTGTGCTGGGTCGTAGATCGTAGCTCAACCATTTTAAAAACATTGCAAATTGGTTGTGCTGGGTCGTAGATCGTAGCTCAACCACTTACAAACATTGCGAATTGGTTGTGCTGGGTGGTAGATCGTAGCTCAACCACTTTAAAAACATTGCGAATTGGTTGTGTTGGGTCGTAGATCGTAGCTCAACCACTACAAAAACATTCAGAATTGGTTGAGCTGGGTCGTAGATCGTAGCTCAACCATTTTAAAAACATTGCGAATTGGTTGTGCTGGGTCGTAGATCGTAGCTCAACCACTACAAAAACATTCAGAATTGGTTGAGCTGGGTCGTAGATCGTAGCTCAACCATTTTAAAAACATTGCGAATTGGTTGTGCTGGGTCGTAGATCGTAGCTCAACCACTACAAAAACATTCAGAATTGGTTGTGCTGGGTCGTAGATCGTAGCTCAACCATTTTAAAAACATTGCGAATTGGTTGTGCTGGGTCGTAGATCGTAGCTCAACCATTTTAAAAACATTGCGAATTGGTTGTGCTGGGTCGTAGATCGTAGCTCAACCACTTTAAAAACATTGCGAATTGGTTGTGCTGGGTCGTAGATCGTAGCTCAACCACTACAAAAACATTCAGAATTGGTTGAGCTGGGTCGTAGATCGTAGCTCAACCATTATAAAAACATTGCGAATTGGTTGTGCTGGGTCGTAGATCGTAGCTCAACCACTACAAAAACATTCAGAATTGGTTGTGCTGGGTCGTAGATCGTAGCTCAACCACTTAAAAACATTGCGAATTGGTTGTGCTGGGTCGTAGATCGTAGCTCAACCATTTTAAAAACATTGCGAATTGGTTGTGCTGGGTCGTAGATCGTAGCTCAACCACTTAAAAACATTGCGAATTGGTTGTGCTGGGTCGTAGATCGTAGCTCAACCACTTTAAAAACATTGCGAATTGGTTGTGCTGGGTCGTAGATCGTAGCTCAACCACTTTAAAACCATTGCGAATTGGTTGTGCTGGGTCGTAGATCGTAGCTCAACCACTACAAAAACATTCAGAATTGGTTGAGCTGGGTCGTAGATCGTAGCTCAACCATTATAAAAACATTGCGAATTGGTTGTGCTGGGTCGTAGATCGTAGCTCAACCACTACAAAAACATTCAGAATTGGTTGTGCTGGGTCGTAGATCGTAGCTCAACCACTTAAAAACATTGCGAATTGGTTGTGCTGGGTCGTAGATCGTAGCTCAACCATTTTAAAAACATTGCGAATTGGTTGTGCTTGGTCGTAGATCGTAGCTCAACCACTACAAAAACATTCAGAATTGGTTGTGCTGGGTCGTAGATCGTAGCTCAACCATTTTAAAAACATTGCAAATTGGTTGTGCTGGGTCGTAGATCGTAGCTCAACCACTTACAAACATTGCGAATTGGTTGTGCTGGGTGGTAGATCGTAGCTCAACCACTTTAAAAACATTGCGAATTGGTTGTGTTGGGTCGTAGATCGTAGCTCAACCACTACAAAAACATTCAGAATTGGTTGAGCTGGGTCGTAGATCGTAGCTCAACCATTTTAAAAAGATTGCGAATTGGTTGTGCTGGGTCGTAGATCGTAGCTCAACCACTACAAAAACATTCAGAATTGGTTGAGCTGGGTCGTAGATCGTAGCTCAACCATTTTAAAAACAGTGCGAATTGGTTGTGCTGGGTCGTAGATCGTAGCTCAACCACTTAAAAACATTCAGAATTGGTTGTGCTGGGTCGTAGATCGTAGCTCAACCATTTTAAAAAGATTGCGAATTGGTTGTGCTGGATCGTAGATCGTAGCTCAACCATTTTAAAAACATTGCGAATTGGTTGTGCTGGGTCGTAGATCGTAGCTCAACCATTTTAAAAAGATTGCGAATTGGTTGTGCTGGGTCGTAGATCGTAGCTCAACCATTTTAAAAACATTGCAAATTGGTTGTGCTGGGTCGTAGATCGTAGCTCAACCATTTTAAAAACATTGCGAATTGGTTGTGCTGGGTCGTAGATCGTAGCTCAACCACTTAAAAACATTCAGAATTGGTTGTGCTGGGTCGTAGATCGTAGCTCAACCATTTTAAAAACATTGCGAATTGGTTGTGCTGGGTCGTAGATCGTAGCTCAACCACTTAAAAACATTCAGAATTGGTTGTGCTGGGTCGTAGATCGTAGCTCAACCATTTTAAAAAGATTGCGAATTGGTTGTGCTGGGTCGTAGATCGTAGCTCAACCACTACAAAAACATTCAGAATTGGTTGAGCTGGGTCGTAGATCGTAGCTCAACCATTTTAAAAACATTGCAAATTGGTTGTGCTGGGTCGTAGATCGTAGCTCAACCACTTAAAAACATTCAGAATTGGTTGTGCTGGGTCGTAGATCGTAGCTCAACCATTTTAAAAACATTGCGAATTGGTTGTGCTGGGTCGTAGATCGTAGCTCAACCACTACAAAAACATTCAGAATTGGTTGTGCTGGGTCGTAGATCGTAGCTCAACCATTTTAAAAACATTGCAAATTGGTTGTGCTGGGTCGTAGATCGTAGCTCAACCATTTTAAAAACATTGCGAATTGGTTGTGCTGGGTCGTAGATCGTAGCTCAACCACTTAAAAACATTCAGAATTGGTTGTGCTGGGTCGTAGATCGTAGCTCAACCATTTTAAAAACATTGCGAATTGGTTGTGCTGGGTCGTAGATCGTAGCTCAACCACTTAAAAACATTCAGAATTGGTTGTGCTGGGTCGTAGATCGTAGCTCAACCATTTTAAAAAGATTGCGAATTGGTTGTGCTGGGTCGTAGATCGTAGCTCAACCACTACAAAAACATTCAGAATTGGTTGAGCTGGGTCGTAGATCGTAGCTCAACCATTTTAAAAACATTGCAAATTGGTTGTGCTGGGTCGTAGATCGTAGCTCAACCACTTTAAAAACATTGCGAATTGGTTGTGCTGGGTCGTAGATCGTAGCTCAACCATTTTAAAAACATTGCGAATTGGTTGTGCTGGGTCGTAGATCGTAGCTCAACCACTACAAAAACATTCAGAATTGGTTGTGCTGGGTCGTAGATCGTAGCTCAACCATTTTAAAAACATTGCAAATTGGTTGCGCTGGGTCGTAGATCGTAGCTCAACCATTTTAAAAACATTGCGAATTGGTTGTGCTGGGTCGTAGATCGTAGCTCAACCACTACAAAAACATTGAGAATTGGCTGACCTGGGTCATAGATCGTAGCTCAACCACTTTAAAAACATTTTGAATTGGCTGACCTGGGTCGTAGATCGTAGCTCAACCACTTTAAAAACATTGCGAATTGGTTGTGCTGTGTCGTAGATCGTAGCTCAACCACTTTAACAACATTGCGAATTGGTTGTGCTGGGTCGTAGATCGTAGCTCAACCACTAGAAAAAACATTCTGAATTGGCTGACCTGGGTCATAGATCGTAGCTCAACCACTTTAAAAACATTCTGAATTGGCTGACCTGGGTCGTAGATCGTAGATCGTAGATTCCCACTGACACGTAATGCAGAGTATACGCATGCATATAAAACATATATACATTACATACACACGCAAACACAGAACAAAACATGTCAGTAAGGATGTCCTTCGTAGTTCCCACTGACATGTAATGCAGAGTATACTCATGCATATAAAACATGTATTGTTCTGTGTCCCGTGAAAAAAAAAAAGAAAAAGTGTTCCACTCCATTGTGAAATGTTCGTGCTTCGACTGCCTTGACTAAGGCCTCTATGACGAAGTGCTCCCTTTAAATTACGCGGTAAACTCGGGTAGAAATTCGACTTACGGCCCTGGTAGCTGTCCCGTGAAAAAAAAAAAAAAAAGTGTTCCACTCCATTGTGAAATGTTCGGGCTTCCTCTGCCTTGACTCCCTTTAAATTACGCGGTAAATTCAGGTAGAAATTCGACTTACGGCCCTGGTAGCTGTCACATGAAAAAAAGAGAAAAAAGTTTTCCACTCCATTGTGAAATGTTCGGGCTTCGACTGCCTTGACTAAGGCCTATAGGACGGAGTGCTCCCTATAAATTACGCGGTAAACTCGGGTAGAAATTCGACTTACGGGCCCTGGTAGCTGTCTCGTGAAAAAAAGAAAAAAAAGTGTTCCACTCCATTGTGAAATGTTCGGGCTTCGACTGCCTTGACTAAGGCCTATAGGACGGAGTGCTCCCTATAAATTACGCGGGTAGAAATTCCACTTACGGCCCTGGTAGCTGTCCCGTGAAAAAAAAAAGTGTTCCACTCCATTGTGAAATGATCAGTCTTCGACTGCCTTGACTAAGGCCTCTATGACGGAGTGCTCCCTTTAAATTACGCGGTAAACTCGGGTACGGCCCTGGTAGCTGTCCCGTGAAAAAATAAAATGTGTTCCACTCCATTGTGAAATGTTCGGTCTTCGACTGCCTTGACTAAGGCCTCTATGACGGAGTGCTCCCTTTAAATTACGCGGTAAACTTGGGTAGAAATTCCACTTACGGCCCTGGTAGCTGTCTCGTGAAAAAAGGAAAAAAAGTGTTCCACTCCATTGTGAAATGTTCGGTCTTCGACTGCCTTGACTAAGGCCTCTAGTACCGAGTGCTCCTTTAAATTATGCGGTAAATTCTGGTAGAAATTCGACTTACGGCCCTGGTAGCTGTCCCGTGAAAAAAAAATAAAAGTGTTCCACTCCATTGTGAAATGTTCGTGCTTCGACTGCCTTGACTAAGGCCTCTATGACGGAGTGCTCCCTTTAAATTACGCGGTAAACTCGGGTAGAAATTCGACTTACGACCCTGATAGCTGTCCCGTGAAAAAAAAATAAAAAAGTGTTCCACTCCATTGTTAAATGTTCGTGCTTCGACTGCCTTGACTAAGGCCTCTATGACGGAGTGCTCCCTTTAAATTACGCGGTAAATTCAGGTAGAAATTCGACTTACGGCCCTGGTAGCTGTCACGTGAAAAAAAGGAAAAAAAGTGTTCCACTCCATTGTGAAATGTTCGGGCTTCGACTGCCTTGACTAAGGCCTATAGGACGGAGTGCTCCCTATAAATTACGCGGTAAACTCGGGTAGAAATTCGACTTACGGGCCCTGGTAGCTGTCTCGTGAAAAAAAGAAAAAAAAGTGTTCCACTCCATTGTGAAATGTTCGGGCTTCGACTGCCTTGACTAAGGCCTATAGGACGGAGTGCTCCCTATAAATTACGCGGGTAGAAATTCCACTTACGGCCCTGGTAGCTGTCCCGTGAAAAAAAAAAAGTGTTCCACTCCATTGTGAAATGATCAGTCTTCGACTGCCTTGACTAAGGCCTCTATGACGGAGTGCTCCCTTTAAATTACGCGGTAAACTCGGGTACGGCCCTGGTAGCTGTCCCGTGAAAAAATAAAATGTTTTCCACTCCATTGTGAAATGTTCGGTCTTCGACTGCCTTGACTAAGGCCTCTATGACGGAGTGCTCCCTTTAAATTACGCGGTAAACTTGGGTAGAAATTCCACTTACGGCCCTGGTAGCTGTCTCGTGAAAAAAGGAAAAAAAGTGTTCCACTCCATTGTGAAATGTTCGGTCTTCGACTGCCTTGACTAAGGCCTCTAGTACCGAGTGCTCCTTTAAATTATGCGGTAAATTCTGGTAGAAATTCGACTTACGGCCCTGGTAGCTGTCCCGTGAAAAAAAAAAAAAAGTGTTCCACTCCATTGTGAAATGTTCGTGCTTCGACTGCCTTGACTAAGGCCTCTATGACGGAGTGCTCCCTTTAAATTACGCGGTAAACTCGGGTAGAAATTTGACTTACGGCCCTGATAGCTGTCCCGTGAAAAAAAAATAAAAAAGTGTTCCACTCCATTGTTAAATGTTCGTGCTTCGACTGCCTTGACTAAGGCCTCTATGACGGAGTGCTCCCTTTAAATTACGCGGGTAGAAATTCCACTTACGGCCCTGGTAGCTGTCCCGTGAAAAAAAACAAAAAAAAGTGTTCCACTCCATTGTGAAACGTTCCGGCTTCGACTGCCTTGATTAAGGCCTCTAGGACGAAGTGCTCCCTTTAAATTACACGGTAAACTCGGGTACGGCCCTGGTAGCTGTCCCGTGAAAAAATAAAAATGTGTTCCACTCCATTGTGAAATGTTCGGTCTTCGACTGCCTTGACTAAGGCCTCTATGACGGAGTGCTCCCTTTAAATTACGCGGTAAATTCAGGTAGAAATTCGACTTACGGCCCTGGTAGCTGTCACGTGAAAAAAAGGAAAAAAAGTGTTCCACTCCATTGTGAAATGTTCGGTCTTCGACTGCCTTGACTAAGGCCTCTAGTACCGAGTGCTCCTTTAAATTATGTGGTAAATTCGGGTAGAAATTCGACTTACGGCCCTGGTAGCTGTCCCTTGAAAAAATAAAAAAAAGTGTTCCACTCCATTGTGAAATGTTCGTGCTTCGACTGCCTTGACTAAGGCCTCTATGACGGAGTGCTCCCTTTAAATTACGCGGTAAACTCGGGTAGAAATTCGACTTACGGCCCTGATAGCTGTCCCGTGAAAAAAAAATAAAAAAGTGTTCCACTCCATTGTGAAATGTTCGGTCTTCGACTGCCTTGACTAAGGCCTCTATGACGGAGTGCTCCCTTTAAATTACGCGGTAAATTCAGGTAGAAATTCGACTTACGGCCCTGGTAGCTGTCACGTGAAAAAAAGGAAAAAAAGTGTTCCACTCCATTGTGAAATGTTCGGGCTTCGACTGCCTTGACTAAGGCCTCTAGTACCGAGTGCTCCTTTAAATTATGCGGTAAATTCGGGTAGAAATTCGACTTACGGCCCTGGTAGCTGTCCCGTGAAAAAAAAAAAAAAGTGTTCCACTCCATTGTGAAATGTTCGTGCTTCGACTGCCTTGACTAAGGCCTCTATGACGGAGTGCTCCCTTTAAATTACGCGGTAAACTCGGGTAGAAATTCGACTTACGGCCCTGATAGCTGTCCCGTGAAAAATAAATAAAAAGTGTTCCACTCCATTGTGAAATGTTCGTGCTTCGACTGCCTTGACTATTGCAAGCGCGCACATGATGCAGATCGGTGATTGCTGATTCTTCGCTGGATCTCCGCTGCGCTTCTATATTACCGTTGCGAGCCGGGTCAAAGTAAGCAATATGATTGAAAACGAAAGTAAAAAGATGAGCCAATCAGATTCGGGGTCACCGATCTGCATCATGTGCGCGCTTGCAATAGTAAATGGCCGTAGCGAGAAATTTTCAATCGGTGGCGATGTAAATCGACGGATTGTGCATGGTAAACACTAAAAAGGTAAGCTATGACAGCCGAATTTGTTAAATAGTGAAGGTATTGATCTATTCAGACCGTTAACTGGCTGCTGATTGTAGTTTAAGCGTGATTTCCCTTCTTAACGACATTGTTGTAGAGCCGTTGTAGGTGTCCCACTACTTTTCCGACTAAGCAATATCACCCAGATTTGGTTAATAAATGGCTCAATTACTCGTTGGTTTGCTTAAAAAGGGTAAAGTGTTATATACCGTTGGATAGGTTAGGGATTCAGCTAAATGGATATGTACAGCATGTTAAGATATCTTGAACATTGTTAGAGAAATCGACGGTAACAGTAGGCTTAGCCGGTTTTCGGAGAGTTCGGAGTTGTAGTCCTTTTCTTTATATATAGTATTGGTGGAATTTTTTTTTTCGGATTTTTTTTTTCATGAGTCAAGCTCCTGTGAGTTGACCCGGACATTCCCACTGACACGTAATGCAGAGTATACGCATGTATATAAAACATATATACATACCATACACACGCAAACACAGAACAAAACATGTCAGTAAGGATGTCCTTCGTAGTTGACCTGGACATCCCCACTGACACGTAATGCAGAGCAAACACAGAACAAAACATGTCAGTGAGGATGTCCTTAGTAGTTAACACGGACATGCAATGCAAAGCATACGTCTGCATATGGACACATATACATGTATATATAAAAAGTTGTATACCCATATAAGTGATGTGATATCCATGAAAACAATCTGGGAACAGTAAGAGTCACTCTTGGGGAGAGAAAATATCCTTTTCTCAAAGTGTTATCAAGATATATTAAAATATGTCACATGCTCATTTACCAGGGACGGATCAAATATAGTATATGCATGACTAAATGGTGTTCTAGTGGTTGAGCTACGATCTACGACCCAGCTCAACCAATTTGTAATGTTTTCTAGTGGTTGAGCTACGATCTACGACCTAGGTCAGCCAATTCAGAATGTTTTTTCCATTGGTTGAGCTACGATCTACGACCCAGTTCAGCCAATTCAGAATGTTTTTCCATTGGTTGAGCTACGATCTACGACCCAGGTCAGCCAATTCAGAATGTTTTTCCATTGTTGAGCTACGATCTACGAGTCAATTATGAATGTTTTTCAAGTGGTTGAGCTACGATCTACGACCCATGTCAGCCAATTCAGAATGTTTTACCATTGGTTGAGCTATGATCTACGACCCAGGTCAGCCAATTCGCAATGTTTGTCTAGTGGTTGAGCTACGATCTACGACCCAGCTCAACCAATTTGCAATGTTTTTCCTAGTGGTTGAGCTACGATCTACGACCCAGGTCAGCCAATTATGAATGTTTTTCAAGTGGTTGAGTTACGATCTACGACTCAGGTCAGCCAATTATGAATGTTTTTCTATTGGTTGTGCTACGATCTACGACCCAGAACAACCAATTCGCAATGTTTTTAAAGTGGTTAAGCTACGATCTATGACCCAGGTCAGCCAATTCAGAATGTTTTTCTAGTGGTTGAGCTACGATCTACGACCCAGGTCAGCCAATTCAGAATGTTTTTCTAGTGGTTGAGCTACGATCTACGACCCAGCACAACCAATTCGCAATGTTTTTAAAATGGTTGAGCTACGATCTACGACCCAGCTCAACCAATTCTGAATGTTTTTGTAGTGGTTGAGCTACGATCTACGACCCAGCACAACCAATTCGCAATCTTTTTAAAATGGTTGAGCTACGATCTACGACCCAGCTCAACCAATTCTGAATGTTTTTGTAATGGTTGAGCTACGATCTACGACCCAGCACAACCAATTTGCAATGTTTTTAAAGTGGTTGAGCTACGATCTACGACCCAGCACAACCAATTCGCAATGTTTTTAAAGTGGTTGAGCTACGATCTACGACCCAGCACAACCAATTCGCAATGTTTTTAAAATGGTTGAGCTACGATCTACGACCCAGCACAACCAATTCTGAATGTTTTTGTAGTGGTTGAGCTACGATCTACGACCCAGCACAACCAATTCGCAATGTTTTTAAAATGGTTGAGCTACGATCTACGACCCAGCTCAACCAATTCTGAATGTTTTTGTAGTGGTTGAGCTACGATCTACGACCCAGCTCAACCAATTCTGAATGTTTTTGTAGTGGTTGAGCTACGATCTACGACCCAGCACAACCAATTCGCAATGTTTTTAAAATGGTTGAGCTACGATCTACGACCCAGCTCAACCAATTCTGAATGTTTTTGTAGTGGTTGAGCTACGATCTACGACCCAACACAACCAATTCGCAATGTTTTTAAAGTGGTTGAGCTACGATCTACCACCCAGCACAACCAATTCGCAATGTTTGTAAGTGGTTGAGCTACGATCTACCACCCAGCACAACCAATTTGCAATGTTTTTAAAATGGTTGAGCTACGATCTACGACCCAGCACAACCAATTCTGAATGTTTTTGTAGTGGTTGAGCTACGATCTACGACCCAGCACAACCAATTCGCAATGTTTTTAAGTGGTTGAGCTACGATCTACGACCCAGCTCAACCAATTCTCAATGTTTTTGTAGTGGTTGAGCTACGATCTACGACCCAGCACAACCAATTCACAATGTTTTTAAAGTGGTTGAGCTACGATCTACGACCCAGCACAACCAATTCGCAATGTTTTTAAGTGGTTGAGCTACGATCTACGACCCAGCACAACCAATTCTGAATGTTTTTGTAGTGGTTGAGCTACGATCTACGACCCAGCACAACCAATTCGCAATGTTTTTAAAATGGTTGAGCTACGATCTACGACCCAGCTCAACCAATTCTGAATGTTTTTGTAGTGGTTGAGCTACGATCTACGACCCAGCACAACCAATTCGCAATGTTTTTAAAGTGGTTGAGCTACGATCTACGACCCAGCACAACCAATTCGCAATGTTTTTAAAATGGTTGAGCTACGATCTACGACCCAGCACAACCAATTCGCAATGTTTTTAAAATGGTTGAGCTACGATCTACGACCCAGCACAACCAATTCTGAATGTTTTTGTAGTGGTTGAGCTACGATCTACGACCCAGCACAACCAATTCGCAATGTTTTTAAAATGGTTGAGCTACGATCTACGACCCAGCTCAACCAATTCTGAATGTTTTTGTAGTGGTTGAGCTACGATCTACGACCCAGCACAACCAATTCGCAATGTTTTTAAAGTGGTTGAGCTACGATCTACGACCCAGCACAACCAATTCGCAATGTTTTTAAGTGGTTGAGCTACGATCTACGACCCAGCACAACCAATTCGCAATGTTTTTAAAATGGTTGAGCTACGATCTACGACCCAGCACAACCAATTCGCAATGTTTTTAAGTGGTTGAGCTACGATCTACGACCCAGCACAACCAATTCTGAATGTTTTTGTAGTGGTTGAGCTACGATCTACGACCCAGCACAACCAATTCGCAATGTTTTTAAAATGGTTGAGCTACGATCTACGACCCAGCTCAACCAATTCTGAATGTTTTTGTATTGGTTGAGCTACGATCTACGACCCAGCACAACCAATTCGCAATGTTTTTAAAATGGTTGAGCTACGATCTACGACCCAGCTCAACCAATTCTGAATGTTTTTGTAGTGGTTGAGCTACGATCTACGACCCAACACAACCAATTCGCAATGTTTTTAAAGTGGTTGAGCTACGATCTACCACCCAGCACAACCAATTCGCAATGTTTGTAAGTGGTTGAGCTACGATCTACGACCCAGCACAACCAATTTGCAATGTTTTTAAAATGGTTGAGCTACGATCTACGACCCAGCACAACCAATTCTGAATGTTTTTGTAGTGGTTGAGCTACGATCTACGACCCAGCACAACCAATTCGCAATGTTTTTAAGTGGTTGAGCTACGATCTACGACCCAGCTCAACCAATTCTCAATGTTTTTGTAGTGGTTGAGCTACGATCTACGACCCAGCACAACCAATTCACAATGTTTTTAAAGTGGTTGAGCTACGATCTACGACCCAGCACAACCAATTCGCAATGTTTTTAAGTGGTTGAGCTACGATCTACGACCCAGCACAACCAATTCTGAATGTTTTTGTAGTGGTTGAGCTACGATCTACGACCCAGCACAACCAATTCGCAATGTTTTTAAAATGGTTGAGCTACGATCTACGACCCAGCTCAACCAATTCTGAATGTTTTTGTAGTGGTTGAGCTACGATCTACGACCCAGCACAACCAATTCGCAATGTTTTTAAAGTGGTTGAGCTACGATCTACGACCCAGCACAACCAATTCGCAATGTTTTTAAAATGGTTGAGCTACGATCTACGACCCAGCACAACCAATTCGCAATGTTTTTAAAATGGTTGAGCTACGATCTACGACCCAGCACAACCAATTCTGAATGTTTTTGTAGTGGTTGAGCTACGATCTACGACCCAGCACAACCAATTCGCAATGTTTTTAAAATGGTTACGCTACGATCTACGACCCAGCTCAACCAATTCTGAATGTTTTTGTAGTGGTTGAGCTACGATCTACGACCCAGCACAACCAATTCGCAATGTTTTTAAAGTGGTTGAGCTACGATCTACGACCCAGCACAACCAATTCGCAATGTTTTTAAAGTGGTTGAGCTACGATCTACGACCCAGCACAACCAATTCGCAATGTTTTTAAAATGGTTGAGCTACGATCTACGACCCAGCACAACCAATTCGCAATGTTTTTAAAATGGTTGAGCTACGATCTACGACCCAGCACAACCAATTCTGAATGTTTTTGTAGTGGTTGAGCTACGATCTACGACCCAGCACAACCAATTCGCAATGTTTTTAAAATGGTTGAGCTACGATCTACGACCCAGCTCAACCAATTCTGAATGTTTTTGTAGTGGTTGAGCTACGATCTACGACCCAGCACAACCAATTCGCAATGTTTTTAAAGTGGTTGAGCTACGATCTACGACCCAGCACAACCAATTCGCAATGTTTTTAAGTGGTTGAGCTACGATCTACGACCCAGCACAACCAATTCGCAATGTTTTTAAAATGGTTGAGCTACGATCTACGACCCAGCACAACCAATTCGCAATGTTTTTAAGTGGTTGAGCTACGATCTACGACCCAGCACAACCAATTCTGAATGTTTTTAAGTGGTTGAGCTACGATCTACGACCCAGCACAACCAATTCGCAATGTTTTTAAAATGGTTGAGCTACGATCTACGACCCAGCACAACCAATTCGCAATGTTTTTAAGTGGTTGAGCTACGATCTACGACCCAGCACAACCAATTCTGAATGTTTTTGTAGTGGTTGAGCTACGATCTACGACCCAGCACAACCAATTCGCAATGTTTTTAAGTGGTTGAGCTACGATCTACGACCCAGCACAACCAATTCGCAATGTTTTTAAAATGGTTGAGCTACGATCTACGACCCAGCACAACCAATTCGCAATGTTTTTAAGTGGTTGAGCTACGATCTACGACCCAGCACAACCAATTCTGAATGTTTTTGTAGTGGTTGAGCTACGATCTACGACCCAGCACAACCAATTCGCAATGTTTTTAAGTGGTTGAGCTACGATCTACGACCCAGCACAACCAATTCGCAATGTTTTTAAGTGGTTGAGCTACGATCTACGACCCAGCACAACCAATTCGCAATGTTTTTAAAATGGTTGAGCTACGATCTACGACCCAGCACAACCAATTCGCAATGTTTTTAAGTGGTTGAGCTACGATCTACGACCCAGCACAACCAATTCTGAATGTTTTTGTAGTGGTTGAGCTACGATCTACGACCCAGCACAACCAATTCGCAATGTTTTTAAAATGGTTGAGCTACGATCTACGACCCAGCTCAACCAATTCTGAATGTTTGTGTAGTGGTTGAGCTACGATCTACGACCCAGCACAACCAATTCGCAATGTTTTTAAAGTGGTTGAGCTACGATCTACGACCCAGCACAACCAATTCTCAATGTTTTTAAAATGGTTGAGCTACGATCTACGACCCAGCACAACCAATTTGCAATGTTTTTAAAATGGTTGAGCTACGATCTACGACCCAGCACAACCAATTCTGAATGTTTTTGTAGTGGTTGAGCTACGATCTACGACCCAGCACAACCAATTCGCAATCTTTTTAAAATGGTTGAGCTACGATCTACGACCCAGCACAACCAATTCTGAATGTTTTTAAGTGGTTGAGCTACGATCTACGACCCAGCACAACCAATTCGCAATGTTTTTAAAGTGGTTGAGCTACGATCTACGACCCAGCACAACCAATTCGCAATGTTTTTAAGTGGTTGAGCTACGATCTACGACCCAGCACAACCAATTCGCAATGTTTTTAAAATGGTTGAGCTACGATCTACGACCCAGCACAACCAATTCGCAATGTTTTTAAGTGGTTGAGCTACGATCTACGACCCAGCACAACCAATTCTGAATGTTTTTGTAGTGGTTGAGCTACGATCTACGACCCAGCACAACCAATTCGCAATGTTTTTAAAATGGTTGAGCTACGATCTACGACCCAGCTCAACCAATTCTGAATGTTTTTGTAGTGGTTGAGCTACGATCTACGACCCAGCACAACCAATTCGCAATGTTTTTAAAATGGTTGAGCTACGATCTACGACCCAGCTCAACCAATTCTGAATGTTTTTGTAGTGGTTGAGCTACGATCTACGACCCAACACAACCAATTCGCAATGTTTTTAAAGTGGTTGAGCTACGATCTACCACCCAGCACAACCAATTCGCAATGTTTGTAAGTGGTTGAGCTACGATCTACGACCCAGCACAACCAATTTGCAATGTTTTTAAAATGGTTGAGCTACGATCTACGACCCAGCACAACCAATTCTGAATGTTTTTGTAGTGGGTGAGCTACGATCTACGACCCAGCACAACCAATTCGCAATGTTTTTAAGTGGTTGAGCTACGATCTACGACCCAGCTCAACCAATTCTCAATGTTTTTGTAGTGGTTGAGCTACGATCTACGACCCAGCACAACCAATTCACAATGTTTTTAAAGTGGTTGAGCTACGATCTACGACCCAGCACAACCAATTCTGAATGTTTTTGTAGTGGTTGAGCTACGATCTACGACCCAGCACAACCAATTCGCAATGTTTTTAAAGTGGTTGAGCTACGATCTACGACCCAGCACAACCAATTCGCAATGTTTTTAAAATGGTTGAGCTACGATCTACGACCCAGCACAACCAATTCGCAATGTTTTTAAAATGGTTGAGCTACGATCTACGACCCAGCACAACCAATTCTGAATGTTTTTGTAGTGGTTGAGCTACGATCTACGACCCAGCACAACCAATTCGCAATGTTTTTAAAATGGTTGAGCTACGATCTACGACCCAGCTCAACCAATTCTGAATGTTTTTGTAGTGGTTGAGCTACGATCTACGACCCAGCACAACCAATTCGCAATGTTTTTAAAGTGGTTGAGCTACGATCTACGACCCAGCACAACCAATTCGCAATGTTTATAAGTGGTTGAGCTACGATCTACGACCCAGCACAACCAATTCGCAATGTTTTTAAAATGGTTGAGCTACGATCTACGACCCAGCACAACCAATTCGCAATGTTTTTAAGTGGTTGAGCTACGATCTACGACCCAGCACAACCAATTCTGAATGTTTTTGTAGTGGTTGAGCTACGATCTACGACCCAGCACAACCAATTCGCAATGTTTTTAAGTGGTTGAGCTACGATCTACGACCCAGCACAACCAATTCGCAATGTTTTTAAGTGGTTGAGCTACGATCTACGACCCAGCACAACCAATTCGCAATGTTTTTAAAATGGTTGAGCTACGATCTACGACCCAGCACAACCAATTCGCAATGTTTTTAAGTGGTTGAGCTACGATCTACGACCCAGCACAACCAATTCACAATGTTTTTAAAGTGGTTGAGCTACGATCTACGACCCAGCACAACCAATTCACAATGTTTTTAAAGTGGTTGAGCTACGATCTACGACCCAGCACAACCAATTCGCAATGTTTTTAAGTGGTTGAGCTACGATCTACGACCCAGCACAACCAATTCTGAATGTTTTTGTAGTGGTTGAGCTACGATCTACGACCCAGCACAACCAATTCGCAATGTTTTTAAAATGGTTGAGCTACGATCTACGACCCAGCTCAACCAATTCTGAATGTTTTTGTAGTGGTTGAGCTACGATCTACGACCCAGCACAACCAATTCGCAATGTTTTTAAAGTGGTTGAGCTACGATCTACGACCCAGCACAACCAATTCGCAATGTTTTTAAAATGGTTGAGCTACGATCTACGACCCAGCACAACCAATTCGCAATGTTTTTAAAATGGTTGAGCTACGATCTACGACCCAGCACAACCAATTCTGAATGTTTTTGTAGTGGTTGAGCTACGATCTACGACCCAGCACAACCAATTCGCAATGTTTTTAAAATGGTTGAGCTACGATCTACGACCCAGCTCAACCAATTCTGAATGTTTTTGTAGTGGTTGAGCTACGATCTACGACCCAGCACAACCAATTCGCAATGTTTTTAAAGTGGTTGAGCTACGATCTACGACCCAGCACAACCAATTCGCAATGTTTTTAAGTGGTTGAGCTACGATCTACGACCCAGCACAACCAATTCGCAATGTTTTTAAAATGGTTGAGCTACGATCTACGACCCAGCACAACCAATTCGCAATGTTTTTAAGTGGTTGAGCTACGATCTACGACCCAGCACAACCAATTCTGAATGTTTTTAAGTGGTTGAGCTACGATCTACGACCCAGCACAACCAATTCGCAATGTTTTTAAAATGGTTGAGCTACGATCTACGACCCAGCACAACCAATTCGCAATGTTTTTAAGTGGTTGAGCTACGATCTACGACCCAGCACAACCAATTCTGAATGTTTTTGTAGTGGTTGAGCTACGATCTACGACCCAGCACAACCAATTCGCAATGTTTTTAAGTGGTTGAGCTACGATCTACGACCCAGCACAACCAATTCGCAATGTTTTTAAGTGGTTGAGCTACGATCTACGACCCAGCACAACCAATTCGCAATGTTTTTAAAATGGTTGAGCTACGATCTACGACCCAGCACAACCAATTCGCAATGTTTTTAAGTGGTTGAGCTACGATCTACGACCCAGCACAACCAATTCACAATGTTTTTAAAGTGGTTGAGCTACGATCTACGACCCAGCACAACCAATTCACAATGTTTTTAAAGTGGTTGAGCTACGATCTACGACCCAGCACAACCAATTCGCAATGTTTTTAAGTGGTTGAGCTACGATCTACGACCCAGCACAACCAATTCTGAATGTTTTTGTAGTGGTTGAGCTACGATCTACGACCCAGCACAACCAATTCGCAATGTTTTTAAAATGGTTGAGCTACGATCTACGACCCAGCTCAACCAATTCTGAATGTTTTTGTAGTGGTTGAGCTACGATCTACGACCCAGCACAACCAATTCGCAATGTTTTTAAAGTGGTTGAGCTACGATCTACGACCCAGCACAACCAATTCGCAATGTTTTTAAAATGGTTGAGCTACGATCTACGACCCAGCACAACCAATTCGCAATGTTTTTAAAATGGTTGAGCTACGATCTACGACCCAGCACAACCAATTCTGAATGTTTTTGTAGTGGTTGAGCTACGATCTACGACCCAGCACAACCAATTCGCAATGTTTTTAAAATGGTTGAGCTACGATCTACGACCCAGCTCAACCAATTCTGAATGTTTTTGTAGTGGTTGAGCTACGATCTACGACCCAGCACAACCAATTCGCAATGTTTTTAAAGTGGTTGAGCTACGATCTACGACCCAGCACAACCAATTCGCAATGTTTTTAAGTGGTTGAGCTACGATCTACGACCCAGCACAACCAATTCGCAATGTTTTTAAAATGGTTGAGCTACGATCTACGACCCAGCACAACCAATTCGCAATGTTTTTAAGTGGTTGAGCTACGATCTACGACCCAGCACAACCAATTCTGAATGTTTTTGTAGTGGTTGAGCTACGATCTACGACCCAGCACAACCAATTCGCAATGTTTTTAAGTGGTTGAGCTACGATCTACGACCCAGCACAACCAATTCGCAATGTTTTTAAGTGGTTGAGCTACGATCTACGACCCAGCACAACCAATTCGCAATGTTTTTAAAATGGTTGAGCTACGATCTACGACCCAGCACAACCAATTCGCAATGTTTTTAAGTGGTTGAGCTACGATCTACGACCCAGCACAACCAATTCTGAATGTTTTTGTAGTGGTTGAGCTACGATCTACGACCCAGCACAACCAATTCGCAATGTTTTTAAAATGGTTGAGCTACGATCTACGACCCAGCTCAACCAATTCTGAATGTTTTTGTAGTGGTTGAGCTACGATCTACGACCCAGCACAACCAATTCGCAATGTTTTTAAAGTGGTTGAGCTACGATCTACGACCCAGCACAACCAATTCTCAATGTTTTTAAAATGGTTGAGCTACGATCTACGACCCAGCACAACCAATTTGCAATGTTTTTAAAATGGTTGAGCTACGATCTACGACCCAGCACAACCAATTCTGAATGTTTTTGTAGTGGTTGAGCTACGATCTACGACCCAGCACAACCAATTCGCAATCTTTTTAAAATGGTTGAGCTACGATCTACGACCCAGCACAACCAATTCTGAATGTTTTTAAGTGGTTGAGCTACGATCTACGACCCAGCACAACCAATTTGCAATGTTTTTAAAATGGTTGAGCTACGATCTACGACCCAGCACAACCAATTCGCAATCTTTTTAAAATGGTTGAGCTACGATCTACGACCCAGCACAACCAATTCGCAATGTTTTTAAAATGGTTGAGCTACGATCTACGACCCAGCACAACCAATTCGCAATGTTTTTAAAGTGGTTGAGCTACGATCTACGACCCAGGTCAGCCAATTACATTTTTTTGGTTGAGCTACGATCTACGATCTACGCGCTAACTTCACACACCTAGGATACGACATACCTACTAGTTATAAACGGTACATTAGATTTAACGCATACAGAGGCGACTCCGATAAGCCTGCTTACACTCACGTAAACCAGTTAGATTTTCTCAATGTCACCTCGGATAAAACATCAAAGTTATAAAGTACATTTTATTAAAAAATATTTAAGTGTTTGTACACTGCATGCGCGTTAGGTGTATTTCATAAAGCCTTACAAGATCGTCACATCGTTACTGCTTGGTTCTTTTTCGTTTGAGTGGGCTCAAAGAGAAACACCGGGAAAGATATTACACGGAAAGATTTTAGAAATTGTTCGAAATGCTCGCCTTAATGTATGATTAATGACGGTGCTATCGAAATTCAGACGTTCCAACCTCCCTAGATTACATTAAATTAGCGAGAAATGGCTTTTGTTAAGGCAGTAGCTTTGTCGTAAACTGTGGAAGGCGTATACGTTTCGTGGATTGAAAGGAAACGTCTCGGTTCCAAAGCGCGCCCCCGGGAGCATTTTATAACTAGGCACCGTCATGTTAAATATGTCTCTAGAATAACTTCGTCTCAAACTGATTTTATGAGCAAATATACGTATTATGCGGGGCTACAATGTTTGCATTCTGTTAGCAGTTGTTTCTTCGACTAAGCTCCACACGTGTGAAAAGTGCTCCTCTGTTAACTCATCCGTGTCTCTACTATTCGATAACCCTTTCCCACATACAATACATCCGAAGCAAACGACTTTGAAATCATCTTGCCACAAATATGAAACATCTATTTATGTGAAAGTATCCTTATTGAATAGATTTGTAAACATTGTGGCAATAGTAGGAAATGCATGTTTTGAGCAATTTCTCAAAAGAAGTCATCTGCAGAGGTGTCAGAAAGAGACAGTATTTAGCATAAGGTTAAAACCGCGAGAGACCCTTCTTTGTTGCAGTCGTTCTTTGATATAATATTGAACTCATAGGTTATATGGACGGATTATACAGTCACACTTGTCACTATGAGCCAGGGATAATTTAACAATATGGAGTACGTATTGTTAAATTATCCCTGGCTCATAGTGACAAGTGTGACTGTATAATCCGTCCATATAACCTATGAGTTCAATATTATATCAAAGAACGACTGCAACAAAGAAGGGTCTCTCGCGGTTTTAACCTTATGCTAAATACTGTCTCTTTCTGACACCTCTGCAGATGACTTCTTTTGAGAAATTGCTTAAAACATGCATTTCCTACTATTGCCACAATGTTTACAAATCTGTAAACTGTAAATATGTATGAGATGCACTGTAAATATGTATTAGATGCACTGTAAATATGTATGAGATGCACTGTAAATATGTATTAGATGCACTGCAAATATGTATGAGATGCACTGAGTTCTGTCTTGCACAATACACGACCCCCATTTTTCGATGTTTTTTTAAAGTTACGGGTTATCTCTTGTCATTGACATAGGGTAACTACATGTAAAGTGTTTAGAAAGTGTACCAGTTGAAACTTGGTGACTTAAATGGAACCAAAGAACGACTTTGATTGGTGTACTGCAACCGGAAATATTAGTAATCAAAGTTCTTTAAGTACTAAAAGTCGGGCTCATATGAACATTTGATGTTAAGAAACAAGAGCAACGCATGCATGTACCATCGGTCATTCAAAGTTGAAAAACAAACCCGACAATAACATTCATCGTTAACATTCATTGCAGAGTTATGGTCCTTGCAGTACAACGTTGAAAAAACTAATTTACAGTGCTAGCATGCGTTGTAAGGCCAACCTCCGGTCAAAAGTCAACTCGTTGCTTACAGCAATGACTCCGACTTAATTGCTTCAATAGAGTATACGGTAACTCTAAACAGTTGTTTATATATTGTAATAAGATGTGACTTCAACCTCGTCAGATGAAACGAGTGGGTGTTTCTCATATGCGAATAACGAAGAGATATCGATGTAAAATCTGACTACAGAAAAAAGTGAAATTCCAACCACTAAATTATTAATACCTATAAGGAATTATGTTTGTTTTTTTAATCCCGATCTTGTTTTTGAACAATGACTCGAGTGTTCACCGGCAATATCACGGAACCGAATACCATTTAACATGTGAAATAATACACTTTCATTACTAAAGTCATACCACATAATTATAGTGTGGATATTTGTGTTCCCAGAATCATGTTTTCAATGTAAACTGCGTAATACCGAATTTATTCAGACATGGCATTCATCTATGTTTAATATTCAATACGTTCACTTTTTCACGATTGTCATGCGGTGAGAGGGACAGATAGACAGACAACAGACAGACAGACATACACAGACAGAAAGACAGACAGACAGACAGACAGACAGACAGACAGACAGACAGACAGACAGACAGACAGTATTTAGCCTCCTAATAAAGTCATACTATAACTTCAGTGTCTGATTCCAGTACATCCGAATGCAAGGGTAGACACAATCATCAAAGAAGAGGTGCATTCAAATCAGCTCATTTGCTTGGAATAATTGTCTCCTAAACGTAAACTAATGAGAGTGTCACGTGGCTTATTCAAGGGAAATTGGTGCTTGGATTAGAAAAAAACAAATTCTCTGCGGCTGCTCTATTTTTTTGTTTTCTTCAATACGTTTCCACGTGGTTGCCTCGGCAACTGCCCCCTTTTGAAAACATTTTTGCAACGGAAGCAGAGCTCTATATAATAACGTTTTGCATGTTCTTAAATCCTTATTTGACCCTGTAACCCTATGTTGTAGGTACTCAAAAGAATCGTCTCACTGAGACGATTCTTTTGAGTACCCACACCATAGGGTTTGGTTGGATAATAAGAGAGATATTTTTTGGGAAAAGAACTGTAAACCGCTTCTTATCCGGACCCCTGCAGAAAGATATTACGATGAGCAATTCCCTCTTATCACATCTATTCAATAGGTTTACCTGCATTTTCCTATGTGACAAAAGGGATAATTAATGTACTCACAACTCAGGGTTTAACCATTTCCCATATGCAGACGCTCTCTGACGCCTCTACAGCAGACGACATTTGAAAACATTGTGACAAAACAAAAGTTGTAGGTGAGAACTTTCTCCTTTTACAACAGTGTCATTATCTCTGATCAGTAATTTGCACTTTCGTTTTTTGAGGTTTTCCATATCGTCTGCTGCAGATTTGGTGTACGTTTGAATATGTAAAGACAATCGAAGCGGTGACTTCAAGCTGACATAATGACTACGGTAAACATCTATTCTTCAGGATTTATATTGAACTCACTCTCCGTATATTTGCATATGTTTTGAGTGCCAGATGAGCCCGTATCAGCTCACAAACGCACCACACATCTCACCAACGTTCACCAACGTGTAATGATATTTTAGATAAATCTTCTGACAACATGTATCAATGAAGGCCTAACTGCACCGCCAAGGAGGCCTTTCAGTACCTGCTATTTGAATCATAATCACAGCAAAACATTAGCGTATACAAATAATAATGTTATTATGTATATATGAATAGTATAATACATATGGTGATATATTGTAGGAATGTTTGTGCATGTTCAATGATCTGTTATGTATTATGTATGACCAATGGCACATCTTGTTACCTAATCATTTTATTTGAGACGCGGAAACGCAACCCGATATCATTTTCACACAGAATCTTTCATTTCGATTCGATATTTGAACGATATGGTTACTCCGCTTTCAACAGTATTTCAGTTCTTTCACGTCGTTTATTGCGTAGAAAAATACATCTGCAAGAGGAACAGGGTTAATTGCGGGTGATGCAAACGATCACGGTTAAAAGACTGTGTTCGTGTGTACATCAGCAATATCTTAACTCTTTCAGCGCCGAATTGATTAAAATCGGGCGTTTCCAATTTGCATGTAATAAAATGTTGGACTATTTTGATAACTAAAAGGCAAACAATGCTGATTTCAGGTGAGACAGCTCGTTACGAGCTGACTCACCTGAATCAGTATTGTTTGCAAAAACCTCAATATTGCCTTTGGCGCTGAAAGAGTTAAGACTTCGGGAATATTCAGTTGACAGCTAACCGTAGTGTCACTTACTCGCACTAACACTAAGACCAGTGCCAAGAACATACACTTGTGTTGGCTTTAATCAATCGTCCAAGTGCTTCTTTGAACTCTTAGATCTGTGCAAATTGATGAGTCGCCTGGGGCTCACAACACGTAAACACACGGGTCACGGTCAGAACACGGCTATGTGAATATTTATAGAACACATTCTACAGGGAGCCAATACGGTATCGTATTTATATCTATTGATCTCCATTCTTTTATTGATTGTTTGATTGATTGATTGTTCAACAGTATTACTGTTATATCACTGCGTTTCCTGTGTTGCAACTTCTGCTTGTATTATTTATCCCTATACATGATACCGGGTTAATTACAAGAATTGCTGTTATGTTTATTCACCTACCAGTGCATCACTCGTAATAATGTCCAACATAATCTTCCGAACCAAAGAGGGAAGCCATTACTACCATTGTTATAATGTTCGGTATGACCTGACCCCGATCTCGAGCCGGACACTGTTTCGGTTCGTTTAGAAAAAGAAATGTTGCATAAATTAACAATTTATTCCCTTGTCGCATTGTCTTCAAGTCTATGCAATATTTAATTCTTCAACTTATTGAGGTTTTACAAGGTTTTATCAAAAATAGATTACGTTGCAGATTCGTAAAAAAACGTCTGAAGGCGGAAAAGGTTCGACGACTTTGTTCACAAAATCAATTACATGTTCGTAACAGTTATTCGTGTGCGGATGCAATCTTAATTTGAATACGAATTATATTTAAAAACGAAACATGCATATGCATTCAGAGTAACGGACCGTATAAACAAAAGTGGGCAAAGCAAAATTTTAAAAATGGCACGATTAAGAACCGTTAATAACATCTTCGTCCGTGCGAATATGAAGTACATGTACGTATACAGAATATAGATGTTTTATCTTGTAAAACAAAGCTCTCAGGCCCGTAAAACAATACAATATATACACATATACAGTCCAACCTGTGTTTAAAGACCACCCATGTGAAGAGAACTATATAGTCTTAGTTCACAGGTGGTCTTTAATTGCAGGGTCATTAATTTTAAGCAGCAAATGAGTAATTGGGAAACTATAAGTGTTTTGTTATATAGACGGGGAATTGCTATACAAAGGTGGTCTTACTCACTGGTTTGACTATCTATTTATGCGTCGTTCCACGAGAAAAACCAACACTGTGTATCGACCCGGAGCAGCCTAAGCATACCACGCAGGCTAACTCGGACAGACTCTTTTTGCCTCCTGTTGGTGAATTTCTGTTTCAGGAATCATTACTCTATTCCTCTATCCCCCTAAGACGGAATGTGTCGGCCTGAAGTAGCATGCGCACTGCCCAGGCTGATCTTGTTCGATACATTACGCAGAGACCATAATATTGATTTTCTCGTGGAACGGCTCCTATATAGTAGTGTGTCTTGTCCATACTACGAGATAGTCAAGGATATAGTAAAAAATAAAGGAAAGTTAAAGGGAGAGTGTGAACTTTCGCATACCCCAAGAGCATTGATTGATCAATTACAGTAGAAATTGAAGTGTAAAGATAAAGGATGTCATTATTGGGTAATAGACTCTGATTGGAAGACGTAAAAAGTCGTAGCTATCTCGTTACGTCACTAATTAATGAGATCCCGATCTATTGTTCTTAACCCTTTCCCTCATACGACAATTCTGCAGCAGACGACTTTGAACGTATTTTGTCAAAAAATAGAAAATCTCTATAATTGAATGGATAACCTATGACTAAAAGTGGAAAACATTGTGTCAAAAGGAGAAATTGCACGTTTTGTGCAATTTCTTCTTTTGTCACTATGTTTTCAAAAAGCCGTCTGCTGCAGAGGCGTCGGATAGCGTCTATATGAGGGAAAGGGTTAAATTCATTTTCCTCTTAGATTCTTATCTGAATTGGAGGTGTTGTTTCTTTATTGTATAGAAAGAGATCTTGAACTAGCTAAATAATTAACCTTCCATTTGATTCATCATCGTACTATATTCATAATTGTATGTTATGTTTGTGTTTTCGTAGTTATTTGTGTTTTCGTAGTTATTTGTGTTTGATTTTAACTTTTAATTTTAAAACCGACTCGATGGTGTAGCGGTAGAGCGTCCGCCTCGGGAGCGTGAGGTCGTGGATTTGATCCCCGACCGGGTCTGCCTTCCATGGCGCTCAGGATTACGGGATTAGCATTACGACTGACCGGCTGGTGTCAGGATAAATGGATCAGTAGTATTGGTAACTAACCCAGAACACGCCGTGATATGAAATATAATTTTTAAGCGGCGAACCACAGGGACTTTGCTCCTCTAGAAATAGATATGACCTTACTCTATGCATAGATATTAACCTTGTTAATATCTATGCATAGAGTAGGTCATATCTATTTTTAGAGGAGCAAGTCCCTGTGGGCGAACCCGCGAGCTCCCACATTCGAGGCAAACGCTCTACCTAGGCCGAACTAACCGAGTTCAATACCCGGACAGATAAACGCCTAATGCAGAATGGTAACGTTAACCTGAACTGATTCATTTTCTCAGGGTCGTCTGCTTCAAGCAACACACCGGAGGAAACACATTTTATATATTGACAACCTGACATGACGATAAAACAGCACACTTAAGAAAATCACTGATGTTCTTGACAATTACAGGTAGAACAATATTGTGATAAATGGAGACATTGCTCAGTTTCCAGTACTACTGATCCATTTATCTTCACATCAGCGTGTCAGACGTAATATTAGCCACACATTCAAGGAGGGAAAGCAATAACTGTTATTTGTTAAGTCCCAGCCAGGGATCGAACCGGCGACCAGCATCACCAGAAAGCGACGCTTTACATACAAACCCCCGAGGCAGTACCTAATAGGGCATTTGCGACAATTGTAGACTCAGAGTAACTTGCGCACTCATGCATTTGGATCGTGTATGCGTTTATGCGAATCAGCTCTTTATTTGCAATTGCAATAATAACACAAATAACTGTTCTCGCGGATTAAAAGTATTAATCCTTTCCAACAAACAGCAGGAAAATCCGGGTCGACACATTCCGTCTCAGGTGGATAGAGGTGTAAAGTAATGATTCATGAAACAGAAAATCCACAGAAGGCGAAAAGTGTCTATCCAGGTTAGCCTGCGCGGCATGCGGGTCCGGGTCCATTCTGTTGGTTTTCTCGTGGAACGGCTCATATATATATGTATTATTACTCCCCTTTGATGGTACTACATGCACCACAATCAGATACATTACAAACGTGAATTGGAAGCCGTTACCGTTAAATGTGATGATCTATCTCTTCGTTGATTGTTTCGTGGGCGAAGCTTGTTGAAATTATTTGAACCCTTTCCCTCATAGAGCAAATCTGCAGCGGAAGACATTGAAAAAAACATCTTGACAAAGGTCTAAAAAAACCCACCATAAATCACAGTGTTATTATTAAACATAGTTGAAAGCATTGTGGCAAGTGGAGAACTTGAACTTAATTTATCCTTTTGTCAAAATGTTTTAAAAGTGATCTGCAGCAGATGCATCTCCATGTGGGAAAGTGTTTAACTCTTTCAGCGCCGAATTGTTTAACGTAGACTCTTCTTCCATGTTAAACATCGGGCGTTTCCATTTCTCATGTAAAATAAAAGTTTGGACTATTTTGATAACTCAAAGGCAAACAATGCTGATTTCAGGTGAGACAGCTCGTTACGAGCCGACTCGCCTGAATCAGCATTGTTTGCAAAAACCTCAAAGAAAAAAAGAGTTAAGAGACTGTTTTAACGATTGGTCGCCATAGACATAGACACAGTTTATTACGTATGCATCTATGTGCATCGTGAAATACAAGACAGTACAGAAATAAGTTAATAGTCATGTTACCAATTATAGGTATTTTAGGAACAATCTGCTAACATTGGAAATATAGTATTTCTTTCTACGCTTCGTCTAAAAGCTAAATATGCTAAATATATACTTATGTACTAAAAAAAATAATTTTTGATTTGCAAAACTTATTGTTTAAATATAGAGAAATATATCGGTACATTGTGCAATAAATTCATGCATATCCTATTAATTTAAATATGTAATCTAGGAGGCTAATACAGTAAGTTGATCAGAAATATCTTAAGCATGGGTGAACTTTTCAGTTGACAGTTAACTTTATTGGTACCTTCTTGTACTTATACACTACCAAGAACATACACTGTTGATGACTTTATTCAATTGTTCAAATGCTTCTTTGAATTCCAAGTCGCGTGGGGTCCACGTAAACACACGGGTCACAGTCAAAACAAGGCTATGTGAATATTTATATAAAGTGCTTCAGGGAGCCAATACGGTATCGTATATCTATTGATCTCTGTTATCGCTAAATCGGACTATTTTTATTAATTGATTGATTGCGTTATGTTTTATGCCACTTTCCTCAGTATAATAGCTTCATCTCGGCGTAACCTGGTTTGTATGCATGTCGAGAAAACAGAGCAGTGCGCAGCAGTTCTGATTGCATGTATGAGGAATCAAATCTGCTGCTACGCTGTTTTTACAGGAAATAACTGTTTAAGGAATTAGTTATATGATATATGAGATCACCACTATATATTCTCCTGATCGAATTTTCTATTCTCTTCTTGTTTACTTTTGAAGAGCATCAATCCTTCCCGCATACACTAGTTCTGTATCAGACGGCAATATATACATGTATACAAAAACATGAAATATCTCTATAAAATAAAATAAACTTTCGAATATAATTGGAAATATGTGACTAAGCAATTTTTGCTTGTGCTATAATATTTTCAAAATTCGTCTGATGCGTCAAATTGCATCTGTCAGCATGTGTGGAAGGATTAAATAATTACACTGTACAACAGATAATTATTTTAAAGACAAAACCCAAATCGTATCCATTAAATGAGACATCATACGATTAGTGGTCATGACCAAATCGTGTGAATGCAAATATTTACAAAACAAGTAAAATAGAACAGCAAGATGATATCGTTTATCAATTAATTCAGACAATCAAATGTAATGCACCATTCAAAGATGGGCTCTATTACTATATTAGGTTTGTCTTTATAGTGTCCGGTCGTAACCACGATTATATAAGTGATGGTCAAACGCTCTACATTTTGGCAGAAGTGAACTTTTTAAAAATAAATAAAATTCGTGTGAAAAAGGGAAGATATATTTGAAACTGTGAAGGAACGCCTGGCCTTTTATCGTATTCTACTTGGATGTTTACGTTGTTCATCAGAATTCATTCTTTTTCTGAACGCGACACATGTGGTTCTAGGATTGCCGTTAGGGACCTGGAACTATTCCATTGTACGCGTTTAATGACATATAAAACGATTAATTAAACATTTACCGGATATTTTATCCTTTTAGTTTCAGATTCAAATCCTCTGCTGTAGATCAATAACTCACGAATGGTGTAGGACGCTTCCTCGGTGTTTTGTTCTATAAGTATATTAAGGTAAAAAACGCAGTCAAAATCGGATGCATTTTGCAAATCTATTCAACGAATTTATCGTTCTACTCATATATTGAGGGGAGATATTAGATAAAGCAAGGCCAATTTCGTTTACCTGAAGGAATCTTTGTTTCATATATTTATATACATTTAATCTGTCCGAAGAAATTAGATTAAGCCATGCCCTACCCTGTGTTCCATAGTAAACACAACGTAAACACGTTTTGTCTATGGAGCGGAACGAAACCTACCTGTATTATGCATGTACTCCCGTCAAACAGGTTTGGTTTACCGACTAATGCACGGATTATCGAGGTTTCGCAAAACAGGTTTTGGGTTTGGTGACTATGGAACACAGGGCTGACGTACCTATCTATGTCATTTGTAACATGAATACATTAATATGTTCGAAGAAATTAGATTAAGCCATGCCCTTACGCGCCTTTCTATGTCATTTACATGAATACATAGTAAATGTTCTAATTATATAATGTGTGCCGATATTCGACTATGTAATGTCCTTATAGAAATACCGAAGTCATTTACGTAAATGCATAAGTGTTATACCGTTATATAATGTGTACGAATAAGTGAGACAAATCAATGTCCTAAAATACCAAACCATGTTATTTATGTTGATTGATTGATTGGGGTTTTACGCCGTTCTTTTTAACAATTTCTCAGTTATATCACGGCGGCCTGTTCACCTACTCATGCATTTCCTGGTTTTCTCACACCAGTACTCCACACAACAATCTTCCCAAGCAACTGGCTGCTTTTCCACATAGAATTAGCTCATTGGTGGAAGACAAATGACGCATGTCGCAATGACTTTTATCAATCATCAAAAAGAAAGTTGGCCGAGCCGGGATTCGAACTCACAACCCCTGGATTGACAGCCCGCGTCGCTACCGACTAAGATACCGGCTCGGCTGTAATTTATGTGAATAGATATATGTGTTATACCATTGTATAATGTGTACGAAGAAGTGAGACAAATCAAAGTCCTAAAAGATTAAACCATATAATTTATATGAATGCATCTATGTGTTATACCATTATATAAAGTGTGTTTATATAACAATAAGCAATACCATTCTGGACCAATCCATATCATGTACGTGAATGCTCCTATGTGTTATACAATTATATAATTAGCAGGGGCGTAGCTCCCTTTAGGCACTGAAGGCACGTGCCTACACATCTTTCCTCAAAATGCCCCAAAATGCAACTGTCCGCGCAGACTGATCCGGCCGAAACATTCCGTCTTAGGGGATATATGTATAGAGTAGCTATTCCTGAAACAGAAAATCCACAGGGGCGAAAAGTGTCTATCCGGGTAGGCCTGTGTGGCATGCTTAGGCTGATCCGGGTCGATACTTTACGCATAGTCCACAATGTTGATTTTCTCACGAGACGGCCGGCCTACACATTGATTATTGCAAAGCTACGCCCCTAATTAGTGACGGTATAAGACTAAGCAATGTCATGAATTCATCTTACGTGTTCTACTGGTATCAATGAGTGTAGTCATTAAACAAATCATTGGCTTTACGGACAATGTTATCTGAGCCGGGCCACAAGAAAACCATCATTATGGACTCTGCGTAATGTATCGACCAAGATCAGCCTGACCCGGGCCGATACATACCGTCTCAGGGGAAAAAAGGTATAGAGTAATGATTCCTAAAAAAAGAAAATCCACAGGAGGCGAAAAGTGTCTGTCCGGGTTAGCCTGCGCGGCACGCTTATCCGGGTCGATACTTTACGCAGAGTCTACAATGTTGGTTTTCTCGTGGAACGGCTCATGTCATTTACACATGCTTCTTGACGTCGGTCAGGTCCGGTCACTGAGAGTTTCAACAATGCAGGAAACGTTCTTCACCATTTACACAAAAACTTCTAATAATAAAAGGGGCGTGTATAGGTCAAATTACGCCAAATATATCGGTGGTCATGCTAATCTACCACAAAATAGTCCCCCAAAACCTTTGTTGGCGACGCAATAAGTGTATAATTTCACCAGAATGCATTGAACACATGATATTGAGTTTAAATTCATTGTAAATGTGTATTGGATGCACTTGAAATGATTGCGTTTTCAGTATTTGACTTTGTTTGAAAGTGAAAGTGGAGAATGTGAAAAACCAGTTCCACCACAGCCCGAATTCGTCCAAAATGACGGTAACCATGTTGTCTGGCCAATTCTCTCTTGCATAATGCATGACCCCCTCCCTCCATTTTCTTTCATTTATTTTAAAGCTTAGAGGTAACTCTTTGGAATGATATAGGGTGTTCTACCTTAGAAATGTTTGGAAAAAATGACAATTGAGGGTTGAAACTGCTTGATTTACATGAAAACAAAAATGGAATTTATTTGGTGTATTGTGACCTATAGGCTGATATGAACATACATGTACATTGTTCCGAAGTGCAAACTTGTAACTTTACTCATGCAATGGCTCATTGCATTTCGTAACGAAATATCATATCTGGTGGAAATTCTATATTAAACAATTATTTACAGACACCGGTTACTCTCCGATTGTTTGTTTTTCAGAACCAATTAATGGTTCTGTTTGTTATATGTATTGGAAATGCCTGGTATTGAAATATGTGCGCTATATTTACGCTCTTGATCCTGTCTAACATACTGCAAATCTGCAGCAGACGACTATGAATACATTTAGGCAAATTCTTGGAAAACAACCAGAAATAAAAGTACAAAGTTTGCAAACGGTGTGGCAAAAGAAGAAATAGATGATGATGAACTTTTATTTTCTTTTGTCTACTGTAGATGCGCCGAAATGCGACGGAAGTCGAAAGGTATGTTCAAATTATCACGGGGTATTTTTCATTTTGCTTAAAAACTACATGTAAAAGCAATTAGAAATAATCGTATTTTATGGAGATAAATCTTTGCTGATCTGTTAGCATATAGAATAATTATGGCATTTATAAATGCCAATTTCCAGTCTTAGTCATTCTTGGTTGTTTTTGGCCTGGGGCTTTAGCCCCTGGTCATAGTAGTAATACATTCTATTTTCGGAGTTGGCAGCCTGCCAATTGCTGTTAGCACCAAACAACGCATGAGAAACTACGCGAGAAAAATAATTCATCATGGATTCAACAAAACTACATTTAAAAGGTTAGGATCTCCCCCATAAATATCATTTTAATATTGTTGGAACATCAGTGAAAAACTTAAGGTGTGAGTACTCCAATATAAATTAAAGAAATGCTTTAGAAATTAATGCACTTCTTCGAAAAGAAGCAATAAAAGGTTTCGAGAAACTTCTTAAAAGCTGTATTCATTTGAATTATTTAGGAAAGGAACTTGTTGGTATTTTTGATTGATTGTTTTTGGCGTTTAACGCCGCTTTCAACAAATGTTCAGTTATATCACGGCGTTTCCTGTGTAAGCTACCAGTACTACTGGTCCATTTATCCAGACATCAGCCAGTCAGTCGTAATTTTAACCCCACAACCCTGAGCGCAAAGGAGGGCAGCCATTACTTCCATTTTTTAAAGTATTTGGAACGACCCGGTAGATCGAACCCGCGACATTCCGCACTGCGGCGGATAGTCTACCACTACAGCACCGGGCTTGTTGGTATTTAACAATACGCTAAGGTTGATTGTCGCAGCACACCGCTCTTTCCAATGATCCGGCCGAGCCCCGGTAGTTTAGTCGGTAGCGACGCACTTTGTCAATCCAGGGGTTGTGAGTTCGAATCCCAGCTCGGCCAACATTTTTTCCGACGTTTGACAAAAGTCACTCTGACAAGCGTCATTCGTCTTTCACCACTGGACTAAACGTCTATGTGGCAAAGCAGCCATTTGCTTGGAAAGTATGTTGTGTGGAGTACTAGTGTGAGAAAGCTAGGAAACACATGAGTATGTGAACTGGGCCCCCTGATATGACTGAACAATTGTTGAAAACGGCGTTAAGCCTCAATCAATCAATCAACCATTGATCAGAGTTAGGGGTGGGGGGGGGGGGGGGAAGGGGAAGTCGCCATTGCACATACGAAACACGACTCGTTCTTAAACGTTTCCCACATGTAGACGCAAACATCTATTTACGAATCTGTAGAAGCCAATCCGACTTTTGAAAATATTGTGACAAAAGGGGTAATTCTAATAATTTCCCCACTTTGACACATTTCTATTTAATAACAATACTTTCATTTTTAGATTAATTTCGCAGTTCTACCAAGATCTTTTCAAAGTTGTCAGCTGCAGATTTAAAGACAGGTTAAACAAATTATACGTTTTCGTGTTTTCCTTGCGTAGAGGTTATATACCTTGAGTATATGATAACATAGAGGGTCGTCCGTAAGGTTCAATTAGCTCAGCTCATCGTCAAGATAAATAACAGTCTAAGGAAATGTAGATAAAATTCGCCGTGTCACAAGCAAAGTATGCAATAAAAAACATCCGAAAGAATAATTTTGATTTGAATGGTGTTGTAAGGCGTATTAATGAAACCGTTTTCAGATGAACCACTGTGGTTCCTGTGTAAATAACCAGCACAACCGGTCTAACGGATCCCGACCACGTTGTTTCACTTGTAATTCCTTTCCCCATAAGGTTACAATACACCAACTAAATTCCTTCTGTGTTTCCTTGTAAATCGACCAGTGTTTCAATCCTTAATTGTCAGTTTCTACGCGTTTCTAATGTAGAACACCATATATCATTGAAAAAAAGTTACATCTAAGCTTTAAAACAATCCAAAGAAAATGCAATATGCAATTATGCAAGAAAGAATTCACAAGGCGAAATGGTTACCGTCATTTTGGACCAAAGCGGGCCCGGATAAAACCGGTGTTTAGCATTCTATACTTTCACTTTCAAACAAGGTCAAAATACCAAAAGTGATAAAATCAATCATTTCCAGTGCATCCCATAATATTTTAGTTTTTTTTGTGTTCATCACTTTTGCTTGTCTGTGATTGGCTAAAATATTTTGTTCATAACCTCATGAATAAAAAAGATTAACATTGGCGACGTGCTGTATTATGAAAAATAAAGTTGTAAAATACTATTATGTTTTATTACTCACTGAAATAGCCATATTAATGCTAAAATATAAGGAATGGAGCGTTTTTTTTCGTTTTCATGGGGGTATGAACAAAAACACCTGATCACACATTCTATGAAACCGCTTCGCGTTTTTTTTTGTTCATACCCCCATAAAAAAGCCCTCCATTCCTTATCACATTTACACTGCTTTATAATCAATGTCATATATTCAATGCATTCTGGTAATGGTATACACTCATTTCTATGTAAACAAATTATGTTTAGGGACTATTTAGGTGTAGATCAGCATGTCAGCGGATGTATTTGGCGTAATTTGACCATAACCTACGATTTTACAGTCTTTGGAATGATCAGATAGGGTATAGAACCCTGGCTCCAAAATTATAAAACTTTATTTTGTTCTCACTCTGTATCATCGTTGAAATTAACCAATCAGAAGTATTATTTCGAGAACATAATTCATTTCTGAGCACAGAGTTCATAGTTTCGGGCTCTGGTCGCCCGCTCCCAAATGCAGATGCTGTAATCACTACACTTTTGGGATGGTACGATCAAATATCATATCCAGGGGAACCAACGTAAGTATTACACATGTCTAGCTAAACTCAACTCTGCCAACTCTGCCAACGCAACCATGCTAATTGATCAAACTGGATACTACTTTTAATGGATTCTTGTTCCCAAGTGCAGATCACGGATCTCGATTAGGCAAATGTGCTTTCGATGAAATGATTTTATGTTGGCATGTCTTCCGAAACTGATTTTGGCAAATAGGCCCTACAAAGGAGATAGGCATGAATAGATAATGATCTGTTGATTGATTGATTGATTGGGGTTTAACGCCGTTTTTAACAATTTCTCAGTTATATCACGGCACTCATGCATTTCCTGGTTTTCTCACACTAGTACTCCACACAACAATCTTCCCAAGCCACTGGCTGCTTTTCCACATAGACTAAGCCCATTGGTGGAAGACGTCGGAAGAAAATTGGTCGAGCCGAGATTCGAACTCACAACCCCTGGATTAACAGCCCGCGCCGTTACCGACTGAGCTACCGGGGCTCGGCTGCATAAATAGATAATGATCTGTACCCAGAATAGCGCAAATAATTAAACATCGTGTAGACGATTATTAGCTCTTTCAGCGCCACAGGCAATATCGAGGTTTTTGCAAACAATGCAGATTCAGGTGAGTCAGCTCGTAACGAGCTGTCTCACCTGAAATCAGCATTGTTTGCCTTTAAGTTACCAAAATAGTCCAAACCTTTAATAAATTGAGAAATGGACACAACCGATTTTGAACATAGAAGAGTCTACTTTAAACAATTCGGCGCTGAAAGAGTTAGCATGAGATAAGGTACACGTTGGAATTTCTGAATACTGATCATCTTGTCCACCTTCTAGGTAGACCAAATATTCTTTCACGTAAGGAAGTTGTTAACAGTGTACAGGCTGATCTGGATCTATACTGTTCTCAAAGACCAACTTAAAACTACCTTGTCTCATTAATGAGGTATGTAGGTTCATTATTAACCAACATTTTCCCGGAACACAGAAATATTTTTTTACAATCGAGTAAACCACGGTTGTTTGTAAATGACCTAAAGGGCTTACACTGGCAGTTCATTAATTCTTAGAAACATCTGTGCTTTTATACATAGGAAGTGCCGTGTCGTTTGTTAGTTAGTGGTGACAAGGCAAAAGGCGCAATTCGAATAAAGTATTTAAATCATGATTTTTTTATACATTTAAATTGTGTTAACCCTTTCAGCGCCGAATTGTTTAAAGTAGACTCTTCCATGTTCAAACTCGGACGACTCTATTTTCATGTTATAGGATTTTTGGAATATTTTTATAACTCACAGCCAAACAATGCAGATTTCAGGTGAGACAGCTCGTTACGATCTGACTCACCTGAATCTGTATTGTTTGCAAAAAGCTCAATATTGCCTTTGGCGCTGAAAGAGTAAAGGAAGGATGACATTTTATTAGCACGTGTGCAGATGAAATGAGAATTTGAATACAACAAACTTACAATATACAAATTAGATGAAAATAGTTCTTTGGGGAATAAATCGGTGAAACATCTGTTCTGTGCTTCAAGGCATATAAGGTAAACATTCGCATTGATATTAATTTGTGACAGGAGAAGTAAACAATCCCGAAAGACTAAGATAAACTATTTTTTTAGAAACGTCCGTATATTGTAGGTGACCCTTTTCCATATAAAAATGCCCTTTGACCTGTTTGCAGCAGACGACTTTTGAAAACTTTGTGGCAAAATGTGAAATTGTTTAAAATGAGCATATTTATTCAACTAATGCCACACCATCTAAAGTTACTTTCCTACGACGACTGCTGGAGGGACACACGTCCAGCATATTGTCAGAAGATACATATGTGTATAAGTAAACGTATTATGTTTATTTTTCATAGTGTCACCCCTATAGAAAGGGCAAGCCGTTTCTGACTTATGAGTCACCTTTTATCCTGAACACATTGTTTAATCCCCGAATTCTATCGTTTTGACAGGCGCTTGGCAGATAGGCTTTCGGTACCATTATTTTACTCCTTTAGCACCGAATTGTTTAAAGTAGACTCTTCCATGTTCAAAATCGGGCATCTCCATTTCTCATATAATTAAAGTTTGGACCATTTTGATAACTAGAAGGCAAACGATGCTGATTTCAGGTGAGACAGCTCGTTACGAGCTGACTCGCCTGAATCAGCATTGTTTGCAAAAACCTCAAAGAAAAAAAAGAGTTAAGAGACTGTTTTAACGATTGGTCGCCATAGACATAGACACAGTTTATTACGTATGCATCTATGTGCATCGTGAAATACAAGACAGTACAGAAATAAGTTAATAGTCATGTTACCAATTATAGGTATTTTAGGAACAATCTGCTAACATTGGAAATATAGTATTTCTTTCTACGCTTCGTCTAAAAGCTAAATATGCTAAATATATACTTATGTACTAAAAATAATTTTTGATTTGCAAAACTTATTGTTTAAATATTGAGAAATATATCGGTACATTGTGCAATAAATTCATGCATATCCTATTAATTTAAATATGTAATCTAGGAGGCTAATACAGTAAGTTGATCAGAAATATCTTAAGCAGGGGTGAACTTTTCAGTTGACAGTTAACTTTATTGGTACCTTCTTGTACTTATACACTACCAAGAACATACACTGTTGATGACTTTATTCAATTGTTCAAATGCTTCTTTGAATTCCAAGTCGCGTGGGGTTCATGCCACGTAAACACACGGGTCACAGTCAAAACAAGGCAGAACCCAAATCCGGCACTAGAAGAGAATCATTTATAGTATTTATTTATCAATCCAACTACCGCGACTATATAGAACTGTAACAATCGTCAAGTGAGATGGTGTGTTTGTACGGTGTTTTAACGCCGCTTTCAACATTTGTGTGAGTCTAATCACGTCGCGTCTGTTGGTAGTTACCAGTACTGCTGGTCCATTCCTTCGGACACCAGCGAGTAAGTCGCTCCACAAGGAGAGAATGTCATTACTACCATGTTCAAGCGGAGGGTGAAGCTAGAAAAGCCCAGTGTCTCAGAGGGTAATGTCTACGTCTCCAAAGATTTAATACAAGTCGAATTGAACCCTGATACAGACGACGACCTTTGAGGTCTCAACAACAATCGAGATTTGAAACATCGTTTGAAAACGGAAAAAAATCCCCTCATTTCCACTTTTGTTTCCGCAATCACTGAGTAACAACACACGCTTTTTTCTCAAAAAACCTGCTTGAGTGTGAACTAAATGTGGACATTTTCGTTTTGCCTCTTTTCCTTAAACGCATACGGTAAACGTACACTTAACGAATGAAGTTAAAACGGAGAATCTTATGTTCCAATTGTGCATCAACATTTAAATTTCAAAAATATTTATTTCTTCCTTCGATATTTTCAATTACAGACGACAGTTGGGTTCAATGGGGAAGTCTTGTTCGGATAAGAGAATTAGTTGAACAACCAGATCTGCCTGATTTTCGTTAAATCTAATTTCGATTTCAGTACTTCGATCATGTTAATCGTCTGTCAATGAAAATGTTCAATCCTTGCGGGGACGTTGACGACCTCTTCCATTTAACCCTTTCCCTCACACGACAATTCTGCAGCAGACGACTTTGAACATATTTTGTCAAAACATAGAATATCTCCATAATTGAATGGATAACCTATGACTAAAAGTGGAAAACATTGTGACAAAGGGAGAAATTGCACGTTTTGTGCAATTTCTTCTTTTGTTACTATGTTTTCAAAAAGCCGTCTGCTGCATAGGCGTCAGAAAGCGTCTATATGAGGAGAAGGGTTAACACTTTTACCTGATATATAACAAACACGGTACCAGACGAAATAAAAAAACAAAACGTTATGGGAATAGGATAAATTCCCAAAATGGACAAATTCTCTTCCAATGTTTTGATACATAAACAATACGACGCACCACACCTCCGTAAACAGACGGGGGAAAAAAGAGGCCAAAACAACAAAACATTGCGGGAATAGGATGAATTGCTCTAAATGGGCAATTTCGCTTCCATTTAAAGCTGTACCTGGCGCAGAATTAACACGATGCTTCACGCCTCTATAACAGACGAATAACACAAACATCACACCATTGTTGGAATAGGATACATTCCTCGAAAAGGAGCAGATTCGCTTCCATCTAACCCTTTGTCTGATACGGAATAAATACGACGCTTCACGACATTGTACCAGACGAAATAAGAGAGGCAAACAAATAAACGTTGCGGGAATAAGATAAATTGCTCAAAACGAGCAAATTTGTTTTCCGTTTAACCATTAACCTTATATGAAGACGTATTCACGTCATTGTATCAGATTAAATAAAAAACAGGAGAAAAATAGGAATTATTGCGCAACACGAGAAATGTCTGCTAATCTCACAGTAGTTTCAGACCAGTATCACAATTAAGTTTCAAACTTTATAGATATCTCAATGTTATTTTTTTTCAAATCATCACTGCTTTCAATGAGTACAACAGTACTCCACACAACTGTCTTTACATGCAATGACTGCTTTCCCGTCGTATCTGAGAGAAAGAAACACAAACAGGTAAAGGAGACGTACATGTATCAATTGAAGAATAGGCAATTTTTAGTATTTTTATCTCTTTAAGGTCGGTGTTCCTACGACGCGTTACACAACTACTTGTCGTGTTAAGAGTTTTTTCCCCGCAGCAGATGACTTTTGAAAACATTGTGGCCAAAGGTGAAATTGCTCGTAGTGACCATTTTCTCATTTGGTCACAATGTCTTCAACTTTGTTTAACAATTAAGCTTTCTTTTATGAAGATTTTTTAGGTTTTTATCATTATGTTTTCAAAGTCATCTGCTGCAGATTTGTTGTATGTGGGAAAGGGTTAAGGTCTGTGTTCCTACGGCGCGTCACACGAATACGTGTCTTGTTAAGATTTTTTTCCTCCCCGACAATGTTCGGCTTAATTCAATCCATTGTCCCCAAAATTACGCTTAACAGAAATTAGAACAATAAAAACGCCGTGACGACAAACACGAGTTCGTCTACGTTTAACAAGAATTTGATCTCAGTTTTTATCTAGCGAATTAGTATACAGGAATAAATCTTTATAGATAACCCTTTATCACATACAGTCGCCTTCTGTATGTGAATGTAAAACACATTGTTTCAAAAGGAGAAAACTGCTCATTATAAGCATTTCCTCCTTTTACCACAATGATTTAAATTTTTGTCAATGATAATGCTATAACTTTTTGGAGAGTTTTCTTATTTCGCATACATGTGTTCAAATTCGTCTTCTGCAGATTTGTAATATGTGGTAAAGGATTAAAGTAAGACCTCGATATAGGATTGAAATCAGTGTGGGATAGGAAATTTCCTATTTGTGAATTTGTTCTTTTTGTACAAAAATGTTGACTCTCAATATACAGGTTCAAAGAGTCGTTAAATGTCAACTGTTTTAACCTTTTCCCACATACAGACGCTTTCTGGCGCCTCTGCAGCAGACAACTTTTGAAAACATAGTGACAAAAGGTGAAATTGCTCAAAACGAGCAATTTCTCCTTTTGCCACAATGTTTTCATCTCTTTTAAATAATCATACCCTTATTTATGGAGATTTGTCATGTTTTTGCCAATATGTTTAAGAAATCATCTGCTGCATATTTGTTGTGTGTGGGAAAGGGTTAAACGAATTGTTGAATTTAAAATCTCCAAAACTTTTTTTCCAACGATTTGATTGAATTAAATTTAAATAAATAACGGCCGGGCTGTCGTTAAATTCAAGCCATAAACCGATTTTTAAAACAAATCAAGAAATGCAAATAGGAATAGATAAAACAAAACATAACAATTATTTTCCCCTAAAAAACCATACACGAGCATGAGACAGAAAACAGAAGCATAAAAACCTATAATTTAACAATGTATAAATCACGACTCAGTTAACGTTATATTTACAGAGCCAGGTCCCAAAAACAAACGACATCCAAATCGTACTTCCAGTCAAACCGTCAATTTCCTCCAGAAACGGGGAATTATATCGTAACCTAATGACAGCCTTTTGGGGTAAACACACCAGCGATGTGTCACACAACGAAACAAACCTACATCTCTATTATACCTTATTTGACTTTGTTAAAACATATGTGTTATAATTATGAGTGTGCTATTTTGGGCATATTTCCCCCACCACCCCCGACTCGATGGCTGACAGCAGCTATTTGGTACGGACCCCCGGCCGGGGATCGATCACGCGACTTCCCGCACCTAATCCCGCACCTAATCTCGATTCTCTACCAATACACAACCAAGGCGGTCTTAGTTTAGACATATTTATTCATTCAGTTGAAGCAATATACAAGTTTATGTTGGCATTGTTACAAAGTTAGTAGATGAATGGATCAGAAAACAAGCAAAATAGGCTTATGTTAATTCTTCTCCTTGTTGGTTTTATTTACATTTATATATTTGCCAATTAGAGTTAGTATTATAGATTTGATAATCATAGTATTAACTGAAAGATCAAAATGTTGAAAATTTTGTATATTATGTTGTTTTGCTTTGTGTCACCTGGTCACCCCCACACCTAAAAAAGAAACGTAGTCCTCACTACAATTGCATGTAGATCAATAGTCAAATCTCTGACTGGCAGATATATAGTTCTGAACACGCTGGAACACAACAACATTGTCTTCAAATGACATATATTCATTGCCATAAAGTAAATTGTCTACCAGTGAGTTCATTAAAATACCTCCCACGTAAAGTGGTGGTATCTTGGGCATGTTAGCAAGTAATGCGATGTTGGCGGTCTGGTCGATCAAAAGACTTAATCATTATCATATCCGCAAATCTGTAGCAGCTAACTTCTTTGAACACACAGCTCGGTTAAAATGCCAAACATATTTGTAAATGAAGGCATGATTACTATAAAACTTGAAAAGAGTTGAAAACATAGTGGCAAATGGAGAAGTTACTCACAATGAGCAATTTCTCTTTTTTTCAACAACGTTTTCAAAAGTCGTCTGCAACAGAGGCGTCAGAAAGAGTTAGACAATGTTAGAACAACTCAACCTCTCCAGGGCGACCTCTTGCGGAGACGAAAGGAGAAAGCTGTTCTATAAAGGTTTTACGACCAATTTCTCCTTTTTCCACAATGTTTGCAAAGTTCGTCTGCTGCAGATGCGTATGTAATTGGATACGGGATTATTCATTCCCTTGTCCGCCTTCAGTTATAATTTTCGTTTCCAGCTCCCAGCAGCCTTGCATATTTAAATTAGTTAACCTGGATATTCGGTGACAGAAACCCCGGGTGAAATGTATTAAAATCCATCAGTATCTACATTTCACAAGACAGTAAAATAACACATACCTATATTTGATATAAATGTAGGCGATTAGCCTCATTTAGTAGTAGAAACGACGTTTTCGGGACAGGCAATTTATATTCGTCACCCATAGAGGCTTTTTGACGCCTCTGCAGCAGACTGCTTTATGAAAACATAGTGACAACAGAAGAAATTGCTCAAAACGAGCAATTTCTCCTTTTGCCACAATGTTTTCCCGCATTTAGTCATAGGTTATCCATTCAATTATAGAGATTTTCTATTTTATGACAAAATGTGTTCAAGGACGTCTGCTGCAGAATTGTTGTATGAGGGAAAGGGTTAAAGTGAGTGGTCACGACTGCACTTCATAAGCTTCATAAGCAAACTCATGTGATCGGAATGATATACAGTCGTACGTGTAGCTCGGATGCCTTATAAACTCGAGACATAAATTGGAAGGCCTGAACTGTACATCTTGAATTGTTTGGCGTGCGTGTAATTTCCAATCGTCATTTGTTAACTCTTGAATGTTGGGATCGCGCGTTCCAAAGGTCCCGTGTTCGAATCCGGTTGTTACCTGGGTTTCTTTTTAACATAAACAGCCCGAGTACTGGTGAGAACGAGGCACACATCGAATATAATATGTATAAGATGAAAGCTTGTAATTCACTCAATGTTAAATAAATAGGTTTACCGTAAAGGACATATAAAGCTATAAGGGCGATTACAGTGGTGCATTATTGGTAAATCGTATGCCTCTCATAACAAAGGTGCCGTGTTCATATCCCGTGATGAGCGGGTTCTGCATTTGGGATTTGTTCCCACACACACGGTGCAATAAAAGGTTATGTCTCCAGGAAGCAGAACTCGAGCATGATTTATATAAGCCTAAAGTTTGTGTCGCAATCGACGTCAAATAAACAAGTTAACCTAAACTAAGCACTACGGGTCTAAAAAGAACTTGCATTGTATTATATAGACCTAGTAATATCTTATATCGAGGGCTTGGTGTGAAACGGTTGTAACTAAAAACCTATTTTGAAAACCCTGGTTTAGAGGCAATTTTGACCCCTTTGTAAACAATGCAAATTTACGTGCCATTGCTCAGAACGAGCAATGGCACATACATATCCATTGTTCACCAAGACAAAATTATTTAACGCTTATAAAGACTTTATGGCGAGGTGATTAACCTTGTTAAAAAAATACCGATTTTAGTTACAACCGTTTCACGCCAAGCCCTCGATATGTAGGCGGAATCGTAAAGGCTATAGTCAGTGGTTCCCCTTAGTCTGCTCTGTACGACAAGACCCAAATAGCACCATATACTTATATAAGTAAACTACCCATTTTCAATTGAAAGCCTCCTGAACGCACATCTGAATTATATGTTGTTATATAATGACAACCCAGGACGAATTCTATGGGAATTTAAAAATACTAATTCCGTTAGCGTGTGTGGAAGGGGCGTTTTGGGGTCTGTACTAATTTGTGGAATCTAATACGTAACTCTTTTTATTTCGAAACACGCTTCAGATCGAACATATTTATCGGTCTGATTTATTAGAATGGTCTTTTTAAAGTCGTTGTAAATGACGTTTTTTTCTTTCATTTTAAAACATATTCAGGAAATGAGACGTTCCACGAGAAAACCAACATTGTTGACTCTGCGTAAAGTATCGACCCGGATCAGCCTAAGCATGCCGCGCAGGCTGAACCGGACATACACTTTTCGCCTTCTGTGACTTTTCTGTTTCAGGAATAACTACTCTATACATCTATCCCCCTAAGACTGAATGTGTCGGCCGGATCAGTCTGCGCGGACATCGCAGGCTGATCTGGTCGATACATTACGCAGATGTCTATCGCCGCAGCTGCATTGTGGACTCTGCGTAAAGTATAGACCCGGATCGGCCTAAGCATGCCTGGCGCACAGGCTTACCCGGAAAGACACTTTTCGCCTCGTGTAGATTTTCTGTTTCAGGAATCGTTACTCTATCCCCCTGAGACAGAATCGAGGGCTTGGCGTGAAACGGTTGTAACTAAAAACCTATATTGGAAACCCTGGTTTAGGGGCAATTTTGACCCCTTTGTAAACAATGCAAATTTAGGTGCCATTGCTCAAAACGAGCAATGGCACCTAAAATTCCATTTTTTACAAAGAAAAATTATTTAACGCTTATAAAGACTTTATGGCGAGGTGATTAACCTTGGTAAAAAAAATACCAATTTTAGTTACAACCGTTTCACGCCAAGCCCTCGGAATGTGTCGGCCCAGATTAGCCTGAACAGACTGTGTCGATACATTGCGCAGAGTCCATAATATTGGTTTTCTGGTGTAAATTTCATTATTTATTTAAGCCGTGTCAAAGTCAAAGAGGGTCGTTAATCCAAATTCAAATCAAAACAGAGAGGTTCCATGTTCAAAATCGGGCGTCTCCATTTCTCATGTAATCATTTTGTTGGACTTGATGAATAAAAGGCAAACAATGCTGATGTCAGGTGAGACAGCTCGTTACGAGCTGACTCACCTGAATCTGTATTGTTTGCAAAAACCTCAATATTGTCCTAGGCGCTGAGAGAGTTAAACACTTATCTTAGAAAAAGTAAAACATGAAACAAGGTCTAAAGTATAGCGAATATCACAATATATGGTATCAATAACTGATCTATAACTTAATGAGAACTAACACAAGTTACATTTTCTCCTGAAAAAGAAAACAAAACATTTTTATCTGCAACAGTAATGATTTGCTCTTCAAGAGCAAACAATAACAAATAAAGCGTTTAAATAAAATATATGATTTCTATAAAACTGAATTAATTATACTGGTTTTTTTTTTGTGTGACGTCATTTAAATTTTGTAGACGTAAACAAGTTGTTTCAACTCGTTATTTGAATTATCTTTTATTTCGACAAGGCAAAATTAAATAAATTCAATATTTATCACGACAAATAACTACAACCCACATATTTCATACACTGTCATTTCTTGCCGGTGAAAGTATGAATTATTTCGTGTTTTTATTGGTGATGACAATACTCAAAATCAAAATCATCGAAAACGATTAAAATAATTCTCTGTATATTATAATGTTCACCTTATTTATGGTTCAATTTGTAATAACTTGAAGACACGTTCAGTGATTTTAGGACTGATATGTCATTCCGATTTTTCATCATTTAAAGACATATTGGCGTAACTCTACATTAGTGGGACAACACTTTCAGTGTTATGCTAGAAAGGGCATTTCGGAATGCATTACATAATTGCGGACGGTGAGGACTATGGTGGGACTGTGTGGATGCACACGCTCGCCTGGGTCTTCACTGTACGCAGATACACACGCTCGCCTGAGTATTCACTGTACGCAGATCCACTAGCTCGCCTAACTCTTCTCTGTATGCAGATGCACTCGCCCGCCTGAGTCTTTAGTGTACGCAGATGCAATAAGACCGTAAATCGCTAAACGCGGATCACTTTTTTGCACCGTTTTACTGTCTTCACGTAACTGTGATCCTTCTCTACATGTCTCCATACCCTAAAATGCGTGAGCGACCAAGTCTGATCTAGTTCCGTGCCGTTCGCCAATTAGCCAATGAAGGTTTCAACGTTTATCTGCAAGAAAGTGTCCATTTGGATCCCTACCAAGAATGATTGAGGAAGCATGTATTTTTCTACACGTGTACTAATTACGCGACGATTGATTTTCCTGGATTGATTGATTTATTTTTGGGTGTTTTACGCCGCTTTCAACATTGTTTTTCAGTTATATCAAGCTAGTCAGTCGTACTGCTAGCCACGCAACCCTAAGTGAACAGAAGGGCCGCCACAAAATCTTTGGTAAATCCTTTCAGGGGATCGTACCCGTGACCTCCCGCACCCGAGGCGGACGCTCTTCCACTACGTAGGTTTGGTTTACCTGGAGCACCCTCAAGCAGACAATCTCATTTACACGACACCGTTTCTGAATCAATTATAATCACTCTATTGCCTCCCACTCTTTTATAAAGGACGCTTGATAAATGAGTCTAATTAGTGAACACATTGTGAACTAATTAACCCTTTTCCTCACCTACGACAAATCTGCAGCACCTCGCTTTGAAATCGTTTTGGCAGAAATACGAACACTCTTTGTAAATGGATGTACACTTATTGAACAGTAGTGCTCATCGTGAAGAGTTTCATATTTTGCTACACCCAAAAGGTATCTGCTGAGACATCATCATGAATCTGTTAGTGGGAAAGAGTTAATGTTTACATATATGTTTACATATGAGCCGTCCCGCGAGAAAACCAACAGTGTGGACTCTGCGTAAAGTATCGACCCGGATCAGCCTAAGCATGCCACGCAGGCTTACCCGGATAGACACTTTTCGCCTCCTGTGGATTTTCTGTTTCAGGAATCACTACTCTGTACATATATCCCCCTGAGACGGAATGTGTCGGCCCGGATTAGTCTGCGCGGACAGCGATACTTTACGCAGATGCCATTTTGTTGGTATTCTCGCGGGACAGCTCAATTATTTTGTGTTTTTTCATACAAAACGGCTGAAGCATACGCACAATACGTTTTATCTAAAAGTATTGTTTCTTGTTTGTATGGGGTTTTACGTGGCATTCAACACTTTCTTCAGATAAATATCACGGGGTTTTCTGGGTACGTTATAAGTATAACCGGTCCATGTATCCTGACACCATGGAATCCAGTCCTTATGCTTACCCCACAATCCTGAGCGCCAAGGATTGAAAGTCAGACTCCTATCCTTTTAAGTTTTAACATCTATTCCGTTGGGAATAAAACATGTATTAACAATAAAGAATGCCACTTATTAGTTTTATTCTTATTGATACCATTTTAATTCGAGTTCGAGTTGAAAAACGAGAATCTAAAATGAAGTGGCGTGTTTGTTTCGAATCGTACGGTTTCTAGTTGACCATCATTTTACTTGTTTAGGGAAAAACTAACTGAATTATACAACTCGTTTGTAATACTTGCAATGTTTGTTCTCAAACAAATGATGCTTAACCTACTCCGTTTCCATTGCAGTTAATATTAATAATTCAATATGTAGGGAAATTACAAAAGAGAACAAATGGTGATTAAATTGTCAGGACCAGTTATTATTGCTTTCCAACTTTTATAACAAATCTGCAGAATGCGACCTTTAAAACACATAGGCAAAATTATCGAATAAGTGAAATTATAATTAGTATAGTTGAGTCTGTGTGACAAAGGGATATATTGCTCATTATGAACAAGTTCATATTTTGCCTTATTTTCATTCAAACGCGTCTCTTATTTATCGAGTGTCAGAACGCGTCAATATGTGGGAAAGTGTTATTACAATATGACCTTTACTTTAGAGTCGACATACATAGCCTACCATAGTTAACAGAACGTTTGATCAACTCTATCAATAATTATACTTTTAATTAGAGAGATTTTTACATTTAATGTTTTTGTTTTTCAACGTCGTCTGCTGCAGATTTGTTGTTAGTGGGAAAGGGTTTAGATTCGTTTTAACTTATATATATGTTCAAAGCAACATACATCATCCGTTTAAAAGTCATACAAGTCACCTGATTCCAGTCAAACTTGCGGATCTTTCGATCGCAATCACAGATCAATGACTTTATCACTTTCCCACATACAGCATATCAGCAGCAGAAGACTTGGAAAACAGAGTGACAAAAACCTGAAAAATCTCCATAAAAGATAGCTTAATTGTTAAATAAAGTTGAAAACATTGTGGCCAAAGGACAAATTACTCATCATGAGCACTTTCGCCTTTGGCAAAAGTGTTTTCAAAAGTGTTTTCAAAAGTCGTCTGTTGCAATTGCGTCAAATTGCGTCTGCCGGTGGACAAGGGTTATTGTCTCCGTGTTGAAGTGGTAAGATCATCCGCTTCGAAAGCGAGAGACAATGGTTCGATCCACGGTCTTGGCTTAACAAAGACATTTGAAAGGTAGCGGCAATAGGTTCCCTCATTGGCACTCAGTGTTACTTGGAAAGCAATATGACCTTTGAATAAGTGTTAGGATAAAAAATACCGGTAGAACTAGTACGTGTATTTTAGTAATATATGGGTCCCTGAAGTTTATTTACACCAAATTGTGGGATCCGACAAACATGTCGATATCTTGAAGTGATATATGGGTCCCTGAAGTTAATATATACCAAATTGTGGGATCTGACAAACATGTCCATATCTTGAAGTAATATGGGTCCCTGAAGTTAATATATACCAAATTGTGGGATCCGACAAACATGTCGATATCTTGAAGTGATATATGGGTCCCTGAAGTTAATATATACCAAAATGTGGGATCCGACAAACATGTCGATATCTTGAAGTAATATGGGTCCCTGAAGTTAATATATACCAAATTGTGGGATCCGACAAACATGTCGATATCTTGAAGTGATATATGGGTCCCTGAAGTTAATATATACCAAAATGTGGGATCCGACAAACATGTCGATATCTTGAAGTGATATATGGGTCCCTGAAGTTAATATATACCAAATTGTGGGATCCGACAAACATGTCGATATCTTGAAGTGATATATGGGTCCCTGAAGTTAATATATACAAAATTGTGGCATCCGACAAACATGTCGATATCTTGAAGAGATATATGGGTCCATGAAGTTAATATATACCAAATTGTGGGATCCGACAAACATGTCGATATCTTGAAGTGATATATGGGTCCCTGAAGTTAATATATACCAAATTGTGGGATCCGACAAACATGTCGATATCTTGAAGTGATATATGGGTCCCTGAAGTTAATATATACCAAATTGTGGGATCCGACAAACATGTCGATATCTTGAAGTGATATATGGGTCCCTGAAGTTAATATATACCAAATTGTGGGATCCGACAAACATGTCGATATCTTGAAGTAATATGGGTCCCTGAAGTTAATATATACCAAATTGTGGGATCCGACAAACATGTCGATATCTTGAAGTGATATATGGGTCCCTGAAGTTAATATATACCAAAATGTGGGATCCGACAAACATGTCGATATCTTGAAGTGATATATGGGTCCCTGAAGTTAATATATACCAAATTGTGGGGGGATCCGACAAACATGTCGATATCTTGAAGTGATATATGGGTCCCTGAAGTTAATATAAACCAAATTGTGGGACCCGACAAACATGTCGATATCTTGAAGTGATATATGGGTCCCTGAAGTTAATATATACCAAAATGTGGGATCCGACAAACATGTCGATATCTTGAAGTGATATATGGGTCCCTGAAGTTAGTTTATACCAAATTGTGGGATCCGACAAACATGTCGATATCTCGAAGTAATATATGGGTCCCTGAAGTTAATTTTTACCAAATTGTGGGATCTAACACACATGTCGTTACTCGAAGTAATAAATGGGTCCCTTTCGAGTTATAGAGACTCCGGTACAAATTCAAATATGAAATGGTTTTATCGTGGTGTAATGGAAGTTTCGGAAGACCGGCAACTCGGTCGAATCTGTCAAACATTTACCACCGCAACTGACACCTTCTTAAGACATTTCAAAAGCCAGCAATTTCTCATTTTACAACATTTGTTCAGTGTCTTATAAAGTGCCGTACTTTACGGATAAACGATATCCTGCGATATTTTCGAACCAGACGAATTACGATAATCATATCAGCTAAACGGTTAACCACTTCATCGTGCGACTATGAGTATTTAATGAAGCAATTACCTGGTATAATGTTTCACGGCGCGTCTGTCAAAAGGGACCACCTGTAGGACACTCGACGTTCAATTCCGGGGTTTTATTAAAAAAATGATTGTAAGAATGATGGAACCAATTAACCCTTTCCCCTCATACGACAAGTCTGCATCAGACGACTTTAAACATATGTTGTTAAAAGATAGAAAATCTCTATAATTGAATGGATAACCTATTAACTAAAAGTGGAAAACATTGTGGCAAAAGGAGAAATTGCTCGTTTTGAGCAATTTCTTCTTTTGTCACTATGTTTTTAAAAAGCCGTCTGCTGCAGAGGCGTCAGAAAGCGTCTATATGAGGGAAAGGATTAAGAGTCTGATATTCGACAATGTTGTTGTTCACCAATTCTGGATGCAGTGGAAACAAAATCAGTCTGTATGTACCATAGTTCACCACAGTGCCCCTATCAAACCAACATTAACTCTTTTAGCGACAATGGCAATATTGAGTTTTTTCCGAATCAATTCAGATTCAGGTGAGTCTGCACGTGACGAGCCGTCTCACCTGAAGTCTGCATTGCTCGTCCTTAAGTTATCAGAATAGTCCATAACTCTTATTACAAGAAGGCTGATGGAGTCGTCCAATGTTGTGAACATGGAATAGTCTACTTTAGGAAATGCGGCGCTGAAAGGGTAAAACGTGATTGATATACCGATATGGAAAAAAGACACGCATGCGCATAGATGCCAAGACTGCATCGCCTCGGTGGTGTAGTGGAAGATCGTCTCCTCGTGTGCGCGAGTCACTGGTTCGATCCCAGGTCGGGTCATGCCATAGACTTGATATAACTGAAAACATGTTGAAAGCGGCGTTAAAACCAGGGGCGTATATTGGCAATAATCAATGTGTAGGCCGTCTCGTGAGAAAATCAACATTGTGGACTCTGCGTAAAGTATCGACCCGGATCAGCCTAAGCATGCCACACAGGCGTACCCGGATATACACTTTTCGCCTCCTGTGGATTTTCTGTTTCAGGAATCACTACTCTAGCTATCCTCCCTTAGATGGAATTTGCCGGCCGGATCAGTCTGCGCGGACAGCGCAGGCTGATCTGGGCGATACATTACGCAGATGTGTATCACCGCAGCTGCATTTTGGGGGCATTTTTAGAAAAATGTGTAGGCACATGCTTACAGTGCCTAAAGGGGGCTACGCCCATGAAAACACCAAACGGTCAACATGCTTAAAAGAATACAAATTGATACTGTTTAAATGATTGTTTGTTTTAGACCTTCTATAACTAATAAGCGAACAGTACCGATTCCGATCAGAATGTGCGGACACTGCGCAGGTCGATCTGGATCTTCAATGATGGCAAATGTCCTACGGTTTGTTTTCGCAGAGCGACGTTCATTGATTTATTGGCAGGAATCACTACTATAACATCTACCCCCCTTAGACGGAATGTGTCGGACGGATCAGTCTGCGCGGACAGCGCAGGCTGATCTGGTTGATACATGACGCAGATGTGTATCGCCGCAGCTGCATTTTGGGGCATTTTTAGAAAAGATCGGCAAACAGAGCAAACAGAGCGAGATGCCCGAAATAAACACAGCATTGAAAAGTTTACAGACATAGCGTAACAAGAACGAGCTCAGTCTCGTTGAGAATTTGTCGTTCAATCAAACTTCAGCCCAAGAGACCTATAAATATTCTCAAACAACATGGGCGTCAATTCTGATTACCAAAAAGAACACTTAAATCTAGTTTTTATTCTTGGGGAAATATCTTGCTAGGTTTATTAAATTATTAATGGAAGTGTATTCGGCAATGTCGCTCAACTAAACGCTTCATTGTGCGCTGAATACAATATTGACTTTATTATATCTTTTGACACACGTTTAGGAACGCAGGGTTTGGATAGATATACAGCGGACTCTCGAAAGGGACCCATATCTCCCACTTCAGACGAGGATGTTCTAGTCACTGTACTCCGGATGTGGTTTATTTGGCCGGATGTGGTTTCTTTGGCACATTTTAAACCGACACACCATCCATGTACAGTGGACTCGCGATAAATCGAACTAGAAAGAGACCCATGCACAATTTCGAATTACCGGCGTGTTTGAGGGAATCCCTCGAATTATTCAAAATTAAATTATATAATATCGGCTTCGTTAGTCATTTATACTGTTCAAAGTGTTTATTATGAATAACCAGCCAGTACTAATGACATATGAGCCGTCTCGCGAGAAAACCAACATTGTGGACTCTGCTTTAAGTATCGACGCGGATCAGACTAAGCATGCCGCGACGGCCAACTCGGCTTGAGACTTTTCGCCTCCTGTGGATTTTCTGTTTCAGGAATCATTACTCTATACCTCTATCCCCCTGAGACGCGAAATGTGTCGACCCGGATCAGTCTGCGCGGACTGCGCAGGCTGATCTGGGTCGATACATTACGCAGATACCATAACGTTGTTTTTTCTCGTGGGACGGCTCATTATACTATAAAGAAAGCAGCGCATGAGAATTGCAGCTACGCTGTTTTCAAGAGACGGATCCGTTCCAGGAAATGGTTGGAGTTGAACGATCATCTGAACATTTCTACGCTCGAATTATTGCGAGTCACTATATCAATTTGCTTATTGATCCTTGTTAAATATGTACGTGTCATTTTAACAGATTATTTGCCTGGAAACACAACAAGTCTTTATAGCTTTTTTGGAAATTTGAAATGTATAAAATAATAAGTATATATGTGGAAAAATGTCGTGAAATTGATATTTGATTTAAGGACAAACGTGGAAATGACTGTCAACCAAAACGTGAATTACCGGTATTACTCCTTTCACAATGCTGTAGTCCTCGAGCGTTATCGTGAACACTTTACCTTACCTTAAACTGTTCAATGAAGACACACGTTAGATCGTGCAATCATAGTGATTGCTTAAGGGTTTAACGCCGGTTTCAACACATTTCAAGTCATACTACGGCGGTCAGTTTATCTACTAATTCCATGTGCAACCAGAATAAAGTGATGTAACATGTAGGGAACTTAAAGTAAAACATCGTCGGGAAAAAAGAAAAATGCTTGTTGTAAAATATTTTTTTCTTTTGACATTTTATTTGTATTGAGGTTCATTAATTAACCCTTTAGCTTTCAAAGAAATTTAAGGATTTTGCAACAATGCAGATTCACGTGAGACAGCTCATAACGAGTTGTCTTTCCTGAAATCTACATTGTTTGCCACTTAGACATTAAATTTTACTAAATTACCATTTATCGAACAATTGAGTTGTCCAATTTTCAACATGGAAGAGTCGACTTTGTGAAATTCGGTAGTGAAAGAGTTAACGATCCCTGTGTGGCAAACCAGTACAAGGTCCAGATATGTAGAGGTATTCAGCTCTTTTTCCCACAATTTCTCTCTTATTAATAAAGCAAACTCTATGTTGTGAGTACTCAAAAGAATCGTCTCATTGAGACTATTCTTTCGAGTACCCTCAACATAGGGTTAGAGGGTCAAATAAGGATTTTAGCACATGCAAAACGTCCCTTATCTAGAGCTCTCATAGTCTCCATGATAACCGCCACGGGCAAAGATCAGGTATTATTCTCAGAAATTATTGTCACGGGCAGAGATCTTATTGTACAGGTAATATTCTCAGTAATTAGTGTCACGGGCAGAGATCTTATTGTACAGGTAATATTCTCAGTAATTATTGTCACGGGCAGAGATCATTTTGTACAGGTAATATTCTCAGACATTATTGTCACGGGCAGAGATCATATTGAACAGGTAAAATTCTCAGAAATTATTGTCACTGGCAGAGATCTTTTTGTAGGTAATATTCTCAGAAATTATTGTCACGGGCAGGTATCTTATTGTACAGGTATTATTCTCAGAAATTATTGTCACGGGCAGAGATCTTATTGCACAGGTAAAATTCTCAGTAATTATTGTCACGGGCAGAGATCTTTTTGTAGGTAATATTCTCAGAAATTATTGTCACGGGCAGAGATCTTATTATACAGGTAAAATTCTCAGAAATTATTGTCACGGGCAGAGATCTTATTATACAGGTATTATTTCAGAAATTATTGTCACGGGCAGGTATCTTATTGTACAGGTAAAATTCTCAGAAATTATTGTCACGGGCAGAGATCTTTTTGTACAGGTAATATTCTCAGAAATTATTGTCACGGGCAGAGATCTTATTGTAGGTAATATTCTCAGAAATTATTGTCACGGGCAGAGATCTTATTATACAGGTAAAATTCTCAGAAATTATTGTCACGGGCAGAGATCTTATTATACAGGTATTATTTCAGAAATTATTGTCACGGGCAGGTATCTTATTGTACAGGTAAAATTCTCAGAAATTATTGTCACGGGCAGAGATCTTTTTGTACAGGTAATATTCTCAGAAATTATTGTCACGGGCAGAGATCTTATTGTACAGGTAATATTCTCAGAAATTATTGTCACTGGCAGAGATCTTATTGTACAGGTGATATTCTCAGAAATTATTGTCACGGGCAGAGATCATTTTGTACAGGTGATATTCTCAGAAATTATTGTCACTGGTAGAGATCTTATTGTACAGGTGATATTCTCAGAAATTATTGTCACGGGCAGAGATCATTTTGTACAGGTGATATTCTCAGAAATTATTGTCACGGGCAGAGATCTTATTGTAGGTAATATTCTCAGAAATTATTGTCACGGGCAGAGATCTTATTGTACAGGTGATATTCTCAGAAATTATTGTCACGGGCAGAGATCTTATTGTAGGTAATATTCTCAGAAATTATTGTCACTGGCAGAGATCTTATTGTACAGGTAATATTCTCAGAAATTATTGTCACGGGTAGAGATCTTATTGTACAGGTGATATTCTCAGAAATTATTGTCACGGGCAGAGATCTCATTGTACAGGTAATATTCTCAGAAATTATTGTCACGGGTAGAGATCTTATTGTACAGGTGATATTCTCAGAAATTATTGTCACGGGCAGAGATCATTTTGTACAGGTGATATTCTCAGAAATTATTGTCACGGGCAGAGATCTCATTGTACAGGTAATATTCTCAGAAATTATTGTCACGGGTAGAGATCTTATTGTACAGGTGATATTCTCAGAAATTATTGTCACGGGCAGAGATCTTATTGTAGGTAATATTCTCAGAAATTATTGTCACGGGCAGATATCTTATTGTACAGGTAAAATTCTCAGAAATTATTGTCACGGGCAGATATCTTTTTGTACAGGTAAAATTCTCCGGAAGTACTGTCTTATGTTCGTCTCACGATCGATGGTCATGCGAGAATCAATCAAAGAAACCGAGAGCGTACAGTTTTTGAAAAAGAACAAAATTAATAATTCAAGTACAGGGATTTCGTGATTCCGTAACCGATTTCACTGCAAACACACCACTTGATCTTTCGCCGTGCGATTGATCTAAATGTTGCATACCAATAAATATTTTAAAACGTAGTAAGAAACCATGCTGATCACATGCAAAATGTTGTATTGTGTCGTATTAGTTTATACACCCTTTAACCTGTGTTAACCCTCTCTCACTTGAAGACACTTTCTGACGATTTCTTACGCATCTGTAGCAGACGACTTTTGAAAACAGTGTGGCAAAAGGAGAAATTGCTCAGATTGAGCAATTTCTCCTTGTGTCACCATGTTTTCAGTTCTATTAAATCATTATACTTTCATATACAGAGATTTTTCCTATTTTTGTCTGTATGTTTTCAAAGTTCCCTGCTTCATATTTGTTGTATGTGTTAAAGGGTTAAGAATTACTGGATATACCATCTCATCCACTGAGTCACGTCGAGCAATTTAGGGCCTTGATGCATCGGCGAACAGTGAGGACTCACGCTGTCCGCACAGTCTCACCAGAGTCTTCACCGCCCGTCTACATGTACATGTAATTTAAAACAAGGCCCATTTTTCGACAAAACACTAGAACTGTAGCCCCAAGAATTTTACGTTTATTCATTTGTATAATTATGATCCTAAGTAAGAGTAAATGAGACATTAAATCGCCAGAACCGGCTCCGTTTACTATAGGCAATGATTTTATTAATACTCCTGAATTTAACGCAAAGTTCTCAAATTATTGAAACCTTGCTCAGGTAGACTTGCTTTGAACACACACTACTGTATAATCCTCACACTGTTTTTGTGTCACTATTCATAAACGTTGAAAAGCCAAAATGGTTAACACATAGTTAACTCTTTCAGCGCCGAATTGTTTTAAGTAGCCTTTTCCATGTTCAATAGAACGTCTCCATTTCTCATGTAATAAAAGTTTTGGACTATTTTGATGAGTAAAAAGCAAACAATGCTGATTTCAGGTGAGACAGCTCGTTACGAGCTGACTCGCCTGAATCAGTATTGTTTGCAAAAACCTCAATATTGCCTTTGGCTCTGAAAGAGTTAACAAATGTTTGTTTATTGTTTTATTGGGATTTTACTCAGTTTCAACTTTATTTCAGTTATATCACGGTGACAGTTTACGTATTCATGATCCCTGGGTAAACAAACCAGTACTTGGCTAGGAAATGTGCCTTGCCCAAGGGGACTCCACCATGAACGCCGTGTCGCTACTGGGGAGGTAAACGAATGAGTCGATGCAATTTTGGGTCTTATAAAATCTCCTTACAGTGCAGACTCGGGTTAGCCTGTTGATCTGCACATCACGCCCGATCCGTTACAGTCCGTCTACAGGTCATTTGGTCATAGACGCATCTTTTGAAGAAAAAAACCACCGCTAAAACCGTAGCCCAAACACTTTTACACAAATGTATCGTTATACGATCCCGTTTATGAGATTGAATAAGACTCAATAGTTCTAGATGCGGTTAAAACAATGCTTCAAAATGTTCATGTCTTTTAATTAGTTAATTGGTTCAATATTTCAATATATTTTCATTTGGCTTCTGCAGTATAGGCGTTGAAATGATTATGTATGTGAGAAAATGTCAATAGAATAAGATAGGACAAGCGTATAAGGAAAGAAAATTCAGAATTAGGTGTTTAATAGGTAAAACACAGTTCACACACATATATATGTGCGTTTTCCCTTATAAAAGGAGATTTTTATTAATTGTCTTTTCAACTAAATTCTTAAAGGTATCTCACATTTCTTTTAATTCAAATATTTATCTCCTATTGTTGAAATCACAGATAGACTGTACGGAAGTACGGAGCAATTACGGAAATATATCGATGTATTTTTTGTTCTAATACAAAAATTTCATGAACGACATATATCATGTTCTTGTGCTTGGGAAATCATTTCTAGATTACGTCCAATTAGCGTTTTAATGATTTCTTCTCGTAAAGAAATTGTATTGAAGCACAAATTAGACGAGAGACACGTTCTTCCTCGCTACATTTTTGTCTGATCTTTCATACATTATTGAAAAAAATATTCCCTATTCAATTATTTAAAAACGTTGCTAGCTGGTCCATGCTCAATGTTATACAATGGACTCGCGATAATTCGTAAATGTGAACATTTCAATATCGAATATCGTTTACTTCGAAACGTTAACCGGAACGGATCTGTATTTTGAAACCAGCGTAGCAACCAGTAATGCTGCTACGCTGCTTTTCTGATTTGAATTAATCACTGCCTAATTTTTCTTGAAAAACACGTATAAATTACTTACGACGCGAATACTACGTAAATGAACCGTCCCGCGAGAAAACCAACATTATGGACTCTGCGTAAAGTAATCGAATATCAGCTTAAGCATGCCGCGCAGGCTAACCCGGACAGATACTTTTCACCTCCTGTGCATTTTCTGTTTCAGGAATCACTACTCTATCTATCCCCCCTTAGACGGAATGTGTCGGCCGGATCAGTCTGCGCGGACAGCGCAGGCTGATCTGGTCGATACATTACGCAGATGTGTATATATGAGAAAATCAACATTGTTGACTCGGCGTAAAGTATCGACCCGTATCAGCCTAAGCATGCCGCGCAGGCTTACCCGGATAGACACCTTTCGCCTCCTGTTGATTTTCTGTTTCAGAAATCATTACTCTATACCTCTATTTCCCTGAGACGGAATGTGTCGGCCCGGATCAGTCTGCCAAGGCTGATCTGGGTCCATACATTACGCAGAGGCCATAATGTTGGTTTACTCGCGGGACGGCTCAAATGTTTTAAGTTAAATCCTGCTATCCTGTTTTCAAAAGATAGACACGTTCCAAGAGTGGTTCGAGTTTAACGATATATTCGAATTTCCACATGTTCGAGTTTAACGATATATTCGAATTTCCACATGTTCGAGTTTAACGATATATTCGAATTTCCACATGTTCGAGTTTAACGATATATTCGAATTTCCACATGTTCGAGTTTAACGATATACTCGAATTTCCACATGTTCGAGTTTAACGATCTACTCGAATTTCCACATGTTCGAGTTTAACGATATACTCGAATGTCCACATGTTCGAGTTTACCGATATACTCGAATTTCCACATGTTCGAGTTTAACGATATACTCGAATGTCCACATGCTCAAGGTATCGAGAGTTCACTGTTATATAACATGTTTAGCTATTGACATAAACTGACTTGACGTGATACGTCGTCTTTAACTGTATTGAATTCATTTTATTTTCTACACATGGCAATATTTGTTTCCTCACGTGTAATACTAACGGCAAGGGAGTGTCATTTTCCACCTATTTAACTTAGCGCTAAGTAACACTTAAATACTTTTTAAAACAAAAAGCAAGTTTCATCATTTTTGCTTTCTTAACTCTTTCAGCGCCAAAGGCAATATTGAGCTTTTTGCAAACAATGCAGATTCAGGTGAGTCAGCTCGTAACGAGCTGTCTCACCTGAAATCAGCATTGTTTGCTTTTTAGTTATCAAAATAGTCCACATTTGTATTACATGAGAAATGGAGACGCCTGATTTTGAACATGGAAGAGTCTATTTTTTACAATTCGGCGCTGAAAGAGTTAATAAAAATGCCAAAGAATGCAATTTTTGTAACAAGTATTGTTAGTCAGATATGTAGCTATTTATGTCAATTTAGTCATTTTACTTTTGAAATACATTCTGCCATAAATGTTTTACAAAATATTACGGAAGCAAGAATGCTGAATTGTGTTCTAAAGTATTTAAGTACTACTTATCACGTATTGAGGTTGGTGGAATTGGACCCTGGTTGGTTTTCCTGGATCATTGCTCAAAATTGTGATATATTGAATTTACAATTGATATACAATTATATTAATAGGTAATAATAATATACTCTATATATAGTCTCTTGAAAACAACAACACTGTGGCCTCTCGGTAAAGTATCGACCCAGATCAGCCTAAGCATGCCGCGTAGGCTAACCCGGACAGACACTTTTCGCCTCCTGTTGATTTTCTGTTTCAGGAATCATTACTCTATACCTCTTTCCCCCTGAGACGGAATGTGTCGGCCCGGATCAGTTTGCGCGGACTGCGCAGGCTGATCTGGTTCGATACATTACGCAGATGCCATAATGTTGGTTTTTCTCTTTGGACGGCTCAATAACACAGTGGACTCCTGATGGCTAGATTTTGAGAAAATGTACCGCTTAAGTCGAACATGTAAACGGACCTGTCTTTTTGAATCAGAATCGGCGTAGCAGCAGTTCTGATTGCTCATACGACCAATCAGAACTGCTGCTGCTATGCTTTCTTGACATGATTTGATCACTGACTCGCTTTTTTTTATAATAATCACTTTTGTAAAAAACGGTTTCACCCTTTCCCATATACAATAATTCTGCAGCAGACGACTTTGAAAACATAGTGAAAAACCTAAAATAATCTCCATAAAAGATAGCTTAATTGTTAAATAAGGTTAAAAACATTGTGGCCAAAGGAGAAATTGCTCGTCTCGAGCAATTTCACCTCTGGCCACAATGATTTCAAAAGTCGTCTGCTGCTATTGCGTCAAAATGCGTCTGCAGGTGGGAAAGGGTTAAGAAGTGGACAGCACATAAATGAACGTTTACTCGAACACGTCGATAACTCGAATTGACGTAAAGGTCCCTTTCGAATTCGAGTTATCGAAGGTCCATTTTTTTTTTTATTATTCCTACTCGTCAAAATTCACAAAGACAATTTGATTGATGGTGGTTATTTATTTTAATTCATAACCATGTATGATAGTCGTATTCATAACCTCTGAAACCATATGTGTATATTTTGCATTCTATAGATGAGTCGATTTACATAAGAGAAATAAGAGAAACGTATCCTTTTAAAGTTTATTATATCAAACATGCACGTAAAATGCAAACAAGATGAGTGGAAAAAAAATTGTCCCATAGAAGCACAAACATATTTAATAAGAACTGTTAAAAAGGGTTCCAGATTCATAATTCAATCGAATCTTTTACCGTGTAAAAGTTTTCGCAAATCTTCTGTTGCGGTACCAAAGGCATAACATAGCAGAGAAAAGGCAACTAAAGAAAAAAAGTTATTATAAATACGATTAATAAGCTATAAGGAATAGAGGACTAAAAGAAGAAATAAATTCTTACCTTAAAGCGAATACGTAGTTTCGAGTTTCCAAAATGAATGTCCAAACATGAAAATCGTAAAGTATGAGATGCCTGCCTGTAAAATGATGTTAGTGTTTAAAACTGAAATATGCGAACATCTCCCTCTATACCCTACATATAAAACGGAACAGGTCCTTTTCTATCCTACTTCTTTCTTTAAATTGAAAGAACTGTCAATAAAGGCGGAGTTTAGGTCACGTGGCCATCATCGGCTTTTTTAACTCACTATTGGAAGAGTTGATCTTTAATGTAATATGATTAACAATCCTTTATCGGCTCTTAGACCGTGCAGAGATGGACTCCTGCTAGCTGAATTGTATAGAAATTGGAAATTAATGCAATGATCGCCTTTTTCGAGATGACTTCACTGGAATTTCTATTGCCTTATTCCTTGGATGGTATTTTCTTTACAATAATTCTAGTCTATCAGTCACATTTGTTTCATAAACACTTTATTTCATATAACAGATTGCAACTCGGTTAGATATGATTCATAAATATTGGATTTTACAAATTACACGATTCAACCCAACCGAAACTGCTTTGCTTTAACCCACGTATACGCCTCTTCACCAGACGCCATTTCAAAACATTAAGGCTACATGTATTCAACTCTTTTCAATAACGAGTTTTTACAGAGATTTAACATACTGTTGTCCAGATGTTTTCAAAAGTCGTCTGCTGCATTTTATTTGAATTTGTAATCATGTTCGCTATCAAGTGATTTAAACGTTAATTTATAACTTCTTGTAACGACGTTAAGGTCAGAAGCAGACAATCCCGTGCGTACCTTCTGATCTAGATAGGTTCTTAAATGATCCAGCTATATGTGACTTCTTAACCCCTTTCCCACATGCAGACGCCCGTCTGATGCCTCTGCAACAGACGACATTTGAAAACATTGTAGCAAATGGAGAAATTGCTCATAATGAGCAATTTCTCCATTTGCCACAATGTTTTCAACTCTTATCATTAATTTAACTTTTATTTGGTAGAGATTTTCATTATTTTTGCATAGATTTGCTGTATGTGAGAAAGGATAAAAGCTTTTAATTGTAGAGATTTTCATTAGTTTTGCATAGATTTGCTGTATGTGAGAAAGGATAAAAGCTTTTAATTGTAGAGATTTTCATTAGTTTTGCATAAATCTGCTGTATGTGAGAAAGGAAAGCTTTTATTTGTAGAGATTTTCATTATTTTTGCATAGATTTGTTGTATGTGAGAAAGGATAAAAGCTTTTATTTGTAGAGATTTTCATTATTTTTGCATAGATTTTCTGTATGTGAGAAAGGATAAAAGCTTTTATTTGTAGAGATTTTCATTATTTTTGCATAGATTTTCTGTATGTGAGAAAGGATAAAAGCTTTGATTTGTAGAGAATTTTCATTGATTTTGCATAGATTTGCTGTATGTGAGAAAGGATAAAAGCTTTTATTTGTAGAGATTTTCATTATTTTTGCATAGATTTGCTGTATGTGAGAAAGGATAAAAGCTTTTATTTGTAGAGATTTTCATTAATTTTGCATAGATTTGTTGTATGTGAGAAAGGATAAAAGCTTTTATTTGTAGAGATTTTCATTATTTTTGCATAGATTTTCTGTATGTGAGAAAGGATAAAAGCTTTTATTTGTAGAGATTTTCATTATTTTTGCATAGATTTGCTGTATGTGAGAAAGGATAAAAGCTTTTATTTGTAGAAATATTCATTATTTTTGCATGTGAGAAAGGATAAAAGCTTTTATTTGAAGAGATTTTTATAATTTTTGCATAGATTTGCTGTATATGAGAAAGGATAAAAGCTTTTATTTGTAGAGATTTTCATTAATTTTGCATAGATTTGCTGTATGTGAGAAAGGATAAAAGCTTTTATTTGTAGAGATTTTCATTATTTTTGCATAGATTTGCTGTATGTGAGAAAGGATAAAAGCTTTTATTTGTAGAGATTTTCATTATTTTTGCATAGATTTGCTGTATGTGAGAAAGGATAAAAGCTTTTATTTGTAGAGATTTTCATTATTTTTGCATATATTTGCTGTATGTGAGAAAGGATAAAAGCTTTTATTTGTAGAGATTTTCATTATTTTTGCATAGATTGTTGTATGTGAGAAAGGATAAAAGCTTTTATTTGTAGAGATTTTCATTATTTTTGCATATATTTGCTGTATGTGAGAAAGGATAAAAGCTTTTATTTGTAGACATTTTCATTATTTTTGCATGTGAGAAAGGATAAAAGCTTTTATTTGAAGAGATTTTTATAATTTTTGCATAGATTTGCTGTATGTGAGAAAGGATAAAAGCTTTTATTTGTAGAGAATTTTTCATTATTTTTGCATAGATTTGCTGTATGTGAGAAAGGATAACGCTTTTAATTGTAGAGATTTTCATTATTTTTTCATAGATTTGCTGTATGTGAGAAAGGATAAAAGCTTTTATTTGTAGAAATTTTCATTATTTTTGCATAGATTAGCTGTATGTGAGAAAGGATAAAAGCTTTTATTTGTAGAGATTTTAATTATTTTTGCATCGATTTGCTGTATGTGAGAAAGGATAAAAGCTTTTATTTGTAGAGATTTTCATTATTTTTGCATAGATTTGCGGTATGTGAGAAAGGATAAAAGCTTTTATTTGTAGAAATTTTCATTATTTTTGCATAGATTTGCTGTATGTGAGAAAGGATAAAAGCTTTTATTTGTAGAGATTTTCATTATTTTTGCATAGATTTGCTGTATGTGAGAAAGGATAAAAGCTTTTATTTGTAGAGACTTCATTATTTTTGCATAGATTTGCGGTATGTGAGAAAGGATAACAGCTTTTATTTGTAGAAATTTTCATTATTTTTGCATAGATCTGCTGTATGTGAGAAAGGAAAGCTTTTATTTGTAGAGATTTTCATTATTTTTGCATATATTTGCTGTATGTGAGCAAGGATAAAAGCTTTTATTTTGTAGAGATTTTCATTATTTTTGCATACATTTGCTGTATGAGAGACAGGATACAATCTTTTATTTGTAGAGATTTTCATTATTTTTGTATAAATTTGCTGTATGTGAGAAAGGATAAAAGCAACTTTTTCAACAAAAACAGCTTACGATCAGATACCTCGGTTTCGGTCTTTTTGACACCGGCACGCCACACAGTAGCCTAATAAGGCGACTAGCTACCCTCCAAATTATACTAGGTTTTTTTTCTAGCTCATAAGCGGAGACGAATGACTCAAGTCAGAATGCATTTTTGCTAATCATCGAACAGTATGAATTGCCGAGACGTACGAGGCTCGAACTCCTTGCTTCCTAAAATCTTTAACTTTCTGATAATATTTGTAATCTATTCCACCAGTTCTTAATGTGTGGGTTTTGCTGTAGTTCTTGCTTCTCTAGAATAGAAGGCTGGCGAACGATAGAGAAGATTAAAAGAAGGGCTATGCTGTCTGCTGGCTTACAAGTTACAACGCATGATAAAGACTTCTTTGAACTGCGCTACCGAATTAACGTTTTTTTTTTATGCGCCTCCTCTTGGATCTTAATGCATCTGCGTACAGTGAAGATTCGGCTAAGCATGTGCATCCACAAAGTCTCGTCATAATCTCTCATTGTAGGTCTACAAGTAATTGAATCGTAGATGTTTCTTTTGACAAAAACTCTAAAATTGTAACACTACTAGTGACTACAAAATAATTAATATGAGCCGTTCCACGAGAAAACCACCATTGTAGATTCTGCTTAAAGTATAGACCCGGATCAGATTAAGCATGCCGCGAAAGCTAAACCGGACAGACATGTTACGCCTTCTGTGGATGTTCTGTTTCATGTATCATTACTGTATACCTCTATCCTCCTGAGACGGTATGAGTCGGCCCGGATTAATCTGCGCGGTTTACGCAGGCTGCTGTGGGTCTATACATTACGTTGAGTCCATAATATTGGTTTTTCCGTGGAACGGCTTATTATGTAGATATGAAGCATCTGGTTATGCACGAATTTAACCGAACGAAAAACAGCCTTTTAGTTTCACGCAGTCTTATGTTGTTCGCAAGCCATCTATAAATATAAGCAAAATTGTGTTTATAAACATGTGAAATAACTGGTCAAATTGTCATGGTGATTCTGAACGGATAACGTGTTAAAGGTGCCGAACTCAATATTATAGATAATATAGTCAAAGTTTTAAAACTGTTCTAAAGTTGTCTTGAAATGTTAAAATTATAATTCTGGAATAAAATTAAAGTAATAATTTTACTTTCCAGTACAATAAACATCTAAATATTGATTGTTTATGCTTCATTTTTACTGGGTAGACATACCAAGAAAGCCAAAATTTGTACATTTCCACGACCTTCAACTGACTGTTTTTCAACATTTGCAGCCAAAAAGGTTTTGAAATATTTATCAACTTACGTTGTTGTCACTATTAGCAATATTTGCAGAAGATTCAACAGTTCAAAATGTTGATCTCCATCTGGAGTTCAGCACCTTTAAAAATACTCCCAATCTTGAATGTAATAAAACAAAGAATTGTTAAATGCCATGTTGTATACACTTTATTAACTAAAACGGTGTCGGGTTATTAATAATTCATAAACCGGCTTAGCCTTGAAGCCTATGTGACAGTCGGAATAAATTGGAAAAAGTCGCTGAACTTTGGTACTGGAAAGTCGTAGACGTATTCTTGTCATTGGGTCAAACGATATATACATGTTTAAACATTATGTTTGAGTGTTGGTAACCATACTAAAATGTCTTACTCAATTTGAGTCAGACCGCACAAACCCCAGCATTCGGTTCTTTAAGTTTTATTGGTGTTTTATGCCGTTTTCAAGAATATTTCAGTTATATCAGGGCGACAGTTCACTTATGCATGATCCCTGGTTAAACAAACCAGTACCAGACTAGGACATGTGCCTTGTCCGAGTTCACTCCGCCATGACCCGCCGCGACTGGGAATCGAACTAGGAACGCCCTGTTATAAATTTCCGACGCTAACCACTCTGCCATGGGGAATTATTTTCGGGTCTTTAAGAGCAGCTAAGATTAGCCCGAGCATCCGCGTAATATAATCAGGATCTTAACAAGTTATACAGGGACGTCTTTTACGGCGACCCAACACCCGCGCTGCTTACTAAACGTTTGTCAGTACCCTTGCTATTATCCCCGAATAGGACGCAGCACACCACCCGACCCCTTGTTTGGATCACACTTGGATCAAGCGGGCGACGACGACGGCTCTTTTTATTTCGGACCGTGATCCTACTCATTTTGCGCGTACATGTACCGCCCAGACTCGCAGCATTCGTCCGTACACAATCCTGACAGTCTCCAGGAGTCCATAATGAATTCTAGCAATATAAAGATAATATTGTTGAGTTTGGCAGCCAATAGTATAGTGTAGAGCCTGGTCTGGCGGCATGGACGAGTAATGATGATAATGGCATGACACTTATAATGACAAGGACAGTGCACTGCTATGACACTGGCAATGTCAAATGCACACCAATGACAATGGTAATGATACTGGCAATGCTAACGTCACACCAAGGACAATGGTAATGATACTGGCAATGCTAACGTCACACCAAGGACAATGATAATGGCTCTGACAATTGTAATGACACACCAATGCCAATTGTAATGACACACCGATGCCAATTGTAATGACACTGACAATGCTAACGACACATCAATGACAAGGATTATGACACAGGCAATGCTTACGACACACCAAGGACAATTGTAATGGCACTGACAATGCCAAACACAAACAAATGACAATGATAATGGCACTGACAATGCTTATGAACCAGCAAGTACAATGATGGTGGCACTAACACTAGTAATGACACCCCAATGACAATGCTTATGACACACCAATGACAGTGATTATGACACACCAATGACAATTATAATGACACACCAATGGCAATGTTAATAACACACTACTGACAATTATAATGACACACCAATGACAATGCTAATGACACGCCAATAACAATAATAATGACACATCAATGACAATGACACACCAATGACACTGGTAATGACACGACAATGACAATGCTAATGACATACTAATGAAAATGGTAACAACACTGACAATGCTTATAACATACCAATGAAAATGGTAATGGCACTGACAATAACTATGACATACCACTGGCAATGGTAATGACACTGACAATTATAATGACACACCAAGGATAATGATAAGGGCATAACACATACGCCCATGCCGTCATAGAAAGAGTCCATAGGATATTTCTAAAGCAATTATTGAACAAGAAGAATTTTGAAGCATGACTTAAAGAAAGCAGAAAGCAGTTCAGTACATTTAAATAACCTGTGCAAGCAGACAGGATGTAAATATTTCGAACAAGAAGGCCGAATGTCCCTTTATTTAAAACAAGAAGGCCAACTTATGCCTATATTGCTCACCTGGCTACCATAACCTATATAAAAAGGTTACCAAGAGCAGAAAGGGTCAATATTGATGTAGGGATTAAACGTTTTATATGCTACGATCTATGTGATATTCAGCATGTGAAGTTTAGTCGTGAAATGACAAGTTTAGTCCTGAAACCATTTGGTTTACGGTTTGCTTAACATTCACTGCAACTATAATGTGTCATACAAGCTGAAGTTTTAAATCATCCTATAACTAGATCCATTAGATAAAAAGAAAAAACATAGATGCTTAAATATTAACATATATTAAGGTTAATTGCCTTTAGTTATAAGTAAGTGTGACACAAGCTTTGGGAGGAGAGGGGGAAGTCTATTCTCCTTCCAGTTTAGCAGAAGTATGATAGCAAAAACGGGAGTATATAAACAAAAAATACGAAGTAATTAAAAAAAAAAATATGATCAAGATTGAGCATTATTAAAGTTCACATGTATAGTCAATATATAGTAAGAATTATTAAGTCTGTTTTGTTTGTTTGTAATGTCACTTTAAATCGTTTTGAACATGCCAGTAGAAAAGTGAAAAATGAACAAAAGAAAATGGTCAAGTCAGTTCCCCAAAAGCAAAGAGCGAAAACCAGTTGGTACGAATCGTTCATCTCGAGCTAAACATGAAAAACCGGGTACGAATCGAATGAATTTTAGAATCGGATGAAATCGTGAAAACGGCGCGAAGTATTCATAACGGAAGGAAGCAGAGACAACTTAATTACTCTATGGGAACCGATGACACCTTGTCGTCTATTACATAAGAATGACCAAAATCGCCATGTGATGACATGTTGCATTTACAAATAATAGAACGGGTCACGTTACGGCCATGCCTATTGCATAGTTGGGTTAACGTTGTTTTTACAATTTCTAGAATTATACTGTAATATGTAGTAATTAAAATGAATCATCATTGATTTTTTAAAGATTACCCATTTATTTAAAAATCTCAATATTGTAAATAGGCAAAATCATCGCCAGAAACTTTTTTCTAAGCTTTGAGGAATCGGGTCGAAAACCAAACTATAAAAGAAGCGTAGCCTAGGAAGTTATGGGAAAGTTATTAAATACCCATTATATGTGTCTAACGTTTTGTAATAACGGTAGAAGACATACGTATTTTGTATTTTGCTGTTTCTTATTTATTCATAAAAGTTGTGATTTTTTCAAACATATAACAGAGTTTTTCCTAATATAATAATGTTGGTTGCTCCCTTTTCGATTACGTCACCCCATGGTACAAAATTAAAACCTATCCCATACTGACTCAAGAAGTAGTTCCGGTATCTACGGCAAATTAGGAAGGTATTACAGCTATTTAGAACAAAAAGTGAACATTGTATTTTATCAGTTATCCGTGATCAGTGTTATAATATTAAACAAAAAGACAATAAGATCTCGATTTCTTCAATGTTTGGTTATTTGCAGAATCTGATTGTCAATGTTAATTATTTTTACTTTCATGTATATTAATCAATTGATTGAAATATTCTCATACACATGACTAGCTTCGAGATATAAATAGCAAATCGTTTCTTTGTTTGTATAAATGTATAAAAATACACCAAGGATTGTCTGATCATATAACAAAACAATTGAATGTTAAGAACAGAAACACTATTGCAAAGTTACGCAATTCTTTGCATCAGTTAACAATTGGAACAGTACGACATAGAAATATTGATAGAAATGACAGAATTTTGCAATTCCGGTGATATATAGGACGAGTATCATTTCGTATTGAAATGCTCGTCCTCTGTCTCACTGAGAAAACAAGATATCGAAAATCCTTCTTATCGGAAAATGAACAATGTTGTTAGTATTCGTTAATGAAATGTGCTGATATTTGCACTTCCACATTTACATTTGCTATTACGATGATTTTCCGTATTTTTCTTATTATTGTTTTATAATTGTTATGTTATCACGCTAGTCATTGAACATATTGTACAAATGAGCCGTCCTGCGAGAAAACCAGGATTATAGCCTCTGCGTAATGTTTCGACTCAGATCAGCCTGCTGCAGTCCGGATTTTCCCACGCTACGAGTCGTGCAATACGAACACATTTATCGCTCCCGCAACGTAATATTCCTTTTATTAATTATATACCTACGATCTATGAAGAGCGAAACAAATAACAAATATACAAATTCGATATATCTTTTATTGGGGATACAATTTTGTAATCTTGAAATGAAACTTGAATGGCGGATGAATATTTACTACAATACTTAGGCCACGCCCCTAGAAAGTATACTAATACGTAGGTCCCACCCAATAACATTATCAAATTAAATTTCCATTCTTTTGTGGGAGAAAATAACAACATAATCTTTATTTGCGGGTTTTATAAAATTTGACGCTAGGTTTTCGATACATACAATAGAAACAATTTTTCTAAATAGTACTGGTTGTCTGCATATTTTACTACGTAGCGCAGATTCAAACGGGACCTCGCTGAAAGTAGTCCGCGCAATGTCTGACGTCACTATCTTGTATTTTCACCAGGTGATGATACGGAATGTCTGAACTGCGCATGTCAATCTGCATGTATTTCAACCGGAAAATGTGCAGACATATAATAACTATTGCTATCAAACGTTGAATGTTATCATCATACCATCAGGACTGACTTTCTGGAAAGCATTACAAATTTCTTTGATCATGCTTAATTTCAAACAAATTATTTTATTCGCTGCATGAACATAGAAATAGAAAAATAATAATCCGCTTTATTATTTATCTCTTTGATGTTGACAATAACTTTGTATGATAAAATATCTTATATCTTTGCAGTTAAATTGTTCAATGATGCTAAAAAAAAGCAATTGTGTCTAAATTCAAAATATGATGTTTATTCTATTCAAGAGATTTTACTTTCTATTATGATTGACCAACTTCAAATTCATACGCAATTGTGGTGTAACATATCTTAATACAGCTGGATTGCTGCTCAATATATCATGTTGTAGCAGATGCATCAACTGAACTACATTCTTGTTTTGTTTTGTGTAAATATTTCGATAACGGAGTGTGTTGTTCATCAGATCAATTCGTACCCGATACATCCAATTATTTTTAATCAACTTAATCTACTCGGGTAAAGTTGTCCATTTGGTGTTTTACGCCGCTTTCAACAATGTATCTGTTATATTGGGGCGTTTCAATGCTAAGTTATCACAGGTTAATATAGGATTATTTCATTATCTCTAATCGTCATGGATTATTTTGAAATATGCATGAAATAGAACAGGCAACTGTCATTGATAACACTCTGAAAGCAATTACTAAACAAGGGTGCGTATACACCCACGCACATGTGTTAAAGTAAGGGGACGTGGGCTTTAAATCAAAGCGCTGAAAGCGCTGATGGTATAGGGGGCATATGTAAATTGAAAACATATGGCATAAATCAAATGGACAAACCAAACCAAAAATGTTTGAAGCAACACATATTGCCTGCCAATAACATATACCTCATTTGTCAAAGATTTACCCTTTTCTTGTATAAACAAAATATCGAAGGACAAAAGATTGACAAAAAAAACCCGAGCAGCTACCCTTAATTAAAATATTTCTAGTTCAGAAATCACTAAAGATCCACAATGTATATTGTAATCATGCTGATAAATGAAAGACGATCGAAAGCATGATAGAGTTATGTTTCTTTTGCACTGCACAATTGCAGCTCTGAGTTTCCTATACACCAAGTCTTAAATTGATATATTGGACATATATTGAGACAATAACCGAAGAAATGAAAAAATTGAGTTTACACCTAAAAAACAGATTAGATTTGACGAAGTACAAATCTTGGGGAAGCACTCATTAACGAAAAAGAGAATTTCACGGAACGCATGTGTTGCATACAATAAGGGAGAACATTGAAAGACAAAAATATACACACTCCTAACGCAGCATGCTTAATTTATGGTAATGGTGCACTGCAAATCTGTAGGTCATAAGTTACATACAAACCAAGTTTGAAATTGATACAATGAAAGTTAATTGAGACAATCGCTGAACTAAATAAGGAAAAATGGAGATAACTGAAAAAACAGACCAGAGTTATGTACCTAGTACTTTGCCGTTCTCCTGATCACACGGGTATAATTGTGACCACTTTGAAATAAATCTGCCATACAGAAACAACGTGTTAACCAATACATGCAATCCATGACGGACGGACGAAGGCACATTCAGGCAGACAGCCGGCCGGACGCCGGATTATACCTCCAAGCTTTACAGACGGAGACAACTCAAGTATTGATTACAGAAGACTGGTTCGATGCGTCAAAACACGTCAGCTTAGATTATGGTATTTGTAAAGTATTTGCAATTTAATTGTATCTCAGAAACGGGACCGGACCGTCAAGGTTAATTTTCAAAAACCTATTTACGGACTACATTTCTAGTTTATTTGTCAACAGATACATCTAGGACTATATTACACGTTGATGAACGTTGAGTCTTAAATTAACGCAAATGCATATACATTATAATTTTAGTCCCAAAATCGCTAGAAGCTTCTCAATAATAAAATAAATAATGACCTTGCGGTTATAACTCGGATGTGTTGACAAATTCGGCCAAATTTCTTTCCGACGTTTGACAAAAGTCAATGCGACATGCGTCATTCGTCTTTCACCAATGGCTAAGTCTATGTGGAAACGCAGCCAGTTGCTTGGGAAGATTGTTATGAGGAGTACTGGTTTGAGAAAACCAGGAAATACATTTGTAGGTGAACTGGCCGCCGTGATATGACTGAAGAAATGTTAAAAACGGCGTTAAATCCCAATCAATCAATGTTGAAATTAACTTATCTATAATTTGTAGATTTAATTTCTATTTCCTAGTAGGGTCTACATACAGCGACAAATGAGAATATTCAACACAAAACGCGACCTGTTTTACCAACAATTCCCCAGTAGCGGTGAGACCGTTTGTAACATTATTTCATGGCATGTATACACAGTAGGACCTCTCTCTTTGGACGAATTATGTTGTAACAAGTTTGTTTACAGTATTCCTTAACCTTGACCACATAGACTAAATATACAGCAAACAACATTGAACTAAGGCATAACTATTGACCTGAATTAATAAAAGTATGATTTTGAATAGTGATGAAAACATTGTGGAAAAAGACAAACTTGTTGATTATCATTCATCTGTTAAGGTTAGTCAAATGTGTCTAAAAGGGGCAAAGGTTAAAATAATAACTGTAGACAAATGTTTTCGTTATCTAGGTTATAGAAACAAATTGATTCATGTTTCAAAGCATTGTTTGAAAAGGAGGAATTGCTCATTGTCAGCAATTGCTCCGTTTGCAAATATACTTTCAACATTTGTTTGTAACTAAGTAGCTATAACGGGAACGGTTCAACCCTTTCCCGCTTACAGTCGCTTTTTGACGCATGTGCAGCAGACGGCTGCAGAATTGTTTATCATGACCCATTTCCTCTTTTTCCACAAAGGTTTCAACTATATATTTTTCCCCTTGATGTAAGGCAAAATTGCTCGTAATCGTTCATCTCTAGCATGTTATTCAAAATGTGTCCGGACGGGAGAAAGAGGGAAAGAACGTCCATAGTAAAACGTTTAAATATGAAAAGAATTAATTTGAAACGTGTTTGAAAGCATTGTGTGAAAAGGAGGAATTGCTCATTGTCAGCAATAGCTCCATTTTCAACAATATTTTTTAAATATTCGAACTGTTATAGTATCACGGAAAGTGTTCCGCTTCCATGGGAAGGATGTAACCATTTTCCGCCTACAGACGCTTACAGACGCATGTGCAGCAAACGACAATCGAAAACATTGTGACAAAAGGGGACATTGCTTTTCGTAGGCAATTTCTACTTTTGCCACAATGGTTTCAACTCCTTTCAATAATTGTATTTACAGTGCTTTGCACATTTCTCTATAAGTCGACTGTTGTAAACTAATGGGGTCACAGAACGGTCGACGTTACCTCACACTACTGACATTGAGGTCAACCATAGTTCAGAGTGAGTTTCATTCATAGAAACTATTTTGTCTCATAAATTTATGCAAGCGGAGGGTTTTGTGATTCGGTCGAACCAATGAAATCGTTGAAAAGGCAGATTATAACCAATCAAAACTCGATTTTGGTGTAGGTATACACATGTGGACTGCGGTTGCAGCTTTAATCCGACTTTTCGAAAGCAGCTTCGCTATGAGATAGTGGCGAAACGCCCCTATCCCAAAAATGAATAAAGGAAACACATGAAAACCTATTTATTGTAGATATACACAAAACAATTGTCCTTAGAAACATGAAACTTTATGAGCCAATAAAGTGTTTCAACATTTCCATAAACGTGTTCTTGCTGTTTTCTGGTGATTTCTAACATTCTATTCGCGTCGCATGCCCAACATAACTTTGATATATTAATCATGTGTGTTTATGTATCCATTGAACATTGTCGAAAATACATGTATTTATTCTGAAGAAAAATATTCCATCAAGAACCCTTTACTCCTCGCAAGATTTCATATAGACATGGTTCACTGATTGGTGTGTTTTGTAACAGATTGTCACTAATGGTTTCAAATCAATATAACAATCGGGTTCCTATGTTCAAGACAAGATCCATTTTCGTCTGATAATTTCAGAGCAAGTGACTATATAAATACCCATTTCGGCCTTGCGTTCAGCGGACCAGTGCAACACATCCAGTTTCAGCTTTGTAGCTCACGCTTGCCGATTCACCAATCACAATTGGTATTGGTGGCTCACGACTACCAATCCACCAATCAAATTACCCAAACCCAAAACTTATTTTAGGGATTGGCAGTCGATATATACAAAACTGTTACATTGTACTGAATGCTGATATTTGTTTCAGACTTCTGTGTATCGGTGGATCAAAGATTTAGATTGTTTATAAAATATGCATAAGTTAACATTATTCTTGATTTACTATGACATGACAGGTATTAGCGCCATTCTGTACGAACATCATAACGATTGATGTTCAACACGGGCATACCACATAATTCGTAAATTGTAGTTTTTGTTCCGTCCTTTGCACTGACGTGTGCGAAGGTGACGTACTACCTGTATAACTCTTTCAGCGCGCAATTGTTTAAAGTAGACTCTTCCATGTTCAATAGTGGACGTCTCTATATTTATCTTTTAGGAATTCTGGAATAGTTTGATAATTTAAAGCCAAACAATGCTGATTTCAGGTGAGACAGCTCGTTACGAGCTGACTCACCTGAATCTGTATTGTTTGCAAACAGCTCAATATTGCCATTGGCGCTGAAAGAGCTAAACCGTCCCACGTATAGATGCATTTTGACGTATCTGCAGACGATAACTTTTGAAAACATGTTGAAAAACTGAGGAATTACTTATAATAAGCAATTTCTCCTCTTGCCATCATGTGTTTAACTCTTATCAATAATTCTTTCGGGAGATTGTCCATATTTTTGTCCAGATGTTCTCAAAGTTTTCTGCTGCAGATTTGATGTATGTGGGCGAGGGTTAAGTACAATTATGCGCAAGTCTAAATCGTAAGGTATAGTTTTATGTGGTAAAAAATTAAATAACACAAACACACATTAGATGGCCTAAACGTAAATAATCCACCATGCATGTCTACTATACTGAATTCAAACGTGTCTGAAGTTTGATAACTATCACTAAGACATCGTTCATTTAGTAAAGCACAAGTTAATTTCAGTTCTAACATTCCAACGTACATATCAAACCCGGCATCCACCGAAGCCGAGTGGTAAGCGTCAGGAGTTTGGGACATGGCGTCCCGGGTTCAATTCCCGCTCGCGGCGATAATGAAGCAGTGTCCTTTCGTAAACCATATTTCCAAACATAGCACTGGTTTGTCACATAAGGATCATAAGAGGTATTCTATTGCCGTGATATGTTCAAAGTACTGGTGAAAAACGGCGTAAAGCCTCAACACAACGGACAAACCAAACTCCAATGTTTATTGTCTAAACTTGGTTCGCAAAACCCCATAACTTGATTTGGTATATTGCAGTCTAATAGGATTTGTCCATTTCCCTCATATCACCCAGAATGTGGTGCCATACATTCAAAGAAAAAGTGAACTGTCGCTGTGATATACCATTAACTAAAAAGTGTTGAATACGTCATAACCCCCCGCCCCAAAAACGAACACCTTGTTGAAGTGATGTATCTGAAGTAACGTAGATAACGGCGGCACACAAAATAAAGCAAACTAACAAACCTTTAATGAGTTTCCGACCCTTGGTTGTGTTACAATGGCTTCACGATATAGCACCAGATTTATTTAGGAAATGTCTTTAGGTCACATATACGCATGCACTTTAAAATCAAGGATAATCTTCCACGTGCATAAAAGCGCGTTGACAAGCAAAACGAATAGTTTTTCTTTAATTATTGTTCATGGGTCTTCTTCATAAAAGGTGAGAACAAAATCCAATTTGATTTGCAAAAGCCAAACAAGGTGAACTGATCCAGTTGGGGTTTTAAAATACCTCCCTGGATTCAACGTGTTGGACCGCACATTAATCCCTTTATGTTCAATTACACGTGCCTTGCTGATCCCTGTACTTCCCGCATAACATGGAACAAAATACATCACGCACGTCCCGAAGGACCCAATAGCACGTGCATTGATTGTTGCCGATCAGAGGTCCAGATAAAGAGGGATACAACAATATCTTTCAAAGCATCAAACCAAGCCTTAAGAGCTGGGTACCCAGCAGAATCGTCTCATTTAAACGATAATTTTAAATACTCACACAAATAGTGTTCACGGGTCAAATAAGATTTTTAGAACATGCAGAACGGTCCAAACACAAAAATATATATCTATACGTATATAAACATAAAAAATGATTATATACATGCAATAACATGAACAATGAATACATTTGGATAACATTGTTAATGTTTTGCTAATTTATATCGTTCTAAATGCTATTTTAATGACTTTTCCAAAATTTGTTTTCTGAGCTTAAGAGCTTCAATTAGGAAAGTTGCCACTAGTCTTATAGTTCGTATTTCATTTAACTCTTTCAGCGCCACAGGCAATATTGAGGTTTTGGCAAATAATGCAGATTCAGGCGAGTCAGCTCGTAACGATCTGTCTCACCTGAAATCAGCATTGTTTGTCTTTTAGTTACCAAAATAGTCCAAAACTTTCATAAATTGAGAAACGGACATAGCCGATTTTGAACATGGAAGAGTCTACTTTAAACAATTCGGCGCTGAAAGTTAATGAGAATATTATATCTAGAGCTTTGGTATATCTTTCTTGCTATTAGCACAGCAAGCATGTCGTGGTAGCCTGATATAGTTCAAAGATCATTCTGATTTATTTTGATTTTTTTTTTATGTTTCTATAACCATTGCAAATGTATGAGCCTTTCCACGAACAAAAATCACATTATGGCCTCTGCGTAATGTATCGACCCAGATCAGCCTGCGAAATCTGAGCAGGCTAATCCGGGCCGACACATTCCGTTTCAAGGCGATAGAGGTATAGAATAATGCTTCCCGAAACAGAAAATCCACAGCAGGCAATACGTGTGTGTCCGGATTAGCTTGCGCGGCATGCTTTTTTCGATAAGGCTCGATACTTTACGGAGAGTCCACAATGTGGGTTTGCTCGCGGGACGGCTCGTATCTTGAGACATCTGTAGTTGACCGCTTTTGGAAACATATATGGTAAAAGAAGAAATTGATCACAAAAAAGCGATTTTTACTTTTACCACAATGTTTTAAAATATATTCAATACGTGTTTGTCTATACCTTTTTGAAGGCATCTGGAGCAGATTTGTTGTATGGAAGAACAAAAGTTGAATAAGTCGTTTTGTCGTTAATGTCAATAAAGACATGTGCATGCATGTTATCTAATAGCACGATGTTTAAAACGTCTTAACTAGTCAACAGGAACTACTTCTGAATTTACTGTAACAGTGGGTGTATACCACGTGACTTTGACGTCACAAATGCTACGGTGGACAGAACCACATGGCGCAGTCTACGCCTTTTACAGAGCCCTATCTCCGGTTTTTCAATGGAGATTGATTAGTGGTTTAGTTTCTTCAAACACTTCGATGAACCTTTTCGCAAACAAATATTAATATCGCCAACAGGCGGAGCATTATCAAAACTGGATTTTGAGAGCAGGTTCGTCGAAGTGTTTGAAAAAACTAGACCACCAACCAAACTCCTGTAAAAAACGGAGATAGGAAATTGTAAGCGGCGTAGACTGCGCCATGTTTCATTAAAAAGGGTGAAGAAATAAAAAAGTTACCATAGTTTTTACATTCTTATCAAGAGCAATTATTGCTGTCTGACCATGCAAATATTACGTCAAAAGTCACGTGTAACAAGATACATGACTGGCTAGATCATTGATTGGGTCATACATTCGACCTGTAGACGATTAGAATAGAAGCAATTGCGATCAAATACTTAAAATGTATAGCTGATATGATATTTTGCCAAATGTTTATAAACGTGCCTTTTCGGCAAGCTTCAGATGCTCAAGTCATAAACTGAACATTGAATTTCGACATCCCTTTAGGATAATCAAATAAGACAGAGAATGTTGTTCTTATTCCTGAAAAATGTGCTGATATTAGACAAAAAAAACTCATGTACATGATACAGCATTCAACATAGCTTTGAAAATACTTTTTCTGCACTTATCTATAACATTCCCATCAGGCGCGTAGCTTTACAATAATCAATGTATAGGCCTTCTCGTGAGAAAATCAACATTGTGGACTCTGCGTTAAGTATCGACCCGGATCAGCCTAAGCATTCTACACAGGCCTACCCGGATAGACACTTTTCGCCTCCTGTGGATTTTCTGTTTCGGGAATAGCTACTCTATACATCTATTCCCCCTAAGACGGAATGTGTCGGCCGGATCAGTCTGCGAGGACAGCGCACGCTGATGTGGTCGATACATTACGCATATGTCTATCGCCGCAGCTGTATTTTGGGGCATTTTGAGAAAAATGTGTAGGCACGTGCATACAGTGCTTAAAGGGAGCTACGCCCCTGCCCATTATAGTTAAGAAGCTAGCTATTTATGAGAATAAATAAACAGATTTTGAAGACTACGCAAATAACATATATGAATAATTTATGATTTGCATTATATGTTGTAGTTTGGAGCAGATATCTGATTACTGTATACCATCCTTTATCGTGAATCAAAACCGGTTTTAATTGATTGCGAACAAAAACTGTCAAGAATTGGTCTTAAAGTAGATCTGTCACAACCCCTAGCTGCCATATTGGGATATATGATTTGTTTAACTATTTAAGTAGAGCGTTCGTCGTGAACACTCGCGAGAGAATATTTTAATATGAACATTTTCCCCACTTACAGACCCTTTCTGAAGGATCCAAATAGAACACGTTTTTACAGAAGTTTCTTAAAGCCTTCTTTGATTTATTGGCGAACAGTGCAGAGCCATATCAGAATATGCGGATGCCCTGCTTATCTGGATCTTCAACGATCGCACTTTACTGTTGGTTATCGCAAAGCGGCACGTCATAATGACGACTACTTAAAACAAATATCATGGCTGGTTAAAATTACTACCGTAAGGAACATTTTGGCCAAATTATTTTAAAATCAGACATGCACTTTTTAGAGAAGAGGAAATTTATTTCTTGTTATTTTCCCTTCTTTTTAATATGGCAGTAACCATAATTCAAAAGGAACTTATAGATATAGATGTTAGACCTAAATTCTCAATGATATAAAGTAAAAAAAATAACTTCAAGAAAAAGAACCTGGCGTAAGTAAACTATTAAAGTGAATGACGTATATACTATACTGATACCGGCATACATAATAGGGCCTACAAGGTAAATTGAAAGTTGCCAATGGATCTCATAATGGTAGAAGATATATGAATTACCCCACCCGCTTTAATTCAGTATACGCTAAGAAGGGTGGTAGGCACATGCTGATGATAGTTTACGATTGTAGAGTTATAAAGACAATAGAATAAACCTATCAGTCCGCAAATGACCTTCAGGTGACGCCTTATTTTTATGAAATAAACTGGTATGGACCATCCTGGAGTTTCACTTATCATGTACCGGTTTCAGTGTCTTTTGAGAACCGCGTCCCGTTGAGAGAGCTCGTGGGTTCGATCCCCGTTCGGGTCATACCAAAGACTTTAAAAAGGGTAGTAATGGCTGCTCTCCTTGGCGCTCAGGTTTGCGGATTTAGCATTATGACTGACTGGCTGGTGTCAGGATAAATGGACCAATAGTACTGGTAAATTACCCAGGCAATACCGTGATTGATCTGAAAACAGTTTAAAAACGGCGTTAAACTTCATGCAAACAGTTTCTATCGAACGTTCAGCAGGGCTTTATAATAATGTGTCTGCGTAAATTCTACTGTCGCGTGTTGAATACACAGTAAAGTCAGGTTACATGTTATTTATCTTAATTGACTCTTTCATCGCCGAATTTCTAAAAGTAGACTCTTCCTTGTTCAATATATGGGGAAATCCATATTTCATGTAACATGAGTTTTGGAATAGTTTTATAACTAAAAGGCAAATTATGCTGATTTCGTTGTAAAAATCATTAATATTGTCATTGTCGCCGAAAGAGATATATTTACACTGACAATGAAATGTAATATAGTTTATTGACCCTGTACTGTGAATTCGTTGTTGGACAGACTTTTTTTTAGCTTTTGTAAATGTATTTTATATAAAGTTTTACACGATTGACATAATTGTGTTTGAAATGCTTAACTTGTTTCTTGAGAAGATATTACACTAAGAGCGGCTATTTTTTTATGCGAAATAATAATAATAATATTAAAAATTCAAAAAGAAATATAGTCGATACCTTTTCATGAAGAACATAATTGTTATTAGACGCCGGGCAGAAGCCCGCGACTTATATTTTTAATAGCTTTTTTTGGAAATGACATGGGAGGACGAGTTATTATTAGAAAAAAAAACCAATTTAAATGTCTGGAACATATTACAATAGCGTTTGTTTAAAAACACTAAGTTATGACACATCTAAAATGAAATAAATATTCCGATGGTTTAAGTATTTGCAGTTTCTTTATTTTGACTCGCATTTTTTCTTTTTTTGTCTTATTTACGAAAACAAATGAGTCCCTATTAGACTTGCAGCAGATTGTAATGTGTCAATATCGAGATAAAATCACGTCGAATTCTCCTTTAAACAGTCATTTGAACTCACTGAATGTTATTTTCATGTTCAAAGAGATGTCTTGATTTGTAATGAATTCATTTAATAAAGTTTATCCATGTATATCTAAAATATGAACTGTTTCTAAGCTAAAGCTGTTGATCACGTACCTACAGAGAATACTGAACGAGTAGGTCAATCTCCTTTGCAGAGATCCGTTCTGTACACTCACTTACAAATAGTTAATTATAGGTGATTAAAGATGTTTATTTGGTTCGAAACAAATGAAGAAAAGAACAAACTGAGATGAAACTGGGTGATTTAAGATGTTTATTTGGTTCGAAACAAATGAAGAAAAGAACAAACTGATATGAAACTGGTTGTAATAGAAATATGACTTTAATGAACACTCTCTACATATAAAGAGAGTGTAAAGAACGACGAATGGGATAACGAATCGGGTCTTTCGTACAAAATTATTTCGTCTTTTTGCTTGCATTCTGCAGATTGTTATGCATCATTGACACAAGGGCGCTCATCATAATATAGTTTAAAACATGAGTAGTTTGTCATTTCATTATACAAAAGGAAGGAAAGAATTACAATAAATTAACATGTTGTAGAGTTCAGTTTATGTTCGAAATTAAGTTTGAAATTATACAATAATTTCAAGGAAATTTAACTGTTTAGCTGATATTATATTTCGAGGGTGGTCTACTTTGTAAATATATTGGGCTACATTTAACATTTGTCAAAGTATGATATAATTAGGATGCCAAGCTAATACAGAGGTCCCGATAAGGAGGGATATTCAGGTTTCCCCCCACAATTTCTCTCTTATTATTAAAGCAAACCTTATGTTGTGTGTACTCACAACATACGGTTAAATGTTCAAATAAGGATTTTAGAACATGAAAAAACTCCCCTTATCTAGAGCTCTGCTAATAACATTTTGAGAAAAAGAGAACACTCATGTCTTCAGCGATTTAACCCTTTTCTCATTGTTGAAAAGTAGATTGCTGCATGCAAATCCTAAATTGTAATATTCTGACAAACATCTTAAAAAGAGTATGTGAATTCACAATTCTTATAATTATTCCTAAATGAAAGCACTGTAAACATAATAAGACTAATGATTGGCAAGATTACTCATTTCCATTACTGTTTATGATCAATAATTTGTTGGCTGTGTGTATGGTCAACCTACCTTAGAATGGAGATTGGTCATAAACAATGAAAGGCTTCAATTAAAGACATTTTCTTCGTTGATAAAAATGATTCGTTATGATACATGTTCACTTGACCCCACCCCTGATGTTCCAATATGCCCCTCAGTTGATAACTGTTTTTTCAACTACTATAATGTTATGCATAACTGCAGTAAGGATTTCCGGCGACTTTTTTTTGTACTTCTTTGTTTACAGAGGCAAGATTTGATTGTAACTTTCCATTTATATCAATAGTTTTCCTTCCCTCTTTCCTTCAAAATCATTGAAAATCAGTCGTGACAAAAAAAATGTCAAAACATGTATTCATAGTAATGCTCAGATAAAACGCTCTCCGAAGACAAGTTTGTAATTGAATTGGTATGATAATGCTGTATTGAAGTCGGCAACTTTCCACACTTTAAATGGCGTGCATAGCAAAAGAATGCGTAGGCTGCATGTTCATATATATTTATAAAGGAAATAGATAAAATGCAAGTTCGTTTACATGAAAACAATAGTTCCGCCCTGAGGGTGTTTATTATGAGGATTCATTGCACACCCTTATCAACGGTCATGATCACTTTTTGAAATCGGTCATGATCGACAAATCATGACCATCATTGTTCAATGAATGGGGAAAATATGATAGTGTGCAGTACAATACTATACCATACAATATAATAATCAGAGATATAGATAAGGGGCATTTTTCATGTTCTAAAATCCTTATTTGACATTCAAACCCTATGTTGTGGGTACTCAAAAGAATCATCAGTGAGACGATTCTTCTGAGTACCCACAACATAGGATGTTGTTGAGTAATAAGAGAAATATTGTGGGGAAATGACATGATGACCTGTTCACTCCTCTCATCTAGTCCTCTGTTGTTAATGATTTATTTGTTAATAGTGGCAACATACAATGTTCACATTGAGGTGCGTAATAATATCCTATACCTTAGCTGAATTGAATTAACATATTACACTATCAAATCAGCATTGGCTTTCGTCATCGGGTGGTTGAATCATACAGTTGCATTATAACAGATATATATTTTGCAATCATTATCGCTTTTCAGCAGGCTGAATCAACTTTTCATTTCGTCTTTTGCATTGACCATGCATACAAGAAGGTTTGTCTTTCAGCTACTAATGGGTTATATAGAAAATAAAATCACCATACTCTTTTTTTCAACTATTAAAATACCTTTGTGGATAAGAAAATAACCACATATTCGAGTCCACCTTTCATTGGTCTACCTACATTATATGTGACACTTATTCGATTCGCCCGTTCGATACTTACCATGCATACACTAAGGTTCATTACAAATAAGTAACATATAAACAGAAGCATCATAACCATTTTGTTCAACTGTTAAAATATCTTTGTGGATTAGAATATAATTACATATTTGAGTCCACCTTTCATTTGGGCTTCCTACATATGTTACACCGAAACGGTTTTGGTTGATTGGGATTAAACGCCATTGTCAACATTTTCTCAGTAATACCACGGCGACAAGGTCACCTATAAACGTACTTATTAGCTTTCTCATTTCAGTACATAACAGTCTTTCCCACGTAAGCGTATCCATGTTGTAACTAAAAACCTATTTTGAAAACCTTGGTTATGGGAAAATTTTGACCCTTTTGTAAACAATGCAAATTTAGGTGCCATTGCTCAAAACGAGCAATGGCACCTAAATTTCCATTGTTTACCAAGAAAATTGATTTAACGCTTATAAAGACTTTATGGCGAGGTAATTCAACTTGGTAAAAAAATACAATTTTAGTTACAACCGTTTCACGCCAAGCCCTTGGTATGGCCAATTGTTGAAATATGCTTGACTATCGTCGCTTTGACCTTTGTTAAACGTCGGTAATACTGTTGCCCCCCCCCCCCCCCCCCCTCCCCCCTAAAAAAGCTGGGTTTCGAAGTCACGACCCCTATTGGATTCTGAAGCCAAGCGTCGCGACCGACTGAGCTGGCGGAGCGCGACACGCCCAAACGCAGATGCATCAATACTATTTATCACCTGTCATGTTTCATTATCTCACGTCCATTTGAGCCAGAACACGAGAAAAAGGTACACGTTGTCATTTCTGAACAGTGTAGGTTCAGTTCAGCATGTCCAGCTGATCTGTCTTGTCATACTCTACACACATTGACAGAATGTTATAACAAGGAAGGGTTAGTTGAACGTTTAGTATGTATATCTTGATCAGACTGTTCGGATATACTGGCCGATCAGGGTCTACACCATTTACTAACGCCAACAAGTACATTTTTCCAACAATCAGATTCTTTAGAATCAACCAATGGCCCGACGCATCGACCACGAAATTTTATTCTAATCATAACTACGTAATCACTAATTAGCCGTTAATTAGCACTCACCCAATCTCTTACGCACAATAACGTCAACTAAAAAACAAATCCGTTAACAAGGAACTTCACTCTGTATTGACATCTTTTGTCATTTAATCAATTCCAGACAAGCGTAACTACAGCTTACATCTACTTACAATACGTCAGTATGGAATTTATGAATATAAGTGAGGTATACGACGTATGAACGGCCAACCTACAGGATACTGCGGCTATTGGATATCCTTATCAGCCCATCATTCCGTGAAGGCTGACCAAGATCTTCTCTGATCACTTTTTAGGGGTACAAACATCATGGATGATCTGAGAGAATGGTTATGACCAAGAAATGACCATAACACCATGCAACTCGATCGGCATTGGCATTGATTTAAAGAGTATCGAATGTTGGTTTTCCCGTGGCGCTGTTCAGGCGTGGGTTTATTGACTTATTAACGCTGAAGCGGATTAACCTCCAGTCCCCGTGTATAAATATGAATTAATTAATGGAACATCAAGTACGCTAATTAGACCGGATTAAGATCTTCCGTTGTAGTATTATATTGCCGTTTTAAGCCGTTATTTGGTACCATCCTTGGCTTTATAATTCCCATAGTTCCTTGCGCTCGTAATTATGTTTGCACTATTGTTCATTATTGACCGTGTTTCGACGAAACAGGGTTTTAACACCTCCCATGTTAACACTTATACCTGTTGTACGCGATTTGCGTATCAAGTTGTATATGACTATAAACAGCATTTGCGCATAATGTTATGCATGACTTAAAAGATCATTTGCGTGTTAGATTATGCATGACTCTAAACAATATTTGCGCTCTTTGTTATGCACGACTTTTAACAACTTTTTGATTTCATAAAACGCACTATTTTATACAATATTTGCGTAATATGTTATGCATGACTTTTAAAACCATTTTGATATCATGAAATGTACTATTTTAAACAAAATATAACGAATTTGATATGCATGACTTTTAACATGCACTATTTTAAACGCTATATGCATAACTTTAAGCAACATTTGTGCGTTTTATGTTAAGCATAACTATAAACAACATTCGTATAATGTTATGCATGACTTTAAACAATACTTAAGGAATTTGATATGCATGACTTTTAACAGCATTTGGATATCATGTAATGCACTATTCTTAACAATATTTGTGTATAATGCTATGCATGCCTTTAAACAACATTTGTGCGTTTTATGTTATGCATAACTTTAAACAACATTCGCGTATCATTTTATGCATGAATTCTAACAATATTTTCGGAATTTGATATGCACAACATTTGGATGGCATGTAATGCACTACTTGAAACAATATTGTTGTTTACAGTTATGCATGACTTTAAACAACATATGCGTTTTATGGTATGATTGACTTTAAACAGCGTGTGCTTATCACAGTTTGCACCTCTTTAAACCACAAATTTGAAATAAATAAAAGAAGGATGCATATTCGTGCTGATTCGCCGTGACGTATATCGTTCGCTTCTTAATTATCCATACCATAAACGGACTAGCCCATAAATATGCAAGAGCTTGTAAACATTACTTATTGTTGCAAAAAATAAGCGGGGTAAGGCTTACCACGTGTTGATTAATAACCCTTTTCCAACTAATACAGACGATTCTAAAAACATTTATTTATTTAATAAGCGGTAATTAACTACGGCTGTAATATTTATAATCAAAGCGCTGAAAGCGCAAATGGTATAGGGACATATGTAAGTTGAAAATATATGGCATAGATAATATGGACAAACATTGTTGAAACAATAAACAATGACCTTTAAAACAAACCAAACCAAAAATGTGTGAAGCAACACATACTGCCTGCCAATAACATATACCTTATTTATCAAAGTTTCACCCTTTTCTTGTATAAAGAAAATAAATCAGGAAGGACAAAAGATTGACAAAAAACCGAGCAGCGACTCTTAATTAAAATATTTCCAGTTCAGAAATCACTAAAGATCCACAATGTATATTGTAATCATGCTGATAAATGAAAGACAATCGAAAGCATGCTAGAGTTATGTTTCTTTTTGCACAAAACATCTGTAGCTCTGAGTTCCCTATACACCAAGTCTTAAATTAATACATTGGACATCTATTGAGACAATAACCGAAGAAATGAAAAAATGAGTTTACACCTAAAAAAACAGATTAGATTTGTGTTCACAATATTGTATCGATCTCCTAATCCCAATGTATACGTGTGATGACTTTGAAATGGATCCGCGAAACAGAAACAAAGTTTTGACCCATTAATGCAAACCGTAACGGACAGACGGACGGATGGATAAACACAAAGACGGACAGACAGTCAGTCGCTCCGGACAAAGTACACAACTTGGGGAAGCACGGAAAGACAAAAATATACACACTCCAAAAGCAGCATGCTAAAGTTATGGTAATGGTGCACTGCAAATCTGTAGGTCATAAGTTACATACAAACCAAGTTTAAAATGGATACAATGGAAATTAATTGAGACAACCGCTGAACTAAATAAGGAAAATGGAGATAACTAAAGTAAACAGACCAGAGTTATGTACCTAGTACTCTGCCATACAATAACAACGTTTTGACCAATACATGCAATCCATGACGGACGGACGAATGCACATTCAGGCAGACAACGGCCGGACGCCGGATTATACCTCTAAGCTTTACAGACACAGACAACTCATAAAGTATTGATTAAAGAAGTCGTACTAGTTTATTTGTCAACAAATACATCAAGGACTAGATTACACGTTGACGGACGTTGAGTCTTCAATTAACGCAAATGCATATACATTATAAATTCTATTATTTCTTTCCGACGTTTGACAAAAAACAATGCGTGCGACATGCGTCATTCGTCTTGCACCAATGAGCTAAGTCCATGTGGAAAAGCAGCCAGTTGTTTGGGAAGATTGTTGTGTGGAGTACTGGTGTGAGAAACCAGGAAATACATTTGTAGGGAAATGGCCGTCGTGGTATTACTGAGGAAATGTTAAAAAAGGCGTTAACTCCAATCAATCAATGTTGAAATTAACTTATCTCTAATTTGTAGAATTAATTTCTTTTTCCTATTTTTAATAGTGATGAAAACACTGTGGAAGACAACCTTGCTGATTATCATTCATCTTTTAAGGTGAATAAAATGTGTCTAAAAGGAGCAACGGTTAAAATAATAGACAAATGTTTTCGTTATCTAGATTATAGAAAAAAATTGATTCATGTTTCAAAGCATTGTTTGGAAAGGAGAAATTGCTCATTGTCAGCAATTGCTCCGTTTGCAAATACACTTTCAACATTCGTATGTAACTAAGTAGCTATAACGGAAACGGTTCAACCCTTTCCTGCTTACAGTCGCTTGTTTCAACTATATATTTTTCCCCTTGATGTAAGGCAATATTGCTCGTTATCATTCATCTCTAGCATGTTATTCAAAATGTGTCTAGTAAAAGAATGTCCATAGTAAAACGTTCAAATATGAAAGGAATTAATTTGAAATGTGTTTGAAAGCATTGTGTGAAAAGGAGGAATTGCTCATTGTCAGCAATAGCTCCATTTTCAACAATATGTTCAATATTCGAACTGTTATAGTATCACGGAAAGGGTTCCGCTTCCACGGGGAGGATGTAATCATTTTCCGCTTACAGATGTGCAGCAGACGACACTCGAAAACATTGTGACAAAAGGAGAGATTTCTTATCGTAGGCAATTTCTACTTTTGCCACAATGGTTTCAACTCCTTTCAATAATTGTATTTACAGTGATTTGCAAATTTCTCTATATAAGTCGACTGTTGTTAACTAATGGGGTCACAGCACGATCGACGTTACCTAACACCACTGACATTGAGGTCAATCATAGTTCAGAGTGTGTTTCACGCGTTGGAACTATTTTGTCTCATTAATTAATGCAAGCGGAGGGTTTTTCGTGATTCGGTCGAACCAATGAAATCGTTGAAAAGGCAGATGATAACAAATCAAAACTCGATTTTGGCGTAGGAATTCAATTGTGTGGACTGTGGTTGCAGCCGTAATCCGACTTTTTGAAAGCAGCCTGAGTATGGGATAGTGGCGAAACGCATCTATCCCAAAAATCTCTAAATTTAATATATTGGGAATATTATGATGCAGTAGCGATACTGTGTTTGGTATTGTACGACGAAGGGCGTGGAAAATTGATATCTCGCGAGACCGAAGATCAAGAGAGATTTAAATTTGCCCATCCTCCGAGTATTTGCACCTGAAAATGTGCAGGTATATAATAAAATTCATATTTGTTTAGCTTTGCCTTCAATATTAATTAAGCACAATGTAATACAATGCCGGTTCCGTAGTTACTAACCAGAACAACCGAAACAGTTTTAACACTTTCCCTCATACGACAATTCTGCAGCAGACGACTTTGAACATATTTTGTCAAAAATTAGAAAATCTCTATAATTGAATGGATAACCTATGACTTGAAGTGGAAAACATCGTAACAAAAGAAGAAATTGCACGTTTCGTGCAATTTCTTCTTTTGTCACTATGTTTTCAAAAAGCCGTCCGCTGCAGAGGCGTCAGAAAGCGTCTATATGAGGGAAATGGTTAATTAAACAAAATTCGCATTGAGCAGACAATGTGTCCGCTCTACTTGTAAGTTTGTCTTGAAAATATCAAATCACTACGATCTACAGCGAATATGGACTATAATTTACCTACGAAATATGTTAGAACTCTATATTTCTATGACAACTATTCGAATCAGATTGTATACTACGAGAGACCTTTTGTGCCCATGGCAACTTTTCAGACGCTGCAATTACACTAAATACTGTTCGTCTCTGTGGCGTAGTGGTTGGAGTGTCCCCCTTGGGCCAAATATATCAAAGTTCGATACACGGTCGGGTCATACCAAAGATTTCATAAATGGTAGTAATGACTTCCCTTATTGGCACTCAGCGTTGCGGGGATAGCATCAGAGGTATAGCTGGTATTTTACCCATGACACGCCGTGATATACTAGTTACAGAAATACTTTTGAAAACGGCGAAAAACACAATTCAAACAAACACAAATGCAACAAATTCTAGGATTATCATGCAATTTCTCCTTTTGCCACAATGCTTTCGATTCTGTAAAATGATTTACACTTTCATTTATGGATATAGTTTTAAAAGGATGTTTTCAAATTCATCGGTTTAAATATGTTAAAGGTGACTTCCCTCATTGGTGCCTAGGTCAGGGGCGTAGCTCCCTTTAGGCACTGTAGGCACGTGCCTACACATTTGTTCTCAAAATGCCCCAAAATGCAGCTGCGGCGAAAGACATCTGCGTAATGTATCGACCAGATCAGCCTGCGCTGTCCGGGGATATATGTATAGAGTAGTTATTCCTGAAACAGAAAATCCACAGGAGCCGAAAAGTGTCTATCCGGGTAGGCATGTGTGGCATGCTTAGGCTGATCCGGGTCGATACTTTACGCAGAGTCCACAGTGTTGATGTTCTCACGAGACAGCCTACACATTGATTATTGCAAAGCTACGCCCCTGTAGGTTTACGACTGTGATTCAGCCGCAGTAGTACGCGTATAAATGTATCCACGGAGCGCCGTAATCAGTACGTGTATATCACGTGACTCTGACGTCACAAATGCTACGGTGGACAGAACTATTTTTGTTCGGTTTAGAAGTAAAAACAAAGGTAACTTTTTTATTTCTTCATCATTTTTAATGAAACATGGCGCAGTCTACGCCGCTTACAGAGCCCTATCTCCGGTTTTCAACGGATAATGATTAGTGGTTCAGTTTCTTCAAACACTTCGATGAACCTTTTCTCAAAAAATATTAATATCGCCGACAGGCGGAGTATTATCAAAATTGGATTTTGAGAACATATTCGTCGAAGTGTTTGAAAAACCTAGACCACAAATCAAAGTTCTGTAAAAAACGGAGATAGGACATTGTAAGCGGCGTAGACTGCGCCGTGTTTCATTAAAAAGGGTGAAGAAATAAAAAAGTTACCATTGTTTATACATTCTTATCAAGAGCAATTATTGCTGTCTGACCATGCAAATATGACATCAAAAGTCACGTGGTATACACACACTGGTAATGTGACCTGACCGATTTACTTTGTCACATAATATCTGCTACGTACATACCATGGACGGGTTAACAATTATTCCTGTGCACTAACGTCACGATGTTTCCCTGGAAACAATCAGTATATTTAAACAGAGCTCTAGATAAGGAACGTTTTGCACCTCTAACCCTATGTTGTTGGTACTCAAAAGAATCGTCTCAGTGAGACGAATCTTTTGAGTACCCACAACATATGGTTCGCCTAATACTAAGAGAGAAATTATGGGGAAAAGAGCTGAATACCCCTCCTTATATGGACCTCTGATTTAAACCCATACGTTTTGCGTGAACATAAGGGGGGGGGGGGGGGGGGGGGGGGGGGTGGATTTTTATGGGTGTTCCATCTGCAGGGAGTGACTTGAGAGACGCAGTTTAGATATGTCGTATTTCGTAGATATGTTATTTTTTGTTCTTAGTCTACGTATCGAGAAGTAAATAAAATGAAAAATTTAAAACTCGTATAAACCACACATTCAAAATACGGACTGTGTAACGATTTGAAGTAACAATCAAACCCGTCGTTTTCCTATACAATATCAACTCACGTAAAATGTGTAACGGTCATGCTGGACATTTACAACCTTCTGTCTACTATTGAAGGTTGCAAACATTGATATAGTCATACAGGCATCATAGAAACCACGTGAGACAACATCGATTTAAGACTATAGTCAAAAGTGCCCGTCAGTCAGGGGCGTAGCTCCCTTTAGGCACTGTAGGCACGTGCTTACACAGTTTTCTCAAAATGCCCCAAAATGCAGCTGCGGCGATAGACATCTGCGTAATATATCGACCAGATCAGCCTGAGTGAAATCCACAGGAGGCGAAACGTGTCTATCCGGGTAGGCCTGCGAGGCATGCTTAGGCTGATCCGGATCGATACTTAACGCAGAGTCCACAATGTTGAATTTCTCAAGAGACGGCCTACACATTGATTATTGCAAAGAGTGGTGTGATCCCCGCACGCCCGCTTGATCGTCTCAATTAATGGGGATTAGAGGGGTGTGTTTCCGGAACGCCTACTAGACTAGGTCTCTCTAAAGGGCATTACATGGGTGTGTTACCCGAACGCCTACTAGATTTTGACCCCTTTGTAAACAATGCAAATTTAGGTGCCATTGCTCAGAACGAGCAATGGCACATAAATTTCCATTGTTTACCAAGTAAAATGATTTAATGCTTATAAAGACTTTATGGCGAGGTGATTAACCTTGGTAAAAAAAATATCAATTTAAGTTATAACCGTTTCACGCCAAGCCCTCGAAATGACTTCTGAAAAGATTGTTGCAAAATAATTGATTATACTTGAAATGACAAAAAGTCACCGTGATAAGCGTCGTATGTCTTAACAGTCTATTTCGAGAGTCTTTTGTGATGAGAACTGGATTGGGAAAGCCAGGAAACACCACCCTCGGTACCCAAGCTATTCATAAAATATATGATATATTTTATGAATAGCCTGGGTACCGAGGATGGGAAGCACAAGATCTTGTACAGTTGTACCCGATTTTCATGTCAAATTAGTTTATCGTAGAAAATAGCCTTAGATTAAGATTTTCAGCGCGCAATAAGTTATATATAATTGCCCTATGATAGCAGCGCATTAAAATCATATGACAGATCTTAAAAATGGAAAAATCATCTGATTTACGAGTTTTTACTCGATCTCACGTCACCTCAGTGATGTCCCCGAGAAGTAGTTTTACATTAAAAGCTATATCTCGCTTATAATTCCATTGTCTTTTATATAATTTGGTACATAACTTGCTTTGACTGTAATATCTTTGAAAATAATGATTCCACGGGAATATCTTAAGGTAAATTACAGCCATTGCGATCAGAAAAATTGGCAGTTGAAAAGTAAATTCAATACACTCTATAGTCAAATGCTATTTTTAGATTTTAACCGAGACTGGCACCTGTGGTTTGAAATGGAAAAACGAAAACGGTATACGGTATACGGAATCCTTTTTCGTTTATATGTTTTCAAACAAAACAAAAACAAAAAAAATGGTTTCGATTTTCGTTTTTCTTGTGTAAAAAGAAAAAAAGAAAAACGAAATGACGGTATATACACGAACCTATTTAGTACAGGTTTGCCTGTATATACATTCCAACAAACCTATACTATAGGAGTGAGGTTAGTTCAAATATTGTCAAGAATCATGATAAACTGTGGATAATTCGTATTCTAGAGATGGTGTAATAACCGTACATTTGCGTTTGGGGGTCCTTTCGGGAAACACGAAACCATTTACGGAATAAGTGCGTAGGAACGTAATCTATGAACCCAATTACAGATTAAATTATAGACATAGATGTTTTATAGACGTATGAAATATGTAGTGGGAGTAGTCACTAATAGGACAAATTACACTTTTGTCACAAGTGTACGGAATTGGTCATTTGTATGGTGTTTTATTTTGTAAAGTATCAGTACTACTGTTTCTTTGGGTAGGATACCAGCGTGTCAGTCGTTAACCCTTTTCCTCATAAGACAATTCTGCAGCAGACGACTTTGAACATATTTTGTCAAAACATAGAAAATCTCTATAATTGAATGGATAACCTTTGACTAAAAGTGGAAAACATTGTGTCAAAAGGAGAAATTGCTCGTTTTGAGCAATTTCTTCTTTTGTCACTATGTTTTCAAAAAGCCTTCTGCTGTAGAGGCGTCAGAAAACGTCTATATGAGGGGAAATGGTTAAGCTAACCCCACAATCCCTAGCTCAATGGATGAAAATCCATTAATAAACAATGTTGAGATGTTTGGGTGTGAATCGGCCGGGGTCCGAACCCGCGATCTCTCCGCTTCCGTAGGTGGACGTTCTCGCACTTCACCAGTCACACGGATGCTTAAGCTCTACACAACCCGAGGCGGTTTGTGTCATGTGTACGGAAAAGGTGGAGGGATCACTGTTGGTTCAGGTGAACCCCTGTAGTAGCCATGTTTATATTAATTAACTAACATACGCCAAGCCATAACGATTGAGTTATAACATCTAACTATTTAATAATAGTATTACTAGTCAGATTATCCAGTTGGAAGGTTTTGTTGAACCCTTTCCCTCATATAGACGCTTTCTGACGCCTCTGCAGCAGACGGCTTTTGGAACACATAGTGACAAAAGAAGAAATTGCACAAAACGTGCATTTTCTCCTTTTGCCACAATGTTTTCCACTTTTTGTCATAGGTTATCCATTCAATTATGGAGATTTTCCATGTTTTGACAAAACGCGTTCAAAGTCGTCTGCTGTAGAATTGTCGTATGAGGGAAAGGGTTAAAGCGCCATTTTGTATCCTAATATCCTAATACCACATAATGAATCTGCAGCGGACGTACAGGAAAACAAAAAGACAAAACGATGAAGAGATCTCTATAAACGAAATGGTGAAGATCGAATATAGTTGAAAAGCATGGTTACACAAGTTGAAATTGCTCATCATGAACAATTCACCTTGTACTCACAGTTTTTACAAAAGGTCGTGTACTGCCGAATGCCTTCATTGTTTCTGCCTGCTGGAGAACTAGAGTTAAGTTACAGAAATCAGACACAAGCTAAAGTAAAATAATATTATATAACAAAATTATAAAACATATAGCAATTATACTGTCCTCGATATTGTATATAACGTTTTTAAACGTTTTCCACATACAGCTAATCTGCAGTAGATGACTTTGAAAACATGTTGGCTAAAACATGAAAAAGCTCTATAAATAAAGGTAGTAATGATATACGTACGGCAGCTCTAAAGGGACACACACATTTTTATAAATTACATACGAATTTTTTTTTATCTCGTACGCACGAGATAAAAAAAAAATAGAGATGCTATGTCGTGCGCACGAGATACTAAGTCGTGCGAACGAGATACTAAAATATTCGTGTGTGTCCCTTTAGAGCTGCCGTATATACGGTTCATGTTTGTAAAATGTATATTTTGTAAAAAAGAATAATTCAATTTTGAATAAATAACACATTTCACTACTAGCATAACCATCATAAATACATGTTTATTTACTCTAGACGACTTTTAATCCAACATATCTGATGAAAATTGTTATAATATGTAATATCCGACGGATTATAATTTGTTCTTGATTTGTTTTTTATTTTTCAATCAAAGTCAATGACTCAAATACATTTTGAATAAAGCAGTAATAGATCAACACACGTTTAAAAGTGTAATTTAAATGTGATGCACTTCTGATTTTCAAAGAAACTCGTGTGGTATTGTTTATAAAATCACAAACAAAACGTATGCTTTAAAGTAAAGACAACTGTTCGGACGATCCCGAGAATCTTCGACACTAAGTCCCTTACTGCATGGCTTGAATGTGCCAAACAACGTAGGTAGTGACACCATGATATATGACGTCATTTCATATAAAACAATGAGCAATTGCTACCTTTGTCACAATATTTTTAAATTTATGCAATCGTTATTTCATGTAAAACAAGGACTTCTATGAACTGTTTTAACTCTTTCAGCGCCGAATTGTTTAAAGTAGACTCTCCCATGTTCAAAATCGGGTGAGTCCCTTTCTAAATTTATGAAAGTTTTGGACTATTTTGGTAACTAAAATGCAACCAATGCTGATTTCAGGTGAGACAGCTCGTTACGAGCTGACTCACCTGAAACTGCATTGTTTGCAAAAAACTCAATATTGCTTGTGGCGCTGAAAGAGTTAAATTCTGGGGGAGTAGGCTGTTCGATAGATGGATCCGAGTTCACCGTACAATGCGGTGGGTTTAATATTTCCGTTCTTCTGGAGTAATTGCTGTATAATTGATACTGTACCATTCCACGATGTGCCTGTTTTATAGATTACGCATACGTTTATACTGCGTGGTTGTCTACGAATACGACACTCGGACAATGGAGGTGGGTGTTGGTTTTTTGTTAGAATAGAGTAGGGGCCGATCGTATTTATTTTATTGATCTGGTGACAATTAACACTTTCCGAAACACACAAAAACCACCTAGACAATGATGTTGAATATGTATATAATTGAAACTATTATTATTGTATATGTTTAAAACAAATCTTGTTTCAAAATGATCAATTTCTCCTTTTGCGGCTCCTTTTTCAAAAATAGCGTACTGCAGATGGGTCAATATGCGAATTATTGTGAAAAAGGTCGACACTTTCCAACTTGCACATATGCAGCAAACGACGTTTGAAAAATATTAAGGCTAACGAAGAAATCGCTCCCTTTTTCCACACCGTTTTGTTGTTCGGGGCAAGAATCGATGGTCATGCATTTCCGTAAGCTGATTTTGGGACTGGTCATACTTTTCTTTTATCACATCACTGCCATTAGAACCCCAATTTAGTTTTAAAAGTGATAAATTGAGAGATAAAGCGTAAACATTTACAAGATCGGACTTTCATTTGTATTCTTTGAATTCTTTGATTATGTTATATGTCATGCATATTGTCTATGAAATAAATGCCCGAACAAAATAGGTCTTTCGTTCTACTTCTGGTGATTCACCCGCAATCTCCAGAGACGTTTTATAAGAAGGATTAACACCACGAGTAGAAAGTGTTCTTCCGGATTGAATCGCCAATTATGCCAAATGTCAGAAGATCTGTTATCGTGTGGTTTGGCTTATTTAGCCATGTCCCACATACCACAAGTATGCAGCAAACGACATTGAACGTATCTAAATGTGAAATCGCTCTACATGTTGATTATTGAAAAGAGTTGGAAAACATTGTGGCAAAAGGTGAAATTGTTCATCATAATTATTTTTAGAGATGTCAGAAATCGAATGTATGTGGAAAAGGGTAAAGTATACGAGTAAACCAACAGTGTGTACTCTGCGTAAAGTATCGACCAGGATCAGCCTAAGCATGCCACGCAGGCTAACCCGGACAGACAATTTTCGCATTCTGTAGATTTTCTGTGACAGGAATCATTATTCCATATCTCTATCTCCCAGAGACGGAATGTGTTGGCCCAGATTTTCCTACGGGAACTGCGCGGGCTGATCGGGGTCGATACATTACGCAGAGTCCACAATGTTGATATTTCTCGTGGAACGGCTCATGTGTAAGCTCTACAAAAAGCTAGAAATGTAGCTCAACTGGTGGTCACCCTCATACCCCTTTATATGAAATGTAAAAGGCCCTCTTCTTGTCTGAAGCATTCATCTGTAAATAAACTGTGATCTATCAAGGCTTATCTGGGTCGATACTTAACGCAGGGTCCACGATGATGGTTTTCTCATGGAACGACTCATATGTATCTGAGTGTTGTTCTGTATAAACCTAACTTCGACCATTTACGAACAGTGTAGTACCAGATCAGTCAGCACGTCCGCTTTGGAATATTAAACTAAGGTCATTCGCGACCAGTGTAGGCTCAGCTCATCCGGCATTTTCGTGCTGTCTGATAATGGTTTGCAATTTTCGATATTGAGTCAAAGTGACATCCAAGAATCTTTGGCATACAGTGTACATTCAGCCTGCATATAACGGATTTGGAAATGGATTATTTGTTTACACTATATTAAACATACCATGCACTTCGTTTTGGTAGATTCGCTTGTTTGCATGGTGATTGACCCGACAGACAACAGTTTTTCGATTATATCACAACGTTTCCTGGATCATGAGCGCATAGGAGAGAAAGCTATTACAAATACTGTTTAAAGTCTTTGGTACGGCATGTCATAGAATAAACCTGCCGCCTCCCGCACCAGAGGTGGTTTTCTGGTTTTGGAAGAGCACGGAACCCCTGCTCGTTCATTCCTTTTTTTTTTGATAAGTAATCAATGTCATTGAGACTAATGTCATACGTTTTCAATGGATGCGCTAAGAAGTACATGGGAAGAATGTTGAGTGGTATACTGGTGTGAGAAAGTCATGAACAATGTTCCGCCCTGATCTAACTGAAGTCCCGTTGAAAACGGCGTTAACGTCAATCAATCAATTGATAGATCACAGTTCATTTACAGATGAAACGCTTCAGACAAAAAGGGGTATTGTGTCATTCTCTAATAAAGGGTTATGAGAGTGACCAACTAAATAGACTACAGTTCTAGCTTTGTTTAGAGCTTACATGTATGAGCCGTTCCACGAGAAAATCAACATTATGGACACTGTATAATGTATCGACCCAGATCAGCCTGATCCGGGCCGACACTTTCCGTCTCAGAGGTATAGAGATATAGAGTAATGATTCCTGAAGCAGAAAATCCACAGGAGGCGAAAAGTGTGCCAGCGCGGCATGCTTAGGCTGATCCGGGTCGATACATAACGCAGAGTCCACATTGTTGGTTTTCTCGTGGAAAGGCTCATATCTCTTCTCTAAATAAAGCCGGACAGTGAAGATACTTTTGAGATTGCTCAAAGTTATCACAGTTCTTAGATGCAGTTAATCCTAATGCGGTTCAAATATTTTGAAGTAAGTTTGATGATACAGAAAGCCAGAGCGTTTCAAAGCATTAATTTAATCGAAATTACCTCAGCATTTTCGCTGTAAAATGTGAACATAAAATTGCCAATTTCACATGAAGTAATGCATTTCATAACCGATGTTCAATTTATTGCTGATGGCGATGAAAATATCTTATAGTATTTTCAACAATTTTGGAAAAATGTCATTAAGTAAGTCTACTTTTAATGCCCGATAGCAATTTCGCGTAGGTCTTAGATCAACCGAATTAGTGCTAGACAAAATGGATTTTCACTTCATAAATAAAAAACTTGTACGAGTTTTATATAAGGTTGAAGCCCAAGTTTAACAGAATAGTGAGCGGTCGTCGGATAAAGCTTACTTCTTCATTTCAAACGTTCATATTGTCCCATTATTTTTGCATTGTAAAAGGTGGTCATGATTTTTCCATCATGACCTGATTCAATGAGTGATCATGACAGTTAATACGGGAATGCAATTATTCCGCATATTAAACACCATCTGGACAGAACTATTGTTTCCATGTAAACAAACATGTATTCAGGTCAAATTACTCCAAATACATCCGCTGACTTGCTGATCTACTATAGTCGCTAAAAAAACCTTTGTTTGTGTAGAAATGAGTGTATACCATCACCAGAATGTATTGAATATATGACATTGAGTTTAAATACATTGTGAATGTGTATAGGATGCACTGGAAATGATTGATTTGATCACTTTTATTTTTTGACCTTGTTTGAAAGTGAAAGTAGAGAATGCTAAACACCGGTTTTGTCCGGGCCCGATATGGTCCAAAATGACGGTTACCATTTTCGCCTGGTGAGTTCTTTCTTGCATAATGCATGACCCCACATTTTCTTTAGATTGTTTTAAAGCTAGGAGGTAACTCTTTTCAATGATATATGGTGTTCTACATGAGAAATGCTAGAAAGTGTGACAATTGAGGACTGAAACTGGTCGATTTACATGGAAACAAAGAAGGATTTCTTTGGTGTATTGTAACCTTCATTCTATTTCTTTTATATATTTATATGGACATGCAGCCTTTTCTTTTTTTTCTTATAGTTGAAGTATGAACAAATTGTGACTTTTATACATCTTATCAATTGGATTGCAAACTTGATTTTCAAAGCAAATTTTTCGGTTCAGATTTTTCCGAGCACTACTACACTTTTTTGACACTTTTTTGCCAAGTCTGATTTTCAGTTATTTGTGGGCGACCAAGAACAAACTATCATTATAAATCAAAAGCTAAAGTTATAGTTTGCCTATGTAAGCTTGTTATAAGAAATATATTCTTGATGAAACGGAATCGACATTTCTTTTTCGAAGTGAGCGCCGTAAGGAATTATGATGTATCGTCTCGTTAATATTCGTGAGAATTCGAACATCGTCTCGTTAATATTCGTGAGATTTCGAACATCGTCTCGTTAATATTCGTGGGATTTCGAACATCGTCTCGTTAATATTCGTGAGATTTCGAACATCGTCTCGTTATTATTCGTGAGATTTCGAACATCTTCTCGTTAATATTCGTGAGATTTCGAACATCGTCTCGTTAATATTCGTGAGATTTCGAACATCGTCTCCTTAATATCCGTGAGATTTCGAACATCGTCTCTCTACTATTCGTGAGATTTCGAACATCGTCTCTTTACTTTTCGTGAGATTTCGAACATCGTCTCGTTAATATTCGTGAGATTTCGAACATCGTCTCTTTACTATTCGTGAGATTTCGAACATCATCTCTTTACTATTCGTGTGATTTCGAACATCGTCTCGTAAATATTCGTGTGATTTCGAACATCGTCTCGTTAATATTCGTGAGATTTCGAACATCGTCTCTTTACTATTCGTGAGATTTCGAACATCGTCTCGTTAATATTCGTGAGATTTCGAACATCGTCTCGTAAATATTCGTGAGATTTCGAACATCGTCTCGTAAATATTCGTGAGATTTCGAACATCGTCTCGTTAATATTCGTGAGATTTCGAACATCGTCTCGTAAATATTCGTGAGATTTCAAACATCGTCTCGTTAATATTCGTGAGATTTCGAACATCGTCTCGTAAATATTCATGGGATTTCGAACATCGTCTCTCTACTATTCGTGAGATTTCGAACATCGTCTCGTTAATATTCGTGAGATTTCGAACATCGTCTCGTTATTATTCGTGAGATTTCGAACATCTTCTCGTTAATATTCGTGAGATTTCGAACATCGTCTCGTTAATATTCGTGAGATTTCGAACATCGTCTCCTTAATATTCGTGAGATTTCGAACATCGTCTCTCTACTATTCGTGAGATTTCGAACATCGTCTCTTTACTTTTCGTGAGATTTCGAACATCGTCTCGTTAATATTCGTGAGATTTCGAACATCGTCTCTTTACTATTCGTGAGATTTCGAACATCATCTCTTTACTATTCGTGAGATTTCGAACATCGTCTCGTAAATATTCGTTAGATTTCGAACATCGTCTCGTTAATATTCGTGAGATTTCGAACATCGTCTCTTTACTATTCGTGAGATTTCGAACATCGTCTCGTTAATATTCGTGAGATTTCGAACATCGTCTCGTAAATATTCGTGAGATTTCGAACATCGTCTCGTAAATATTCGTGAGATTTCGAACATCGTCTCGTTAATATTCGTGAGATTTCGAACATCGTCTCGTAAATATTCGTGAGATTTCAAACATCGTCTCGTTAATATTCGTGAGATTTCGAACATCGTCTCGTAAATATTCATGGGATTTCGAACATCGTCTCTCTACTATTCGTGAGATTTCGAACATCGTCTCGTTAATATTCGTGAGATTTCGAACATCGTCTCGTTAATATTCGTGAGATTTCGAACATCGTCTCGTAAATATTCGTGAGATTTCAAACATCGTCTCGTTAATATTCGTGAGATTTCGAACATCGTCTCGTAAATATTCATGGGATTTCGAACATCATCTCTTTACTATTCGTGAGATTTCGAACATCGTCTCGTAAATATTCGTTAGATTTCGAACATCGTCTCGTTAATATTCGTGAGATTTCGAACATCGTCTCTTTACTATTCGTGAGATTTCGAACATCGTCTCGTTAATATTCGTGAGATTTCGAACATCGTCTCGTAAATATTCGTGAGATTTCGAACATCGTCTCGTAAATATTCGTGAGATTTCGAACATCGTCTCGTTAATATTCGTGAGATTTCGAACATCGTCTCGTAAATATTCGTGAGATTTCAAACATCGTCTCGTTAATATTCGTGAGATTTCGAACATCGTCTCGTAAATATTCATGGGATTTCGAACATCGTCTCTCTACTATTCGTGAGATTTCGAACATCGTCTCGTTAATATTCGTGAGATTTCGAACATCGTCTCGTAAATATTCGTGAGATTTCGAACATCGTCTCATTACTATCAATGAGATTCATATTACTTCGCAAACATGAAACAGCAACTGTAGGTTTTATTGTTTTAGAAAACACAAGCTACCAATCGTGTAAAACAATATATCAGATACATTGATAATATGAAAGATTGCAATACAAAGCTTATTGAACCTGTACTAAGAAATCATCGTAGAGCCACTGGTACAAGAGTCACAAACTGATGTAATAGCTAAATGTGATTTGTTTATCAATTAAATTTTACAGCTCTTACGTTTATATTTAAAATAAAAAAAAAGAATATAATTTGTGTTTTAGCCGTTATTGTGGTTTTCACTGTATGATATTGTAAGACAGCCTACGAGTATCCTACGGGCTAACATTGCGCTTAAATGTTTATAAGGAAAAGCAGGCCAATTCGAAAATCTTATCGAGAAAACAAAAGAAATATCCATTCATGTAATGGTTTCGGGTCAAACAATATATTCGCGGTGCTACCTCTTTACGATAAACCATTTGAAAATGTATAGCATACAAACAAAATGTACAGCATACAAACAAAATGTACAGAGAGCATACAAAGAAAATGTACAGAGAGCATACAAACAAAATGTACAGCATACAAACAAAATGTACAGAGAGCATACAAACAAACTGTACAGCATACAAACAAAATGTACAGAGAGCATACAAACAAAATGTACAGCATACAAACAAAATGTACAAACAAAATGTACAGCATACAAACAAAATGTACAGAGAGCATACATATCGCCATTATTGGGAAAGTTTCATCTATTTTTTCATCTTTTTAAAAAAAAATCCTGCGTGTTACCTATGAACAAAAACAAACTTGATCGGGTTTTCGCGAGTCCTTTGAAATAGTAAATAGATTTCCAGAATAAGTAAACGGTACGATTGAGAACAGGCACAATCCAGATGCACAGTATGGTCTGGATCATACTTAAGCAGATCCAAATTCCCGAACAACGATCTACAGATGCTGCGACTCTTATGATAGCAAGGGTCATTGATTGGGGGTTTAACGCCGTTCTTAACAATGTTTCAGTCATATCACGGTGGCCAGATGATATATCCACTTTGACCGTTGCTCTCTGATACCAGTACTCCACATAAGTGTCTTTCCAAGCAACTTGCTGATATTACACATATACTGTTAGCCCATTGGTGTAAGACGAATGACGTTTGTCGCATTGAGAATGTCACAACCCCTTGATTACAGCCCGTATCGCTACCGACTGAGCTGCCGGGGCTCGGTTAATTGGTTAATAGTTAGAAAGAGAGAGACGTTTTATAAGTTCCAACTAAAGTTATTAACTATTTAGGAATTGTTTCACCCTTTTTACACCTGCATATGATCCGCAAATATATTGTGGCAAATGGAGAAATTGCTTTTGAAGAACAATTCATCCTTTTGCCACAATGTTTACTAGATAATTCAACACTAATTCAAAGGACTAGATAAGGAGGAGTAAATATTTCTTTCTTGTATGTACCTCCCTTAAGCACATATTAAAACCTATGTTGCAGGCACTCTAAAGAATCATCTCACTGAGACAAATCTTTTGAATACCCACAACATAGGTTTTGGAGTTCAAATAAGGATAATATTTCATTTGTAAAAGGTTTCAAAATCTGTAAATAATGTAGACGATTTCAAAGCCGTCTGAAGAACATATACAGTAAGTGTGAAAGGGTTAACGAGGTTTTAATCCGCCATGTATCGTAGGGAGACACTGTTTACCTTGGGCTGTCGCTCTGTGTCCAAACTATGTACACAGTTCTACAAATATCTACGGGCGATTGGGACAGCAATTATTGGAATCGAACACACCGATGGCTTACGGGCGTGTTTATAAGTGAGCACATTGGACATTTGTCTTGTTATTTTCTCCAACCCTTTACTGGCTTCGTTTTAATCAGTCATTACTGATTCGTCTTATATGATTATTATTCCCGCTTTTAAGAAGAGGGGGTATAAAGGAATCACTGTGTCGGGCAGTCTGTCGGTCGGAATTCAATAAAATTTTACCTGAAGCTTCTATACCAAGTGGAGATGTGTATATTCTAAAGAGGTTACAATTGCATGATCTTTTACAGAGTTATGGCCCTTTTACTAATTAAGTTTTGGAGTAGGTCAAGGTGCTGTTTAGGGGGTATTTTGTCCGGCCTATTTCGTGCAAACCACTGGGTTGATTTTAATAAAATTTTACCTGAAGCTTCTATACCAAGTGGAGATGTGCATATTCTAAAGGGGTTACAATTGCATGATCTTTTACAGAGTTATGGCCCTTTTACTAATTAAATTATGGTGTAGGTCAAGGTGCTGTTTAGGGGGTATTTATCATCTTCCGTGATAGTTCTAGTTTTGTTTGTGTTAATTGGAACGGTATTTTATCCCGATTTCAACAGTATTTTCAGTCATAACGCGTTGTTTCCAAGGTAATATTGAAACGTACCAGTAACATTCTGAAGACAGTATTACAGTTATAACACGCTGTTTGTTAGCATTTTTTCTATAGTATTTCAGTCATAACGCGTTGTGAAATCACGTTGTTTCCTGGGAGGGACACGCTGTTGTCATATATTAACCCTTTCCCTCATACAACATTTCTGCAGCAGACGACTTTGAACGTATGACAAAAAGTGGAAAACATTGTGGCAAAAGAAGAAATTGCACGTTTAGTGCAATTTCTTCTTTTGTCACTATGTTTTCAAAAAGCCGTCTGCTGCAGAATTGTAGTATAACCCTTTCCCTCATACGACAATTCTGCAGCAGACGACTTTGAACATATGTTGTCAAAACATAGAAAAATCTCCATAATTGAATGGATAACCTATGACAAAAAGTGGAAAACATTGTGGCAAAAAGGAGAAATTGCACGTTCTGTGCAATTTCTTCTTTTGTCACTATGTTTTCAAAAAGCCGTCTGCTGCAGAGGCGTCAGAAAGCGTCTATATGAGGGAAAGGGTTAATTAATCCCGCTCAATGTTTGCTTCCTGTAGACCCTTACCAGTACCTGCGTCTTTTGTGTTCAAAATTCCAAAAGGCAGAACCCGCTCATCACGGGATTGGAATCCGGGATGGTTTGTACGACAGAAAGACAGACGTTCTACCAATGCACCACCGTCTTAGACACATGTAAGTTTGGCGGTAGGCAGAATATTAGGGAATATCTTCAGAGCTATACTGGGGATTGCGTCAGCGATTAATCGGTTACTGGGTTAACCGTATGTTATTCGATTAATCGATTAGTAATCGTATGACAGTCACTTCGTTAAAAAAAACGAATATTTTCTTAACTATGAAATTAAAAAATAAAATTAAAATCGTTGGTTGACACGAATGAAAACGTTCCGATAACAACGTTCTAGTCTGATTTATACATGACTAGGAAATGCGAGTTAAAATAACAACAACAACAATATCAAAACCTTGAAGCAAGTGAATATTTATTGTCTATATATCTATACGGTTAACCGAGTAAGCGGTTACAAAATTATACGAATAACCGGTAAGTCATATCGGTAACCGTTGCCATCCCTACTATTTACTGAAATGAATATTAAAACTAACCTCTTGATTTTAGTTTATGTGAATGTATTATCATCAGGAGCTCGGTAATTCAATGATTTTGATTATTCTGATAACATGTAGCGTCCTTATGTCGAATAATTGAAGTAGATATGGCCTATAGAGATTAAGTTATTTTGTCGTTAAGGACATAATATGAACCATAGTTAGAAAATGCATCGAATAATTGCATAGATGGTCAACTGATAGTTTTCATTTATGGACACATATTCATTGAAGACACAACTAGGATACGAGTATAGAAATAGTCAATTCAGTCCCGGTAGCTCAGTCGGTAGCGATTCAGACTGTCAATCATTGGGTTTGAACCCCAGCTCGGCTTACACCCTTTCTGACGCTTGTCACAAGTCGATGCGACACGCGTCATTCGTATTCCATCAATGGGCTAAAGTTATGTGGAGGGGCAGCCAGTTGCTTGAAAATACTCTTGTGTAGAGTACTTGTAAACTACCCACCATTTTATGAATGAAACATTGTTAACAGTTTATATGGAAAAGCAGCCAATTGCTTGGACAAAACTGTTGTGTGGAATACGTGTTTGAGATGGCCAAAAACACACGGGTAGGGGAATTGGCCTCCGTGATATAACTGGAAAAATGATAGAAACTGTGTTAAACCGCCATCAATCAATCAATCAATCAATCAATCAATCAAAACAGTGTCCACATTTACAACAACGAGTTTAAGGATTAGTATATACGTTGCCCGGGATTGTCTGCCAAGGACTAATAATGACGGCTCTAGTTCGTCGTGTAAACATATTACCGAACGTAACAGAACTTAAGCATATCGAGGGCTTGGCGTGAAACGGTAACTAAAACTGGTATTTTTTTTACCAAGGTTAATCACCTCGCCATAAACTCTTTATAAGCGTTAAATCATTTTTGTTTACAAAGGGGTCAAAATTGCCCCTAAACCAGGGTTTTCAAAATAGGTTTTTATTTACAACCATTTCACGCCAAGCCCTCGATATACAGCTCATGGTTGATACATGTATATACAAATTTAAAAGCATAAATGGATATCAAAATATAACGAATAATATAATACTTGGAAAGCAGTACTTGATTAGTTCTAAACAAAAGCTTCATCAATCAATCCTTTCTCACTTGTAGGCGTAATATGACGCATTTGCAGTAGACGGCCTTTATAACACTGAAGATAAGAAGACATTGTTGATGATGATCAATGATTGCTTTGCCACAATGTGTTCAACTCTATTTAATGATTAAACTCACATTTATTTACGATTTACATTGTTTAGGCAAGAATATTTCAATGACGTCTGCTATCGATTCGTTAAAGGTTGGAAAGGTGTTAATTGTGAATCTGTTAAAGAGAGACTATTTTCAGTTCAAATGAAATTTTAACGCATTTAACCAATTTGAGTCGAACCTGGAAGTATTTGTTAATACATTGGGGACGCCCCCTCTTTTATGGAACGATTGAGTTAGTTTGAGATTGCCCCTTTTTTTAAAGTTAATAGGTAGTCTGAGACAATCCCTAGGAAAGCGAGCGCGTCATCAGTCGCCATCTTGAAAAACTAGATCAACACGACGGATTTCTTTGCTGGGACAAGTTCAGCATAAGGCTGCTTTCTTATTTTGTCTTGGTATTTTTATGCATTTAAACTTTTGGAAGTTCAGCGTAAGGCTGCTTTCTTATTTTGTCTTGATATTTGTATGCAAAACTTTTGAAAGTTCAGCATAAGGCTGCTTTCTTATGTTGTCTGGATATTTTTATGCAAAACTTTTGAAAGTTCAGCATAAGGCTGCTTTCCTATTTTGTCTTGATATTTTTATGCAAAACTTTTGGAAGTTCAGCGTAAGGCTGCTTTCATATTTTGTCTTGATATTTTTATGCAAAACTTTTGAAAGTTCAGCGTAAGGCTGCTTTCTTTTTTTGTCTTGATATTTGTATGCCCTTAATATGCATGTAATTTTATATCATCATTTATATTTATAATTGGTTTTGTTTGTTTTTATCTGCGAGTATACATTTCTGGTTTTCGGGTGGGTACGCAATGTTATTGCTTGTGGCGGATTATGTAACCCACCTATGTGTTAGCAACTCTTTACATGGGTTTATTATGACACTCTTGATTTATATTTCTAGTCATTATTTTGGTAATTTTCAAATTGCTTACGTCATTTATTATTATTCCTAGTCATTATTTTGGTAATTTTTAAATTGCTTACGCAAAGAATAACAAATGACATTTTCAACACAGTAAAGTGTATTTATCTTTCGCCCTAGAGTTGAATCAAAAATAAACTCAACCAGTTATGTAGACCCGCAGTATAAGATAGCAATTGTGGGTTGAGCGGAGGGTTTAAGATGGACGGGGAGATTCAAATATATTTTTACAGAAAGGACAAAACTTTCCGTGTTTAAGAGGAATTTGAACTTGAACATACTTCTGCACACTAGTTTGGCACTCAGTGTCTCTTTACTGTCTCAGAGAACGAACATCTAGCATAAAATGGACCTCATCCTCAATATAATCAATTCAATGCAACATTATTTTATTGGCCGAAGTGTTATTATTAGACAAAATAAGCTGTGTATATCTGATATAGCTTTTGAGCATTAACAACATGATACACGCCCAAATACAGCAAAGGTACAGGCGACAAGAACAGAAACATAGCAATTAGGCTTGAACGCAAAAAGACTACATCTAGCTTTTGTTGCAAGATGTAGTTACAGTCATGTTGCTCAAGTCATCGATAAGCCTGCATATAAAAAGTATATCATTTGTAGCAGTATGATAATGTATATCCACATTTGAGCCGTTCCGTGAGAAAACCAACATAATGGCCTCTGCGTAATTTATTGACCCAGATCATCCTGCGCAGTCCGCACAGGCTAATCCGGACCGAAACATTCCGTCTCAGGGGGAAAGGGGTATAGAGTAATAATTCCTGAAACAGAAAATCCACAGGAGGTGAAAAGTGTCTGTCCGGGTTAGCCTACGCGGCATGTTTAGGCTGATCCGGGTCGATACTTTACGCAGAGTCAACAATGTTGGTTTTCTCGCGAGACGGCTCATATCATATATCTTATCATATATATTAATAATGCATGTATAGCAAAAGATAAAACTATGACATTTGATTGAAATGTATACATGCAAAATGTACAAGAACAACTCTCTCCGCTCCATGCATTAATAAGGCCTTAAAACTTATTTATTTTATGATTCAATTAATAAAAGGCAATATAATATGTGAGGATAATATGATTGTTGATGTGTAAACCTTTAACTCTTTCAGCGCCGAATTGTTTAAAGTAGGCTCTTCCATGTTAAACATCGGGCGTGTTCGATTCTCATGTAATAAAAGTTTGGACTATTTTGATAACTAAACGACAAACACTGCTGATTTCAGTATTATTTGCAATAAGCTCAATATTGCCTTTGGCGATGAAAGAGTTAAGATTCGAATCTGTAGCATTGATATTTTATTTAATTGGAATCGTTTTAATAAGGGAAAGCTCGGCAAACAAATAAATTCTCATATTTCCTACAACGATTTTAACCAGAAACAGCATCATTTTGTTCTCTTTGTCAATTTAAAAATGTGTTCAGTAACTGATCATTGTGTCACCAATGTAACTCATGTAACTAATGTATGATACAAAATACAAGCTGTTAATTTGACGGTTAAAAAAGGCGCGCATACTCTGATTTCTGCTAACGTATTCATGACAACAAACTGTAATAAGAAGTTAATGGAATACAAGCAAACGCTTAGCCAAAATATTTCTATAGAGCACATAAATTAAAATGTCTAGAACTAGACCGTTCAAATGTTGATTTAGTATGTCGAAAAGGGGAAGTTGGTGATGAATAATATTAGTAATTTGTTTGCAGGCTATGGATTGACTCAACCAACTTATTTGTTATATCGGTGATATTACGAATAAAATGAATATATAGACGACAGCGACATATTCTAAACGAATCGTCTAAAATCTCTCCCGGTCTGAAAACTCCATATATTTACCCCCTCGGATGCGTATTATTTGGATTAATTGATGGATTATTTTGTGTTCTATGCCGCTTTCAACAGTTTCAGTGTTATCACGGTGTTACCAATAATGCTGGTCAATTTATCCTTACATCAGACAGTCAGTCGTAATACTAACCCCGCAACCCTGAGCGTCAAAGAAGGCAGCCATTAGTACCATTTCGTTCGTATGGAGAGCGGTAACTCAGGGTTAGATACCCGTTAGAGTTAACCCTTTCAGTGACAATTTGTTTAAATCAGACTCTTCCGTGTTCAAAAGTGGACGACTCTATTTTCATGTTTAGAGAGTTTTGGAATATTTTGATAACTTAAAGCCAAACAATGCTGATTTCAGGTGAGACAGCTCGTTACGAGCTGACTTACATGAATCAGTATTGTTTGCAAAAAGCTCAATATTGCCATTGGCGCTGACAGAGGTAAACCAAATACTTCAGAAATGGTGGTAGTGGGAGGGAAGCCTTGGCGCGGTTGAGGGTCACGGGGTTAACAATATATGAGTAAATCATGATATAAAAGTATATCTGTATTATCAGATTTGCTTTATTGGGGTTTTACGCCGTTTTGAACATTATTTCAGTTATATCACGGCGATAGTTCACCTATTCATAAACCCTGGGTAAACAAACCAATTATTTGTTTTGTCCCCCATGACCGCCGCCCCGCGACTGGGGATCGAACACGCCCCCCCCCCCCGTTCCGAATCCCCGACGCATACTACTCGGCCAAGGCGGAATTCGTGGTAAGTGAATAATTGTCTAGCACATCTGCATTTCGTTAGATGAATTATTCATAATTATTCATACAAATACACATACAGTAGAATGGATAATAGTTACTAATTATTCAAACAAATACACATATAGTAAAATGGATAATAGTTACTAATTATTCATACAAATACACATACAGTAGAATGTATAATAGATACTAATTATTTATACAAATACACATACAGTAGAATGTATAATAGTTACTAATTATTCATACAAATGCACTTACAGTAGAATGTATAATAGTTACTAATTATTCATACAAATACACATACAGTAGAATGTATAATAGTTACTAATTATTCATACAAATACACATACAGTAGAATGTATAATATATACTAATTACTTATACAAATACACATACAGTAGAATGTATAATAGTTACTAATTATTCATACAAATACACTTACAGTGGAATGTATAATAGTTACTAATTATTCATACAAATACACATACAGTAGAATGTATAATAGTTACTAATAATTCATACAAATGCACTTACAGTAGAATGTATAATAGTTACTAATTATTCATACAAATACACATACAGTAGAATGTATAATAGATACTAATTATTCATACAAATACACATACAGTAGAATGTATAATAGATACTAATTATTTATACAAATACACATACAGTAGAATGTATAATAGATACTAATTATTTATACAAATACACATACAGTAGAATGTATAATAGTTACTAATTATTCATACAAATACACTTACAGTAGAATGTATAATAGTTACTAATTATTCATACAAATGCACTTACAGTAGAATGTATAATAGTTACTAATTATTCATACAGATACACATACAGTAGAATGTATAATAGATACTAATTATTTATACAAATACACATACAGTAGAATGTATAATAGTTACTAATTATTCATACAAATACACTTACAGTAGAATGTATAATAGTTACTAATTATTCATACAAATACACATACAGTAGAATGGATAATAGTTACTAATTATTCATACAAATACACATACAGTAGAATATAATAATAGATACTAATTATTTATACAAATACACATACAGTAGAATGTATAATAGTTACTAATTATTCATACAAATACACTTACAGTAGAATGGATAATAGTTACTAATTATTCATACAAATACACATACAGTAGAATGGATAATAGTTACTAATTATTCATACAAATACACATACAGTAGAATGGATAATAGTTACTAATTATTCATACAAATACACATACAGTAGAATGTATAATAGATACTAATTATTTATACAAATACACATACAGTAGAATGGATAATAGTTACTAATTATTCATACAGATACACATACAGTAGAATGGATAATAGTTACGTTTAGTTGGTACTAATTCAAATCATGTTTGAGGGTAAGAAAAAGTGACCGTAATATTGCGTAATAATTCCGCTAAATTGACCAATATAAAGAATATTCATATACGTTCCGCTATGGAGCATATAGACTAAAGGAATGAAGTCCAGAATGATTGAAATACATGTATGTGGATTGAAAATTGGACTATGCCTATATTGTATCGTTTAATGTGATATTACGGGTAAATGTAGATTTAGCCTTAACAAGAATGCTGTGTACAGCACCTACTACATTTCTTTTATTGAAACGTGATATTGTGAGGTTCTAAGATTGATTGTTATTTCCAATTGATGAATGACCGGTGCTCTCCGAAAACCTACCCTAGTGTACTTATAACAACACAAGTGAGACAAAAACAATTGTATACTGATTTTATAGATTGTTTATTCAAACCTTCCTTGACTTGTCGGCGAACAGTATAGCTTCAGATCAGACTTTGTGGATACGCTGGCTGATATGGATCAGCACTGATCGCAAATGTCTTACGGTTGCTTTCAGCAGAGCTCTGCTCAAAGTGTTCTTGCCGAGAAAATTCTTTTTTTTTTCCACAACTCTCTATCAATGTAACTATTATAATTACAAAGACATAACAATTTTTGCTTCAGCTATTTCAGACGACTCTGAAGCTAGTATACTAGATGAACAGTTAACGGACTCCAGTTTCTATCTCCCTTCATTGTGTTAACAGAGATTATATCTTGTCTTGACTTCGAGTTGGAAATATCTTCTAAATCGAGCCAGTGGCAATGCCAACGGAAGATGTCACATTTACGACAATGTCTCATAAATATGGATAAGTATAAGTATGGAGAATACAGTCAGATAATGCGTGACATAATATGAACGTTCTGCACTGATTGTTTGTCTACACATACATATCACGTAGAACACAGAGTCGTTCAAAAGTCAGATAGTACGTGACTTAACTCTTTCAGATCCGAATTGTTTAAAGTAGACTCGTCCATGTTCAAAATCGAGCGTATCCATTTCTCATGATATACAATTTTGGACAATTTTGATAACTAAAAGGCAAACAATGCTGATTTCAGGTGAGACAGCTCGTTACGAGCTGACTCGCCTGAATCAGTATTGTTTGCAAAAACCTGAATATTGCCTTTGGCGCTGAAAGAGTTAATATGCACTTTCTGCATTTATGTTTTGTCTATACAGACAGGTCACGTAGAACACAAAATCGTTCAGAAGATTCCCTCGTTTATCTTGATACATTTTTGTTGATTTACGATGTTTATGACGTCGTTTGAGGTAACTAAGGGACCGGGCTGTGCTGTTATACCATAGCTACGTAACGAGAATTTAATGTCATAATTAGCTATCTTAAAATCGTGAGACGATCGCTTTTTTAAAATAACACACAACCCTCTCGAAAGATGTCAAAATGTTTGTCTTTTATTAATTATAGATCTATTAGGAAATAAGTAAGTTCTTGTAAATGTATGGAGTTTATGAGGCATATGAATTAACAAGCAGACACACTCACGAGGGATTCATATTCCAAGATGTTATCAAGACAATCCCTACATATGGGGCCTAACGCCAGGACTGACACATGGTATCCAAATCTATAGCACAGACTAATAATTAAATGTATGTCTAGCCGTCAGTCATATGGCGGTAGAATATGTAACTATATACATATTCTCATGGCCGGTCCATAAACACATGAATATATTTTCCCTTTATTGACGCCGCGTGGAAGCGCGGCGTCAGTATGGGATAGGTTTTAATTCTGTGCCATGGGGTGACGTAGTCGAAAAGGGAGCAACCAACATTATTATTGTTAAGAAAAACTCTTATGGTTTTAGGACTAAAGTTGTCATTTCACGACTAAACTTCACATGCTGAATATCACCACATAGATCGTAGCATGTAAAACGTTTAATCCCTACGTCAATAGTGACACTTTCTGCTCTTGGTAACTGTTTTATATAGGCTATGGTAGCAATATAGGCACATCAAAAGTCTTCTTGTATTCCATACAGCATACGTGTGTTTCAAAGTATGCGCTTCCCACCGTATTCCCTGCTCGTTGGTAGTATAGGCTTACCTCATTTGAGGCTGTTGTTAACTAAGGTTGTCACAATCACTCTAAGGCTGTTGTTAACTAAGGTCATCACACTCACTCTAAGGCTGTTGTTAACTAACGTTATCACACTCACTCTAGTGCATTCTAGTGATGTTGTTGACTAAGGTTGTCACAATCACTGTAAGGCTGTTATTAACTAAGGTTGTCACAATCACTATAAGGATGTTGTTAACTAAGGTTGTCACCATCACTATAATGCTGTTGTTAACTAAGGTTGTCACAAAAACTTTAAGGTTGTTGTTAACTAAGGTTGTCACAATCACTATAAGGCTGTTGTTAACTAAGGTTGTCACAATTACTCTAGACTGTTGTTTACTAAGGTTGTCACAAACACTATAAGTATGTTGTTAACTAAGGTTGTCACAAACACTATAAGGGTGTTGTTAACTAAGGTTGTCACAATCAATGTAAGGCTGTACTAGGGTTGTAACAAAAACTCTAAGGCTGTTGTTAAATAACGTTGTCACAATCACTCTAGTAGACTGTTGTTAACTAAGTTGTCACAATTACTCTAGACTGTTGTTAACTAAGGTTTTCACAACCACTCTAAGGCTGTTGTTAACTTAGGTTGTCACAAACACTCTAAGGCTGATGTTAACTAAGGTTGTCATAATCGCTCTTATGCTGTTGTTAACTAAGGTTGTCACAATCACTCTAAAGCTGTCGTTAACTAAGGTTGTCACAATCAATATAAGGCTGTTGTTAACTAAGGTTGTAACAAACACTCTAAGGCTGTTGTTAACTAAGGTTGTCACAATCGCTTTTATGCTGTTGTTAACTGAGATTGTCACAATTACTCTAATGCTGTTGTTAGCTAAGGTTGTAACACGCATTCTAAGGCTGTTGTTAACTAAGGTTGTCACAATCACTATAATGCTGTTGTAATAATAATATCTGAGTATGACGGACACACTAGAAGAAAATGGAATTCGTCCTCAATTTCGCTTTTATTACAAAAAAAACATAAACGCTCATGTCTTTCTATCCTCTCATTTCCATATCTACCTGTTTCAATTCTTAGAGAATGTGAAGACAGTCTAAATTTAGAAATGTAGATTTTCCATTTACAAGGTAAAATATTTAAATAATTTTCCATAATCGGACCATTATTAATATATTTGTAGATGCACAATATCCGGCTATTATTTACATAACTATGTAAAGTTTGTTTAAAATCATCAATCAATCTTTGTTTAAAAATCTTGTGAAAATTCTGATGGTTCACAGAATTTGGATCGAGCCAAATATATCCAAAACCATATTGAAATAAGAGATTTTTCACATTTCTGCACCAATTATTTGCTCCCTTTTCAATGTTTTCTTCTGACCAATGATACAATGTAACCATTATAATGTTATCTGAGGATAAAAGTTTACCCCAGTATTTTATTATTCTCGCGTATCTGTTAATATATAATGGATATCTGCCTAATTCACAATAAATGGCAAAGTTACAAGTAGATCTTGTAACACTTAAAACCTTTTTACAAAACTTAAGATGTATCCTCTCTATTTCCTTCGACTTGGAGAATCCCCAAATTTCGCTAGAAAAACCTAGGATAGAATCTACAAATGCATCATATAATTGGAATTAAATATTGTACCAAGATAATTAAAATCGTTTACAAGTTCTATGCTTGCGTTATTATATGTCCAACACTCATTAACCCTTAAACCACCTTTTTTTCTAAATACAACGATTTTTGTTTTGTCAATGTTAACCTCCAATCCCCATTTGTTACAGTATTTATACAAATTATTTAAACTAGTTTGCAAATCTACTGGATCATCACTCAAAACAGCCATGTCGTCTGCAAAAAGTAAAATGTTAATATCTCCAATATTCAATCCAGACGAATTATTTCCCATCAAATATAGTTCAAGATCGTCTACAAATAGGGCAATATTTACATGTTATGTTAAATCTCTTGTATGTTGTAGTAAGCTTTATCACTTGTTGGTGATTTTTTTTTAGGGGAGGGGGGGGGGGGGATGCTTGTTTGTATGGTGTTTCACGTCGCGTTCAACATGTTTTCAGTTATATCACGGAGTTTCCTGGGTAAGTTACCTGTTCTACTGGTCTATGTAACCTGAGACCAGCGAGTTAGTCGTAATGCTAACCCTACAACTTTGAGCGCCAAGGAGGGAATGCAATTACTACCATTGTTAAACATGGTAGAAATGGTGTCCTCCTTTGACGCTCACCGATAAATAATACCGTTAGTACTGGTAAATGTCCCAGGAAACACAGTTACATTACTGAAATTCGGTTGAAAACGACTTAAAACAATACTTAAACAATACAAACCAATTTAAAACGGACTGCATTTCGCAATGTGTTAATAACACTTTTAGATCAACCTAACTTAACTTATATATGCAAGTCACAAACAGCTACCAGCAGTTTAGTGCGTAGTTAGATATATCCGTAAATCTTGGCCGAGTGCATTAACGTCCGATGCTTCAGTTACGACACGTAATAAGCTCGTCCTTGGGGAAATGGGATGAGTTAGATTTTTTTAACAGTGTAGATCCAGTTCAGTCTGTTCACCCTAATAGTCTGATCAGTATTTACACTGTTCATGTTACTTACCTGAGCCTGTTAGAAGCTCCCTGCCAACTTGTGTAGTTTCTGATCAGATGCAGATGTAAGAATACTTATCTGAGACTACACTGCTTGGACAAGTCAAGGTATACCGTTTTCCCAAGGACGGGCTCGAATAACGAGACATTAATAGTCGGATGCTGAAAACAGTTAGCATCCATCTGAGACAGGCTTTGCATATCAACGGCTCTCTTAACGCTTTCTGGACGCTTTCTGACTCCTCTGCAGAGGACGACTTTTGAAAACATTGTGGCAAAAGGCGAAATTGCTCATGATGAGCGATATCTCATTTTGCCACAATGTTTTCAACCTTATTCCATAATTAAACTTTCATATGTAGGTTTTTTTTATAGTTTTGCTTAGATAATTGTAAAGTCGTCTGTTACAATTGTTTTTTGAATGTGGGAAAGGGTTTACACTTTCTATAATATAGGCGACAGTTGACTCCTTTCGAATAGTTTTAACCTTTTTTCCGAATGCAACACATCTTCAAATATTCAAATGACGCTTTCGATAAAATCTAGACAAACATATGGAAAACCTCTTAAACTGGAAGTATGATTATTGTATAGAGACGTAAACATTGTGCAGAAGGAGATATTGGTCATCTGTGAGCTATTTTTACTTTTGATGTAGATATGTCAAAACGTTATTGACATCATAGTATGCAAATTATATTTTCCCCGGTAAAAAGGAGAAGCATCGTGATCAATTTCTTCTTTTGACATAATCTATACAACAGTCTTTTGCTCCAGATGCGTCTGCAAGAGTGAAAGGGTTCGATCATTCCATGATTTGCTCTGGAAAACCGAGAAGCACTGATTCTAACTATTTCAAAACTGAAATTAAAGATTACACTTTGAAATAGGAAATTGGAAAAGAACAAAAATCCCAAGTTCAAACTATGTCATTATCTTAATACGTGTGAAAGCTTGAGCCGAAGGCTCGAGCGAAGCACGCCTATAGGTTATACGTACGAACACATCATACGAGATCAAAACAACGAGAATTCAGTACAATCTTACTGTTTTTCACATATCAAATCTCAACCCCATAGCACTTTTTTTCGGCCATTTTGCTTCCGGTCTTACTGGTGAATGTAGAGCGCCTATGTAATAGAGAGTGAGAGCGCCTATGTAATAGAGATTGCCAAATGTGACGTCATTGCAACGAAAAGTAACGTCATTGTAAGGCAAGTAATAAATAAATAACAAAAGGAAAACGACAGGAATGGTAGATAGTTTGACTCGTCACAAATGGATTTCATTCACTGGAAGGACTTTATGAAGGCTAAGTCGACTATTCTTTTGTACCTGTCATCATTATTTCATGGATTTTATATCTTTGCAATATAGAGAAGCAATAAACACTTGAAAATGATTGTAAATAATTTCAACGGAAGTTATCGTTCGTTACACTGGCCTCGGATATTATTTTAACTGAAAAGGACGAACAATTCTGTTTCTGTATCGGCATAGCTTCATTTCAAGGTAAGCTATTTATTATATCAATAATTTGCTTAAAAATATAACTTCATTTCTAAATTATTTGTTATATCTGTTGGGAACGATCCACGATGCTTTCGTCACATCGCGTGACGTCACATGGTGTGTATCGTTTATGACTGTATCTGTCATTTGAAGCCGAAGCCGTCTTGTCAAATGTTGACTCCACTCAAGAAAATAGCTATTAAAACTATCATATATTTGACTGTCTAGTTGTATTGACTTTAAGACGTTTATCTATTTATTGCAGTAAATGTAGCAAACAAACAAAACTACAGTCAATTTCAAATTATTTGCCTTCAATTTACATTATTTTTTTACATTGTACAGTTTAACAGTTTATGTCTATGACCTAGTCTTTGTCAAATCATGAAAGTATGACCAGAATCAGTTCACCCTGATTTTGGGGTATACATAGTAAATGTCTTAATGTCTATATCCTCCAACCTGAAAGAGAGGAAAACACTTTCATGCCTTCAAATGAGTCTATTGTTTTAAAGAAATGATGTTATATGTGGACTATCAGTAAAACACATAACTTTTCTTTCAATAGGCTGAATTTCTAGTAGTTTCATATTTTTTTTTATCCAAAATTTGTTTATTGATCAAACTCAAATGAGTCCATTGTTTTAAAGGAATGATGTCATATGTGGGCTATCAATAAAACACATTACTTTTCTTTCATCAGGCTGAATTTCTAGTAGATTTATCATTTTTTTTTATCCAAAATGTGTTTATTGATCAAACTCAAATGAGTCCATTGTTTTAAAGAAATGATGTCATATATATGTGGACTATCAGTAAAACACATTACTTGTCTTTCAACAGGCTGCATTTCTAGTAGATTCATCTTTTTTTTAACCAAAATGTGTTTATTGATCAAACTCAAATGAGTCATGATTGTTTAAAAGAAATGATGTCATATGGGGGCTATCAGTAAAACACTTTACTTTTCTTTCAACAGGCTGAATTTCTAGTAGTTTCCTTCTTTTTTTTTGTATCCAAAATGTGTTTATTGATCAGATTGGACAAACTTGGTACTAAGAATTTAAACATTATTTTCACTAGGTTATTTAAAATACTCTGCATGTATGTATTCAAACAATATTTGAAAAAGATTCAACATCTATTGACAGCACTATTTTCATACTTGGGAGCACAACAACCAATGATGTCATAGAACTCTTCAAATTGAAGAGCAAATGCAAAATAAAAGCATTTTACGGTCACCGATTTAGGTCCGTCTATGAAACAGGGCAATGTACACTAACTATATCAAACTCAAATAAGGTAAAAACAAACTGAGCATTGAAATCTGTAGATAAAGAGGATCAATCTCTTTTTAAATTTAACAAACACTCAAAATACTTTTTATTCAAATAAATTTGTATAAACATTTTGGTTGAACAATAAAGAAAACGTAATCTGTTTTTCAACAGAAAAAGGCTATAAGGCAGTTCATAATTAATGTCAGTTATGTTAGTCACCCAGTGACCTCACATAAGTGTTCTGTCCTCTGATATAACTGAAATACCACAGAAATGTATCTGTTTTCTATGTAATTTATTGTGAAATCCATTTTTCTGTGTGAAATTGTATAATCTATACAATAGAAATGGTAAAATTTAAATTGGTATACATTCATTGTAACAAAAAAATTCTTATACTTTACTGGTAATAAAAGTACACATATTTTCATGAACTGCTGCTCAAAATAAAAACCTATACTGTAGTTTCATGGTAAAACACCTGGTCTAACAAGAGTTCTAAGATCAAATCTCAGCAGGTACATGTTTTGAAAGAGGCAACTAAACTTAACAATGTATACATGAAACAATTATGTTGTGGGGAGTTGTCTTACTTAAACACTTATTACATTTTTATCCAGGCTTCTAGTGAAAATAGTTTACTCCCTGTACCCTTTTCAAAAGCTTTTATAATTGAGCAATAACAATTAAAAAAAGGAATGGTTATCAACATTGATAACTCTGAGAATCTGTACATGTTCAAGGATTGATCCAGCTTTGATAACCGTTCTAATATCAAAGTTTTAACGAAATTTATACATCATATTTTTATAATAGAGCAATTTTAACATGATCACTAACAATGTTAAATTATTGCAAATTCTTCTGGAAAATCCATTTCTCTGTTTGTACTTTTTATAATTTCTTTATTTGCTATAAACATACTGTTTATTGTTTTATGCAATAAAATGTATATTGAATATATTGATCAGATCTTATATTATCCATTTTGTTTTCAAACAACATATTTCAGATACATGTATATATATTCAGTAACTGTTGTTGACACTAAGTCTGGTACTTATTAACAAATAATCTGATGCTGTTTTCATGTTTTACAAATTAAAAACCAGAAAAGGAGATAGGTGTTCAAAGTGAAAATGTTGTTGAATAGGAACATATTGTTCATTTTGGATATGTTCATTTTGGATCAATTACACCATTCCGACAATGTATTCGGATTAGTCACAGAAATCAAGTAATTTACATCAGACAAGGCCGGCTAAACTTTAACCTTCCAACATACATCATTATAAATGGGACTTTTGAAAATATTTGTCAAAAATTACATTTTTCTCAGTCATCTTAAATTGTCTCAAGATTATACATTCAGCCAGATCATGCAAAGTTAGCCATCTGCCTTGTAATATTGTTGTGTGGAGTAATGTTAAGCGCAAGTCATTCAATCAACCATGGTAAGAGTCAGTTTTCAATTATATGTATTACTAGTTTACAAATAACTGGCATTTGTAAAAATAAATCAGAACATTCTTCAATGCCTTCTAGTGTTGTTTTCCATCAACATCCTTGGAAATCTTACAGTCTATTACAATCCTGACCTAATAAAAAATAAAACAGATATATATGTACAAATTAAACTTAAATGCATGCTAAGTTTCGTTTTTTTCAATATGTTTTTCAAATTCTGTTTTTGTAACTTAAATTTCTACAATTTGCCTATTAATTTGTTTCTTGTTGGGGGACAGACAGTGCTTAATTAATTGTTCTTGCTTTCACACGACCTAGGCTTTGCCTATTAACATATTAACACTTTCGGGGACAGGTTTCGTTATTTATTAGAATGTAGTTCCTTTAATTTGGAAAGGAAAAGAGCTACTGATCAAACATTTCACAAACGACCGAATATCATAATATTCAAAAGTCTTATGAATATCAGTACTTCGAACGGTGTGAAATATCGAAAGATAAAAAAACCATAAATGGTTTTTTTCGCTTATAGTTAACAGGTATGAGATATTTTTTTTTTTTTTTTTTTTCAATAACCCATGAAGCTTTCTGAAATGAAACTGGAAAAATCCATGGGGGCCGCCATTTTGGATATGTATAAAAAGCAGACGTAAAACACAGATTGAGAATTATTGTCGTCTTTTTAATCATTTTTTTTTAAATCGGTATTTTGGGTATGTATAAAATGAGTAGAAAAACACGGATTGAAAATTATTGTCGTCTTTTTAATATTTTTTTTAAAATCGATATTTAAGATCATTAAAGTGCTGTGTTATGTGGGAATTAACATTTGTACGAAAAGTTAAAAATAAATGGAAATCTGTAAGAAATATGTTTTCCCGTTCGTCAAAAAAACGACAGCATTAGCTTCTACGCCAGAAACTAAATGTTGACTGTATCGTAGCCAAAGAAGGACGTGACGTCATTTCCGTTACACTTATCTTGGCGTAACGTCAATGGAGCGACGTCGTTTCCCGCAAAAAAAAGTTGTATCAACATGAAAGACCCCAACTTCCTATGCATGAGCTATTATTGACTCACTCATTCAAAGTATACTTATTTATCAAACATTGTGGCAAAAGGATAACTTCCTCATAAGGAGCAATTGTTCTTGTGGCGGCAATCTGTTCCTAAATCGTCTGTTGCATAGGCCTCAGAAACCGTCTCTAATAGGGAAAGGGTTTAGCAGAATTGTGACCCCTTACATAATTTATTCCAGTCATATTGACTGGTTGAAAAGGCATTCGCCAGGTGGCATCAGAAAAGGGCTGATCTATTTGATTCTTTACCATAATGCAGATGATCGATTAAGGATCATCTTGGCCCTCATGTTTTAACCTCGTTCATTATAAATGTATTCCTTGATTTTCTGAAAGTCTTTACTTTATTATTTTCAAGAAACATGACATTAATATTATTATTGTCTATAGTCAATTACATATAAATCCTTTTTTATGGCCAAAGTATGCTCTTTAATTTTTGTTTATAATTATCTTGCGTTTTTTTCGTAAATAGGTAGCACCTATAGATATATTAAAGAAGTTTAGAGTTAAGAGCTAAAAGGTCTGTATTTTGTTATTTAAATCTCACGTGTATTTTTTCAAATTTGTTGCTACAAAGGAAACAGTTGGTGTTTTGTAAGCCTCATTTATGTATATGTTATATACAATGACAATGACAATGACAAATAGTTTATTGATTTAAGGCCATCGACCCATAACAACATGTATAACAAATAATACAACATCCGTCAGCGTACCGCACGCTTGTCACACATATTCAGGTATATATACCAACAAACATAACACTGATATTGGCGTTTGAAATGATTACACACATATATATATATATATATACACATACACACATATACATATATATATATACACATATATATACATATATATATATATATATATATATACATACACACATACATACATATATATATACATTCACATAAATCCTATAAACAATATATCTAACCACTTTCAATTTGTTTAATGAAACTGTTTTTTCGTTTGAAAGCATAGAATAAATAAGAAGATGTGCATTTAATTAGTTTTTCATTTTGCGATGACATTACAATATTAAACTTGTGTATACTAGGTATGGTGTAATATTTACTAGGAATGTATGACTTTCTAATGTCGTCATAAAAGTCACAACAAAGCAAGAAATGGTACTCATTTTCAATGACATTCGTGTTACATAATTTACAAATCCTATTTCTTCTAGGAATATTTTGATAACGACCTCTTTCAATTTCAAGTTCATGTGCTCCAACTCTAAAATTTACATAAATATATCGAAATTTCCGTATGTCAAGCACTTCAAGATATTTTTCGTAACTGAATTCATTTTTGTACATGTGGTAACTATCTAATTTAGGGTTCGAGTTTATTGAGGCGTTCCACTCTTGGAGGAAACAATCTTTTAGACTGCTCTCAAAAAAAATTAAGAATAAAGGTTCTGATGCAACCATTTGTTTTTGCCATACTATCCCAAAACCGTTTCTCTGTTATATTAAATACAGTTTTCGATAATTGACCAGAGTCATATAAGGACTTTAATATTGAGATTAAAACACGTTTACCTTTCATACACTGTTCATGTACCATAGCATTCATAGACACTTGTCTAGTAAACAGAATACCAAGATAGCAAAACTTATTGACTACCTCTAGTTTACTATTCCTATAATGCCATGTCTCATTTTTAGCTAATAAACCACCCTTTTTAAATACGACTATTTTTGTTTTACGTTCATTTACTTTAAGTTTATATTCATGACAAAAGTCTGACAGTACGTTCAACTGCCTTTGAAGTTCTATAATTGTGTCTGCTATTAAGGCAAGATCATCTGCAAACATTAACAGAAATAATTGAACAGTATCAGGATGAAGCTGAATGCCTTTTATAGTTCATCAATGAAAAATGTGAACAGGATCGGACTCGCAAGACATCCTTGTTTCAATCCGATCTGGCTATGGATTGGGTTGCTTATTGTACCACCATTACATCTAATACATGATTTGACAGATAAATACATACTTTTTAATGCTCTAAATAAGTTTCCTTTGATACCATTATCTTTTAGTATATTCCACAGAAGAGATCTATTTATGGTATCGAAACATTTTTCAAAGTCGACAAACGCAACAAATATTTTGCCGCGTTTTCGTTGCAGCATCCTATCGATGACAGATTTCAGAATAAACGCACTGTCTATTGTGGAAAAACCGGACTTAAATCCGTGTTGGTTTTCAGAGATTTTACTGTACATTTGTGCATAAAAATTCATTCGAGCAACTAATACACCACAATAAACCTTGCTCAAAATATTCTGTAGACTAATACCGCGGTAGTTATCAACATTATTAATATCCCCCTTTTTGGTAGACTTGCGCATGCGCAGAGGCTGCCATAGTCATAGTGAGTTTGAAATCACGTGATGTATATGCCCTTCACCACCAACAATTAAGTGCAATTTTTGGTTTGACTAATTTACGAATGCTCACAAAAGCAAACATAGAGTAAAGAAAAAAAATCCGATTATTCAAGCTTATAATAGAAAATAACAAGTCGTGTAAGTGTAAATATCATATTTAAAGTGTACACAATTATTTAGATATCACTACGCCAATATAGCACTGCACCGCGCAATTACCCTTTGTAAATTGTAACCCTTTCTTCCCTCTCGGCAGAGATGTAAACATCCACTCGCCCGCTAGCATAAGCGAGTGGAATGAAGGATCGGCTAGTACGAAATTCTAGGCGCTAGTCCATACATATTCGTTCATGTCCTTATTCATAAAGATAGTATGCATTGCTAAGCCTTTTCTTTCTCTTTCGCTCAGTCCATCTATTCCTTCGACAACGATCAACTTTGCATTTTGGATAGGTGCTTTCGACAAGGTCCGCGTCTAAAGAAACACATTTCATCAAGTGATTTGAGCGCTTTAAATCACTTGTTTATAAAGCGTTTAGAATACTTTGATTTCGTTATGATTTTGACGCGATTCAAGATTTTGACGCGATTATTTCGTTCATAGAGTTGATTACTAACAAATGACTAAGTTGATGATGGAAAGAACATTAACAAGTTAAGTTAAGCTAAAACATGCACAGGCAGGCGAATGTTTCATTAGGATAAGTGCAACACTAAATTCCCAATCCTGCTTGCCCTTTAACAAATCACAACCCACCCCACAATATAAAAACTCTGCAGCAGACGAATTAAAAAAAATCTGAGCAAAGATACAGAAAATCACATTTATTGGAAGTGTAATCATTGAATATAGTTGAAAACATTGTTGCAAAAGGAGAAAGCTTGTTGTGAGCAATTTCTTCTTCTGCATCAATGTTTTCAAAAGTCGTCGGCTGCAATTACGTATGCAAGTGGGAAAGGTTTAAATAAGAAACACTTTTTCAAATGATAGTCAGTTGGCTATTCTAGTATATAATGTCCGTCTTAAATAATAATGACAAAACTTTCAAAAAACAAGAAATTTTTTACAATTTAATTGAAAACATATTTAATCAAAGTTGGGAAAGTTGTCCCTTTCCGTGCTTTTTTATGAGAGTTCAAATCACAAGCAAAACTTATGGGACAGAGTTGACAAATAACACATTGACACAATTTCAGATTTAGGCTTTGTTTCTGTCAAACTGCTGAAGAAGACAACACTGAGACACACATTTTGATTAAAAGTTTATTTAAAAAAAGGAATAATTTTATTTATGATAAACAACATTACAATGATGGTGTAGAAAATACATGTCAACAATACATTTTTCAATTTGTACATTCATTGCACAGACCAAATCTTAGCAAGTTTGAAATTATGGACCTCTCAGCACATTTTTTTCTCAATTCATTACTTCTTGGCAGGATTTTACTGCTAAAATGGATGATTTTTTTTTATTTTTGGCCGGATTGCTTTAGCAATTCCGGTCTATAGATTGGCGATGTCTGCCTCTCCGTCTGTCTGTTCGTCAACATTTTGGTTAAAGTTTCAGGTTGAGGCAAAATCTCAGCACTGGAAAGGGTTACACACTTGAAACTTTGCCTGAAGGTAACCGGTAAAATAAATATTCATATATATGCACTTCTGTATCTCTTCTTAAACGATCGCAATTCTACCTTCAGTACTTTGTACTTTGATTATGTATTGTGACTATTATCGATTCAGTCCAGATTTCTGGGTATTCTCCGTTTTTAAAAAGACTGTTAAAAAGTTTAATAAGTATAGGTAAGATTAACTCGCATCCGTATATGAAAAATTCTGGTATTAATTGGTCGGGTCCGGGCTTTTTCCCATTTTTTAAATGTTTAATAGCCAGACGGATTTCATCCTCAGAAATGTCTGAATTGAAAATATAGTCGTCAATGTCGTTGTCTAGTTCGCCGACGCTGCAGTCGACATCGACATCAGCAAGGTTTTCGAAATCGGCAGCAGACGGATTTAATAATCCTTCAAAATGATTCATCCACTGCTCTGTGGTTATATTATTTGTTTTTCTTGGCTTTGTATTGGTCATATTTCTAAGTTTTGACCAAAATGATTTGGGATCGTTTATGTTTGCGGTTATATCATTTAATTGTTTCTTTTTATAGCTCTGTTGCTTTGTATTGCACATATTTTTGATTTTTTTTTCGCTGTTCTATAAACAGCATTAAATTATCGTCACATTTGTTATTTCTATAATTACGTAATAGGCTATACTTAAGCTGTTTTGCCTTAATGCAGTCACGATCGAACCAAAAGGGGTTCGCTCTTTTCTGTGTGTGTTTTATTTGTTCAAAGTGTTTTCCCGCCTCTTTAAAATGTCCGTTCAATCTTGAGACTAATTCATCTATATTTTGTGTCGGGTCATCAACAGTTTTTGCAAAGTTTGTTATCAATTCATTTGTAAAGATTGAACTGGCGGTTTCTATAAATTCGTCTTTACGAAAACGGGGTATTTCATATACAATAGAAGAGATATTAATAATTTGATTTTTTTTGTCGAGTTTAACCGGTACTGTCATATATAATGACAGCGGAAAGTGCTTTGATTCGCAACGCTCTTCTATTTTGAAGTTATTTACAATTGTAATAATTTCATTTGAACAAAGACAATAATCTATTACACTACTGCCGTTTGTCGACGTGTAAGTGAAATTTCCAATGTGTTTGTCTTGTCCAATTCGTCCATTTAATATATATAGCGAGTATATCTTACATAATTCAATTAATTGTTTACCTTGTGCATTTATTTTCATGTCACATGAACTACGGATTTCATCAACCGGGTGTTGAAATATTTCATTTAAATCAGACAATTCTTTTATATTTTCATTTACATATATGGATTCTGACAAATTCCCACATCTGCTGTTTAGGTCACCTAAAATAATAGTACTGCAGTTACTATAATTGCACATTAAGGCTATAAGCTGTTCTTCTAGTAAAAACATTCCTTTGTATGTTTGATCAAAATAAAAGGGAGAATCAAGTGGTGGTAAATATACAAATATTGCTAAAGCATCTTCAGAAAGTTGTGTGAGGGCTTTGTCTATAAGTAAGTTGATACCGAAACGGCAGGTGTCATCAACTCTTTTTATATATTTAGTTATCTCATGTTTAACATATACACACATGCCCCCCATTGCTCTGCCAAAGCGTGCTCTTTTAAACGCTTGTAAAAAGTGACATTCATGTGAGCTTAATAAATGTTTTACTTCATCATCACTTTCAGTCCATGTCTCACCTAAAGCAAATATATCATATGATCCTATAAAGTCAATGAAATCTGAAAAACATATTTTATCTTTAACACCTTCAATATTCCAATAACCGATTTTTAATTCTAATGAGTCATGGCCGAATCCCTATGCAACACAAACAGGATCTGGATCAATGGAAGATTGACTGCACCCAGTCTCCATAGCATGATCCTGTTGCGAATGTTGTTTGCGTGTGGCACTTTTATAAAATCGTCCAGAATGGGGATGTGAACTTGCCGTTGTGTCCGATCTGATATCTGATCTGATATGCAGTTTTCCTTTATGGAAATATCCAGTGCGCCCACTTTGACGTAAGTTGTTAAGTATATCGCGTTCTCGTGTTGTCTGTTCTTCCGAAATCCGTATACCTTTCTCGCGTAAAGCAGCACGACCCGTGTATATCAAATGTTTATCATCGGCAGATTTGAACTTTGCAATTACGATGCGATGTTGGTCGGTGTTGGTGTTGCGAGTGCCAATTCTATATGCATCAATGATAGAATCACTTTGCCAATTATGGTCCGGACATGACACCTTCAATACACCCTGTAGTAGTTTGGATTTTAAGGTATTATCATTTTCTGTATCAGATTCAGACAGGCCGAAAATGCGCATAGAAGATTTAATTTTTTCGCGTTCTAGTTTTTGGTAGACTTGCGCATGCGCAGAGGCTGCCATAGTCATAGTGAGTTTGAAGTCACGTGATGTATATGCCCTTCACCACCAACAATTAAGTGCAATTTTTGGTTTGACTAATTTACGAATGCTCACAAAAGCAAACATAGAGTAACGAAAAAAAATCCGATTATTCAAACTTATAATAGAAAATAACAAGTCTTGTAAGTGTAAATATCATATTTAAAGTGTACACAATTATTTAGATATCACTACGCCAATATAGCACTGCACCGCGCAATTACCCTTTGTAAATTGTAACCCCTTTTTCACTCTCGGCAGAGATGTAAACATCCACTCGCCCGCTAGCATAAGCGAGTGGAATGAAGGATCGGCTAGTACGAAATTCTAGGCGCTAGTCCATACATATTCGTTCATGTCCTTATTCATAAAGATGGTATACATTGCTAAGCCGTTTCTTTCTCTTTCTCTCAGTCCATCTATTCCTTCGACAACGATTAACGATGACTTGCATTTTGGATAGGTGCTTTCGACAAGGTCCGCGTCTAAAGAAACAAATTTCATCAAATGATTTGAGCGCTTTAAATCACTTGTTTATAAAGCGTTTAGAATACTTTGATTATAATAGGCAGAACGAATAACGAATAAATCTTGCAAGAAATCGATCATTTCTTTCGGCCAAAATCAGGTAAATGACCCGCGGATATTGGTTGTTACAACATAACTGATTCATCCTTTTATTCTAAATTTGTATTACACAGTTCAAAATTAGATTTTGACAGTTTGTTCGTTATGATTTTGACGCGATTCAAGATGTTGACGCGATTATTTCGTTCATAGAGTTGATTACTAACAGATGACTAAGTTGATGATGGAAAGAACATTAACAAGTTAAGTTAAGCTAAAACATGCACAGGCAGGCGAGTGTTTCATTAGGATAAGTGCAACACTCAATTCCCAATCCTGCTTGCCCTTTAACAAATCACAACCTACCCCACAATATAAAAACTCTGCAGCAGACGAATTAAAAAAAATCTGAGCAAAGATACAGAAAATCACATTTATTGGAAGTGTAATCATTGAATATAGTTGAAAACATTGTTGCAAAAGGAGAAAGCTTGTTATGAGCAATTTCTTCTTCTGCATCAATGTTTTCAAAAGTCGTCGGCTGCAATTACGTATGCAAGTGGGAAAGGTTTAAATAAGAAACACTTTTTCAAATGATAGTCAGTTGGCTATTCTAGTATATAATGTCCGTCTTAAATAATAATGACAAAACTTTCAAAAAACAAGAAAAAGATTTTTTACAATTTAATTGAAAACATATTTAATCAAAGTTGGGAAAGTTGTCCCTTTCTGTGCTTTTTTTATGAGAGTTCAAATCACAAGCAAAACTTATGGGACAGAGTTGACAAATAACATATTGACACAATTTCAGATTTAGGCTTTGTTTCTGTCAAACTGCTGAAGAAGACAACACTGAGACACACATTTTGATTAAAAGTTTATTTAAAAGAAGGAATAATTTTATTTATGATAAACAACATTACAATGATGGTGTAGAAAATACATGTCAACAATACATTTTTCAATTTGTACATTCATTGCACAGACCAAATCTTAGCAAGTTTGAAATTATGGACCTTTCAGCACATTTTTTTCTCAATTCATTACTTCTTGGCAGGATTTTACTGCTAAAATTGATGATTTTTTTTTGGCCGGATTGCTCTAGCAATTCCGGTCTATAGATGGGCGATGTCTGTCTCTCCGTCTGTCTGTTCGTCAACATTTTGGTTAAAGTTTCAGGTTGAGGCAAAATCTCAGCACTGGAAAGGGTTACACACTTGAAACTTTGCCTGAAGGTAACCGGTAAAATAAATATTCATATATGCACTTCTGTATCTCTCAGTCTTAAACGATCGCAATTCTACCTTCAGTACTTTGTACTTTGATTCTACAGTATTTTCAACAAAGTCTAACTTATCACGCTGTCTGTCACAAATTTCTTGTAATGCATCCATGTCTAATTGTAGTGTTTCTCTCTCATCGTTCAAATTATGTACATTTTCCTCAATAGTGCGTACTGCTTTTTCAAGCTTATTTTGTTTTTCATCCAGGCTATCAACACGTAATTTGACTGTGGCACACAATAATTTAACTGACTCAACCTCATTTTTGATTTGCACAGTATCCGCGCGAACATTTTGAATCTCTCGCCTTAATGACTCACAGTTACTGCTTATGGCATTCATGATATCGTTTTTATCGTCTTGGTCCATACGTGGCCCAGGATTTGTTTCGACGTCCATGGAGAGTATCAGCTGATGCTGTTGAAAGTTGGCATGTGTAGGTTCAATCCAAGACGTTTGATACTTTAAACATGCGTGTGGTATTAAGGGTTATCCAGGACAAATATCGTGTTGGAAAACATTAACATCGGCTGCAGTTGTAATAGTATTAATACAAGTGTTATTTATTAATGTACCTGAGCATACTACGAACAAACACACGACACACACTGCAAACATGCGTAGATGAATATCGGATCCTGATGTCGTGGGGTTATATTTATTCACGTTCGAATGCCCTCTATACCCTCTACCTGGTCCAAATAGTCCGATTCTCGAGCGGTATGTGGCTATGTCCAGATTCATGGTGGTAGTTTTACCCGTCCGTGGTTACTATGTAAACTATATGACAAAGCAATTAACCGTTATACATTCAGTCGTACAATAGCTGAAGTATACATATATATAGTTATCACATGGCAATGCTTGTATCCGATTTAACATACGCATTACGCATTTCTTTATATGTCACATGTGTAATATAACATGACCGAATCACTATGCTTGTATTCATCCCCGAGTGTTTACAAAATGGCTGAAAACGTGTATCCGGTAAACACAAACGCCACGATAGATGGACGAGGTAAAAGGACCATTATCGGTCATAAAAAAAATTGTCTGTGTGATTAGTTAACAGTTTATTAAGTATTACATGTTCGACTATTTTCTGACCGCGAAAAAACGATTTTCTTTTTGTGTTTCGTCATGTGATAAAAAGAATCTGACATTCGTTGTCATTTCATAAAGTGTTATTAACCTCGCCAGAGGCTTGCTTAATAAGACTTTACATGAAATGACAACTCATGTCAGATCCTATATATATGTTAAAATACTTTTCTTGTATTTCTGACCGCCCCGGTGGTGCAGTGGTAGAGCGTCCGCCTCGGTGCGGCAGGTCACGGGCTCGATCCCCGATCAGGTCATACTAAATACTTTAAATATAGTAGTAATTGCTGCCCTTCTTGGCGCTCAGGGTTGTTGGGTTAAAAACGACTGACTGAATGGTGTCAGGATAAATGGACCAGTAGTGCTTGTTACTTACCCAGGAAAAGCCGTGATAAAACTGAACAACTTGTTGAACGTAGCGTTAAACACCGATCTATCGATCAATCTTAGTATTTCTCATATTGCCATGTACACATGCTCTGCGATGAGACTAAATAAAACTTGAAACATGAAAGAAACATGAACACTTTGACAACAGTTACCCCTCCCTTTCACGAGATTAAGTCGATGCATTTTAAATACGAAAGTCAATGATACAAACTTCAGTAGGTACATAATTTGCATAGTTCATAGTGAATAACTGAAATTGGAGTACATGTATATATTAATGCTATCTAAAATATTATGTGACTCAGAACGTTGTATTGTGACCGGGGTATCTTTATTGCAATTATGGCGTTTTTTGTATTGTACTGTATTGTGTTTGTGCTGTATCATGTTCTATTGTGTTGTATCGCTTTGTGTGCTATTATATTATATTTTGTTGTATTGTTGTGCATCCTATTATATTGTGTTGTATCATGTTTTATTGTGTTTTATCGTTTTGTGTTGTGTCATGTTATATTGTGTTGTATTGTTTTGTTTTGTATCCTATTATATTGTGTTGTATCATGTTTTATTGTGTTGTATCGTTTAATCATGTTATGTGGTTTTGTATTTATGTTGTATCATGTTATGTTGTTCTGTATTGTTCTGTGTTGTATTCTATTATATTGTGTTGTATCATGTTATGTTTTTTTGTATTGTTTTGTGTTGTATCATGTTATGATATGTTATGTTATCATGTTATGATGTTATGATGTTGTTTTGCATTGTTTTATGTTGTATCATGTTATATTGTGTTGTATTGTTTTGTGTTGTATCCTATTATATTGTGTTGTATCATGTTATGTTGTTTTGTATTGTATCATGTTATGTTGTGTTGTATTGTTTTGTGTTGTATCATGTTATATTGTGTGGAATTATATTGTATCGTGTTGTTTTGTGTAATACGGTATCGTGTTGTGTCGTGTTGAAGGACGGGTGCCATGCACAAAACTAAACCATGAACTCGCTCTCGGGTTATGATTTCTTAAATAAACCCGGAAGCATAACAGAACACGATGTGTAACATTGTCCCAGGAGTATTAACCAGTTACGCATTCTGACGTATCTACACAATACGAATTTTGAACAGTTGTAACAAAATGGGAAATTGATGATTTCTTAAATAAACCCGGAAGCATGACAGAACACGATGTGTAACATTGTCCCAGGAGTATTAACCAGTTACGCATTCTGACATGTCCGTGACGTTGGCAGTCTGGCAGTCTGGCAGCCTGGCAGCGTGAAGTTAGCAGTCTGGCAGTCTGGCAGTCTGGCAGCGTGAAGTTAGCAGTCTGGCAGTCTGGCAGCCTGGCAGCGTGAAGTTAGCAGTCTGGCAGTTTGGCAGCCTGACAGCGTGAAGTTAGCAGCCTGGCAGCGTGGCAGTCTGGCAGCGTGAAGTTAGCATTCTGACAGCTTGGTAGTCTGGCAGCACGAACTGATCAGCGTGGCAGCCTGGCATCACGAACTGGGCAGCGTGGCAGCCTGGCAGCACGAACTGATCAGCGTGGCAGCCTGGCTGCACGAACTGAGCAGCGTGGCAGCACGAACTGCGTAGCGTGGCAGCCTGGCAGCCTGGCAGTCTGGCAGCGTGAAGTTAGCATTCTGACAGCGTGGCAGCCTGGCAGCACGAACTGAGCAGCGTGGCAGCCTGGAAGAACGAACTGAGCAGCGTTGCAGCCTGGCAGCACGAACTGAGCATACAACTTAAAATATATACTTTTACACCAGACTTTTCATGTGAACTAAGCCATATCTCTTTACGCGACATTTTGATTTTAACAGCGCCAGCAGTTTTTATAGAATTTCTGGCAGCCTGGCGCAGTCTTGGGCAGCGCGAAACACGCTGTACTTTTTTCAACCGGCCTAGATAAAAGATCTTTAGTATATTGTTACGTTCTAATAACTTTTCTTTCAATGAGTTTTAAGCAAAGATAAGAGGTGAAAGATTTCATTAAATCAAGTTTTTTCGAATTCTTGTGTACATTTACCTCTATTTTTTATCGCTCTCGAAAGCCGAAATCGCGCGATGTTTCTGGTCTTTGATTGATTGAAAAATGCTTGTCTACAAACTTAAAACACTTTATTTTGCCATTTTCATGTAGCTTAGTGTCATCTTACCATACCCCGTAACGGAGCCTTATTTCATGAACGTTTTCTAATCTTTTAAAACAGAAATCAAGTTTTACATGTTTTCAAAATCGGAAAAAAAAATGAAAAATGAGAAATTCCTTCACAGTAGTTTCCGATTTTGAAAACATGTAAAACTTGATTTCTGTTTTAAAAGATTAAGGCTGTAAAACTTGATTTCTGTTTTAAAAGATTAAGGCTGCCAGAAATTCTGTAAAAACTGCTGGCGCTGTCAAAATGGAAATGTCGCGTAAAGAGATATGGCTTAGTTCACATGAAAATTCTGTGTAAAAGTATATATTTTAAGTTGTATGCGACATTTATATAGGCGTGTTTTTCTAATGAACTACTGTGAAGGAATTTCTCATTTTTCATTTTTTTTTCCGATTTTGAAAACATGTAAAACTTGATTTCTGTTTTAAAAGATTAGAAAACGTTCATGAAATAAGGTTCCGTTACGGGTATGGTAAGAAGACACTAAGCTACATGAAAATGGCAAAATAAAGTTTTTTAAGTTTGTAGACAAGCATTTTTCAATCAATCAAAGACCAGAAACCTCGCGCGATTTCGGCTTTCGAGAGCGATAAAAAATAGAGGTAAATGTACACAAGAATTCGAAAAAACTTGATTTAATGAAATCTTTCACCTCTTATCTTTGCTTAAAACTCATTGAAAGAAAAGTTATTAGAACGTAACAATATACTAAAGATCTTTTATCTAGGCCGGTTGAAAAAAGTACAGCGTGTTTCGCGCTGCCCAAGACTGCGCCAGGCTGCCAGAAATTCTATAAAAAACTGCTGGCGCTGTTAAAATCAAAATGTCGCGTAAAGAGATATGGCTTAGTTCACATGAAAAGTCTGTGTAAAAGTATATATTTTAAGTTGTATGCGACATTTATATAGGCGTGTTTTTCTAATGAACTACTGTGAAGGAATTTCTCATTTTTCATTTTTTTTTTCCGATTTTGAAAACATGTAAAACTTGATGTCTGTTTTAAAAGATTAGAAAATGTTCATGAAATAAGGCTCCGTTACGGGGTATGGTAAGATGACACTAAGCTACATGAAAATGGCAAAATAAAGTGTTTTAAGTTTGTAGACAAGCATTTTTCAATCAATCAAAGACCAGAAACATCGCGCGATTTCGGCTTTCGAGAGCGATAAAAAATAGAGGTAAATGTACACAAGAATTCGAAAAAAAATGATTTAATGAAATCTTTCACCTCTTATCTTTGCTTAAAACTCATTGAAAGAAAAGTTATTAGAACGTAACAATATACTAAAGATCTTTTATCTAGGCCGGTTGAAAAAAGTACAGCGTGTTTCGCGCTGCCCAAGACTGCGCCAGGCTGCCAGAAATTCTATAAAAACTGCTGGCGCTGTTAAAATCAAAATGTTTCGTAAAGAGATATGGCTTAGTTCACATGAAAAGTCTGGTGTAAAAGTATATATTTTAAGTTGTATGCTCAGTTCGTGCTGCCAGGCTGCAACGCTGCTCAGTTCGTTCTTCCAGGCTGCCACGCTGCTTAGTTCGTGCTGCCAGGCTGACACGCTGTCAGAATGCTAACTTCACGCTGCCAGACTGCCAGGCTGCCAGGCTGCCACGTTACTCAGTTCGTGCTGCCACGCTGCTCAGTGCGTGCAGTCAGGCTGCCACGCTGATCAGTTCGTGCTGCCAGGCTGCCACGCTGCCCAGTTCGTGATGCCAGGCTGCCACGCTGATCAGTTCGTTCTTCCAGGCTGCCACGCTGCTTAGTTCGTGCTGCCAGGCTGACACGCTGTCAGAATGCTAACTTCACGCTGCCAGACTGCCAGGCTGCCAGGCTGCCACGTTACTCAGTTCGTGCTGCCACGCTGCTCAGTGCGTGCAGTCAGGCTGCCACGCTGATCAGTTCGTGCTGCCAGGCTGCCACGCTGCCCAGTTCGTGATGCCAGGCTGCCACGCTGATCAGTTCATTCTGCCAGGCTTCCACGCTGCTCAGTTTGTGATTCCAGGCTACCACGCTTATCAGTTCGTGCTGCCAGGCTGTCACGTTGCTCAGTTTGTGCTGCCAGACTACCAAGCTGTCAGAATGCTAACTTCACGCTGCCAGACTGCCACGCTGCCAGGCTGCTAACTTCACGCTGTCAGGCTGCCAAACTGCCAGACTGCTAACTTCACGCTGCCAGGCTGCCAGACTGCTAACTTCACGCTGCCAGACTGCCAGACTGCCAGACTGCTAACTTCACGCTGCCAGACTGCCAGACTGCCAGACTGCCAGACTGCTAACTTCACGCTGCCAGACTGCCAGACTGCCAGACTGCCAACTTCACGGACATCATTCAGACGTATCTACACAATACGAATTTTGAACAGTAGTAACAAAATGGGAAATTGCTCACGAGGATCAATTCCCTCTCTTTTTTTTAAATTGTTTGCAATATTTATTCATTCATTTATAAAAGGCGGTGTGAATAAATGCCGCATTCATTTATTCGTAGTTGTTTTCTAAGTAGTCTGCTGCAGATTTGCATTTGCTATATCTAGAAAATGGCTAATATATTACGCCGCTCTCACTAGACGTCCCTGGTTGGCCGTTAAATGGTCATTAGTTCACTGAAAATATTGGTCAATTGATGAAAGTATGCTGAATATTTAAATAATGTAAGTCTTTATTAGCAAAACCACGTTAAGCATTCCTTGAAAAACGAAATTATCTTTCTGTTATAACTGTCTTATCGTTGCAGACTTTCGCTCGTAAAACTAAACACAGATGTAACCTTATATGACAACAAAAAGACAGTTCCACAAGGGGGTGTTACATCCATAACCAGCTAATGAACTACTATTTCACCCCCGTTCGGCTATTTAAAGAGCACTCCTTGGCATTTATAACTCATCATTTACTTTCGCAAAAAAAAATGTGGTTTGAGTCTTCGAGTATACCTAAGTAACAATCAAAGCGGAGGCCGGGCGGCGTGTGCGATTTGTAGGCATCGGCCGGCGTGAGGATGTCGCCGGCCGGCGATTGGTCGACATTTCTGGAAATGGGGTCGAATTCTTGGCCCGTTTATCGGTCGATGCTTGGAGGGCACTCGTCCGATGTCCTGTCCATGTCCCTGCGATACCCATGCGGTATCCGGCAACGTGCTGGCTACTTACATACAGGCCATTCGGCGGCCGGACGGCAATTTGTAGTGTGTCTGTCGAGTGCCCAGCGATCAATTTGGGCTGAGGTAAATATTCTTTCAGTAGGGTATTCTTCTTCACCCTGTTATTGTAGTCAGGGCTTTTCAGATCATACAATGCCATATGGTCCTCCAAGAAGCAGATACTGGGCTCATCCTTGGCCTCTGTTAACTTGAGTTCTGGTGGCTGGTAGGTAACACATCTGCTACATCGCCCTCTTCTTCCGTCAGAGGATTACCCAAGTTGGTTACACTCACTTCACTGCTACTCTCCCTGCCCGTTCGAACATCGGCCGGATATCGGCAAGGCATCGACCGATTTATTAGCGATAAGTTTGCGATGCGAAACACCGCATCAGGTTTTAAGTCTGAGTTAAAAGTAACTCGATGCGCTTCCGATGCGCAAAATTTACCCTGCAGCCGCAAGGAGTCCCTGAGGAGAAAATGCCTAGAAATCAGCCGCTACTCGAAGACACAACGCAAGCTTATTGTGAATTAGGTATAATGAAAGTTTATTTATTAGGGCCGTTAAAGATAGTTGCATTGCAATAGTAGACCGAACTTTGCAATTTGGACCTTCCGATGTTTTTGTGTTGAACGAGTTTGTATTGATACATGGACGTAATCATAGCCCCGTAGTGTAGGGAACGAGCCTATATTGATACATGGACGTAATTATAGCTCTACAGTGTGGTGAAAGAGTCTGTATTGATACATGGACGTAATCATAGCCCTACAGTGTGGTGAACGAATCTGTATTGATACATGGACGTAATCATAGTCCCGCAGTGTGGTGAACGAGTCTGTATTGATACATGTACGTAATCATAGCCCTACAGTGTGGTAAACGAGTCTATATTAATACATGTACGTAATCATAGCCCCGTAGTGTAGGGAACGAGTCTATATTGATACATGGACGTAATCATAGCCCTACAGTGTGGTGAACAAATCTGCATTGATACATGGACGTAATCATAGCCCTACAGTGTGGTGAACAAATCTGTATTGATACATGGACGTAATCATAGTCCCGCAGTGTGGTGAACGAGTCTGTATTGATACATGTACGTAATCATAGCCCTACAGTGTGGTAAACGAGTCTATATTAATACATGTACGTAATCATAGCCCCGTAGTGTAGGGAACGAGTCTATATTGATACATGGACGTAATCATAGCCCTACAGTGTGGTGAACAAATCTGCATTGATACATGGACGAATGATAGCCCTACAGGGTGTTAAGCGAGTTTGTATTTATCCATGGACGTAATCATAGCCCTACAGTGCGGTGAACGAGTCTGTATTGATACATGGACGTAAGCATAGCCATACAGTGTGTTGAACGAGTCTGTATTAATACATGGATGTAATCATACTCCCACAGGATGGATGAGTAAGTAGGTCAATAGTGATACCTAGACGTAATCATGCACCAATTGGGTGATTTACGAGTCTGTATTGATACGTGGACGAAATCATGATCATGTCATACAGAGTGTTACACGAGTATATATTGATACGTGGACGTAATCATAACCGCACAGGGTATTGCATGAGTCTATATTGATACATGGGCGCACTCATAGACCCATAGGGGAGTAGTGTACGAGTCTAAATCGATACATGGGTGTAGTCATAGCCCCTCATGTTGGTAAACGAGTATATATTAATACACGGACGTAATCATAGCCCCACAGGGTAGTGCACGAGTCTATATTAATACATGGACGTAATCATAGTCCCACAAGGTAGTGCACGAGTCTATATTGATACATGGACGTAGTCATAGAGCCCTACCGGGTGGTTAATGAGTATATTGATACATGGACGTTATCATAGCCCCACAGGATGGTAAACGAGTTTTGATGAGGCGACGTAATCATAGGTCCACAGGGTTGTGAAAGAATCTTTATTGATACTTGGACGTAATTATAGACCCACAGGGTGGCGAACGAATCTATATTGATGCGTGAACCTAATCATTGCCATACAGTGTATTTTCATACTGCGACGTAATCATAGCCGCACAGGGTTTTTGGATACGACGACGTAATCATAGCCACACAGGGTGTTTTGATACATCGACCTTATCATAGCCCCACAGGATGGTGAGGATCATATCTAATGTGCGCCTCAAACATGTGAACATATACACAGGAGAGAATTTTTACACTAGACGTCTAGTTTTATTAAATAGATTATATTGTTCCAATTTTTCCATTTTCGAACATGGAATCCATATTAAGAACTTTCAAATTCATTTTTATAATCATAATTAATATTTACTGAGAAATAGCTCATACGTTCTTTATGATGGTGTTAAATATGGTCAATGACCGCTATATACTTTATGCCAAGAAATTCCGACCTCTGCCAATCGGAAGGAACACCGCAGCCACTTCATTGATACGATTATTTTGAGCACTCTAAATATTCGGTTTAAATTTGGATGTTGATGTTGAGTGGGATAATTCCGTAAGGCTGCCACATATCATTTGTAGATTCAGACCTAGGACCTTTGGTCATTTCACAATCACGTGGCTACCTTATCCTTGTCTTAAAAATAAATAATTTAACTGTAAATACCACGAGAATCCAACAATTCCGATATTTAAAGTGCTTTAAAGCAAGAACGAAGTAGAGTTCAAACGCTATGACTGTGTATGTATTGTGCTATGGGGAAACAAAAGTCGTTGATAAGCGAGCTACACTATTGCCATTCCAATCCATGTTATTTCTCCATTGGTTGTACTTAAGGAATAATAATGTATGTTTATGCTCGTAGAGGACGGTCATATATCAAATAAAGTATGTGAATACATTTTAATTAGATAATGAGGTATGTCAGGCTCGTAGCTCCCTTAAGCACTGTAGGCACGTGCCTACACATTTTCTTTTCAAAATGCCCCCAAAAAACTGCGGCGATAGACATCTGCGAAATGTATCGACCAGATCAGCCTGCGCTGTCCGCGCAGACTGATCCGGCCGACACATTCCGTCTTAGGGGGATAGATGTATAGAGTAGTTATTCCTGAAACAGAAAATCCACAGGAGGCGAAAAGTGTATATCCGGGTACGCCTGTGTGGCATGCTTAGGCTGATCCGGGTCGATCGTTTACGCAGAGTCCACAATGTTGATTTGCTCACGAGACGGCCTACACAATGATTATTGCAAAGCTACGTCCCTGTATGTGCTTTGCCACTGAATCAATGGCCCCAACGACGCGTCTGTTTAACAAGTGTGTTTGTGGTGTTATCGAACTAAGCCAGTGTATGCTATCAAAGCGTCCTATATGTGAGCCTATTCATAGGGGTATTATGGTACAGTCAAGACTCAAATGAGTACAATGTATGAGCATAGTATTCACTGTCCCTCTATATGGCATATGCACCTTATGCATTGTACCTAAATACATCATCGGATCTAAACTTAAAGGTGTGGCACCCACTAGTTATACATTAATATATATGTACATTGAAAATGAAGTGTCTTTGATTTAAGCCACTTAAGCGATATTTTTGCGTTTTATTGCCTCTGCGGACAGTTAAGACTGTGTCAGGTTTGTACACACGCTCAGTCTTACCAGAGTCATCAATGTCCAATTATGTATTATATCACGAACCCTCAATGCATCTTCAGATATGCAAATGGAAGTGTAGACCCGCTAGTTGAACGGAAGTGGAACGTTACATGGTACCAATTAGAAGAGGCATTAAGATCCAAACCAGTATTTAATGATGTTAGTAATGGCTTCCCCTGGGGTAAGCGTTGCGACTGAATCGGTGCTGTGGGATTAATGGACTAATAGTACTGGTAAATTACCCAAGGAACGCCGTGATATAACTGAAAACGTGCTGAAAGCGGCGTTTAACACCATGCAACTAACCAATCATTGCGCGGTCAGCATTACCACTGACTCGCTGCTGTGGGATAAATGGACCAATAGTGTTGGTAACTTACCCAAGGAACGCCGTGATACAACTGAAAAAGTGCTGAAAGCGGCGTTTAAAACCAAGATGCAACTTACCAATCATTGGAGCTCAGGGTTATTGGGTTATCATTACCACTGACTCGCTGGTGTGGGATTAATGGAACAAATAGTACTGGTAACTTACCCAAGGAACACCGTTTTATAACTGAAAAACAGCTGAAAGCGGCGTTTAAAACCATGATGCAATTAACCAATCCATGGCGCTCAGGATTTAGGGGTTAGCATTACCACTGACTCGCTGGTGTGGGATAAATTGACACGTAGTATTGGTAACTTACCTAAGGAACGCCGTGATATAACTGAAAAAGAGCTGAAAGCGGCGTTTTAACACTATGCCACTAACCAATCATTATTTTTTTAAAAAGTATTTTAACCTTGTTTTGAAAGTGAAAGCGAAGTATGCAAAACATTAGTTTCGTTCCATCCCGATTAAAACTGGTTGATTTACATGGAAACAAAGAAGGAAATTAATTTGTGTAACGTGACCTGTATATACTGGTCGCTTATTGATATGTCGAATATGCTATCATTATGTTTCAATATGACTATAGTCATCTGTTTCCTCTCATAGGTCGGTCGTCTTTTCATGTGTAAAAGCGAAGTATCTGTGATATCAATTGTTAAATACTCATATAGATGGCGAAATAAAAGTGATATAGATTTTTTTCATCTTGTGATAAAAAAAAATATCACTTGGAGTTTGTCCTCTAGCATCTACTGACACGTACTTCGATTTTCAAATACAAATGCTCAATGAAAGTTCTTGGTGTGTGAGAAGTTTCACACTCTCCCTTGAACATTCCTCTTATTTCTAGTAGGCTCTTGATCATTTACACATATTACGGACCCAACAGTGGTTATATATACATATATATAATATATGTGTGTGTGTGTGTGTGTGTGTGTGTGTGTGTGTGTGTGTGAGCATACATATATATATATAGTATGTTGTTTTATGACTGAGGTCTTTATTTACAAAACAAAAACTTCTATATATTCTGTAAATTCTGTTCGAATTAGAAGTACAATCTACTTTGACGTTATGCTTCACTATTGCACATGGCCACTATCACAATAAATGACCGCGCCACACGAAAACTGAAACGATGATTACACGAAAACTGACCTTTTGTAAACCAAATGAGCATGCCCCGCGCAGGCTTACCCGGATAGACACTTTACGCCTCATGAGGATTTTCTGTTTCAGGTATCATTACTCTATAGCTATATTCCCCTGAGACGGAATGTGTCGGCCCGGATCAGTCTGCGCGGACTGCGCAGGCTGATCTGGGTCTATACATTACGTAGATGCCATAATGTTGGTTTTCTCGCGGGACGACTCAAATTGCGATTACCAGAGACCTGGATTAGTCTGCACCTCCGTGCGTGCTCTTCCCTGTTCGCCATGTAGTCAATAACGTAACAAACAAGGATTTGACAAAAGAACTGCAATTATATCATCAATGCAAAAAACAAAACGAAGGTAGTGTTTCGAGTGGCGTGATTAAGTATATCAAATATATAAATATATACTTTGTATAGTCATTTGCTTTTAGGGTATATATTTCAGAAATTTAACTTTTGCGTTTGAAATGTGTGTTTTTAATAAAATGGGGAACAAGTATAGAGCACTCTTCATATTACGTAGGTGCCAAATGTTATCATAAACAAATCACACTGGAGACGTAACATTATTTTGTTTACATAAATATTTACAGCTTTTGTCATGTAACAAACTAGTTTTCTACTAAATCATTGCACATAAAAGGAACTGGTATCTGATCAGAAAGCGCTTAAGTAATAAAATATTTGATTTTCTGTTCTTTAATCGTTCAGATATGGAGAGACATCACATATATGTGGTTATCAAGTGTTTTATTGAAAGAAAAGGCCTAAGTATGCATATTGTTTATTATAGAATATATTGCACATGTGATAATTAAATGGTACAAATTGGGCAATGTTACATGAAAACCAACACTTGTCTATTGAAAGAATGCATAAGTGGGCATATTGTTACTGATGCAATTTATTGCACGTGAGGCAATTAACCGGTATAAGTTGAGCCACGTTGCTCGAAAACCAATATTATTATTTATTTTTTTCTAGAAGCCGTAAGTAGGCTTTTTTACTGGTACAATAATTTCACATGAGAACATTTACCGGAATCAATTAGACCAGGTTACCGAAAACCAACACTTCTTTATTGAAAGAAGCCCTTACTAAGTGTTTTGTTACTGGTACAACAAATTACACATGAAACCATTTACTGGTATCAATTCGACCAGGTTACCGAAAACCAACACTTCTGTATTGAAAGAAGCCATTACTAAGTATTTTGCAACGTGTACAACAAATTACACATGAAACAATTTACCGGTATCAATTGGACCAAAGCAACCGAAATCCAACACTTCTGTATTGAAAGAAGCCCTTACTAAGTATCTTGTTACTGGTACATCAAATTATACATGAAACAATTTACCGGTATCAATTGGAGCAAAGCAACCAAAATCCAACACCTTTGTTACGGTGGGACAACAAACATTGCGGACAATGCGTAAAGTATCGACCCTGATCAGCCAAAGCATGCCGCGCAGGTTTACCCGGTAGACACTTCTCGCCTCCTGTGGATTTTCTGTTTCAGGAATCATTACTCTATACTGCGCAGGCTGATCTGAGTCGATACATTACCCAGAGGCTTTACTGTTGGTTTTCTCGCTGGACGGCTCATGTGATCTTTATTTGCTGGGTCATTTAAGCAGAACATGGATAATTGGGAAACTATCAATATGGCCGTTGTAGACAGGGAATTGTTATTATGTGGTGGTCTTTAGCACAGGTTCGACTGTAATTCAATTAATTTCAAACCGACTAATGTCGGTATTCCCGTGACGAAGTTCAATGGTGAATATGGTGGATATTTTCTCTGCGTGAATACATCGAATGATCCAATATAATATTTGTTCTTAAAGCGACTGAACTCCAGTTGCCCAACTGTCGAAAAAAAAAAAAATGAAAATGAGTGTTATTTTTGTATTTGGGGCATTAAAATATGATAACTGACATATTACATACCCATATAATCGGTGAGATTTTCTTGTTTTCGATACTTTTTCCATCGCAAATTCTACCCTGTGACTAACAGGGTAAGTTTTTAAATAGCTTTCGATGCTTTTATCTCATTCATCACGTGACTTGAAGAATCGTCACATGACCGATAAGCTCCGAGTAAACAAAGCAGAGATTACAATGATTTGAACATTTTTCACAATGTTGGGACCTTTTTCGTACATTATGCATGATTTAAACGATAATTGAGCCAAAACACTTACCTCTTCCATATTCGACGCTGATGAATTCGCCATTTTGTGTTTACGTTTATTTCACTGATCACGTGATCCTTGCAAGGTGCCCGTCTGAAGGATTCCGTGGTATTTTTAAATAGGAAACCTCTTCATCGGGACAATTGAAAACGCCTCAAGTTCACTTTATTGATAAAAAACGATACATTTTTGACTTTGATTTTACTTGGATAACATAAATAATAACATTTAGGGCGTATTCGATTTTTTTTCCCGGGCCATCTGGATTTCAGTCACTTTAAGGTTGAAGCATCGGGCGTCAATTACGATATGATGAAACTTACACACGAACGCTTCGTGATAACCTATAAGGACACAGGCAGAACTAAGGACGGTGTAGGAAATTAAAGGGCTTTATACCCATATTTGTAAATCTATGCAGACACTATTTAGTCACGGGGTATGTTTTCGGTAAATAAGTGCTTAAAAAATTCAGAGTTAAGTTTGCGTATGATCATATAAGAGCAAAGACCTGAATTGATACGGTATACGCAATTACAGGGTCTCTTGACCTTATTTGTAAATATATGCAAACAACATTTTGTCTTTAACTTTTCGGTAAATACATAATTTAAATATCACAGTAAAGATTGCTTACGACACTTTGGGTTTTAAATACAAACTTGAAAATGTAAAAGGTTTGCTCATGCATTTAGTTTTAAATTTGACATCAATAAAATTTGATTTTCATTAGTATATACATTAATGTTCACATAGTATAGTTTGCGATGGTTTTATTGTGTCTTATATTTGGTCTTTGGTGGTTCGAGGGTCGGATTTTTCCTGGTGAAGTTCATATATACATTATCAGTTCAAAACCAACACCCCAAGTCAGCTAGTTCGTAAACAAACCCGCCGATTGGCTTATCGTTTAATATGCTAAATATGTTGACCTCACATTTCAAAGGCCGCCAAGAGCAGCACTAAAAAATAAGCAACATGTTCCCTTTATGTCCTGAGTATGATGATCTCAGGCGTTTATGCTTCCACGCAGAATGGAAATCAACGTATCCAACAACAGAACTATTCAATGAAATGTGCCATAAAGTCTCTTGCAATATTTTTGGTAGTCATTTTCAAATCAGGAAGTTAAGTTATACGGAAAATACTATAAGCTAAACCCAGGGGCGTAGCTCCCTTTAGGAACTGTAGGCACGTGCCTACACCTTTTTTCTAAAAATGCCCCAGCAGCGGCGATACACATCTGCGACATGTATCGACCAGATCAGCCTGCGCTGTCCGCGCAGACTGATCCGGCCGACACATTCCGTCTAAGGGGGGATAGATAGAGTAGTGATTCCTGAAACAGAAAATCCACAGGAGGCGAAAAGTGTATATCTGGGTACGCCTGTGTGGCATGCTTAGGCTGATCCGGGTCGATACTCTACGAAAAATCCACAATGTTGATTTTTTTCACGAAACGGCCTGCACATTGATTATTGCCAAGCTACGCCCCTGAAGCCATATATGTTTTCAATTCCTGTATTATTAGATTAAAGCTGATTTTTAGATGTATTGTGTAAATTGAGCATAATTGGCCTGAACTCTCTATATAAAAACGAATTAGTTTACTATTCGGTTAATATTAACTTCTGTGTAGCATATTTGATGTATTAACCATTTCCTTTGTGCAACACAATTGCAACAAATAACTTTGAAAACATATGGACCTAAATATAGAAATATTAAACTACGGAAAAGAGATGAAAGCCCTTTTACAAAAGTGGAGATGAACATAAAGAACGCTTCCCTGTTTTGTCACGATGTACTGTTTATAATCGCATACAGAACAATTTCTATACTTCAACCTCTCTAATGTGATGTCTCTCATGCTATGCGGACTTATTTTGTAAATTTAAATTTGTATAATGGGCCAGAGGCCTAAATTACTGAATAAACATATTGTATATTGTATGCATTAAGTATTAATAAAGTTCGTAAAAAGAAATATTGGTAACTAGTAGAGACCGATTCGTTGGTGTACTGATTAGCTTTCCTGTCCCATGGGCGAAGAAACAAGTTCAAGTCCCAGCTCGAGTCATATCGAAGATCTTATAGCATATGGTAGAGACATCCGTTCCTGGCACTCAGAAGTGTGAGGATAACTTTGTGACTGATCAAATGGTTTCGAAATCAATGGGCGCAGAAGTTTTGGTATTTACCCAGGAAACACACGTGATATTACCGTGAACTACTTTTAAAAGCGGAGTAAATCACCATTCAAACGATCGAAGTACTTATACATAATTCAACATTTCCTATAGGCATGTAATCACTTTTGGAAATAGAACTAAAATACAGACATTTAAATCAGACCACAAAAGGACAGACGTGAACACAGCTCGACTATATTTAGAATAAGGAAGGACCTAAAACAGGGGTAATCTGAAAGATCTAAACAGTTCATTCTAATTAAACACCCGGCCTTTCTCTATTATCGCCACTAGTTTACGTTAGACTCTTATATTTCGAGGGCTTGGCGTGAAACAGTTGTAACTAAAATTGATATTTTTTTACCAAGGTTAATCACCTCGCCATTAAGTCTTTATAAGCGTTAAATCATTTTTTTCTTGGTAAACAATGGAAATTTAGGTGCCATTGCTCGTTCTGAGCAATGGCACCTAAATTTGCATTGTTTACAAAGGGGTCAAAATTGCCCCTAAATCAGGGTTTTCAAAATAGGTTTTTAGTTACAACCGTTTCACGCCAAGCCCTCGATTTGCTTAGGGTTATGTCGTTACTGTAATTACCCATAGAGTGGGTGGTGGAATACACTTAACATGTTCATGTTTTAACTTCTTTCAGCGCCGAATTGATTAAAGTAGACTCTTTCATGTTCAAAGTCGGGCGACTCTATTTCATATGTTATAAGCGTTTTGGAATATTTGGATAACTACAAGGCAAACAATGCTGATATCAGGTGAGACAGCTCGTTACGAGCTGACTCACCTGAATCAGTATTGATTGCAAAAGTTCAATAATGCCTTTGGAGCAGAAAGAGTTAAATGATTGTGTGGTGGGTTCTTTTTGGTTTGCCTTTCTTTTTTTCTTTCTTTTTTCTTTATCATTCAGAAACTTTGTAAACTTTTTATCTGACTTGCGTATGGAAGTTAATAGCTAAACATATTCTGCTTCTTGAATAATTGAAAATATACATCCCAACTACTGATGTTGCTATTCTAGAAATGCGCCATTACGTAGCTTTCAACCTTTTCCCACATACAGACACTTTCGGACGCTTCTGTCCTAAAGGACAATTTCTCCGTTTGCCACAAATGTGTTCACCTGTTTTCAGTAAGTATATCTTCATTTAAAGCTTGTGAAATTGGCAGAGCATTAGACGTTAGACATAAGACATTAAACAAATAAAAAAAAAAAATCGTTACGATATGTAGGTACCAAATTCGTCGAAGTCATTGTACATACAAAAGACGAATGTCTAATTGGTCAGTTAGACATTATACATTCGATTAGACATGAAAAGAAAGATTCGCAAATTTTAAATATCGAATGTCTGTTTAGACATTAGACATTCGCAAATTACCATACTTACGATATGTCAGTACCAAATTCGTCGAAAGTCATTGTACATGCAAAAAAAGAATGTCTAATTAGTCAGTTGGACATTAGACATTAGATTAGACATTTGCAAATTAAGAGATTTAGGTACCAAATTCGTCGGAGGTCATTGTACATGCAAAACACGAATGTCTAATTGGTCAGTTAGGCATAAGACATTCGATTAGACATTCGCGAATTACTATAGTTAGGTTCCAAATTTGTTGTAGGTCAGTGTACATTCAAAAAACGAATGTCTAATTGGTCACATAGACATTATACATTCGATTAGACATTCGCAAATTAAGAGATTTAGGTACCAAATTCGTCGGAGGTAATTGTACATGCAAAAAACGAATTTCTAATTGGTCAGTTAGACATTAGACATTCGATTAGACATTCGGAAATTACCATACTTAGGTTCAAAATTCGCCGGAGGTCAGTGTACATTAAAAAAAAGAATGTCTAATAAGTCAGTTAGACAATAAACATTCTTTTAGACATTCGCGAATTACGATATGTAGGTTCCAAATTCGTCGTAGGTCATTGTACATTAAAAAAAAAAAATGTCTAATTGGTCAGTTAGACATTAGACATTCGATTAGACATTCGCAAATTACGATATTTAGTTTCCAAATGCGTCGTAGGTCTAATTGGTCAGTTAGACATTAGACATTCGATTAGACATTCGCAAATTAGGAGATTTAGGACCAAAGTCATCGTCGGTCATTGTACATGCAAAAAACGAATGTCTAATTGGTCAGTTAGACATTAGACATTCGATTAGACATTCGAAAATTACAATACTTAGGTTCCAAATATGTCGGAGGTCAATGAATATTCAAAAAACGAATGTCTAACGAATGTTCCATCGACGAATTTGAAAAAATATTGACAAAAACGTTAAAAATCTCCATTGAAAGATAGCTTAATTGGTAAATAAAATTGAAGACATTGTCGTCAAAGGAGAAATTGCTCATCATGAGCAATTTCACCTTTGGCCACACTGTTTTTACAAGTCGTCTGCTGCTATTGCGATAAAATGAGTCTGCAGGTTGGAAAGGGTTGAGAAAGATGTCAGTTTCACCCATGAGTCAAACGCATGGTTCTTCAAACGTAACGTTAATCCAGGACGCTATAACACACAACGGAAATGGCAGCTGCATCGTGATAAGAATATTAGCGACTCTCGTTCGGCATTTGCGACAGTGTGTATCCAGATCAGCCAACGCACCCGTAAAGAAAAAGGACACTGCGTCGAATATGTATGACTTCCTTGTCCTACGGTATCTTATCCCATGACCAATTATGCTATGTTACAGCGGTGTGCATTAAAAGCAACCTGAAAAGAGGAAGACTCTTTGAATCTTTTAGAAAATGAGAAATTGTTCAGCAATTTCTCGTATGTCAATACGTCAATAGTAATATCTTTGAGTAACAAAACTCAATTAATATCTAATTCATAATGAAGATTTATCGTTAATGTTTTCTTCTATTTTTACTTTTTCATTTCAATCTACAAATGAAATTATAACCATACATGTAACCAAGTTGACCAAGATTTTATGGAGATCGATATTCCGATGGACTTTCAAGAATACTTGATCGCAAATATGGCTTTTAGAGATTTAAGAAGGTTTCCTCTGAAGTAAAAACTAAGAGCCTAGTTTTTGATCTATGTGTCTTAGTTTTCTTAGTTTGAAACTGGAGATTTATTTAGATGAATGTCCTTATGATTTGATTATGAATATCAATATGATATATGGTTTAGATTAATGGTCTGGTGAACTTAGATGCTGATTTAACCCTTTCCCACATACAACAAATCTGCAGCAGACGACTTTGAAAACATCTTGGCAAAAGTGTGAAATAACTCCATAAATGAGATTTTAATCATTAAATAGAGTTGAAATCATCGTGGCAAAAGGGGGAAATTGCTCATGAGCAATTTCTCCTATTACCACATTGTTTGCAATGGTCGTCTGCTGCAAATGCGTCGGAATGTGTCTGAATGTGAGAAAGGGTTAGGAAAATATGACCTATACAATGTTCACACGGTAATTGTGATATTACATGTATGTATGATATACAGTACATATACAATATATGTTCAATGGGGAGACAGAACAATGAGTGTTCCAGAGGAAATCTTGGTGAATATTGCCGTGTTGCAATTCGCTATGGTGGTGTTTACATTACCATATTTCTTTGAATCAAATTCCTACAAATATGCCTTTGATATTGATTTATTCCACGAGTGGACGAACGACGATACACCAACTTCAAATTCACCTTCGACGAGGGAAGGAAATTTATGAAAACAGTTTTAACAGAAGAAAGATAATCGGCATTATGACTTTGTAAAAATACAAAATGCCCAACCATGTTTATCAAGTTTTGAGTAAATACCAACTTACTCTTATCATAATATCCATTGTGAACGACATTGAAAGTTTTGCACATATACATCAGGAAACGAGTAATGAAATATAATTAGGACAACACGGTTATGAGAAATGTGTCCTTTTCTAACAATGTTTTACATTTCGATGGCTTAGCGTGAAACGGTTGTAACTAAAAACCTATTTTGAAAACCCATGTTTAGGGGCAATTTTGGACATTTTGTAAACAATGCCTTTTCATTGTTTACCAAGAAAAATGATTTAACGCTTATAAAAACGTTATGGTGAGGTGATTAACCTTGGTAAAAAAAATATCAATTTTAGTTACAATCGTTTCACGCCAAGCCCTCGAAATGTACATCAGGAAACGAGTAATGAAAAATACTTAGGACAACAGGTGTGTGAAGTTAGCGCGTTTACCAGGTCTACGACCCAGGTCAGCCAATTCGCAATGTTTTTCTAGTGGTTGAGCTACGATCTACGACCCAGGTCAGCCAATTGGCAATGTTTTTCTAGTGGTTGAGCTACGATCTACGACCCAGGACAGCCAATTCACAATGTTTTTCTAGTGGTTGAGCTACGATCTACGACCCAGATCAGCCAATTCACAATGTTTTTTAAGTGGTTGAGATACGATCTACGACCCAGATCAACCAATTCGCAATGTTTTTCAAGTGGTTGAGCTACGATCTACGACCCAGGTTAGCCAAAACAATGTATTTCTATTGGTTGAGCTACGATCTACGACCCAGATCACCCAATACGCAATGTTTTCTAAGTGGTTGAGTTACGATCTACGACCCAGGTCAACCAATTCGCAATGTTTTTCTAGTGGTTGAGCTACGATCTACGACCCAGGTCAGCCAATTCACAATGCTTTTTCATTGGTTGAGCTACGATCTACGACCTAGATCAGCCAATTCGCAATGTTTTTCAAGTGGTTGAGCTACAATCTACGACCCAGATCAACCAATTTGCAATGTTTTGGTAATTGGTTGAGCTACGATCTACGACCCAGATCAGCCAATTCGCAATGTTTTTTCTAGTGGTTGAGCTACGATTTACGACCAAGGTCAGCCAATTCGCAATGTTTTTCTAGTGGTTGAGCTACGATCTACGACCCAGGTCAGCCAATTCGCAATGTTTTTAAGTGGTTGAGCTACGATCGACGACCCAGATCAACCAATTCGCAATGTTTTCTAAGTGGTTGAGCTACAATCTACGACCCAGATCAACCAATTTGCAATGTTTTCTAAGTGGTTGAGCTACGATCTACGACCCAGGTCAACCAATTCGCAATGTTTTTATAGTGGTTGAGCTACGATCTACGACCCAGGTCAGCCAATTCACAATGCTTTTTCATTGGTTGAGCTACGATCTACGACCTAGATCAGCCAATTCGCAATGTTTTTCAAGTGGTTGAGCTACAATCTACGACCCAGATCAACCAATTTGCAATGTTTTGGTAATTGGTTGAGCTACGATCTACGACCCAGATCAGCCAATTCGCAATGTTTTTTCTAGTGGTTGAGCTACGATTTACGACCAAGGTCAGCCAATTCGCAATGTTTTTCTAGTGGTTGAGCTACGATCTACGACCCAGGTCAGCCAATTCGCAATGTTTTTAAGTGGTTGAGCTACGATCGACGACCCAGATCAACCAATTCGCAATGTTTTCTAAGGGGTTGAGCTACGATCTACGACCCAGATCAACCAATTTGCAATGTTTTCTAAGTGGTTGAGCTACGATCTACGACCCAGGTCAGCCAACTACATTTTTTGGTTGAGCTACGATCTACGATCTACACGCTAACTTCACACACATTAGGACAACACGGTTATGAGCAATGTGTCCTTATCTAACAATGTTTTACATTTTGATGGCTTGGCTTGAAACAGTTGTAACTAAAAACCTATTTTGAAAACCCTGGTTTAGGTTCAATGTTGACCCTTTTGTAAACAATGCAAAGTTAGGTGTTTACCAAGAAAAATGATTTAACGCTTATAAAGACTTTATGGCGAGGTGATTAACCTTGGTTAAAAAATATTAATTTTAGTTACAACCGTTTCACGCCAAGCCCTCGAAATGTACATCAGGAAACAAGCAATGGATTATTTAGGACAACACGGTTATGAGCAATGTGTCCTTATCTAACAATGTTTTACATTTCGAGGGCTTAGCGTGAAACAGTTGTAACTAAAAACCTATTTTGAAAATCCTGGTTTAGGGTCAATTTTGACCCTTTTGTAAACAATGCAAATTTAAATGCCATTGCTCAGAACGAGCAAGGCACCTACATTTTCATTGTTTACCAAGAAAAATGATTTAACGCTTATAAAGACTTTATGGCGAGGTGATTAACCTTGGTTAAAAAATATTAATTTTAGTTACAACCGTTTCACGCCAAGCCCTCGAAATGTACATCAGGAAACAAGCAATGGATTATTTAGGACAACACGGTTATGAGCAATGTGTCCTTATCTAACAATGTTTTACATTTCGAGGGCTTAGCGTGAAACAGTTGTAACTAAAAACCTATTTTGAAAATCCTGGTTTAGGGTCAATTTTGACCCTTTTGTAAACAATGCAAATTTAGATGCCATTGCTCAGAACGAGCAAGGCACCTACATTTTCATTGTTTACCAAGAAAAATGATTTAACGCTTATAAAGACTTTATGGCGAGGTGATTAACCTTGGTTAAAAAATATTAATTTTAGTTACAACCGTTTCACGCCAAGCCCTCGAAATGTACATCAGGAAACAAGCAATGGATTATTTAGGACAACACGGTTATGAGCAATGTGTCCTTATCTAACAATGTTTTAAATTTCGAGGGCTTAGAGTGAAACGGTTGTAACTAAAATTGATCTTTTTTCATTTCTTTTAAATATTGTGGGACAAAGAAATGATGCTTATCATAAAAACAGTCTTCGTTTTCTTACAATGTGCGACTATGTTTATCTGCAATTTTCCAGATTTTATCTTTTTTGTCCTAAGACGCTTTCAAATCAGACGAAAGTGAAAACGTCATATACGGTTAAAATATGAAGTAAAAACTGATTTTTCATTTTAATGACCAAAGTAAACAACCCCAGATGGCATATTCCCTGTCAATTAAGGATGCTTTATCGACCAGTAAATCACTTCCATTACGATTGACAAATTTAAGACCACGGCCTCTTGACTTTAAACGGCTTCAAATCATGCAAAATAATAAGCAAAAATGTCGCGAATCTCATCCCAATTAAATGGAATATTTTCTCAAAATGTCAAAGTTACTGGAGACATTTGTATATCAATGGAAATGGGAAACCAGACTGATACTAACTTCATGACTAAACCAGACTGGTTATAGAAATGTAAGGAAACCAGGCATTCTTTAAATTGGCCAACTCACGTGATTTGTTTCTTAATTTACATACTGATTTACACAACTATAAACACTAGTTCAGTCATATAACGGTATGTCCTGGGTAAAGCACGGGTCAAAAAACCGTAAAAGTAAAGAATATTCCCTGATCACTATCTATTTGTCTGTAAGTTTATAAGTCAGGATACTCCCTGTGATCACTATATATTTGCCTGTAAGTTTATAAGTCAGGATATTCCTGATCACTATCTATTTGTCTATAAGTTTATAAGTCAGGATATTCCCTGATCACTATCTATTTGCATGTAAGTTTATAAGTCAGGATATTCCCTGATCACTATCTATTTGTCTGTAAGTTTATAAGTCAGGATATTCCCTGATCACTATCTATTTGCCTGTAAGTTTATAAGTCAGGATACTCCCTGATCACTATATATTTGTCTGTAAGTTTATAAGTCAGGATATTCCCTGATCACTATCTATTTGTCTATAAGTCTATAATGCAGGATATTCCCTGATCACTATCTATTTGTCTGTAAGTTTATAAGTCAGGATATTCCCTGATCAGTATCTATTTGTATGTAAGTTTATAAGTCAGGATATTCCCTGATCACTATCTATTTGTCTGTAAGTCTATAAGTCAGGATATTCCCTGATCACTATCTATTTGTCTGTAAGTCTATTAGTCAGGATATTCCCTGATCACTATATATTTATCTGTAAGTCTATTAGTCAGGATATTCCCTGATCACTATCTATTTGACTGTAAGTAAAATGTCGTCATTTCGTACAACATCTGCCTTAACCAGGAAGCAGATATAAATGACAACAACTGTATATGTACATATATGTATATGTGTGCATTTGTAAGATTGTTTGTACTAGATGGACATTACTGAAAAGAAAATTAAAAACATTGTGGTCAAATAAGAAATTGCTCGTATTATTTTAGCAATTTCTACTTTTGTCGCAATGTTTTCAAAAGTTAGAATGTTAACAAAAGTAATCTGCTGGAGATGCGTATCTTCGTATGAAAGCTTTAAACCGTCCTAGTGGCGTCTTGCGACACATACGGTCGCAACGAACCGTTCAACTCAGTGCTATTTTCTATCACAATTATAGCGTTTTCTCACTTCCGTCTATATGCTCCCAAAACGACTATGCTTTCCAATGTGGTCGCATTATCATTGTTAAAGGTTTGAAACAATTTCAATAACGTATCTTCTTCTTTTTTAAACATTAGCGAATCATATTGTAACATACATTTTCTTGAAAAATGAACGCCTACTTTAGGGACCAAATCGAGGGCTTGGCGTGAAACAGTTGTAACTAAAAACCTATTTTGTAAATAATGTAAATTTAGGTGCCATTGCTCAGAACAAGCAATGACACCTAAATTTCCTTTGTTTACCAAGGGAAATGATTTAACGATTATAAGGACTATATGGCTATGTGATTAACCTTGGTAAAAAAATACCAATTTTAGATACAACCGTTTCACGCCAAGCCCTCGAAATGTAAAACAGTGTTAGACAAGGACACATTGCTCATAACCGTGTTGTCCCAAGTATTATTCATTATTGGTTTCCTCATGTACATTTCGAGGGCTTGGCGTGAAACGGTTGTAACTAAAATTGATATTTTTTTACCAAGATTAATCACCTCGCCATAAAGTCTTTATAAGCGTTAAATCATTTTTCTTGGTAAACAATGGAAATTTAGGGTTGTGGGGATGGCATTACGACTGATTCATTGGTCAATGATGCAGGTAGTACTGGTAATTGACCGAGGAAACGCCGTAATAGAACGGAAGTAATGTTGAAAGCGGCGTAAAACACCATTCAAACAAATGGCTTTCGTTGATCCAAGGAGTTTACTCTATAATTTAAATCAGCTATATATAAGTGAATGCAGTATGGCAATATGACATTGCTATCATTACGCCCAAAGGTCAGTTGTGTGCGATGTAACATATTTGAAACGGGACTATAAATTACGATTGGCCGAGAAATTATTCACCGTAAGGAGCCACGTGATCCTCGGTACCCAGGCCATATTACATAATGGTATGAATAGCCTGGGTACTGAGGACTGGCCAAGTAAAGATCCCTCGTATCTGACACATCTGCAATGAGTTCAAAAGACACTAAACTGTATCGCTACGAAGGATACCCAGTTCGTTTAAGCCGAACGAAAACATTGGACCATTCTTGGTTTTCGTGAAACGTATTTGGGTGTTGCAGTCTGTATTGAACACAGAAGGGCTGTGCGATTTACAAAGGAACTCAAATTGTTAATTTTGGAAAAAATATATCTTAACCCTTTCAGCGCCAAAGGCAAAATTGAGAGTTTTGCAAACAATACTGATTCAGGTGAGTCAGCTCGTAACGAGCTGTCTCACCTGAAATCAGCATTGTTTGCCATTCAGTTATCAAAATAGTCTTTAATGATGACAACACTTAAAATAATAATGTAAGGTTAATATTGTAATGATGACAACGCTATGAATAATTATGTTTGTTATTTATTAAAGTGATTACAACTTTATGAAGAGTAATGTATGTTTTATATTATAATGATGACAACTTTGTGTAGAGTAATGTATGTTTTATATTATAATGAAGACAACTTTATGAAGAGTAATGTATATTTCATATCATAATAATGACAACTTTAAGAAGAGTATTGTATGTTTTATATTACAATGATAATAACTTTTTGAAGAGAAATGTATGTTTTATATTATAACGAAGACAACTTTATAAAGAGTAATGTGTGTTTTATATATTATATGAAGACACATTTTAGAAGAGTAATGTATGTTTTATATTATAATGATGACAACGTTGTAAAGAGTAATGTATGTTTTATATTATAATGATGATGACAGATAAAGAATATCGTATGCTATAAGTATAATGGTAGTATGTTGTAACATTTTTTTTATAATTTAAAACATATTGTTCTTCATATGTTTAATATTATAATTAAACCTTTAAAAGAATAATGTATGGTTTATAAAATAATTATGAAAACGCTATGAATAATAATGTTTGTTATTTATCAAAATGATAACAACACTATGAATAATTAATGAATGTTTATTATATTAATTACAACGTTACGAAAAATACTGCATGTTTATTATATTAATAACAACACTATGAAAACTAATGAATGTTTATTATATTAATTACAACACTATGAAGAATAATGAATGTTTATATATTGATTACAACTCTATGAAGAATAATTAATGTTTATTATATTGATTACAATACTATGAAGAATAATGATTGTTTATTATATTGATTACAACATTACGAAAAATAGTGAATGTTTATTATATTAATTACAACACTATGAAAACTAATGAATGTTTATTATATTAATTACAACACTATGAAAAACTAATTAATGTTTATTATATTGATTACAACTCTATGAAGAATATTGAATGTTTATTATATTGATTACAACACTATGAAGAATAATAAATGTTTATTATATTGATTACAACACTATGAAGAGCAATGTATGTTTATTATATTAATTACAACTCTATGCAGAATAATGAATGTGTATTATATTGAAAACAACACTATGCAGAATAATGAATGTTTATTATATTGATTATAACACTATGAAAAGCAATGTATGTTTTTCATTAAAACGATGAAATCAATATAAAGAATAATATATGTGTTTTATTATAATCGTGACAACTTTATGTAGAGTAATGTATGTTTTATATCATAGTGATGATAACTTTATGTAGAGTAATGTATGTTTTATATTATAGTGATGACAACTTTATGTAGAGTAATGTATGTTTTATATTATAGTGATGATAACTTTATGTAGAGTAATGTATGTTTTATATTATAGTGCTGATAACTTTATGTAGAGTGATGTATGTTTTATATTATAGTGATGACAACTTTATGTAGAGTAATGTATGTTTTATATTATAGTGATGACAACTTTATGTAGAGTAATGTATGTTTTATATTATAGTGATGATAACTTTATGTAGAGTAATGTATGTTTTATATTATAGTGATGACAACTTTATGTAGAGTATTGTATGTTTTATGTTATAGTGATGACAACTTTATGTAGAGTAATGTATGTTTTATATTATAGTGATGACAACTTTATGTAGAGTAATGTATGTTTTATATCATAATGATGACAACTTTATGTAGAGTAATGTATGTTTTATATCATAATGATGACAACTTTATGTAGAGTAATGTATGTTTTATATTATAGTGATGATAACTTTATGTAGAGTAATGTATGTTTTATATTATAGTGATGATAACTTTATGTAGAGTAATGTATGTTTTATATCATAATGATGACAACTTTATGTAGAGTAATGTATGTTTATATTATAGTGATGACAACATTATGTAGAGTAATGTATGTTTTATATTATAGTGATGATAACTTTATGTAGAGTAATGTATGTTTTATATCATAATGATGACAACTTTATGTAGAGTAATGTATGTTTTATATTATAGTGATGATAACTTTATGTAGAGTAATGTATGTTTTATATCATAGTGATGACAACTTTATGTAGAGTATTGTATGTTTTATATTATAGTGATGACAACTTTATGTAGAGTATTGTGTGTTTTATCATAATCGTGACAACACTTTGACGAACAATGTATGATATATATGATACTCATGATTACACAATGGAGAACACTATATGTTTTATATTAAAATGATGACAACTTTATTTAGCATAATGTATGCTTTATAATATTACGATGAAACTGTCAATATTAGCATATGTTATAAGTATAATGGTTACAACAGAATGAACAACAATATATGTTTTTATTATAATGGTGACACTATTCTGAAGAATACTGTACCGTTTCTATTATACTGACTATAAGAATATTATATGTTTTTTATTATACTGATGACAGCTCTAAGAAGAAGAATGTATGTTTTATACTATAATGATGACAACATTATGAAGAAAGAGGTTTGTTTTATAGCATAATGATAACAGCTGTATGAGGAATGGTATATACTTTATTATACGGATGAAAATATTATGAAATAAAAAGATATGTTCTGTATTATAATGCAGACAGAACTAATACGGATGACAACTATAAGAAGAAGAATGTATGTTTGATATTATAATGATGACAACATTAGAAAGAACAACGTATGTTATATATGATAAAATGATAACTCTATGAAGAAGAATATATCGCGGCTTACCCAAAAACCTCATATTCACCAGAGTGTTTTCGTTGTAATGCTTATTACGATAAATATACAAACATAAATCTTGAGAGCGCAATCTTCGTTCCGTTAGTAAAAACATAACTAGCCCTGAGGTAGACAGAACTGTATAAACAACAATTTAAGATTCGCTATTCTTGAAATACCTTGTAGCTAAATGTTCCATTAGCGCCTTACCTCATACGAATCGTCCTTTGCTTTTTGGAACGTTTCAGGTGACATCCGGTGCTCTGCGAAAACCAACCAAAGCGTTTTAGATACGCATGTTGAAACAGGATGCTTCCATGCTGAACCCTTTCACACGTATAAACGCATTCTGACGCATCTACAGCAAACGGCTTTTGAAAACATTGTCACAAAGGAAGGAATTGCTCAAAAAGAGCAATTTCTCATTTTGACACAATGTTTTCAACTCTATTCAATAATTATACCTTCATTTATAGAAATGCTTTTCTAGTTTTGTCAAGATATTTTCAAAGTCGTCTGCTGCAGATTTGTTCTATGTGGAAAAGGGTTAAGGATCCAAATGGTTTCTGGTTTATACATGCCTCTTGAAACGTTAAAATGAGCCGTCCCGCGAGAAAACTAACATTGCGGACTCTGCGTAAAGTATCGACCTGGATCTGCCTAAGCATGCCGCGCAGGCTTACACGTATATACACTTTTCGCCTCTTGTGGATTTTCTGTTTCAGGAATCATTACTCTATACCTCTATCCCCCTGAGACGGAATGTGTCGGCCCGGATCAGTCTGCGCTGACTGCGCAGGCTGTTATGGGTTGATACATTGCGCATAGGCCATAATGTTAGTTTTCTCACGGGCCGGCTCAAATACTTATTGACGAACGGTGAAGAACACTTTCCGAGTGCACGGATGCGTTGGGTGATCTAGCGCTATACTGGTCGCAACCGCCTTATTGTTGGCTGATCTAGCGCTATACTGGTCGCAACCGCCTTATTGTTGGCTGATCTAGCGCTATACTGGTCGCAACCGCCTTACTGTTGGCTGACCTAGCGCTATACTGGTCGCAGCCGCCTTGATGTTGGCTGATCTAGCGCATTACCGGTCGCAACCGCCTTACCGTTGGCTGACCTAGCGCTATACTGGTCACAACCTCCTTACTGTTCTTAATATTGTAATTAGGCAAAAACATCGCCACAAACTGTTTTCTGACCTTTTTTTTTCGATGAAAACTATAACCAGTAAACCAAACTATAAAAATGCGTAGCCTAGGAAGTTGGGGGAAAGTTATCAAATACCCATTAAATGTGTCTAAAGTTTTGTAATAACGGTAGAAGACATATGTATTTTGTATCTTGCTGTTTCTAAAATCATTTTATACAATTGATTTATTCATAAAGGTTGATTTTTTCAAACATATAACAGAGTTTTTCTTAACAATAATAATGTTGCTTGCTCCCTTTTCGATTACGTCACCCCATGGTACAAATTAAAACCTACCCCATACTGACGCCGCGCTTCCACGCGGCGTCAATTACAATTGTATTAACAGGCACATATAATACATAATCGTCATCAAATCGAGGGCTTGGCGTGAGACAGTTGTAATTAAAAACATATTTTGAAAATCCTGATTTAGGGGCAATTTTGCCCCCTTTGTAAACAATGCAAATTTAGGTGCCATTGCTCAGAACGAGCAATGGCACCTAAATTTCCATTGTTTACCAAGAAAAATGATTTAACGCTTATAAAGACTTCATGAGGAGGTGATTAACCTAGGTAAAAAATGACCCATTTTAGTTACAACCGTTTCACGCCAAGCCCTCGAAATTTTGTCAGAGTGTTTGTGTGGATCATCTGATATTAACCAATCAAGAACAGCAGTTAATCCCAAGGAGACCCTTATTGATACAATTTAATTCACATGTTATAGCCAATTATCATGTAAATTAATCAGAGTGTTTGTCTTGCGAAGATCAATCAGAATGTGTGTGCTTCCGATTGAATTGGTGTCACATATTATCATAAATATGTATCAGGTGAGCCACAAATGGTAACTTTGACCATCTTGTAAACTCTTTAAATGGATTATGCTATAGTTCACTATTTCTTTACTAGAATTATGCCTACATATCTATATCTGAAGTAATCCTCCCAACCTTCTTGTTTTAATGCATCGGTCAAATCCTATAAAAAAAATCTCCTTTTTGTTATAATACTTTTAAATAATTTTAAGATAAATCTTCAGTAAATAATGTATTTTTCTCCCTTCAATGACCATCCATTCTGTTACATCCCGCAGATTTTAACACTTAAATGACCATGCTGGCTACTTCTCTGATATGGTTATCAATCACACCCCGCACACGAGTATTGCAACGTTGGCAGTGGTTATAAAGAAACCTGGTCTTGATGTTGTCTTTAAAGTCAATTTAAAAAGACAACATAGGCGGATTCAAACGAAACTGGTTTAACTAAGTCACTTGCCTTATTGTTGAGTAAAAGCATTCGTATTTAACAAACATATCTTGTGTACATACATATACAGTTGCCTGCCTGTCTGACCTAAAGTTACGAAGTCCAGCACAACCAGTACTTTCAGTGCTTTGATTTTATATTCAGAGACATTTGAAGAATAACATGCAATATTTCCCAACGTGGGGATTTTTGGGGTTAACCCTTTCCAACATGCAACAAATCTGCAGTAGACGACTTTGAAAAAATGCCCGCTTAAATGTAGAAAATATCTATAAAGGGAAAAATAATTATCAAACAAAAGTTGTCTGCTGCAAAGAAATCAGAAAACGCGCCTAGCTTTGGGAAATGGTTACAAAAGATTCTCAAAGAAAAGGCTACTTTCTTTGGAAAAACAAGTTTATTAGAATAACGTTGTGTGTTTCTTTACCCGGTATTTGAGTTACATCACAGCGTATCCTGGGTAAGTTAGTGTTAAAAGTACAGAATACAGACGTTTTATTGTGTAAATAAAGGCATCAGGCACATAATACAACATACTATACATATTAACATGTATATAAATATATAAATCATTTTTGTTGTGTCAATAATACAAGTAAACGGTCTAGAAACAGTGGAATCTACAATGGAGAGTGTGAATCTTCATACTACCAACGAACATCATCCATTGTTCATTTGCATTTGAAAATCAAAGCACATATAAATATATACTCGAGGACAAACCCCAAGTGATATACATTATGTTCACATGATAAGCTATAATAAGCCCTGCAAAGACAGAACAATGTATACCTTTTCGATTTATCCAGTTATAATGCATTAGAGTTTTATTACAGCTCTGTAGCAAAATCATTTTCCTCTATATTGAGAGTGACATTTTGCTAAGAAGTGGTAAAACATACATGTACGTACGGGTACATCATTATCCCAAATGATGCTGATCAAGATTTACGGCAAGATTTTGATTTTTAAAACGAAAATAGCTTATTTTCTAATCGTTGCAACATTGTTAGATTTTAATAGGAAATAAAAAACCATCGCGCTCTCTGTTACCATTGTACCAGTTCAAAATGAACCTATTTCTTTCTTCTGCAAATCTTGGACAAATGAAAAATGCTTGATATTCATCTTCCAAAACTATAATATCTTTGGTAATAAACAGTAAAAGCATATTCGATCCTCTCTATTTATGTTATGATGACGACCCAGTTTAACATTAAGTTTATGGCTAGAGCTTCTGAACTGTGCGCGAGCCTTCGGTAGCTGGAAAGATAAGTCCATATGTTAATACTATAAGTAGTACCATCGGAACACTGCGCGTTTTAGAAATGATTAATCGGTCCCTCTCGGTTCCTTTCGACTTCTAGTCCACTAAAATTTAAGTCAAAGGGAAGTAAATCGGATTCATAAGACTGAAAGTGTTCTCCCATTGGACAATAATGATTTTGTTGAAAGTTGAAAGAGTTTTTTTAATAAAGTTGAATACCCTCTGACTGATTTGTAAACAAAACATTGTTTACTTTTAGCTTAACTGACAGCTTAGGAGCCAATTTTAGAACAACATGTATTTTCTGAAATTGAAAGTAAAATTTACTGCGGTATAAGGGTGACCTTTGCTTTGACGTCATAGCTATAAAAAAAATAGTAGGATATCATGTGAGTTTGATGTGCTTTTTTGGTAGTTTTGATAATGAACTTTGATTGAATATAGGTTTCCGGGTTATTTATACTGTTGGGAAAGAGCCATAGCTCAAAACGCTATAATGGAACGCCTTTGGAAAATGAATTGCTTCCGTCTAACCACAAGGAAAATGGTGGTGGTCATACATATATTAGACGAACAAGAACAAATGTCAAAATGGACATGGCGAACAAATATTCAAATTTTTCATTCATGTCAATACTTAGTAATCAAAGCGCCGATGCACTGTAGAGGCGATCGTGTAGAACATCCTGCAAAGTTACAAGCAGTATCTCGGTGTAGGCCTTGCGGTTTTCAATAAAAGTGCACTCTGGTGCGGGTAAATTTGAGTAAAGCTCCATCATTTGACAGTAGAATAATGTTAGTTTGCCAAAATGTTTGTCTTGGTGATATTTAAGATACGTTTTAAATGGAATGAATTAATGTATATTGTTTTACGGCGCATCGACAGCTAAGGTCATTTAGCGCGCATTTAAATTTAATTATTCATGATCCCTGGGTTTACTAGGCTAGAAAATGTGCCTTGCCCAAGGGCACTCCACCATGACCGTAGTGCCGCGACTGGGGATCGAACCCGGGACACCCGGTTTCGAAATCCCCGACGCTAACCACTCGACCACAGCGGATTCCTACGTTTTAAATGGACCCTGATGTGTTCAAAAGAAGGCCATACTTAATTTTAGAAAAATCTAGTTGTCACTCGATAGACCTAGGTTTTAGCTCAAGAACGATGGAACTTTAATAGAATGTTTGTCTTGGTTTTATGTAAGCCAACTTTTTTGGGTTATCACATCTTCATCACCAGGTCGCTAGGTGGTGTTAAAATAAAATATTGTGTACACTTTATAGACCACTTTTTCGAATTAAGCATGTTGAAACCCTGTGTAAGAATATTTTCTTAACTGATGACATCAGGTCTTTGTTCAAAATAGATTATGTCTCTTCCGAAACAGGAATCCGTCGTGGCCGAGTGATTATTGTCGGAGATTTTAAACTGCATGTCTTAGGTTTGATCCTCAGTCACGGCTGGCATGATGCCCTTGGACTGTTCACATTTCAAAATCTAGAGTGTTTACCAAGGATGCATGAATTAGTCAAATATCTTCATGAGGTAACTGAAATAATGTTGACATTTATGTAAAACCACACAAAAATCTATCAAGAACTAAGTCACTATGCACAATTGAAGACACATCTTGTTGACTTTCAAGGAGCTGCATGTGGAAGGTATTGATGCCATTATAGAGGTGAACGTATCAGTTCCAACTTGGTCATCTTTAATACACCTTTTCAAATGGTTAAACTTTCCATGTGAGTTTTGATGCCTCTGCAGCAGACCACCTGTTTGTTCTCTTCCAATAAATGGTCTTTAAAAACAGGTTTGCTCAAGTAAGAAAGGATCATGTTAAGTGGAACTTCTCGTTCTTAAATCTTTCCACATACAGATGCTAGCCGGTTTATTTCTTTTGGTAGAAGGTTTAGATATATGAGAATTCCGGCATAAGCAGGTGATGACTATTGCATGGACCAAGAATCTATTGTCATGATCTTACAAGAAGTAGTAAGATCAAGTGAAAGCTGGTTCTTATTGTCAAGTAGCAATACGACTAGTTAGTTTCAATTATATAAACTATTTTAAGAAAACATCTCAGCAATTCCATTTATTTCCGATTGAATCAAAATATTTTCGATTTATCTCTAACTCGGTTACAAAATATAACTTTATAGTAGAATTTTACTTCTAAAAGTGTTAAATAAATGTATTTGTACTATATTCAACATAGAATCTAAGAATAATGTAAAGATATCTGAATTACCTCCCTTTATATCAAAATTCCATTCATTCTCTTTTTACTATGGAGGTTGTTTTGCCAATCAAACGCCGGGTGACCTAACGGGCACATGCTTACAACGTCACTCCCCAAATTGTCGTTTGTCTCGCGCGATAATAGGCTAATGTTTCCTTTTTTTAATTCAATTAAATCTTAGTTCGATAGTTCTTAAATCTTAGTATCAATCTTGTACCAAATAGCACTGACATTATTATTGTTAACCATGTCTCTGCAGAAATGATGAAACTATTTGGCAGTAAACGTTTTCTATTAAGCATATTTCTGACGTACTGCTGAAATCTCCCTATATATTGTTCTGCTTGTGTCATAGTACAGTGGTTATTGTTACCATAATCGCCACAAAAACAACGTTATTGTATACTTCATTGCTGTTATGTCAGAAGAACTTTCTGAAAGTTCCATCCGCCAATAATGACTGTAAAATAGGGGAATAGAATTGGAAAGAAATGTTTAGTTTAAAGTCAAAGGGAAGCAATCCATTTGCCCTTGACATATATTATTGAAAAGAGGGTTATGGTTCTTTCCCAAATTGTCCAACAATCATTAGACTATACGCTGGACACAATATTTCGGCTGATTTATTTTTTTGTAAACACACATTTAGTAATCAACTCAGGTTGTTTAGAGATAGTATAGTTTACGACATAAACGCCCTATATAATGTTCAAAACAAAATCAGAAACGATGAAATTGTGCACTGTAAGTAAACACAATTTTCAGAAATAAATATATTTTACTTCATCATGATTTTTCGGTGAATGTTATCAATTGTTGAGTTAAATGCGTAGGAAATCATAACACGAAGACCAAGGTACTGCTAGATCATCACAAAATAAAACCTGTTTCCATGTTGTGATATCTATCCGTGAACGTTTTTTAGAAAACGTGACCCGCTGCACTGGTGCTCCGTATTCGCTGTAAGTTGAACCACATTCCATGGACCTCCAGCGTCATCTACTTAAGTGGGTGTGCATTAGCTTATCTGTCTTCTCATAAAGCATCGTAAGTTAAACTTTATTATAAGGTAAGTTGTTTAATTGTGACACATATATTGGATCGACATTTCGAAACTTGCACAGCTTTACTTTTGTCTGTGTTTGTAACAAGATACAATTAAGTTTTATTTGATTTGAGGCAACCGGCCAATAACAGCAAAATATAATATTCCAACAATTCTAACACACACTCTCGCACGCACGCACGTACTCACGCACGCACGCAAACACACACACACACACACACACACACACACACACACACACACACCCACACACACAAATAGACACCGTGATGATAACACATGCATATTATCGGGCAAATTGCCGCAAATGGTAGACCACGGCAGGCAAAAAAAACGATATCATATAACCCTTTCCCACATGCAACAACTATGTAGCAGACGACTCTAACACATTTACGCATTTTCACTTATCTGTCCAAAATGTACTGCTTTAAGAAAACAATACTTTAAGGTGGACCCTGCGAGTTCAAACCACCGAGGTTTGTGTGTATATATAACAATATTTAACGTTCTATAAATGATCAATACAATCATGTTTAGCTTGCACAGCGGTCGAGTGGAAAAGAGTGCAGAATAAATTGTTCTCGATAGACGGTACTGAGCTTCTCGATCACTTCATACATGTGAGCTGGCATGGGTATGTTTGCTAGAATGAAAGTATCTACTCAATATTGACTTCAAGCCGTCCAAAATGGAAGGGTTCTTACTATGAGCAGACTATTGTAAAGAAAACGAGAGTGAAATAAAAGAATTTGATTGAAATAGGAACAAATAGAATATTATTGATACCGCAAGTCTTTTATTTTGTATCTGAATATATTCAAAGGGTAGTTCGTAGATACAAAATATGGTTAAATCTGTATTCAGGGCAAACATGGTTTGTAACCTATGTACAATGTAATGGCGGCCATATTTGAATAAAACCGGAAGTTGAGCAAATTCAGCTTGCCTCCATATCTTAAAATGGATATATAATCAATCAGAATATCTTGACCTAATATCATACTTTTATAACAAATATCACAATTGTTATCAACTTTACTATTTATCTGCTGGACTGAAAAGCTATTATTGCATATGGCCAAATTCCTTCAATGTCCTTTTTATCAGTAAATAATAACAAACAATATTATATAAATATCATATGGCAGCATGTGTGACATTGATATTGTCAACCCGAGAGCAGAATGTCACCCGAGGCGTAAGCCGAGGGTGACATTCTGTTTCGAGGGTTGACAATATCAATGTCACACATGCTGCCATATGATATTTATTTTATCATACCGAACAAAATTAAGTGACGTCACTGCTGTATGTGTATAAGGGAGATAATCACGTCATGATATAGCTAAAATATTGAAGCAGTTATTTGCCCTTATATGACATTCAAAATATCACTGCAGTCACATGACCTGACAGTCAATTTTCATTTGGTCACGTGTCAAAAAGGTTGAAAATGTTCCTGATAGTAAAAATATCTCTTTTTTGGGTAATGGGATTTTACCACTGTAGACAAAAGTGAGGTATAATAAAGGAAAATATTAACATAAAGCATTTGAATTGAGATGGTAAACAACAACACAATTATATATCATTAACATAACTATATGATTCGTATCTATTACGTGAATGTATCAGTTGAAGGCACATTTTACGAATATTAATGCACATATATGAACAAGTGAAAACCAACATCCTGGACTCTGCTCATCACGAGCAATTCTCCATTTGCCACAGTGTTTTCAAAAGGCGTCTGCTAGAAATTGGTCTGCGAATGGGAATGTAAAATAACAAACGTTTAAGTTCGCGTTCGGGATATTATTATTGGAATAGAACGTCCGGTGTTATGGGGTTTATTTATGTCCTCGCAGTCAAACATACCATCTCATCACAATCCAGTTATTTTTATTCGTTTTTCAGATTTCAAATGCGAGAACAAGTTGTTATTAGGATAAACTTAATGTAAATGCCTTAACAAATGTATAAAGACACTTGTTTATGATACATACGAAAATTATTTCATTAACCTCGTATTTCAGATTATTTCATGCTATTTCCGATTATTTACTCGTCTCTGATTAGACACACAGCAAACGTTAATGTTAAAGTTCCATTACAATATCAGCGTTTATAACGTCATTTTATATTTTTAGAAGTAGGTCCACATTACTGAAAGTTCTTTTTAAGTTCAAAGGGATGTCTTGATTTGTATAGATCTCATAACATGATTATGCAAGTATTCATAAATTTGTAAAATGTATCTACTGTTTCTAATCTATTCAAAACTAGGCACGTATCCAGGCAAATGCGTACACTTCGTCAGAAAAAATTGAAGGTTCAAATATGAAATACAAACTGAAGGCTGAGGGGGGGTAAGGGCTATGAAGAATGAAGAATGAGTATCAATCTACCACTTCGTGCAGTTTGGTTAGAACCGCCTCGATGATGTAATGGTTATACATTCCGCCTCAAGAGTGGACGACCATTGTATTATAGTCCGGTCGGGTCATACCTAACACTTAACATTGGTAGTAGTTATTTATCTCCATGGTGCTTAGTGTTGCGGACATCTGAAATGGTTTAAGGATAAGCTTCAAATCAGCACTGATGATTTTCACAGGAAAATGACTGAAATACTGTTTTGGGCAATATATCATTTCCCCAAAACACTTGTAAACGTCATCTGTTTCATCGAAGGAGTTGTATGTGACAGACAGATAAACATGTTGAAATTGCTATTAAACGGCCACCGTTAGTTACAGGTTTGATACAAAGATTTACGTCTGAAAGTAAGCTAACATGCATGTATATCTTTTATATATATAGTTTAATTTGTTTATTCAACGAACCATGTGACAACAAGTTACATGTTACACAAATACAAACATTTAAACATACAAGAAATTACACGTGAAACATGGCAGTAGGATATATTTTTAAAACAAACATATCACATCTAGTAGCACATGCACGCTATCAGAGAACTAGATGAGGAGCATAATTCATGTTCTTAAATCAGTATCAGAACTCCGAAACATTTATGTGTTTTCTCAAAAGACTAAGGTCTAAACGAATATGGAGCGTATTCCTACCATACGCCTACTTAATATCGTCGAGCTTTATCATCGTAATTACATGTAACCGTGCATCCGTGATATAAGTGCATCCTGCAAGATACATAGTGTTTCCTGTGATTAGACGTGTTGATCATTTCCTGTAATGTTCGATTTTAAACAGCATTAACCTACAGTGATGACCAATATATATTTCTATACATAAACGTCCAATCATTGTTGCTCTTTTTCGCCTGATATTCAGTTAGTAGATCATTGGACAAGACTCCAGTTCCGTTGACTCAATAGGTAGCGACGCTGGCTGTTAATATAGGGGTTGTGAGTTAGAACTCCAGCTCATCTTAAATTTTTTCCGACGTTTGACAAATGTCATTTTGTACTCGCGTCTTTATTTTCCACGAATGAGCGTATTGTCTATGTGGAAAACCAGCCAAACCAGAAAGTATTGTGTGGGAAAGCCAGAAAACGCATGGTAAGGTGAACTGGTGGCCGTGATATGACTGCAAAATGGCTGAAAACAGCGTTAACCCCTGATAAACTAAAATATCATAGGGCGAGAACATATCTGAAATCACGGATGATTAACTCAGCAGGATGAGGGCTAATTATTTACCTGATATAAACGACTTGAAAAGGGAGAACTACCTTAACACAAGCTATTTCTCCTTTTACCTCAATATTTCCCAATTATGGTATCAACTTTTTAATATTTCGACCTTTCAATCTTTTCCAGGGATGTTTGCAAATCAGTCAAACTGAAAGCAGACATCGAGCGTGTTAATAAAACAGGAATCGATGTATAATTAAGTTTAAACTACATCTATGCAAAATGTTTTAAACTCAGATTTCATATTTACTTCAGTACGTGTGTTAGAATAATTAGTTTTTAAATAATTTTGAATTGAACGGATTCAGTATTGTATTTGTGAACATTGCATAATAACACATTTTAATTAATGTATCTATATTGATTAACAGAGAATGGAGACGATTATCGGGAGGTAACTTAACCAACTATATCAATTCTGACAATTATCAAATATATGGTTGTAAAAAGAAAAAGTGCCCACCACTTAACAAAGATATTATGTATTCCATGTAATCACAAATAAATGTGGGATATATTCAGGTTATCCTATTAATCTAACCGAGAACTCGAATGTCTTCAAGTTACTGCTTTAAACTGGCACCTGTCCGAGCGTTCAGTGTGTTAGGGCAATCTCAATACATTCCAGATCCTTTTTTGTTCCAAATATAGATCGTTATAAAATCATGAATACATACTCGTTCTAATATTTTAGTTTATTTATTTACAGGTGATGCAATAAATCTGATTGTGGTTATGCCTATAGTTTATTTTTTCTGTATGCTCTAAAAAGATGCACCTAGAATGCACCAGATGCAATGTTGGAAATAAAAAAAATCACGGGGGGGGGGGGGGGGGGGGGGGGGGGGGGGTCCGGGTCATACCAAAGACTTTATTCAAACATACCCAAGAATTTCGATCATCAGTTAAATAATTAAATATCGATAATAATATCTGCCCACGGAAGCAATATATTCGTTAATCTCCATAAGGTTCCGTGATTTACCGATAAATGATCACATGCTGTGAAAAGAAACGCCTAGGGGATAGTCGTGTTGGACAACGAGCCAGTACACTAGGTTTAATCCTTATATGATTACAACAAGAGAAAGTTGATGCAAGGCATCAATGTCGCCGGAAAAGACTGCATTGATTTATTTATGTATTCTTGACTTTCCTTAGTCTATTCAAACATTAGGAACGTTGAAATGAAAACATTTAGTTATAAATTTTATATTCATACCTACATTAGGGTATCTATAAAAAATTAACGAAATGTGTACACATTTATCTTGGCTTAAATTTAATTTTGCTGTTGTTACTTATTTAAATAATAGTATTCATTCATATAATTTCAATGTTTGTCAATCTTATTCGAATCACAAGGTAAATATCCTGGTATTGCTTTAAAGGGAGGTAATTTGAAGAAAACAAAAGTCTTCAAAAGGAGAAATATATCAGCATTACCGTCTACAGTTTAAATTGTTCTATTGTTTGTGGATTTAAAATTGTTCTTTTTTTCTTATTTCTACATGTACAACGAAATATTGCGGCTTCTCTTTGACGCTTTGCGTCAAACATTCGTCTTGTACTTGTCTAAAATAAAATAATATCACTCGCTTTTTCATATCGAAATGCGCATGCGCGAAAATCGATGTTAAAGGTCACGAACCTACACAACAGAATAGGGTCTATATTTAGCTTAGAAACAGTTCCTACTTTAGATATTCAAGGATTAACATTATTAAATGAATTCTACACAAATCAAGACATCTCTTTGAACATGAAAACAACATTTAGTAAGTTAAAATTGCTATTAAAAGGAGAATCCGAAATTGACCTCAATGATGACACATAAGAGTCTGCATTAGGGGGTGTTGGTTCACGTCTTGAAGGGACCACTTTTGTCTTCGTAAATAAGACAAAAAACTTAAATGCGAGTGAAATAAAAAAAACTGCAAACATTAAAAAATCGGAATATTTATTTCATTTTAGATGTGTCATTTATTAGTGTTCGTAAACAACCACAATTGTAATATGTTCAAATCATCTAGATTTGTTTCTTTCTAATAATAAGCCGCCCTCCCATGTGATTTCCGAAAAGCTATTAAAAATAGAAGTCGCGGGCTTCTGCCCGGCGACTAATAATGAAGTTCGTAATTTAGTGTTTTGTTTGTTTGTTGTATTGGGGTTTTACGCCGCTATCAACATTATTTCAGTTATATCACGGCGACAGGTCACTTATTCATGATCCCTGGGCAAACAAACCAGTAATAGGCTCCACCATGACCGTAGTGCCGCGACTGGGGATCGAACCCGGGACACCCGGTTTCAATCGTAATTTAGTGACACACGCTCTACATAAACTTGAATTTCACATATAAAACACACAAATATATTATACAAACATTTGTAGATGAAAATGTATCATGTATAATCGTATAAATTCATCTGAACTAATACATTATACAAGAGTTGCTGCAAGATTCAGCAATTGGCGCGGGAATCAGCATTTTATGGCTTTAGAAATACTGTTCGATTTGAAAAACACGAAACCCGCTTTTAAATATATGATATAAATATATGATAACAATAGTTTTTTAGTTAAATACGTAAAACGAAAACAAAAATACCTTTTCCCAACGTGTTGACCTTGATCTCCCAAAATTATTGTAAACATTTGTCTGCGCATGCGCGTCCTTTTTAACCCTTAATATATTCTTAAAATCGCAAAATTTAGCACAATAACTTCGTATTTATGAAAATATTCCCATGTTCCTAATGTAACGGGAACGGGGTCTAGGTATAGGTATACATATCATTTCTACAGCCTTGCTGTGAAAGCCGGCTTTTATAGCGACGTTGGTAGAGTGGTTGACCGTTGTGTAAAAGTTAAGCAACGTTCATCGCGGTAAGTACCTGATGGGTGACCCGCGATGACTTAACGCCGGTACACGTTACAAATGGTGGCAGCGGTGGGTGTTATCAAACAACTATGGCTTTAGTTTACATTTTAATGATAAAAAAAACTACTCGCATATAAATAGACTGGTTCACTAATCTTAATATTCTATTGCAAACTCGAACGAGAACAGTCTAGTGACGAACTGCTACGGAAATATCCGAAAGCTGACTGTAAAATACGGCGCATGCACGATCAAGACGATTAACACGGCGCATGCGCAAGCCCATTACACCAGTGACAGTTTTTTCACAACCAATATATGCACTGGTGCTGATGCACCCTCGCAATAACATCAGTATATACATATTCATATTCAAGAAAAAAACAGCAAATAAACTTTTAATATGCATATCCATTATAAAAAAAGCGATCCTACGAACAATGATGCATAGAATTAAATTCAACAATAGCTATTCACATGATAATTTATTTCTTAGTTTAAAGCATTGTCCTAAAATGAGATCAGTATATGAAAACCACACTTTTAATCAGTTTTTTACAACAAAATAACTACATAAGCTTCAAACGTTAACCCTTAACCTGCTGTGCGCGAGTTGGATCGTGTTGCGAACAGGTTAGACCATACCTGACTTTAACCTTTCTGCTCGTGACTAAATTGATACTTTAAAATATAATGAATAAGACAAATACGAAATGAGACAAACTAATTCTAAAAATAGTAGGATAGCTGCTTAGTTTGAATGTGGAGTAAAAATAAAATCCATTCAAAATGATTATATCATGTTCTCAATTAAAAGGTAATTAAATACAAAGTGACGGGATCCAAAGCAACATTGTTTTGCCCTGATAGCCGGACAAAAAGCAACAGTTCTATTTCAAGTTTACATTTTTTTTCTAGGATTTTACATGTGGACAACATGAAATAGACCAAATTCAATAAACTTAATAATATTTTGTCTTATTATATGTGCATATACTTTGCATGATACTCAAAATAATTTAAATTTTCAATTAATTTATTATTTGACTCGAACAATAATTGAGCCGTCCCGCAAGAAAACCAACATTGTAATCTCTGCGTAAAGTATCGACACGGATCAGCCTAAGCATGCCGCGAAAGCTAACACGGACAGACACTTTTCGCCTCCTGTGTATTTTCTGTTTCAGGAACCATTACTCTATTCCTCTATCTCCCATGAGAATGTGTCGGCCCGGATCAGTATGCGCGGACTGCGCAGGCTGATCTAGGTCGATACATAACGCAGAGGCCATAATGATGGTTTTCTCGCGAGACGGCTCAATTTATGTTCCTCGTCCTTTCAAATGTACATGAGCTACACAATACAATAAACCCGATCAAAAAAACAAAACATATAAAAAAAGGAAAAAGAAGATATAAATCAAATATAATTATACTTAAGAAGCTTTACAGAAATGCTTAATAGAAGTCAAGAACCAAATTAATTTCTGTCACTAAATTAACTGTATTATTATTATTTATTTTATAAAATGATAATAATGATAAAAAAACCTATACAAAAGACAGAAACAAAAACAAAAACAAAACAGAAAATACAAACACATATACTATTCGAAAGAATCTTATCAGGGATGTTTAATCACCAAATGACTTTCTGTCACTAAATGTTTTGAACGTTTCTTCTTTTAAGTTACAAAAACTTCATACAAAATCTATCTTAGTTGTTCAACATTGAGAATCGTGTATACATGTAAAATGTTGCCGTTATATTACTTAAATCATGTTAAAAGTTCTTGTTTTCCCAGTTTTACCAAAGATGTGTGCAGCAATGATTAGTCTGGAGTTGAACCAGTTCATCCCTTCAAAAACGCTGTCTTTTTCACAAAGTACTATATCAGCATGGATAATGAGTGCATATATATATATACATACAAATCAACTCTTGACTTTGTCTATATTGTCCGGTTTCGTTTATCTATTGTTTTAACATGAAACAAAGTGTCTTATTTTCCGTGTGATATTCAAAATACCACTTACGTACTTCTAATATCTACCGGGACATTATCATTTTAAAAAGTGGTTTTAAGTATGTTTCAAGTTGGAGGAAATGCCGTGATTGACATTTGAAAAGGAGAAGGTAGAAGAAGAAGTTGTAGTAGTGTTAATAGTATTTGTAGTAGTGTTAATAGTAGTTGTAGTAGTATAAAAATAGTAGAAGTAGTAGTAGTAGTTGCAGTAGTAGAAGTAGTAATAGTTGAATTAATAGTAGTAGCAGTAGTGGTAGTAATAGTAGTAGTAGTAGTACTAGTAGTCACTAATTAATAAAACAATTAACGCCTCGGGAAAAGTCGTGTCGGACAGTTAGCCAAATAAACTTGTTTATAACTTAATATGGATAAAACCAAAACATCTGTACATTAATAGTATTTATTTACACACGTTCCATGTTAACCAGTATATACATAATCATATCCATGATGAAAAATAACAAATAGACTAATGATATACATATAAGTATGCAAAATTATGGAAAATCATGGATGTTGAACTCAATTAAATAACAATTGAATAGAATGGAAAACATTAATTAATGTTCTAATGATTAATGATTACTGTCTCCAATTTATACACTGTTTTTAAAACCCGTGAACTATTGATGCGTCAAAATGCGTATTTATGGGTAAAGTCTGATATTTGTAAATTGCGGTCAACAGAGTTGATTGAATTTTAGTTTTTAATTCACAACATAGTAAGGTGGATTTTATCGTAACCTTTTCCCACATACACTTTCTGACGCGTCTGCATCAGACCATTTTGAAAACATTGTGACAAAAGCATAAATTACTCAACACGAGCTTTTTCGCCTTTTGTCACAATGTTTTCAACTTTATTCGCAGTTAATCACATATTTAATCTAAGTATTTCAATAAGCTTTTCTTTTAATCGAACTTTGGGTGCGATACCTCGATCTTTAAGCATTGTCTTTATTTCGGCAACAGACATCGTTTCAGGTGTGAAAGCTTGGGTTGAAACACTTTTGTAATTTATATCGGCTGTTTTATTTCTTCATCAATGCGTTTTTTCTTATTTTTTGCCAGATCGCGGAAACCAGAAACAGAAAAAAACACGCATTATATTATTTACGGCAGGAATGTTTTAGAGCATTAAATTACCAATTTATGTTCTGTTATTAAATGTATAATACCCCTTCTATTCGCAGTTGTTAAAGATACATCGTTTCACATCGAAGATTACAGTATAGATCATGTTTATATTATAAATGATTATGTAATAGGGATACGCGACTCGCTTCAGATCTCCAGTTGATACAAATTGACTTTATGAGGGTCATAAAACTTCGGATAAAATCGGGAGCATTGCCGGACTATCACGAACAAATCCGAAATCATGAAGTTACAAATATATCTTCAAAAAAGACCATCTAAATCTAAATTTATTTTCATAAAATAAAAATTACATTGTAGATAAAGAAGTGCCGCATCCGAGACCGTTTGCACCTAAGAAATCTATATAATAATATTTGATATACATCGATTATAAGTGAATGGGTAATTTTATTTTGTTCTTTGTCTATATGATATTGACAACGTTTATTTAACCTAAAAAAAGACCATTTAAATCAAATTTTTCTCGAAAAATAAAATATACATATTAAAGATAGATAATTATATTTTGTGGAGCACCTAAGCGAGTTATAGCGCGTTAAAGTTACAGCTACTCTTTATTTCCATATGGTAAATTATCCCCGATAGCAATTGCCGGTGAAATAATTCTTCCACATGGCACAGAAAGTACTAGTGAGTCAGCTGTGTTATTGGTCAGACAAGCGGTTTGCATGTGTATGTAAAACAGAGATGTCTGTCAAATATGAATGCCTTCCTTTACCAATGAGGTGATTCACTTGAAGAAGCAGTTCAATTTTAGTATCCCCCATGGGGTTTTTAAGTGACATTCAAACCAGATTCCATTATAACCACTGCCAAGTTTGCAATGCTGGCGTGATGGGTGGGGTTGATAGTCACACAAGGGAAGAAGCAAGCATGTTATTGTAGATTTAAGTGTAACAATGTTCAGGATGTTACAAAATTGATGGTCATTAAAGGTAGTAAAAAACAATCTGCGTAGTTTTCTTTTAACTTATTAATAAACACGAGGACCATTATGGTTCTATTTCGCTCAACTGTGTAACAGAACTATGATAGTTGTTCATGTACATATAAGGACATTTAGTCTTTGATAACTTTCAAAGTAGTATAATTGCTCGAATTGACATGTTTCTACTTTTAATAATCTTTAAGATACAAGTAAGTAAGCAAATATTTTATTATAGAGACATGTGTATAACAAAACAAACATATAACCAAATATAATAATTGGGAAAAACGGACGGACGGACGAACGAACGTACAAATTAATGCATAAATGAATGAATGAATGAATGAAAGAATGAATGAATGAGTGAATGAATGAATGAATGAATACAAATTAGTGAAAAAATGAATTGTACTGGGAATGTATGTCTACTTCGCGCGTGGTCAAATTGACATCTCTCTCGACATACGGTCTCGTGTGATATCAATTGTACACGCGCCTCGTAGTTCAATACAAATGCATGTATCCCTTCTGCAACATAATATTCCCTATACATGTATATTAAAACAGAGCCAACTTATCTCTCTGTATATTGAAAAACACAGTGTCTATGCTATTCTGTCATTGTGACTGTATGTTATTATTATATGTATGCTATGTAAAACAAGAGTTCATGCTATTTACTTGTAAGAAGAGAGAATCTATAACACAAGTAGCATTTATCCCGCCTAAATGTTTCATTTACCCCATACACTAACCTGCTTCTGTTTAAAAAGATTCTCTAAAATGAATTGGAGAAAATAGAAAACCTCGATAGACTAAGAAATGAGGATACATTGCTTCCATTGAATTCAAAACAATCTGGGGAAATATGCTATTTCTTATTCTAGGCAATTCTTTACATTCCTATCATGATTTGTTTGTTTGTTTGGAGTTTAACGCCGCTTTCAACAGCTTTGGTCATATCACGGCGGTCAGTGCACCTACCCATGTTTTCCTGGCTTTCCCACACCAGTACTTACACAACATTCTTTCGAAGCCACTGACTACTTTCTCACATAGATCAGAGGTGAGAGGCAATGGAAAACATCGCCCGAAAGAATGTCTCCTATCATGAAGAAATGGCTTTGAAAGTCACCAATGTACTACATACCGAATACAATTTGAGAAGTGCAAAATCTATTATCTCCCGTATACTTATTAAGAAGTGTAACGTAGATAAACAAAATAAAGTACAGCACTTATGACATCTCTAAATCAATTTTAGATGCATACTTTCTTCTGATAAAAGTATTATGTTAATTGTACATGACATCGATTTATCTAAAGTCCCTCATTTCAACACGGTCAACATTTTGGATATTTTCCGGGACTGCCTGTTCAATCGTTAATAATACTTTTTGTCTAAACCGTCGTCTTCGCTCATATTCAGTCTCCTCGTCCACAGCAAGTTCGAGTATGGAGTTGCCCGTAAACAGTGAAACCGCGTGTATCGATTGAAAACCATCCTCAACACAGGTGTCATGTCTCTTAGTTCCACCTGTTCTGTCATAATTAGAATGATTGGTTTTAGCTGATCCGTTGCTTCTTTCACCTCCATTCTACACCATGGCCTATCAATAAACGTTTTTGAAATTACGAAGATCACCACAGAACACTTATCAATGCATCTCATGGCCTCTTCCACGACGGTAAAACCTGATCGAAAATGGGTATCCCCAGTACATATGTAGTCCTTCCGTAATTTTGTTTTTTCTGCCAACTGTTCAGCGATGGATGGCATTATAATGACGTCTACTAGCTGATCATCGGCGCTGCTGAACGACAGGAATATAAGATGTTCACACATAAGTCTGTCTTCTTTGTTGTTTTTTAAGAAAAATCGCAACCTGTCTACGTCTGGCCATCAATCTTCTTCTACATATAACCGAAAGAGCTGTAACAATAACTATAAGTCAAAACGATATAAGAGCATACATCAACACTCGTAGCATTGCTTGGCGATTGCAGTGCCTCACTAGACTTTCAAAACGTGTCTGAGTCAAGCAAGCATCCGGAACTATTCACAAAGAACGTGATTCCTTTTACCCATTTCGGAAATGTTAAATCAAAACACATACATTCGAAATCATTTCCAGTTAGGTCGAACTGTGGACGTATGAGATAATATTCTGACAACTGGATAGTTAACAAATCTCTGCGCATTGATAGTTTTTATTTGGTTATTCTGCAGGTTAATATAACGTTAGCCGGTCAAATGGCTGAAGTTAAAATATATACTTTGTATTGCATTGTCCGACAGATCGATCCATTGAAGTTTCTTGTTTTCAGAAAACATATTGAATGGTATTTGGGACAATCCATTATCAGAGATAAGTATGGTTATCACATCTATAAAATACATAAACATAATGGCAAAGTCATTTTCATAGTCTGTCTGCATCACATGTAATACGTTCTGAGATAACAATAGTCTAAATTATTAGAGGAACAGTCAAGGGTATGCAGAACAAAACGATGCCAAAATATAAAAGGAATTGTGATGTTCAGGTGACCTATGTTATTCCGTGTCAAGGATAATGTTTCAAATACGATACGGGGCATCTCTATATAGGGAGTCTTTAATGTTGTCAAACCTTCTTCTTTAATGCTTCGATGGGAATCCGTTTCAAAATAACATTCAAGACCGGTGCCTGTCTGAAACACATTGGTTAGTGTTATATCATTGTATTGTAGAAGCACAGACAAAACACCTATCCAAATTCTTGTCCGAGCGATATCTTGTGAACGAAAGGTCAGATAATATTGAAACTTAGAACAAAGATGTATGGCATTGTGAAATTGTGCAAGATGTAAGAATTATAACTCTTGGCCACTTTGTTGCAAAGTTATCTCCCCTTTTTCAATATTTTAATCAGTTTTTATCCGAGCGATATCTTGTGAACGAATGGTCAGATACTATTGTGAACTTGAAAGAAAGATAGATGGTACTGTGGAGTTGTGCAACATTGAAGAATTATAACTCTGGGCCACTTTGTTGCAAAGTTATCTCTCCTTGTTCATTATGTTAATAGTGTAAACTTTGTCCATAGCAGAACTCATAGACTACTTGATAGAATTGATTGAAACTTGCAACATAGATAGATTGCAATGTGAAGTTGTGCAGCTTGCAAGAATTATAACTCTGGGCCACTTTGTTGCAAAGTTATATCCCTTGTTAAATAAAATGGCAACGGAATCGTTCGTAACTGTTGCTACAGTTACAATCTCTAGTTTTTATTATTATTATTATATCCCCAAAAATGATTTTTGGGGGATATATTGTTTTTGCCCCGTTTTATTGAAAACGGCACGCGCGAATAAAGTTTCGATACCGGAAATGAACTCGCCACATCTATACGTACCTTAAAACCAAATTTCATCGAAATCGAAGGATTTTGCGCTTTTTTGAGGTTTCGAAGCAGCGGCTGCCATTTCAAAATGGCGACTATTTTGAAAATTCCGATACCGGAAATGAACTCGCCACAACTATATAAACTTGAAAAACAAATTTCATCGAAATCGGAGAATTTTTAAGTTTTGGCGGCCATTTTGAATAAAAAATGGCCGCCATGGGGGATAAATTTTCGATACCGGAAATGAAATCGCCACAACTATATCTACTTGAAAACCAAATTTCATCGAAATCGGAGCATTTTTAAGTTTTGGCCGCCATTTTAAATAAAATATGGCCACCGCGGGATAAAATTTTGATATCGGAAATAAACTCGCCACACCTATATCTACTTGAAAACCAAATTTCATCGAAATCCGAGCATTTTTATGTTTTGGCGGCCATTTTGAATATGGCCGCCGCAGGATAGAATTTCGATACCGGATATGAAGTCGCCACATAAAAATCTATTTTCTAAATCAAATTGCGATGAAATCGGACAACGTTCAAGTTTCCGGCCTTTATCGGCCATATTCAAAGTGGCACGTGAGAATAAAATTTCGATACCGAATTGACTCGCCACATCTATATGTACCTTAAAACCAAACTTCATCGAAATCGGAGCATTTTGCGTTTTTTTCAGTTTTCGCCCCATCGGCTGCCATTTTAAAATGGCGACAATTTTGAAAATTTCGAAAGGCAAACGCGCATCTATGAGTGGTGGCCTATCTTTGTGCAAAGTTTCATAAACGAGTAAATCACCGGACAAAGGTAAATGCAAAAATCGGCCAATCGGAAACGAGTATTCGGTCATGCGCTAATACACTTGAGAAAGTAGTACTACTTGATTAGGAACACATGTACTAAGTTTCAAGTCTCTATCACTTGTCGTTTTTGAGTTATACAAGTACGAAAAATCGACCAATCAGAAACGAGTATTCGGTCATGCGCTAATACACTTGAGAAAGTAGTACTACTTGATAAGAAACACATGTACTAAGTTTCAAGTCTCTATCACTTGTCGTTTTTGAGTTATACAAGTCCGAAAAATCGACCAATCAGAAACGAGTATTCGGTCATGCGCTAATACACATGCAAAAGTAGAACTACTTGATAAGAAACACATGTACTAAGTTTCAAGTCTCTATCACTTGTCGTTTTTGAGTTATACAAGTCAGAAAAATCGACCAATCAGAAACGAGTATTCGGTCATGCGCTAATACACTTGAGAAAGTAGTACTACTTGATTAGAATCACATGTACTATGTTTCAAGTCTCTATCACTAGTCATTTTCGAGTTATACAAGTCCGAAAAATCGACCAATCAGAAACGAGTATTCGGTCAAGCTGAAATACACAGGAGAAAGTAGGTCACTTGATTGGGAACATTTGTACTAAGTTTCAAGTCTCTATCTCTTTTCGTTATCGAGTTATACAAGTTCAAATCACCCAATTATTAAAAAAAATGAAAAAGTGGAGATAACTTTGCAAAAAAGTGGCCCAGAGTTATAATTCTTGCATGTTGTACAACTGCACAGTGCCATCTATCTATGTTCCAAGTTTCAATAATATCTGACCATTCGTTCACAAGATATCGCTCTGACAAAAATTGATTAAAATATTGAAAAAGGGGAGATAACTTTGCAAAAAAGTGGCTCAGAGTTATTATTCTTGAAAACTACACAAGGTCACATTGCCATCTATCTATGTTGCAAGTTTCGATCAATTCCATCAAGTAGTTTATGAGTATTGCTCTGGACAAACATTTGGATAGGAGAAAAAGAAGAAAGAATAATAATAACTAGAGATTGTAACTGTAGCAACAGTTACGAACGATTCCCTTGCCATTTTATTGAACAAGGGCAGATATCACAATGGCCCAGAGTATTCGGTAATGCGCTAATACACTTGCGAATGTACTACTACTTAATTAGGGACACATGTACTAAGTTTCAAGTCTCTATCACTTGTCGTTTTTGAGTAATACAAGTCCGAAAAATCGACCAATCAGAGACGAGTATTCGGTCATGCGCTAATACACATGCAAAAGTAGTACTACTTGATAAGAAACACATGTACTGAGTTTCAAGTCTCTATCACTTGTCGTTTTTGAGTTATACAAGTCCGAAAAATCGACCAATCAGAAACGAGTATTCGGTCATGCGCTAATACACTTGAGAAAGTAGTACTACTTGATTAGAATCACATGTACTAAGTTTCAAGTCTCTATCACTAGTCATTTTCGAGTTATACAAGTCAGAAAAATCGACCAATCAGAAACGAGTATTCTGTCAAGCTCAAATACACATGAGAAAGTAGGTCACTTGATTGGGAACATTTGTACTAAGTTTCAAGTCTCTATCTCTTTTCGTTATCGAGTTATACAAGTTCAAATCACCCAATTATTAAAAAAATGAAAAAGGGGAGATAACTTTGCAAAAAAGTGGCCCAGAGTTATAATTCTTGCATGTTGTACAACTGCACAGTGCCATCTATCTATGTTCCAAGTTTCAATAATATCTGACCATTCGTTCACAAGATATCGCTCTGACAAAAATTGATTAAAATATTGAAAAAGGGGAGATAACTTTGCAAAAAAGTGGCTCAGAGTTATCATTCTTAAAAACTACACAAGTTCACATTGCCATATATCTATGTTGCAAGTTTCGATCAATTCCATCAAGTAGTTTATGAGTATTGCTCTGGACAAACAATAACTAGAGATTGTAACTGTAGCAACAGTTACGAACGATTCCCTTGCCATTTTATTGAACAAGGGCAGATAACACAATGGCCCAGAGTATTCGGTAATGCGCTAATACACTTGCGAATGTACTACTACTTAATTAGGGACACATGTACTAAGTTTCAAGTCTCTATCACTTGTCGTTTTTGAGTAATACAAGTCCGAAAAATCGACCAATCAGAGACGAGTATTCGGTCATGCGCTAATACACATGCAAAAGTAGTACTACTTGATAAGAAACACATGTACTAAGTTTCAAGTCTCTATCACTTGTCGTTTTTGAGTTATACAAGTCCGAAAAATCGACCAATCAGAAACGAGTATTCGGTCATGCGCTAATACACATGCAAAAGTAGAACTACTTGATAAGAAACACATGTACTAAGTTTCAAGTCTCTATCACTTGTCGTTTTTGAGTTATACAAGTCAGAAAAATCGACCAATCAGAAACGAGTATTCGGTCATGCGCTAATACACTTGAGAAAGTAGTACTACTTGATTAGAATCACATGTACTAAGTTTCAAGTCTCTATCACTAGTCATTTTCGAGTTATACAAGTCAGAAAAATCGACCAATCAGAAACGAGTATTCTGTCAAGCTCAAATACACATGAGAAAGTATGTCACTTGATTGGGAACATTTGTACTAAGTTTCAAGTCTCTATCTCTTTTCGTTATCGAGTTATACAAGTTCAAATCACCCAATTATTAAAAAAATGAAAAAGGGGAGATAACTTTGCAAAAAAGTGGCCCAGAGTTATAATTCTTGCATGTTGTACAACTGCACAGTGCCATCTATCTATGTTCCAAGTTTCAATAATATCTGACCATTCGTTCACAAGATATCGCTCTGACAAAAATTGATTAAAATATTGAAAAAGGGGAGATAACTTTGCAAAAAAGTGGCTCAGAGTTATCATTCTTAAAAACTACACAAGTTCACATTGCCATATATCTATGTTGCAAGTTTCGATCAATTCCATCAAGTAGTTTATGAGTATTGCTCTGGACAAAAATTTGGATGAAAGAGAATAATAATAATAATAATAATAACTAGAGATTGTAACTGTAGCAACAGTTACGAACGATTCCCTTGCCATTTTATTTAACAAGGGGAGATAACAGACACGAGTATTCGGTCATGCACTAATACACTTGAGAAAGTAGTACTACTTGATTAGAAACACATGTACTAAGTTTCAAGTCTCGATCACTTGTCGTTTTTGAGTTATACAAGTCCGAAAAATCGACCAATCAGAAGCGAGTATTCGGTCATGCGCAAATACACATGAGAAAGTAGTATCACTTGATTGGGAACACTTGTACTAAGTTTCAAGTCTCTATCACTTGTCGTTTTTGAGTTATACATGTCCGAAAAATCGACCAATCAGAAACGAGTATTCGGTCATGCGCTAATTCACTTGAGAAAGTAGTACTACTTGATTAGAAACACATGTACTAAGTTTCAAGTCTCTATCACTTGTCGTTTTTGAGTTATACAAGTCCGAAAAATCGACCAATCAGAAACGAGTATTCGGTCATGCGCTAATACACATGCAAAAGTAGAACTACTTGATAAGAAACACATGTACTAAGTTTCAAGTCTCTATCACTTGTCGTTTTTGAGTTATACAAGTCAGAAAAATCGACCAATCAGAAACGAGTATTCGGTCATGCGCTAATACACTTGAGAAAGTAGTACTACTTGATTAGAATCACATGTACTAAGTTTCAAGTCTCTATCACTAGTCATTTTCGAGTTATACAAGTACGAAAAATCGACCAATCAGAAACGAGTCTTCGGTCCAGCTCAAATACACATGAGAAAATAGGTCACTTGATTGGGAACATTTGTACTAAGTTTCAAGTCTCTATCTCTTTTCGTTATCGAGTTATACAAGTTCAAATCACCCAATTATTAAAAAAATGAAAAAGGGAGATAACTTTGCAAAAAAGTGGCCCAGAGTTATAATTCTTACATGTTGTACAACTGCACAGTGCCATCTATCTATGTTCCAAGTTTCAATAATATCTGACCATTCGTTCACAAGATATAGCTCTGACAAAAATTGATTAAAATATTGAAAAAGGGGAGATAACTTTGCAAAAAAGTGGCTCAGTGTTATCATTCTTGAAAACTACACAAGTTCACATTGCCACCTATCTATGTTGTAAGTTTCGATCAATTCCATCAAGTAGTTTATGAGTATTGCTCTGGACAAAAATTTGGATAGCTGAAAGAGAATAAACAATAATAATAATAATAACTAGAGATTGTAACTGTAGCAACAGTTACGAACGATTCCCTTGCCATTTTATTGAACAAGGGCAGATAACACAATGGCCCAGAGTATTCGGTAATGCGCTAATACACTTGCGAAAGTACTACTACTTGATTAGGGACACATGTACTAAGTTTCAAGTCTCTATCACTTGTCGTTTTTGAGTTATACAAGTCCGAAAAATCGACCAATCAGAAACGAGTATTCGGTCATGCGCTAATACACATGCAAAAATAGAACTACTTGATAAGAAACACATGTACTAAGTTTCAAGTCTCTATCACTTGTCGTTTTTGAGTTGTACAAGTCAGAAAAATCGACCAATCAGAAACGAGTATTCGGTCATGCGCTAATACACATGCAAAAGTAGAACTACTTGATAAGAATCACATGTACTAAGTTTCAAGTCTCTATCACTAGTCATTTTCGAGTTATACAAGTCCGAAAAATCGACCAATCAGAAACGAGTATTCGGTCAAGCTCAAATACACATGAGAAAGTAGGTCACTTGATTGGGAACATTTGTACTAAGTTTCAAGTCTCTATCTCTTTTCGTTATCGAGATATACAAGTTCAAATCACCCAATTTTTTAAAAAATGAAAAAGGGGAGATAACTTTGCAAAAAAGTGGCTCAGAGTTATCATTCTTAAAAACTACACAAGTTCACATTGCCATATATCTATGTTGCAAGTTTCGATCAATTCCATCAAGTAGTTCATGAGTATTGCTCTGGACAAAAATTTGGATAGCTGAAAGAGAATAATAATAATAATAATAATAATAACTAGAGATTGTAACTGTAGCAACAGTTACGAACGATTCCCTTGCCATTTTATTTAACAATGGGAGATAACAGAAACGAGTATTTGGTCATGCGCTAATACACTTGCAAAAGTAGTACTACTTGATTAGGAACACATGTACTAAGTTTCAAGTCTCTATCACTTGTCGTTTTTGAGTTATACAATTCCGAAAAATCGACCAATCAGAAACGAGTATTCGGTCATGCGCTAATACACTTGAGAAAGTAGAACTACTTGATTAGAAACACACGTACTAAGTTTCAAGTCACTATCACTTGTCGTTTTTGAGTTATACAAGTCCGAAAAATCGACCAATCAGAAGCGAGTAATCGGTCATGTGCAAATACACATGAGAAAGTAATATCACTTGAGTGGGAACACTTGTACTAAGTTTCAAGTCTCTATCACTTGTGCTTTTTGAGTTATACATGTCCGAAAAATCGACCAATCAGAAACGAGTATTCGGTCATGCGCTAATTCACTTGAGAAAGTAGTACTACTTGATTAGAAACACATGTACTAAGTTTCAAGTCTCTATCACTAGTCGTTTGTGAGTTATACAAGTCCGAAAAATCGACCAATCAGAAGAGAGTATTCGGTCATGCTTAAATAAACATGAGAAAGTAGTATCACTTGATTGGGAACATTTGTACTAAATTTCAAGTCTCTATCACTTGTCGTTTTTGAGTTATACAAGCTCAAATCACCCAATTATTAAAAAAATGAAAAGGGGGAGATAACTTTGCAAAAAAGTGGCCCAGAGTTATAATTCTTGCATGTTGTACAACTGCACAGTGCCATCTATCTATGTTCCAAGTTTCAATAATATCTGACCATTCGTTCACAAGATATAGCTCTGACAAAAATTGATTAAAATATTGAAAAAGGGGAGATAACTTTGCAAAAAAGTGGCTCAGAGTTATCATTCTTGAAAACTACACAAGTTCACATTGCCATCTATCTATGTTGCAAGTTTCGATCAATTCCATCAAGTAGTTTATGAGTATTGCTCTGGACAAAAATTTGGATAGCTGAAAGAGAATAATAATAATAAAAAACAATAGAAAAACAATACGATTCCCAACTCTGTTGGGGAATCGTAATAAGAAGAAAAAACAATAGAAAAACAATACGATTCCCAACTCTGTTGGGGAATCGTAATAAAAAGAAAAAACAATAGAAAAACAATACGATTCCCAACTCTGTTGGGGAATCGTAATAATAAGAAGAAAAAACAATAGAAAAACAATACGATTCCCAACTCTGTTGGGGAATCGTAATAAAAAGAAAAAACAATAGAAAAACAATACGATTCCCAACTCTGTTGGGGAATCGTAATAATAAAAAGAAAAAACAATAGAAAAACAATACGATTCCCAACTCTGTTGGGGAATCGTAACTAGAGATTGTAACTGTAGCAACAGTTACGAACGATTCCCTTGCCATTTTATTTAACAATGGGAGATAACAGAAACGAGTATTTGGTCATGCGCTAATACACTTGCAAAAGTAGTACTACTTGATTAGGAACACATGTACTAAGTTTCAAGTCTCTATCACTTGTCGTTTTTGAGTTATACAATTCCGAAAAATCGACCAATCAGAAACGAGTATTCGGTCATGCGCTAATACATTTGAGAAAGTATAACTACTTGATTAGAAACACACGTACTAAGTTTCAAGTCACTATCACTTGTCGTTTTTGAGTTATACAAGTCCGAAAAATCGACCAATCAGAAGCGAGTAATCGGTCATGTGCAAATACACATGGGAAAGTAATATCACTTGAGTGGGAACACTTGTACTAAGTTTCAAGTCTCTATCACTTGTGCTTTTTGAGTTATACATGTCCGAAAAATCGACCAATCAGAAACGAGTATTCGGTCATGCGCTAATTCACTTGAGAAAGTAGTACTACTTGATTAGAAACACATGTTCTAAGTTTCAAGTCTCTATCACTAGTCGTTTGTGAGTTATACAAGTCCGAAAAATCGACCAATCAGAAGAGAGTATTCGGTCATGCTCAAATAAACATGAGAAAGTAGTATCACTTGATTGGGAACATTTGTACTAAATTTCAAGTCTCTTTCACTTGTCGTTTTTGAGTTATACAAGCTCAAATCACCCAATTATTAAAAAAATGAAAAGGGGGAGATAACTTTGCAAAAAAGTGGCCCAGAGTTATAATTCTTGCATGTTGTACAACTGCACAGTGCCATCTATCTATGTTCCAAGTTTCAATAATATCTGACCATTCGTTCACAAGATATAGCTCTGACAAAAATTGATTAAAATATTGAAAAAGGGGAGATAACTTTGCAAAAAAGTGGCTCAGAGTTATCATTCTTGAAAACTACACAAGTTCACATTGCCATCTATCTATGTTGCAAGTTTCGATCAATTCCATCAAGTAGTTTATGAGTATTGCTCTGGACAAAAACTTGGATAGCTGAAAGAGAATAATAATAATAAAAAACAATAGAAAAACAATACGATTCCCAACTCTGTTGGGGAATCGTAATAATAAAAAGAAAAAACAATAGAAAAACAATACGATTCCCAACTCTGTTGGGGAATCGTAATAAAAAGAAAAAACAATAGAAAAACAATACGATTCCCAACTCTGTTGGGGAATCGTAATAACAAGTGCTGATTGTGATTGCAAGCAAGTCACATATATATCCCCAACCAGTAAATTGCCAAATTTACATTTACTTGAAAACATAAATTTCATAGAAATTTGAGGATTTTTAAGTTTTAGCGGCCATTTTTAATAAAAAATGGCTCCCGGGGGATAACATTTGGATGCCGGAACTCGCCAGACCTATATCTACTTGAAAACTAAATATCATCAAAATCTGAACATTTTTAGTATAAGGCGGCCATTTTGAATATAAAATCGACACCGTGGGATAAAAATTCGATATCGGAAATGAACTCGCCACACCTATATGTAGTTGAAAACCAAATTTCATAAAAATCGGAGGATTTTTAGTTTAAGGCGGCCATTTTGAATCTAAAATGGCTGCCGCGAGATAACATTTTGAAACCCGAATGAACTCGACACACACATATCTACCTGAAAACCAAATTACATCGAAATTGGAGAATTTTTAGTTTTAGGCGGCCATTTTGAATAAAAAATGGCAGCCTCGGGATAAAATTTCGATACTGGTAATGATCTCACCACACCTATATGTACTTGAAAACCAAATTTCATAGAAATCGGTGCATTTTTAGTTTTAGGCGGCCATTTTGAATAACAAATGGGCGCCGCGTGATAAAATGTGAATACCGCGAGTGAACTCGCCACAGATATATGTACTTGAAAACCAAATTTCATCAAAATCGGAGCAATTTAAGGTTTTAGGTTTTGGCGGCCATTTTGAATAAAAAATGGCCATAGCGGAATACAATTTACATTTACTTGAAAACATAAATTTCATTGAAATTTGAGAATTTTTAAGTTTGAGCGGCCATTTTTAATAAAAAATGGCCCCCGGGGAATAAAATTTGGATGCCGGAAATGAACTCGCCAGACCTATATCTACTTGAAAACCAAATATCATCAAAGTCTGAACATTTTTAGAATAAGGCGGCCATTTTGAATATAAAATCGACACCGCGGGATAAAAAATCTATATCGGAAATGAACTCGCCACACCTATATATACTTGAAAACCAAATTTCATCAAAATCGAAGGATTTTTAGTTGAAGGCGGCCATTTTGAATTTAAAATGGCTGCCGCGGGATAACATTTTGAAACCCGAATGAACTCGACACACCCATATCTACCTGAAAACCAAATTACATCGAAATTGGAGAATTTTTTGTCTTAGGCGGCCATTTTGAATAAAAAATGGCATCCTCGGAATAAAATTTCGATACCGGAAATGATCTCACCACACCTATATGTACTTGAAAACCAAATTTCATAGAAATCGGTGCATTTTTAGTTTTAGGTGGCCATTTTGAATTTAAAATGGCCATCGCGGGATAAAATTTGGATAGCGGGAATGAACTCGCCACACCTATATGTACTTGAAAACCAAATTTCATCAAAATTGCAGCATTTTAAGGTTTTAGGTTTTGGCGGCCATTTTGAATAAAAAATGGCCATAGCGGAATAAAATTTACATTTACTTGAAAACATAAATATCATTGAAATTTGAGAATTTTTAAGTTTGAGCGGCCATTTTTAATAAAAAATGGCCCGCGGGGGATAAAATTTGGATGCCGGAAATGAACTCGCCAGACCTATATCTACTTCAAAACCAAATATCATCAAAATCTGAACATTTTTAGTATAAGGCGGCCATTTTGAATATAAAATCGAAACCGCGGGATAAAAATTCTATATCGGAAATGAATTCGCCACACCTATATCTACTTGAAAACCAAATTTCATCAAAATCGGAGGATTTTTAGTTGAAGGCGGCCATTTTGAATCTAAAATGGCTGCCGCGGGATAACATTTTGAAACCCGAATGAACTCGACACACCCATATCTACCTGAAAACCAAATTACATCGAAATTGGAGAATTTTTAGTTTTAGGCGGCCATTTTGAAAAAAAATGGCAGCCTCGGGATAAAATTTTAATACCGGAAATGATCTTACCACACCTATATGTACTTGAAAACCAAATTTCATAGAAATCGGAGCATTTTTAGTTTTAGGCGGCCATTTTGAATTTAAAATGGCCACCGCGGGATAAAATTTGGATAGCGTGAATGAACTCGCCACACCTATATGTACTTGAAAACCAAATTTCATCAAAATCGGAGCATTTTAAGGTTTTAGGTTTTGGCGGCCATTTTGAATAAAAAATGGCCATAGCAGAATAAAATTTACATTTACTTGAAAACATAAATTACATTGAAATTTGAGCATTTTTAAGTTTAAGCGGCCATTTTTTAGTTTTAGGCGGCCATTTTGAATTTAAAATGGCCACCGCGGGATAAAATTTGGATAGTGGGAATGAACTCGCCACACCTATATGTACTTGAAAACCAAATTTCATCGAAATCGTAGCATTTTTAGGTTTGGGCTGCCATTTTGAATAAAAAATGGCCGCCGTGGGATAAAAATTGGATACCGGAAATGAAGTTGCCACACCTATATCTACTTGAAAACCAAATTTCATAGAAATCGGAGCATTTTAAGGTTTGTTGAGGTTTCGAATATATTTTAAGTATAAAAAGGGGCATAACTCCGGGAAATACGAACGGAGTTACCTGTTTTTGGGGCGCACACAATATCATGCGCTGCTGATTATTTCTACCAAGTTTGGCATCAATATCTTATACGGTGTAGGAGAAGTAGGCCGGACAATACGGACGGAAATTTCTTGATGTTTGATGGCGGTTGTCTAAAAATGGGCATAACTCTGGTAAAAAGGAACGGAGTTACCTCCTGTTTTGGCACACACAATATCATGTGGTGTCGATTCTTTCTACTAAGTTTGGCATCAATATGTTATACATTGTAGGAGAACTAGGCCGGACAAATGACGGACTGAATTTTTTTGATTTTTGACGGCTTCCCGTTCGAAAATGGCGGCCATCTTGAAAATTCTAAAACCCACCTGCGCAACTTCAGGCAGAAACCTATGTTTGTGCCAATTTTCATAAAGATCCCGCCATACATCTCCTAGAAAAACTCCGGACAAATTGGAGGTAAAGAAGAAGAAAAATAATAATAACAAGTGCTGATTGTGATTGCAAGCAAGTCACATATATATCCCCAACCGGCATATTGCCACCACGGGATAACATTTCGATACCGGAACTGAACTCGCCACACCTATATCTACTTGAAAGCCAAATTTCATCGAAATTGGAGCATTTTTAGGTTTCGGCGGCCATTTTAAATATAAAATGGCCACCGCGGCATTAAATTTATATTTGCTTGAAAACCAAATTTCATCGAAAACGCAGTATTTTTTTGTTTTGGCGGCCATTTTGAATAAAAAATGGTCGGCCGCTGGATAAAATTTCCTATTGCGGAAAACCAAATTTCATCGAAATCGAGGCATTTTTAGGTTTCGGCAGCCATTTTGAATAAAATATGGCCACCGCGGGATAACATTTTTGATACCGTTAATGAACTCGCCACACTTATATTTACTTGAAAACCAAATTTCATCAAAATCGGAGCATTTTTTCGGATGCCGGAAATGAACTCGCGAGATCTATATCTACTTGAAAACCAAATATCATCAAAATCTGAACATTTTAAGTATAAGGCGGCCATTTTGAATATAAAATCGACATCGAGGGATCAAAATTCTATATCGGAAATGAACTCGCCACACCTATATCTACTTGAAAACCAAATTTCATCAAAATCTGAGGATTTTTAGTTGAAGGCGGCCATTTTGAATCTAAAATGGCTGCCGCGTGATAAAATTTTGAAACCCGAATGAACTCGACACACCCATATCTACCTGAAAACCAAATTACATCGAAATTGGAGAATTTTTAGGTTTAGGCGGCCATTTTGAATAAAAAATGGCAGCCTCGGGATAAAATTTCGATACCGGAAATGATCTCACCACACCTATATGTACTTGAAAACCAAATTTCATAGAAATCGGTGCATTTTTAGTTTTAGGCGGCCATTTTGAATTTAAAATGGCCACCGCGGGATAACATTTGGATACCGGAAATGATCTCACCACACCTATATGTACTTGAAAACCAAATTTCATAGATATCGGTGCATTTTTAGTTTTAGGCGGCCATTTTGAATTTAAAATGGCCACCGCGGGATAAAATTTGGATAGCGGGAATGAACTCGCCACACCTATATGTACTTGAAAACCAAATTTCATCGAAATCGAAGAATTTTTAGGTTTGGGCTGCCATTTTGAATAAAAAATGGCCGCCGCGGGATTAATTTTGGATAGCGGGAATGAACTCGCCACACCTATATGTACTTGAAAACCAAATTTCATAGAAATCGGAGCATTTTAAGGTTTGTTGAGGTTTCGAAGATTTTTTAAGTATAAAAAGGGGCATAACTCCGGGAAATACGAACGGAGTTACCTGTTTTTGGGGCGCACACAATATCATGTGCTGCTGATTATTTCTACCAAGTTTGGCATCAATATCTTATACGGTGTAGGAGAAGTAGGCCGGACAATACGGACGGAAATTTCTTGATGTTTGATGGCGGTTGTGTAAAAATGGGCATAACTCTGGTAAAAACTAACGGAGTTACCTCCTGTTTTGGCACACACAATATCATGTGGTGTCGATTCTTTCTACTAAGTTTGGCATCAATATGTTATACATTGTAGGAGAACTAGGCGGGACAAATGACGGACTGAAATTTTTTGATTTTTGACGGCTTCCCGTTCGAAAATGGCGGCCATCTTGAAAATTCTAAAACCCACCTGCGCAACTTCAGGCCGAAACCTATGTTTGTGCCAATTTTCATAAACATCCCGCCATACATCTCCTAGAAAAACTCCGGACAAATTGGAGGTAAAGAAGAAGAAAAATAATAATAACATGTACTGATTGTGATTGCAAGCAAGTCACATATATCCCCAAAACCGGCAAATTGTCGCCACGGGATAAAATTTCGATACCGGGAATGAACTCGACACACCTATATTTACTTGAAAACAAAATTTCATCGAAATCAGAGCATTTTTAGTTTTCGGGTGGCCATTTTGAAAGTGGCGGGCGACAATAAAATTTCAGATACTTGAAAAGTAAATTTCATCAAAATCGAATAAGTTTTAAGTTTTGGCGGCCATTTTGAATAAAAAATGGCCGCCGCGGGGATAAATTTTCGATACCAAAAATGAACTCGCCAGATTTGTTTTGTTTGTTTGTTTGGAGTTTAACGCCGCTTACAACAGCTTTGGTCATATCACGGCGGTCAGTGCACCTACCCATGTTTTCCTGGCTTTCCCACACCAGTACTTACACAACATTCTTTCGAAGCCACTGACTACTTTCTCACATAGATCAGAGGTGAGAGGCAATGGAAAACATCGCCCGAAAGAACGCGCCGCAACCGGGTATCGAACCCGTGACCTCCAGATCACGAGTCAGATACGCTACCAATTGAGCTACCCGGCCGGGCCGAACTCGCCAGAACTATATCTACTTGAAAACCAAATTTCATCAAAATCGGAGCATTTTTAAGTTTTAGCGGCCATTTTGAATAAAAAATGGCGACCGCGGGATAAAATTTCAATAACGGAAATGAACTCGCCACACCTATATCTACTTTAAAACCAAATTTCATCAAAATCAGAGAAGTTTTAAGTTTTGGCGGCCATTTTGAATAAAAAATGGCCGCCACGGGGGATAAATTTTCGATACCGAAAATGAACTCGCCACAACTATATCTACTTGAAAACCAAATTTCATCAAAATCGGAGCATTTTTAAGTTTTGGCGGCCATTTTGAATAAAAAAATGGCCACCGCGGGATAAAATTTCAATATCGGAAATGAACTCGCCACACCTATATCTACTTGAAAACCAAATTTCATCGAAATCGGAGCATTTTTATGTTTTGGCGGCCATTTTGAATGAAAAATGGCCGACACGGGATAAAATTTCGATTCCGGATATGAAGTCGCCACATGAAAATCTATTTTTTAAATCAAATTGCGATGAAATCAGACAACATTTTAAGTTTCACGCCTTTTTGGCGGCCATATTGAAAGCCGCACGCAAGAATAAAATTTCGATACCGGATTCGAACTCGCAACATCTATATCTACCTTTAAACCAAATTTCATCGAAATCGGAGCACTTTGCGTTTTTTTTAGGTTTCGCCCCGTCGGCTGCCATTTTGAAATGGCGACCATTTTAAAAATTCTGAAACACACATGCACATCTGCGAGTGGTGGCCTATGTTTGTGCAAAGTTTCATTAAGATCCGTTGAAGCATCTCCGAGAAAAACTCCGGACAAAGGTAAATGGAAAGAAAAATAAGAAAAAAAAAAATAATAATAATAATAACTAGAGATTGTAACTGTAGCAACAGTTACGAACGATTCCCTTGCCATTTTATTGAACAAGGGCAGATAACACAATGGCCCAGAGTATTCGGTAATGCGCTAATACACTTACGAAAGTACTACTACTTGATTAGGGACACATGTACTAAGTTTCAAGTCTCTATCATTTGTCGTTTTTGAGTTATACAAGTCAGAAAAATCGACCAATCAGAAACGAGTATTCGGTCATGCGCTAATACACTTGAGAAAGTAGTACTACTTGATTAGAATCACATGTACTAAGTTTCAAGTCTCTATCACTAGTCATTTTCGAGTTATACAAGTCTGAAAAATCGACCAATCAGAAACGAGTATTCGGTCAAGCTCAAATACACATGAGAAAGTAGGTCACTTGATTGGGAACATTTGTATTAAGTTTCAAGTCTCTATCTCTTTTCGTTATCGAGTTATACAAGTTCAAATCACCCAATTATTAAAAAAATGAAAAAGGGGAGATAACTTTGCAAAAAAGTGGCCCAGAGTTATAATTCTTGCATGTTGTACAACTGCACAGTGCCATCTATCTATGTTCCAAGTTTCAATAATATCTGACCATTCGTTCACAAGATATCGCTCTGACAAAAATTGATTAAAATATTGAAAAAGGGGAGATAACTTTGCAAAAAAGTGGCTCAGAGTTATCATTCTTGAAAACTACACAAGTTCACATTGCCATCTATCTATGTTGCAAGTTTCGATCAATTCCATCAAGTAGTTTATGAGTATTGCTCTGGACAAAATTTGGCAAAATTTTTGGATAGGAGAATAAAGAATAATAATAATAAAAAACAATAGAAAAACAATACGATTCCCAACTCTGTTGGGGAATCGTAATAATAATAATAAGAAACGGTGCAAAAACAATATATCCCCAAACTCTGTTTTGGGGATATAATAATAAGAAACCGTGCAAAAACAATATATCCCCCAACTTTGTTGTTGGGGATATAATAAGAAACCGTGCAAAAATAATATATCCCCCAACTTTGTTGTTGGGGATATAATAATAAGAAACCGAGTAAACACAATATATCCCCAAACTTTATTTTGGGGATATAATAAAAATAAAAAACAATAGAAAACAATACGATTCCCAACTTTGTTGGGGAATCTTAAAAACAATAAAAAAAACCAATACGATTCCCAGGGGAATCGTAATAATAATAAGAAGAAACGGAGTAAAAAGGACAATTATTGTAAATAATTAGGTTTATGTTAGTACACGATTAATTCTTCTTTTGCCATGGGATGTATCCTTTCCCGTTAATTGGGGCCACATGTCCGGCTAATACGTCAGACCTGTGACCCGACGCTTATTGGTTAATCGCGATTGGTTGAATCGATCACGTGACTAATTATCTAACATATCTGTTTATCGCGCGGTTGCCTTATCGCGCAATTGCGATTTGGTTTAAAGAGAAAACACGAGATCGTATTTATCTTTGAAATTGATTTTAAATCGATATTTGTTTCGTGTTTTTGTGAACTAGGAGGAAATAATTGAGACGAGGAGTGTTTTGACCAAACACCTAACCTAAAAAAGAATACGCAAGTATGCTATTTTGTTGTTTATGTCAATTATAGATTGCTTTCTTTGTCTCTGTAACTTGGCCCCAGAAATTTCCTCAAAATTGATCAGAGCTGTTTTCGCACCTCCAAATCACCATGAAGCAATTAGGGGTCTAAATGGCTATTTCACAGCATGCAACCCAGCTGTTAATTCCTGACCATTATCTGGTAACTGTAAAGAGGATGTTCTACCTCACTTTAGATCAGTTATATAGCAGACAGACAATATTTGAAATCTTGTGCATTATATTTTAATTTTTAAGAAAATAAATCAATATGAAAGTTTTATCATTTATATTTGGATTTGTAATATTTATTTAACCCTTTCCCACACACAACTATTCTGCAACGGACTACATTTAGAAAAAATCAATAAAAATCTTTATTATTGAATGTATAATTATTGAATTAACTTGAAAATATTGTGACAAAAACATGCTCATCCTGAGCAATTGCACCTCCTGTTACAATGTTTTCAATAGCCGCCTGTTTCTATCTGTGGGAAAGGGTTATAACATAGGATATATGTCACAGCACAGTTATGGCATCACATTTTTAATATATTTACCAGTTTGCAATGTTTGTATTAACTAACCCTTTCCCACATACAGCAATTCTACCGGAGACGACTTGGAACATACTTTGTCAAAAAGTAGGAAATCTTAATAATTAAATAGATAACCCATGACTCAAAGTGGAAAACATCATGGCAAACGGAGAAATTGCTCGTTTTGTCACTAATTGCTCAGTAGGATTTCAGTCAAAATGGTCACCATCAGAAAGGATTGATAAACTCATGTCAAGCCACAATTCCACTTGATCAGTACATAGCACTTGGCCTATCATATCTTCCAAAATCCATATCAAATACAATGAAACTTTGTACTGTAGAATTTGCTGGGATGAAGTTTAAAGTTGGTAATGTAAAGTCTGGTCAGGAATACCTTCGAGTTGTCGAAAAAATGTTGAATGGATTGGCAAATAATGCAAATGTTTCAAAACTCATTATTTGTGAGGAAAAGTACAGTTTCACTCCAGATGATTTCAAAGCTTATACTCGAGAACAACGCAAGCCAAAGCCAGACAAAGATGTTAGGCATCTTAAAACGGATGATCACATTCTTAGTGACATTGTTTACGACAAAGATGTAATCACTAAAACCGCCGCTGGAAAAAAACTAATAAGCACCTGCCTTGCAAGAAACATTAAGAATTTAACTATGAACAGATCTGTAGAAATTATTGTGGACAGTGAATTGGTCCTTAACAAGACATGTTCCTGTATGCAAAGGTGTCAGTGTGCTCACCAGTATAGCACTCCCATACTTTGCAAGTTTGATGCTGAATAAAATGACCATCACATTTCTGATATGGCCGAAATTAAACAAAACAAAGGGGAAGAGGAAATGTCCGTTGTTGATTGGCTTATTCATTATCAAAATGATCTGAAGGCAGGTGACATTGCAGTGTGCTACGTAACATCGGCAGATATCGATGCAGTGTACTTGCACTTATTCGCTGTAAGCAAATACTGGCAAAGACACGACGATGGAACTTATAGAAATGACATGCATGTTGTATTACAAAAGGCCGGTGGCAAAATAGAACAGAACAGAAATTTTATTTTCAACTTCAGCATAAACAGCTCATGGTTGATATACATACAGAAATGGTTAAGACAATGAAATAGTTGAGAAATAGTACTTAACTAAGTTTAAATTAAATAAGTTTAAAATCAAGTTTATATGCATATGTATAAATACACACACATACACACGCAATTGTATATATATATATATATATATATATATATATATATATACCCATACACATACTTACATTATATATATATATATATTAATTTCACTATGAAATTAATTATGTCAAGAAAGAAAGTGGGACTGTTAACTCCCGTCTAATAAGGATGCTTTTTATTTTCAAATAGAGAGTTTTCTCATCTCAAAAGCCTTGAGACAAAATGATGCCAGATTACATAAATATTTTTTTCTTTCAGTGTTTAAGAGTTCTATGAACTTGTACATACTTGGACGTTGTGCGTAATAGCGCGGTATGAGTTGTTTTCTTAATGTTTCATAGAACGGACAAACTAATACAAAATGGAACTCATCCTCCAAATCATTCAAATTACATAAGGTACAAATTCTTTTATTCCTTTCAATGTTTTCATGACGACCAGTTTCAATTCTTAATTTATGGGATGTCAACCTTAGCTTAGATATAATGTTTCTATACTTTGGAAAATATAGATGTATACAACATAACCGCCATGTTGTCTTTATTTGAACGCACATTCACGCATACAGATATTGGTATGAAGATTGCATTCACATTATGCCTTGGTGGAAATGACTTTATACCAAAATTTCATGCGATATCACATGACAGTGTATTGAAATATTTTATCCACAATGCACACTTGAGGCACAGCCTTTACACAATGGTTGATGAAAAGTTTATTGTGAATAAAGTCATTTTCGTCAATTTGATAAAAGATCTGTTCACTCCAAAAAGACTCCAACATTCAAATATTTCCTTTCATGACATTCGGGCTATCACTTATGCAAAAAAGAAGATGCCAGTCAAAAGGGAGGCTTCAAAACGTCAAATCCAAAGAAATGGCTACCACCTCATTCAGTTATTGAGAGACTATGTGACCTATTTCAATTACAAATAGATTACATAGAAACTACCGGGAACCATGACAGTGTGCTTCCAAACTTTGTTGGAAGCGGAATTCTCAAACGAAATAGTGGTGGTGAAATCGAATATGACTTTGGCCCTGAAGCGCACTTTGGGTCATTAGGTGATCTTCCAGAATGTCGTCAAAGGAAAACAAAACGAATGCTTGATGATACACCACAGCATGGAACTCGTCGGAAGAGACTACTTACATCAACTCTCAAATCAAAATCAAGTGAAAACTGAGCCGATACAAGCTTACTACAAATGGTCTAAATGTTAATATCAATGTTAAACTATTCCCATTTCTGACGCCTTAATAGCAGACGTCGTTTGGAAACATTGTGGCTCGCTGTGTGATTACTTTGTTCATGGCTATATTATGTTGTTTGCCAGCTGTATGTGAATATGACCTTACCTTTTCGTTTCGGTAAAGGCTTTTTAAACATACATGTTATTTTAATCACTCTACTACACAGTTTATTTTGTATCCGTGCTACGTCTCCTTTAAAGGAAATGGCGTGATTAGCAGTTGTAACATTAAAACATACAGTATGCAGTGAATGATAAAACTTCCTGTATAAAAATGCTTTGTTCAATTATGTGTTTCTTTAATAGTATATGATCATAGAATTGGGTTATATCAAGTAAGTCGATTCGCTTTTGAAAATACATAAAATAATTGAGCGCATGTAGCACTTATGACCGACCATTAATTGTATTTAGACTTATGTCTGCAGCAGACGGCTTTTGAAAACATAGTGACAAAAGAAAAAATTGCACAAAGCGTGCAATTTCTGTTTTTGCCAAATTTTTTTAACTTTTTGTCATATGTTATCTATTCATTTATAGAGATTTTCTATATTTTGACAAAATATGTTCAGAATTGTCGTAGGAAAAGGGTTAAAATCCTTACAAATAGACGAAATTATCAGAAATCATTGATGTCTCCGTTCAGGGATGCAATAACTGCATATTGTACAATATGTAGCGTCGCCATTAAAATAATTATAGATGTCTATATATGTATAGTAAGACTACCTGTACCACATATTAATAAGAATTAGTGAGTTTAGGTACACAGACATTACCTTTGTATATAGTGACATATAGGCCCAATCTAGGGGCCGGGTGTTTTTCCAACAAACTTAAGTCCGATATTTGTTGTCATGTGGGTGCTGGATAAAATTATATCTCCTGTATGCGTACATGAGATTGTGTATGTATGAATTATAACAAATGGGCAATATTGTCATATTGCCTGGTCATACAAAAACAGTATCTGCAGCCAAAGGACATGTCTTGTTAGTTAACCAACGGCTTCCTTTCACAATTAATGAATGCTGTGGTTATACAGTAGCAATTATTGTTGAATATATTGACCAATCAATACACATTTTTGATAAATTAAGTCAAAGCATTTGTTTAACCCTTTCCCTCATACGACATTTCTTCAGCTGACGACTTTATACATTTTATCAAAACATAGCAAATCTCTATAATTGAATGGATGACCTGTAACTTTAAGTAGAAAACATTGTGGCAAAAGGAGAAATTGCACTATGTTTTCAAAAAAAAAACGTCTGCTGCAGAGGCGTCAGAAAGCGTCTATATGAGAGAAAGGGTTGACAATATGTATACAATTGGCTCAATACATAATTAAACACTGACTGTTTGACATCCAGTCAAATATGTTTGATTATGTATATAAATAAGAATTTAGAGGCAAGAATATTCTTTGAAACAACAGTTACTGTTTCCCACATAAAAAAAATCTGCAGCAGAAGACTTGAAAACAATTAGCCAAAAATATGGAAACTGTCATCAAATAAAAGAAAATATTTTGAATGAACAAAACATTGTAACAAAAGGCAAAATTTCTTATTTATCATTTTTGCCTAAATGTTTTTTTCAAATGTTGTTTGCTGCAGCCCACCAGAAGAGGTTTTTTATGAGGGAAATAGATATGTTAACATGATAAAATCATCCTTTTTTAGATTTTTTTCTGTTAAATGATCAGAATATTCTCATGTCGAATATATGGTTAATAAAACATATTGATTAATACAACTTGTTGAATTTATAATATTTCCACTAGCTCTATCAAGGTAGATTGAGAACTCACTTGTCTAGGCTTCTTAACGGTTTATTACCTGATGAGGGAATTACCATGAAGACATTTAGGGCCATTAAAGGTCACACCAGGGTGTTAATTACAGACCCTGCTGAGATAACCAGATAGCCCATTTCTATGAATTCTCGGGAAATGGGCATCCTAGAAAACATGGGCTGGGCTCGTGGGCTGGGCTCATGGGCTGGGCTTATGGGTTGGGCTCATGGGCTGGGCTCGTGGGCTGAGCACATGGGCTGGGCCCTGGGGCTGAACATGTTAAGAATATCACTTAATATGTTTTTGTTTTTTTTCTTTTTACAGTATTCACATAATTATAGTCCCCGTATTTTCCGCGTCTTTTACTGTACAAAGTGTATTATTGCTTACATAATAGTATTGTTTATAAACGTTTTCAAATGATTATAACATAATGATATCCTACTCTAATTCTGGAGTTCAGTCGCTTTAATGCTGTAATGTACTGTTCAAACAAGAGCTAAATAGTGGCTTAATTACTGAAATAAAATAAAATTGATAACAAGGAGTGAAAGTTTGTCATTGAATATATCCACCTCACTCAGGCTCATCTATAGCTGCTCAATAAAAAAGTATATTGGAGTTATAAGTTTCTGGTGTTGATAACACTACAAAAAGTCATGCACATCGCATGAAAAGTAAACAACATATTTAAATGTGAAATAATACAACGTATATAAATTTCGTTTAGTTGAATAGGCAAAATGCAATAATTATACCCCTATATAGTTATATCTGGGGCCTATATATATTAGGAGTCACGTATGTCCCGTCATGTCACGTCACATTCCGTGTATGCAACACAAAAACTCATGAAGCTTCATGGGAGTGTTAGTAAGCATGGAATGTTGTGCACCTACTAGTTGGATCACATTCCATTCGCACCTATTCGTTTGCGGATCATAAGGTCAGATGTCACATGTATTATGCCCAAACTATAAGGGGGGGGGGGGGGGGGCATATATATTTTTCCTTCTGTTCGCCCGTCTGTCCGAGCACACAAACGGGTACTTATGGTTTACTAAAAACAGTAGAAAACAGTGTCATTCGGGTTAGGGAAAGGGTGGCTTTTTGGGTATTGTGTTTGCTTGTTGGGTATTTTATAAAGAACAAAGTACCCAACAAAGGTCCATATGTAAGGAAGTGCGTCCGTCCGTCCGTCTGTCCGTCCGAAATTCTCGTGTGTTGCGTATCTCAAAAAGTATATGAACCGGAGTCATAAAACTTTACAGGAATGTTGACCAGCATGTGTAGATGTTCACCTGATGTTTCATATTTGTCTGTACCCAGTAAGTGCAAAGTTATGGCCCTTAACTTATTAACAATATAGCCTAAAGAGCATGTCCGTCCCAAATTATCGTGTGTTGCGTATCTCAAAAAGAAAAGAACCGGAGTCATAAAACTTTACAGGAATGTTGACCAGCATGTGTAGATGTGCACCTGATGTTTCATATTTGTCTGTGCCAAGTTAGTGCAAAGTTATGGCCCTTGAATTATTAACAATATAGCCTACAGAGCATGTCCATTCCAAAATCATGTATGTTGCGTATCTCAAAAAGTATATAAACCAGAGTCATAAAACTTTACAGGAATGTTAACCAGCATGTGTAAATGTGACCTAATGTTTCATATTTTTCATATTAAGATATATGTGAAATAGTCACGTTAAAGCGTTTTATGTGCCTTATCATCGCATCCGACTCGCATTTATATCTGCAGCCAATCGTAATAATTAAATCCCATATTTTACGCTGACTTAATAATAATAATAATAATAATAATAATAATAATAAAACAAATTGATGTGCACAATGATAAAACAAAAGTCATCTGAAGAAATAAAACACCAAATAGCAGATAAAACGTGATGTATCCAATATTGTATAGTCTAATTATTTCTTCTCATCTTGAAATAAATCTTCCCAAAACCCTCTGGGATTTAAAATAAGGTATCCTCTCCTTAGCTGACCTTTTAATGTCCTTACACCCATCAGCTGCTGTGGGATGTTCAGAAAGACAAATAAACAATACCAGGTCATGACCTTAGAAAAGAAAACTCGGCCCACGGCCCCAGCCCACGAGCCCAGCCCACGAGCCCATCCCATGAGCCCAGCCCAGGTTTTCTAGTATGCCCGGGAAATGTGGGGCTAAGTTACAGACTGTAGTCTGATTTCCTTTGTTTCATCAATGGCAGACAAAAGACCACGTGTTGTTGTATTTGGTCACAGTTATACCAAACGTCTAAGCCATTTCGCATAGGAACGTTGTATGGGTAGAATTCTCTCGAATACAGATATATTTATTTATGGTTTTGGTGGTTTAAGATTGAAGATCGATTTATTTCGTAGACTGCATAAATCGGATAGGAAATTAGTGAAATCGGATGTTGTTGTTCTTGACTTGGGTTCGAACGACTTGTGCGACGAATATTACAGTCCTGCTTTATTTGTGCGCGACTATTTGTCATATGCAAATTTCTTGCAGACAGGCTTGGGTGTTCAAAAAGTTGTTATTTGTCAGCTGCTGCCTAGACTGGTCACTCCTTATGAAGAATATAATGATCACATCATTTTGGCAAATAAGATGTTGGAACAGCAGGTCATTAATATGGACATCACATTTTTTGGAAACACATGTGTGGTCTATGGAACCCAACGGTGAATGTATATGATGTAGATGGTATTCATTTGTCAATGGATATTGATTATCCAAAATACTTTCGAAGCATACGTGACTGTATTGCGAGAGCATTAGCTATACATCTTAACCGTTAATCTGTAAGTTATTCAAACGGCTATAATTCAATTATGATATATTTGCGAATAGTTATGTTTTTCATTTGCATCCAGCTGAAATCTTGTCTCGTAGTGCATGGGCTAATTTAGCCTCGTGGTAAAGAGGCACCACAGTAAAGGGGAATACGCTAGAAATTGTTTTTTGGTAACTAATTTAGCCTCACAGTAAATAGGCATTTTCTAAATTTGTCTTATGGTAAAAAGACTAATTTAGCCTTCATTTTTGGGGATATAATAAGAATAAAAAACAATAGAAAAACAATACGATTCCCAACAAGTTGGGGAATCGTAATAATAACTAGATATTGTAACTGTAGCAACAGTTACGAACGATTCCCTTGCCACTTTATTGAACAAGGGCAGATAACTTTGCAACAAAGTGGCCCAGCGTTATAATGCTTGCGTCTTGCACACCTTCACAGTGCCATCTATCTATGTTCAAAGTTTCAATATTACCTGACCATTCGTTCACAAGTTTAAACAAAGATTAATAGATTGCATGAAACAAAACTGGCACAGTAGTTGACGATTCTGCTCGTTGCGATACTTACAAAGTTTTTAAAACTCTGTTAAACCCAGAGAGTGTTTATGCGTAGACTTGCCGTTTTTTACATAAAAAGCGACTGCCCGTTTTCGGTGTTACAGTCACAAGTCAAAATTAGAAAGGGTCGAGAAAATCGTTACTGTCCTTATTGCCAAACTATTGAAAACGTTTTTATATTAGAAAATGAATATCATGTATTTTTTAAATGCCCTAGATACTCAGATTTACGTCAAAAACTTCTATTTTCTTGGTACTCTGGTGGAACTGATCATTTAAATTTTTACAAAATACTACAATTAGAGGACACTTCCAAAATAAGAAAAGTCTCATATTACATATATTGTATTGTAAAAAGAAATGAATTACAAATATAGCATAGATATTGTATACGTAACTCACATAATTTGTTGTAAAAAATGTTATGTATTGTGGGCCGGAGGCCTTTATTTACAAAATAAAACTTTGTATCTTTGTATCTTGTATCTTGTATCTTTGTTGGAAAAGCTTTGAGTTTCTTGTTTGGTTTAGTGCCTGTGAAAATTAACAAGCCACAACGAGCAGTATACATCATATAATGAAGTGTGCACATAACGAAACGGATTATGCACCTAACACATTAATCAGTGTATATAGCATTAATGATTCCTATGGCATGATAGTGTCAAGACTACAAACAAATAGCGTATAATGAGGAAGCAAAGGCGTTCCATATTGTATTGCATATTTTATGTTATAAATGTTAAATTATATGTGCAATGATGAGATGTAAATATAGAATTTAACGAACTAGCTAACCGAAACGTTGAACACACGTGGTAAGCGTATCCTGAGTGGGTTAATTGTTTGAAGTACTGTTAACGGATTGAGTATCTAAATAAGTTTGTCTACTTACGGAAGGTTGGGAAAATATTTGTTGTGCAGCAAAGTGGTAAATATTTAATTTAAATTATGTTTTAACGTACGTATAGTAACGTGTAGTTTGAAACTGTGGTGGTTGTTGTTATTCTAAATAGCGAAGCAGCAAACGAGGAAACCGGTAAGTAGACAATATTACGTTAAATACACACATAAACTAAACATGTTTCGCAATATCATGTTTTTGTTTTCTGTGAAAAACCCACTTCGCTTCGGCGCAACAAATGGGTGTTCCCGGTAAAGTTGAGCGAGTATTAAACGCAGCTCTGCATGTTTAGAGAGTTACGACAACCGTTATACCTGATATTACATTTTCGTCTGCTTTAAAAATAAAAATATGGGGCGTGTCTGTCATTTTGGAGTCCTAAATGACTTGCTGTCAGAATATGCATTTAACTTCCGTGCAGAAAATTCTATAAAATTTACTGTCTAAGTGGCAAACAATGCAGATTTCTGGAGAGACATCTCGTGACGAGCTGTCTCGCCTGAATCTGCATTGATTGCAAAAGCCTTTAATTGCCTTTGGCAGCGAAAGATTCAAGTTTACGTCATATAGCCGGACGGTGAGACTGTGCGTCTGTATATGCTCACATGAGTGTTTCAAAATATATTTACAAAAGTCGTCTGCTGCAAAAGCTTCAGATATCGCCCGTACATGCATGCGAACAAGAGAGAAAATGTTAGTAACATTTGGTGTTATAGCAGAGCTTCACTTTGTGTGTAAAAGTGAAAAATACGTCCTATTTGCCAAAATCTTTTTAATTATATTCATTAAATATATTTTTATTTCGAGAGATTTTCCATTTTTTACCTGCATGATTTCAAAGTCATCTGTTGCAGATTTTTTGTTTTGGTATTTTGGAACGGATCTATGTTGGTCTACAGCGGTGATGTTATGAGAGGCAGAGACGTATACATACATATATGTCTGTTTGAGAGTGTATACTGTACTCAGTATTGTAATTGATTGGCCTCATACCTCACTACACTCGGGTATTGATTGATTGTTGTCTCTACTTCATACTTATCATTTATTTATACAGCATTCAGTCCAATGATATGGAACAATTGTTAGACACGATACCTCCGGGAATATTCATATTGTGCACCGAACACTCACGAAGGTTAGCGTCTACTAATTGTTCGAGTGCAGTAGACTCTGTACTCGAATTCCCCCCCCCCCCCTTGACCTACATGATATGTTAATGTCAGTGTGTAACCAGGTCATATTTTCATTGTCTGGCATTTCATGTCGTTTTCGTTAAAAGTTAGACAGCATAACTGGTCTTATTATATAAACTGTATGTTTAATGTAATTGTATATACATAACATGTTTCATTTATATATACTTGTCTTATGGCTGTCGGTTGGTTTTTCTTAGCCGTAAGTTCAAACCAATTGGCCTAATTGTTTCATCAAACATCATACACATGCAAACATCATTTTGACCATTCTTGAGGCCTCATGTTTGATCAAATCTTCATGAAAAATTATCAGAACTGAGAAAACTCTAGATTTTCCATCCAATCCTTATGACAATTCATCAGAACATACATTGCTAAGCATGTCAAGGCCGGTACAGGGTAAACTTTTATAAAAAAGAAAAAACCTTGTGAAAACATGACAGTCCTATTTTTCATCGTATAGTAAATGTACTGTCATCAGAACATTCATCATCAAATATCGGTCATGTTTGAAACTGAGTCACTAGTTCAAATTTTTGAAATAATATTCTTAACACTATAAAGGCCATTTCTTTAGCATATTATCAAAGTTTTCGCAAATAATTCATCTCCGTCAACATTGTTCAAACATACGCCTGTATAGGTATCATATTAGATAAATTCTCAACGAATTTCGACAGTTTGAACAAGGCTATAGCATTTACTACATTTCTACGTGACGAAGCAGTAAGAACAGTTTACAAACTAGATACTTGCAATGGAGACAATCGAGACACATGCAATGGCGACAATCGCAGAAGGTAAATCAATTTTACATTTGATCGACCATACCCTTGAATGGTTGGCATATTGGAACAAGCATGGTGCAACGTACTTTAACTATTTCAGCGCCAAAGAAAATATTAAAGGTTGTTGCAAACAATACAGATTCAGCTGAGTTAGCCCGTAACGAGTTGTCTCACCTGAAATCAGCATTGTATGCCTTTTAATTATCAAATTGTTGAAAGACTACTTATATGAAAATGGAGACGTCAGGTTTTGAACATGGAAGAGTCTACTTTAGACAATTCTCCAATGAAAGAGATAAATTGATTATAGCGAAAAGTGATGATGATGTTTGACCCCGCTTTCAGCGGGATATCAGTTATATGATAATTTGGGATAATGAAGCATTGTTCTTTAATGACCAATGTCGGTTTTTCCCACACCAATTTAAACAATTTTTTGAATCAGACGAAATTATATTGAGAACAGGAACACACGGTTCCTATCTTCTGTTTTATATCCTACTAATAAACAGATAGTATGCTTGCATCTACAAATGGACCTTGCATTAGGACAATAAGCCATAGGAGATTTTTTGACAACGGAAGGTTTTGACCAAATTGTGCATTCGCACGAGTGCATCTGTTCGTAACTAATTAACACAGAAGGATAAAAGACATGTATGACATTATATTCAAATTTATTTAAATCAGACTGCATCCATCCAACCATATGTCCATCGATTGCAAGTTTTTACTAACGTAGATTTCTAAATACAGGGGTTGATTTAGAAGTTGTTGAAATGAAATAAAATGGATCCGAAATATGGATAATAATCACACTACGCAAATGTATGTTATCGTATCGTTGTAAAAAGTATCGTTCAATGGTATTTCAGAAGCATCCAGCCGAGTTGTTGTAATTAGCGAAAATGATGTTAATCTGAACGCAGGTAAGTGTTCAAATATCGGCAACGGTGAAATTTGTAAGATATCGGTACAGTTCATTAGCACAAGACGAGAGAAACAAAATGAGTAGACTCATTTATTTAATAATAAAGTTGCAAAGGATCAGCTTAACCCTTTCCCACATACACAAACATTTTGACGACTCTGCAGCCAGACGACTTTTGAAAAACATTATAGCAAAAAGCGAAATTGCCCCTATGAAATTCACAATAAACCTATCAGTCCAGTGGACTCGATTATTCTGTAAAATCGGTAATTACGTAAGTGTTCTTGAGTTAGATTATATATCTTTATTACTTTGAGTTGAACACCGTTTTCAACGGTATTTAAGTTACATAAAGGATGCTTGTTCACCGAATGCGATTTTCCTGATGTTATAGCACTAGTACTCAACATAACATTCTTCCCATGTAACTGGCTATCTACCTACATTGACTATTAAACACATTATTTGAAGAAGAGTGATGTTATTTAAAATTAATTGTGTCACTCATCGGAAAGACTGAATGGCATCAATACAGACTGAGCTAACGGAACTCTACGGATTATATAGAGAAACAGGGAAGCACGAACATTCAAGAGAACCTTGTATACCTCTTTTTGAGTACAGTGGATCGAATGATGTATTCCATAGTACGCGCTCAATATATACATTAGAATAATATCGAATAGCTAGTGAATACGTCTTTGGCCGTATAAGTCTTAGAGTACGACCAAAGTACGAGCTGCTTCTAGCGTTATGGGGTCTTATTGACTCTTCGTAACGGCGTCATATCAACGTACATTTAAGTAGACCTTTCTAGTTTTATGTCAGAAGATACAAATAGGTTTCAGAGAGATGATCTGGTAGTTGCAGATCGTATATAATGTCAACGAAAGTAGATGATCTGTGGAATAATTTTGAAAGATGAATGGACTGTTGCAAGCTAATACCCATGTTGTACCTTTCGAACCGCCAAATAGTTCTTGTCTAAAAATCAAAATGCGGTAACTTGGTAGGATATCGACCGGACAATTGATTTGATTTGATATCACTTAAGCAACAGAAAGATCTTCCAAGTAAATTTTATCATTCATAATCGAACATTGTAGAAAGAGAAAAGAAAATATTATATATGAAAATTAATATTAATGTACATCATTCGAAGAAATAATCGCAGACAGGTAATCCGAATGACACGATCGATTTTTATATCTAGTCAATTCATCGTACAAAACCCTTTCCAAATTACAGACTCTTTCTGACGACACTGTAGCAGACAACTTTTGAAAACATCCTGACTAGATAAGAAAGTGCTCATATTTCTGAAAATAAAACATTCATTTATGGAAATTTTCCAAATTTTTGCAATTGTGTTTCATAGTCGTCTTTTGCAAATTTGCCGTATATGGGAAATGGTTAATTCCAAATATGCAACCTTTTTTTTTGAAGTTTAAAACAGTAAGATGTTAAGAGTTGTTATATGAAATGAACTTCGACTTTGTGAACTGAGTTGTTTGTAATTCGTTTTGACAAAAAAACAGACTAGATATGTATTACTTTCAGAAGTTGAAAACGGAGCGACAGATGACCAAACAGATTCTCGTAGTGAGACGGAGGCTCAAGTTAGTCGAAAAGAAGTCAAATTGCGTCGATGGTTACGAATCCACCGTTACGCACCAATCAAATGGACGAAAGGGAAGTTTCACATACACTTTTGGTACTGTCTGATCATGATACTTCAAGCCGTTAAGATAGGGCTGATCACGTATCAGGTATTCTTTCGCAATGCACTCAGTTAAAAAATTCCCACACACAGCAATTTCGCAGCAGACGACTTTGAACACATCTTGGAAAATCTATGGAAAATATTCTTAAATATGATTTAAATGATCATATGGAGTTGAAAACATTGTGGCAAAATGAGAAATTGCTCTTAAAAGTAGTCTGCTGCAGATGCGTTAGATTGTGACTGTAAGTAGGAAATAGTTAACTATTGTGTACAAATTGACCATTAAAATTACAGCTGCTGATATAAATTCCCATATACCACACAATTTCGGCAGACGACTATGAAATCATTCATGCTTTTTATTGATTGAGGCCGTTTACAAAACATGTTTAGTCATATAACGGAGACTAGTTCACCGACCCATGAGTTTCTCGGATTTCTGACACCATTACTCCACACACGTCTTGTAAATAACAGTTCAGAGGCTATTGCTAGACAGATCAACTCATGCACGTTAACAACGGAATAAATAGTTGAAGGCTCGGTTTATTTGTCAAAGACATTTTGTTATCTAAACAATTAAAGATAGTTTTACAAAAAGCAAATGTTTTAAACAGTAGCTGTATTTTGTTTGGTTGGATACATTTTCGATTCTATCGTAAAGCATAACTTACCCCTTCTCCACATACAATAAACCCACAGCAGATGACTTTGAAAACAGGTTGACAAAATAATGATAATCTCTATAAATGATAGTTTCATTATTATTTAGAATTGTAAACATGTAGCACTTTGAGAAGTTTCTAATAATGAGCAGTTTTTCTTTTTGTCACAATATTTGTATGAGTCGTCTGCTGAATACGCGTCTGAATGTGTATATGAAAAGGAATAGGTTGACGGTAACGTTTTCAAGCTGTTAACATGTAAGTTGCTGTAAATTGATTGGTTAGACTCGCGATGAAAGCTAATCCAATCAATCAAATAACACCACTGCCGCAGCAATCGTAACTATTTTAGAATCTATCTTAGACTACGTTACTGTGTTTGTCGACGTACTGATTAACTGAACATCGGCTCTTTTCACTTTTAAACGAACTGTTACTAACCGTGAGCTACCTTACGGTTACATCGAAGGCAATACATGTATTTTAGATTAGAAAGTGAACGTTCTAACATGTCGCTTAAAAAACCGCATGAACAGGGCAGTGTAAATGCTCTAATACATTTGATAAATTATTTTTGTTAAATGTAAATTGATATATTCATATCTATTTCAGATGCTTAAATTTGCTAAAGACAGGGGTTCAATTACCTCGGTAGTGAATCGCGGCCATCTGACATTACGTCATCTCCTGTTGAAAAGCTGGGACAGCGGTAATACCGTTTACCGTATCTTATTAAATATATCATATTTCATTCGTTTAGTCTTCAAGCTTTAATTAATCATTCGATAAATGAAGCGTGCCTTGCGTAACTATGACACGTGTGGAAGAAGACAGCACATCCCTCCAACCGTAACGTAATTATTACACGTGTGTATAAAGGACAACGCATCCAACCCACCGTAATGTAATAATTACACGTGTGTAAACATACAGCGCATCCAACCCGCATTAACGTATTTATTACGAGTGTGTAAAAAGACAGGGCATCATACCTACCTTTACGTAATAAGTACACATGTGTGAAAAAGACGGCGCATCCAATCCACCCTAACGTAATTATTACACATGTGTAAAACAGACAGCGCATCAATCCCACATTAATGTAATTATAACACGTGTGTCAAAAAGACTGCGCATCCAACCTACCTTAACGTAAATATTACACGTGTGTACAACAAAACAGCGCATCAATCCCACCTTGGTATAAAAAAGACAGTCAAAACATCCCACATTAACGTAACTATTACACGTGTGTAAAACAAACACGTGCACCGCATCCAACCAACATTAACGTAATTATTACACGTGTGATAAATGAATGCATGTATATTGTTTTACGGCGCATCGACAGCTAATCACGTGTGATAAAAGACAGGCAAAACATCTTACCTTAACGTAACTATTACACATGTGGTAAAATACAGCGCATCCAACCAACATTAGAGCAATTATAACACGTGCGTCAAAAAGCGTATCGATCCCACATTAACGTAACTTTTACACGTGTGTTAAAAGACAGGGCATCCAACCCACCTTAAAGTAACTATTACGCGTGTGGAAATAGACAGAGCATCCATCTCACCTTCACGTAATTATGACACGTGTGTACAAAAGGCAGCGCATATAATTCACATTGACCTATTTTGTACACGTGTGTACACACATACATCAATTCCATCTCACCTTAACGTAACTATTACACGTGTGTACAAAAGAAAAATCCACCCACATTAACGTAATTATACACGTGTGTACAAATGACACGTGTATAAAAAAGACAGCGCATCCACCCAACTTTAACGTAATTATTACACGTGTGTACAAATGACACGTGTATAAAAAAGACAGCGCATCCACCCAACTTTAACGTAATTATTACACGTGTGTACAAATTACACGTGTATAAAAAAGACAGCGCATCCACCCAACTTTAACGTAATTATTACACGTGTGTAAAAAAGAGCTCTTCCATCCCACCTTTAGCCAATTATTACACGTTTGTTAAAAAGACAGAGCATCTAACCCACATTTACGTGATTATTACACATGCGTATAAAGGTCAGCGCATCCAATCCACATTGACGTTAATATGACACGTGTGGGGAAAAACATCGCATGCAATCCACACTAACGTTATTTTTACACGTGTGTATAAAGGTCAGCGCATCTAACCCACCTTAACATAATTATAACACGTGTGGAAAAAGACAGCGCATGCAACCCACATTAACGTAATTATACGCGTGTGAACAAAGACAGCGCACCCATCCCTCATCAACGTCAATATGATAAGTGTGGAAAAAGGAAGCGCATCCAACCCAATTAGAACACGTGTTGATAAAGGCCTGCTCATTCAAGATAATGGTCAATATCGATACTAGTTTACGGAGTGTCTTGAAACCTTTCAAGACTAATTTGCGAACCATACAGAGCCAGGTCAGAGTGCGAGGTTTTATGTAGAGAAAACTATTGGCAAACCTCATTACAAAAGGTAGGCAACACCTCCGCGGAAATTTCCATGCTCCGAAACTCAAAACGGTGGCTTTATTTAGTTATTAAATGAAACGCGATATTGTTATGAGATCAAGAGGTTAACTTATTTCTACTGATAATAATCTACCCTTGAAACAAGATTCATCACAACTGTCCCCCAATTCGTCATCAAAGCATTTATGCCCAGTGTAGCTTTTTGGGGTTTTAATGACACTCCGCCCTAACACCACTGTTATACCTTTTGGCATGAAAATAGTGGTGCTCACTTTCAATTTTTGTCAGAATGTGCAGCCATATATGTATAACATGTATGCGGACGGTGAAGACCCTGGTAAGACTATGCGGATTCTTAGACGCTAGCTTAGACTCGCCTGAATCTTCGCTATACGTAGGTTCATTGCGACCCGAATCACTAAACGCGGCTCATTGACTTTTACAGGAATGGAGACTCTGCCCTATCCTCAAGCCTAAGGTGACTTTGCTATGTATGATATCAAGGATCTTCTTGAAGAGATAAACTATGCTGTAGAAGCGGTAAGCCTTCGATTGCCATAGAGTAACGACACAAGAAAACGTTCGCAAGTGTGTCTGTGTCTCGTGTCGGTCTGATCAAATTATGTTGTGTCCGCTATTCCTTTATTCAACGTCTCTGAATGATTATGATTAACAGTTTTCTTATGTTGTTTTGTCAATGGATAACTTTTCTTTAATATACGAGGGGTGTCTTAGAAGTTCGTTGACTTTTCTCATACGTTTTGTTTTAACTGATGGAATAACTTGTTATTAACGTTAAACAATCTTTGGTCTTCATGGAATGAAATAAATGTAAAATTGGTGCATTTGCATTCATAGTATACCTGTAATACGTTTTTATGGAAACCTAGTAACGTCCACCCGGCGCACACCAATTTTACGTTACTAATTATAAGCAATGTCTTCTCCTAAATACGCAAAAAAGTAATTTCTCGCCGTGTGTTTTACGCGTAATTTCGTCTGCCGTTAATGCGCCGTCACGACGTCATATCTTGTTATTTTAATGTTTGTAACAAGTGCATGTACAGAAATATCGTCAAAACAACAACGTCGTATCTAAAAGAGTATTTAAAAAATCATGACGTCAAGTGGCGACGTGAAACTACATGCGGTGATACAGTTTTGTGAAGCGCTCGGGAAAACGCCAACGCAGACGTTTAATATGATGAAAGCGACCGGCAAGAATTGCAGCAGATCTCTGGTGTTTAAGTGGCATGGACGATTTAAGGATGGGCGTCAGTCTATCGCAGACGATGAACGTTGTGGCCGTTCCCCGAATGTGAGATCAACGCTGGTGCGGAAGGTCAGAGACATGTTTCACGAAGAGAGGCGGTTCACTTTTAGAATGTTAGCAACTGAGCTTCAAACTTCAAAGGATTCTGTTCATAGCATTCTGAAAGAGGATCTTCACATGAATAAAGTTTGTGCAATATGGGTGGCGCGGCTACTGTCTACGGAACATAAAACCAAAGTGGTGTCGTGTGATTAAGTAACGTCAAAAGTGACGTGGGAGAATGTAACGGGCGCCGGGTCGCCATTAGTGCCTTTGTTTCAATCAATGTAACATAATACTTATTCTTTGTATTTTAAATAAAAGAGAAAAATAACAAAGAGATATTAAATCGTGTATCGGTATAAGTAATTGTTCTTTTTGTTATATATTATGAAAGTTAGGAGAAAAGTCCACAAACTTCTGAGACACCCCTCGTACGTAAAAATAAATCAAACATACTTAATAAATCAAACTTGCATTAAACGTAATCATAAAATTGAAATATATGAGAAGGCGATTTTGTATACCAAAGGCATAACGCTGATCTTAAAATATACGATAACTTAAATACATGAAATTTCATTTCCTTATTGCTGATGCGATTACGTCTCTTTGTCCATAGCGACACACGTTTATTTAGCAACGTGTTTATGCTTTATTCCAGTATTATAATATCGAAAATGATGCCATAGGATTTTACAAAGTATACGATAATGGCAATAACAACGACGGCATGACAATTAAGATGAAATATTTCGACTTTCCGGCATTTGACGGTCATATAAATGACTCTGGACTTACTATTAAAGGTAAAAGGTATTTCTGCATTAAAATTTGATTTTATTAAGGTTTAAATATCAACTATATCAAAGTATTTTGTATTTGTCTTTTAATGTTATTGATGTATTTGTGGGTATGTTTGAATTGAGAATTATCAAATTATCCGTTCATAGTTTCAATATGTACCTGTTTCTTAACAATTACATTAACCATTGAGACACAAGTATTGTTGACTACATGTTGTTCTGTTCAGAAATCTTTGATTTAGTCTTTAAGACTTTCGTGTTCTCGATAAGAGCTTTTCTGTACATTTCCCATTACATTGTTCTTTTGAATTAATATTAAAAATGTAGCAGGATTCTCGCCATGCCTAACTCTACACAAATTAGTACTATTAGTTGGCAAACATATACATTGAATGAGTCTGAAAATCAAATTTTCATGACAAGTTTATTAACAATATTAGCGTTTTTAAAGACAATTTATTATCCATCCAGATCAATGTGCTATCCCTTTGCTTGAATAATTTATACAGCGGAAATTAATGTAATGATGTGGGTCATGAACAGAACTCTTAATGGTTGGATATAGAATGTGGTAGTGCAAAATATATAAAAAAAAACTTATACTTACGAAAGTTTAGAATTACTAATAAAATACATGATTGATTGAGTTATAAAGTATTTAGTGGTAGGAAACGCCGTGATATAACTGAAAACTTGTTGAAAGCGGCGTCAAACACCAAACAATCAATCAATCAATCAAACATTGAATCGTTATCTTAGCCTAAGAAATTGAGTTATAAAAGAAGAAAAAGAGCTAAACTTGTCAAATCTAGAAAAGGTCCAAAACGTTTTGGGGAATACTTAATTCAACTAAATATATGACATTTCAACCGAGTCTATTTTCTCACACTGAATGTTTCAATCATTTTAACAATTTACTTAACCAAACAGCGATTGTATACAACGATAGTACTGATTCATGTGCAAATATTTCACAAAGTATTACTCTTGATAATGATTGTGAAGAATTGAATTGTATTTCTTTAATTGAATCCTTTTTGTAAAATATTTGTTAATATTCATATAACAAGGTTGTCAAAATGGTGCGAAATTTTATTTTCATAGTATTGACACACTGTTTGTCAGAAATTTCCTCATTAGTCGGAATGAAAATAAACCACTATATTATGATAGACAGACAGGTATCGGGATAGACAGACTCCTGCGAATTGATCCTTTATGCGGCAAAATAGTATATGCTGTTGAAAAGGAATTTCATCTTGATATGAAAATCAGAGATTGGTCTATTTCAAAACAAATGGCCTACGCACTAGAAATATAGATGTTGTTAATGTTATATTCTCTTTAAATGGAAAACGAACAAGAAATCGAGTGACAACTTTCCTAATTGAAACGCTTAAACTAAGAGAAGAAATTTTGGAAAAGTAAAAATTTAAGTCTTTAAAAAGATACGAATAAGCAAAACATTAACAATGTTATCCAAATGTATTAATTTGTTCATGTATTTTCATGTATATAATTATCAATTCATGCTTATTTGCTGTTATTCTGCTTATATATGGACCGGAGCACGAACTGTTTCATTAAATGATTGAATTGAATTTAATTGAAAGTTAAATAGTAATAACGGCCTGATCTGTATTTTCAACAGACTGTACACCACAATCAAATGTCTTTTTTCCATCTACAAACCGTCTCAAAAGACACCTTACGATTTCGGCAAACATCTATTTCACAGAACAAACGCGAATACTACATTGACTTTTTGTTTGCTAACCACCTTGCAACAGCGGTTATGAATTGGATACATGTATATAACATTGTGTCGACCAAGGGAAGACGTATTCAGTTGTATATAAATCGACGAAAAAATCCTCGTTCTAATTGCGTGTAATCACTAAACACAATACTTTTCGAACATCCCTCGTATAAGATGTACGAGAAAATGATTGAATTTTAAGATTGCGACATAAGTATTTCACTACACAAGCATCAAAATAGTATATTCATCATTTATCTATGTTGCAAGTTAACATTGTATTATAATGTTCAAATGTTCACAAACTTCAATACATCTGCAGTAAGTCAATTTGAGTCACTTTAAATAAATATTTTTATTTACAGGCTGTGAAATTGTATTTGACATTTCTCTTTCTTTTAGACAGTGAGATCCAAATAAGAAATGGTATAGGCTTCACGTCAACTGTTGACCATAAGACCAACAAAACTACATACAAATACAATATCACTGAAGCATTTGAAGTCATGAATCTAACCGAACCAGTAAAACGGTCATATATTTTTATAGCACCTTATTCAAACACCAACAATACAAATTGATGTAATACGTGGAATTGAGTAAAATTTCAATGATTCAAAACGTGTAAGAAGAATTATTGACTAATGTTCTATCAATATAAACAATTTAGATATGGAAAAATGAAATTTTCTTTATTTAACGCTTTCCCACATAGGAAAAATATACAGTAGACGATTTTAAAAACTTCTTGGCAAAAACTTGCAAAATCTCTATAAATGTAAGTTTAATTATTTAATAGAGTTGAAAACATTGTGGCAAAAGACATCTGCTGCAGCTGCGTCATAACTGTACGTTTTGTGGCGATTGGTTTGACAATCGCCACAATGCTAACAGAAACAACAACAACGAAAAATATTTACATAGTCGGTTTTGAACAATCGGTTGATATTTTTTTTCCTTACTGCAAACTAATTTACTCACATCCGTTATAGTTCCATCACTTTGGTACCGGATTGTTACTAATATTTGAGTTTTATCGAGACATTATCTACGTAGAGTTAAAATATGTAAATATTATCTTCGTCATGATTGGGCAGATAATAAATATCATTGCGCGTTCTATCTGCCTTGCAAATAACTCTTGATGATATTCAAATCTGGAAATTCCAAAAGGTTCTATAAATAGCTCGCGAGACTTTTGGTTATCTCAATATTATAAACGCTTTATTGTGTAGTTGTTTAAATATATGAAAGCGTCTAGATGATAAGACTGGTTTACAAAGGTTTAAAGGACACACGCTTGTCAGTGTGTACACACGTTATGTATACACGTCTGCATGTTCTAGAGTCAATTAGCAATCAATGCTGAAAGTGTAGCCTAATTTAGTTTGGAGATCGAGCATTATAATATATGCCCATATTTTTATAAATTGAACAGTTTGGCAAATAGTGAAATTGTGCTTTTTGAGCATGTTTTGTGTTTATTTTTGCACTCACATTATTCAAAGCAGTTTAACAACCTCAGAGACATATAAATACACTGTGTTTATATGTCTCTGACAACCCTCAATCATGCAATGTGAAGGGACTAAATTGAACAGACCTGTTTAATATCGGTTATCATTGAAACAAACACCAAACTAATGGATACTGTTTTCTCTCCTTTCTTGATAATTTAGTCATTTCTAAAGTGTAAAAAATATTTTATCTTAATATGGCCTAGCGACCTGGTGATGAATATGTGATTACCCGAACAATTTAGATTACAAATAGCCATTCTAATGAGCTAAGACGGTATTCTATCGAATACCAACTAGATTTTTCATAATTTTGGAATGGCCTAATTTTGAACACATCATGACCAATTTTAGAACGTAACTAAAAAATCACCAAGACAACATTTTGGCAAAATAACATAATTCTATTGTCAAAAGATTCAGGGTTGATACATTCTCAAATTTACCCGCACCAAGGTCATCGCAAGCCCTACACCGATATACTGCTTGTTACTTTGCAGGGTTTTCCATACGATCGCCACTACAGTGCCATTGGCGCTTTGATTGTAAATGTTATTGATTTACTTTCAGACTGCTGTCATTAGACTTAGTTTTCTCGTTCCATTCGGTGATGGTATATAAGAAATTTAACAGTGCGTTGTGTTTTTATATAAATGGTACGGTAAGACATTTCTACATTGTTAATCTTTACACCAATCGTTTATGCCAACAGATGCGAGCTGACAACTGGTTTTGTACTGTGATGCCAACTTGTTTTGTACTGTGAGGCCGAAGGAAACGAGCTTTAATAACTGGATATTTTAAAATACTGAATAAAGATGCTTCAATCAGCGAGTTAGAACTCTATTGTTTTGCCAGAAGTTTAGTGCTAGATTCTTTGTTGACATAACATATTACCTTTAATGAAGATACTTTTAATACATCGTTTTCATGTGTTATGCTTACTTCAGGTGAATTTTGGTGACGAAGACAACAGCGGGCAGATGCGTGTGGACCTAGTAACAACTTCTGCAATAAAACCGTGTTCCGATATCAGTATATCTGTCCCAGGTAAACATATCTTCATCCCTTCTCTCTTCATCGAGACCAATGCATCGAATAGTCTTACTATTATCAAACTATTTCTGTAATGGCAGCTTGTATCGCCTTGCCTTGTCTCGTAACAAAATCCATTCCTTTCTCTTACAATTGTCCTTCTCTAAGTCTCATTTGGTCTTCCTCGCTTACTCTGCACTCTGAATTACACGTCAGGCTTTCTGGTTGGTCTATTTCTGGTTTTTCTGCGAAGAACATATCCAATCCAGAGTCATCTTCTCTATTAACATGTTTTTCCCCAGGTAAACACGGAACTGCGTTTATGATAGGCATTGTCTTATATATAAACGCATGGTAATGTATAGTATGATTCAATAATGATAAGACGTTGTGTACAGGTGATTTCATAATTTTGCTTCAATGTATATTTTGCTAAGAGTGTGACGACCAATTGAGCCTTAACCTCAAGGAGGTTTTAGTTTGAGGCCGGTACTATAGAATCACATACTCATATAGTCAGTGTTCGGTCAAAATGGTTTTCAAATGCGTCTCTGTATAACTATGTTACCAACATGTAAGATCCCGGTCAGACCACACGGATGCGCAGGCTGGTCTGAATCTATGTCTATTGCAAGATCCAGTGATATACCGACGTCAACTCATTTTCCAAAGTGATGCATTTTAATATTATGTTTATGAGGTTTTTTTATTCTATTTTTAGATGTGGATTTGAATACCGGTTACAAAATACTGGGAATATGTGTTCAAATTCTATGCATCGTTTCATTAATAATCAGCATACGTTCCGTGATTTTCGGATTTGTTTTGTTTGAGGTAAGCTTATTATTGTTTACCTATTTACTGATGTTATAAGAGAAATGCAGAGGTTTTCTTATTGCTCATTCAAATTTTATCGTTTTTTCATAATTATTAAAATGAACTTTAGTTCAAATTCTTGTGTAGAAGTGCCTTTCCTCTACCTTTATACCAATGGGTCAAAAGGATAGCGTTTACAACGACTGCACCTGTGTAAGAATAATCAAGTAGTTTATCCAGTACACACATAAAACAAACTACTTAAACAAGCAACGTCTTACATGAGTGTGACCGTGGCATTGACATTTTGACATTTCCAGTCAGTATGCATATTCGCTCAGATTAACCATTTCTCACTAGTAGACGCATTTTGAAGTTTCTGCAGTAGACGACTTTTGAAAACATTGTGGCAAAGATGAAATGAGCAACTTTTCGTTTGTAAAATTATACTTATTTAATCCTATTCAAAAATATTTTATAAAAAATTTTCCATTTTTTTCCAAGCCGTCTGCTGCAGATTTGTCGTACGGGTTAACAGTTTACTAATTATTTTTTTGGCTATTCTCCAATCTATAACTCAAACGTTTGTGCCATTTAGAACAATCATACGTTGGCAGCTCTATATGAATATGCAGACATGTGTTGTTCCAATGTTGTTGATAACATGCTACTGTGGTTAGTTTGCATGCATCTGAACTAATTTCAAAGAAACCAAACTTGATTTAGAAACAATATAAGCTTTTTGGGGGCTTAATTAAATTCTTAAAAAATGTATCTCGACCAACACAAACCTTTGTTAAATCCATGAACATACATTGTACGACGGCAGATGAAAATCGGTCATATCAAAATGTACGAACATGAGGCTACAAAAAACTGAATACGCTCTCCGGATAATATCAGATGATCTCCTTTCAAGGTCCCTTTAACCATTTTCAACATACAACACATTTACAGCATGCGACTTAGAAAATGACTATGCCGAAATATGAGATAACTAAAAGTATAATTATTAAATAAAGTTGAAGACATTCTGGCAAATGGAAAAAATGCTCAAGAGCAATTTCTCCTATTGCCACAATGCTTTTAAAATGCGTCTGCAAGTGGCAAGGGATTATGCAACACGTTTCAGATGACTAGAAGATTCAAGAAGAACTATTACAAGTACTTCTATGGAGAAGATAACGGGACAAATCTGTCAACTAGTGAATGGGTCAAATGTTTTTCATTTTTAATCTGGGATATCTTAATGCTGTCATCTGACGTCTTGACCATACGTGGCACAAACATGATAACTGCATCGTGGGTATGTGTAATTAACTTTTTATTGGTGTTTTCGATCCTGCCGCGCTCTGCGAGCACCAACTTTATGACGTTGGCGACTAGATTAGTTCGACAAACAACCGCATCCGCGCAGACTGATAAGGCTCTTGACTCCTCGCCAATAAATCAAAGATCAAGAAACTTCCTCAACGCAATATCTATTGTGATGCTCACTACAAGTGTGTAGTCAGGTCTTTTTACACACGTGTAATAAAAACATTAAGGTTGAGTTTCCTCGAGGACAGCTTAAATGGTTTTGTTATATCTGGTTTTACTTCGTGTAAAATAATCCGTTGTAACTACATATTGTTATATCTGGTTGGCTTAATGTAAAGTGGTCGGTTGTTTCTGCATCGTGTTACATCTGATTGACTTCATGTAATATGATCCGTTGTAACTGCATATTGTAACATCCGGTTTGCTTCATGTTATATGGTCGGTTGTAACTAAATACCGATACATGTGGATGGCCTCATGGAGAATGACTGATTGTAACTACCATTGTTATATCTAGTTGGCTTCATGTAACATGGTCGGTTGTAGCTTCTATTGTTATATATCTAGTAAGTTTCATGTAAAATGGTCAGTTTTAACTACGTCTGGTTGGTTCATGTAAAATGGTTGGTTGTAACTACTATTGTTATATCTAGTTAGCTTCATGTAATATGGTCGGTTGCAGCTACTATTGTTATATCTAGTTAGCTTCATGTAATATGGTCGGTTGTAGCTACTATTGTTATATCTAGTTGGCTTCATGTAACATGGTCGGTTGTATCTACTATTGTTATATCTAGTATGCTTCATGTAAACTGGACGGTTTTAACTACGTCTGGGTGGTTCATGTAAAATGGTTGGTTGTAATTACATATTTTTAAATCCAGTTGACTTCATGTAACATTGTCGATTGAAGCTGCATATTGTTATATCTGGTTGACTTTGACTAGGTGTAAAATGGCTGATTGTAACTACATCGTTTTACAATAAGAAGATACGACCGTTTTGCCCGAAGCCACCAAACTTTCAATAATATCGAATCAGCATACGCTTACAAAGGGTTTCTCAATAGTATTCAATTAACACCGACATATCATAAGGTTATATTTGTTCATTTGGATTAATCTTTATAAGGTGCCATTTTAGATTCACAAAAATTAATCATTTTAAGGTTAATTTTACCTATACTGGGATTTATTACACTTTGCAAACATATTTATTAATAGCATGTCATTTATTTAATCGATACCATATGTATTGGTGAACAGTTGTTTATGTATTGTTTGCAACAACATGTTATAGGCAAATTCAGAACTTGAACTTGCACTTGAACTAGATAACAGTAGAAATACATGCTAATCTTTTAGAACAAATGTAATTTTTACATAACACTTCACATCATACAAATCCGAAATGCCTTACCCGGTACAGATTAAAGATAACTTATCCGAATTAAATATTATCATCAAAACCAACTTGTTTGATATCATTTCAGACCAGTGACGCCATTTTGTCTCAATTTGATGTAACAGCGGTATCACTGAGTACTGGGGGTCTTTTGTCCTGTTTTGGCATCCTGGAAATCTTAAAAATTCATCACCACTTCAATGTTAGTTTCTTTGTATTATTATTAGTATTATTATTAGAATTAAAATGATATCTTTTATTATTATTATAATTATTATTAATTTTATTATTATTATTGTTGTTATTATCATCTCTCTTTTTTAATAATAATAGTTATTATTATTATCATTATTATTATTATTATTATTATTAAGAAGAATTAAGAAGAACCTGCTCAGCGGTTGACTGTTAACCATTAAATTAGTCAACTGCTGAGCAGCTTCTTGTTTACAGAAAACAACATCTTGTTTAATGAATTCATAATCTTCATGATCTGCTTTTTGGTAATTGCTTTCAACATTTTTCCATTGTAAATGGACATACTAAAAACCTATTATTTCGTCCATTCGAAGAATATTTTTGTTAATAATCCAATAATAATACGAAAAAAGCCCATAAATGATTTTTGTTCGTTTTCGTACTTCAAAATAGACGACAACAAAAAATATCCAAATATATAGTGCAAACACACAAATTGAACATTATCACCGTCTTGTCAATCATTTTCAAAATCGATATGTAATGGTCTTAGTATGCTTTTAGATTTTGCTTTCAAAAGTTTTTTCGTAAATAGGTAGCACCTTACGTTAGGCTGTTCTGTGATAATTGTGAAGTCCATATAGGATTACGTATATCCAGAGTAGCCTAAATCAAATTTACTTTTGAGTCTAGATTTAAAACTTTCATTTGAATTGGACATTTTTTAAACGTTTTATTTCCGTGAATATCGCATTGGAACTCGGATTGGAAAGTATACATTGACCATATATATTGTCTCTGTCGCAATAGTTACATTGCAAATAACGATGGCAAGGACCGACACAGACCATCCAAACGCAGACATTGGATCTGCTCAATAGGCTAAATATCCAGTAAAACGTAATTAGTGTCTCCTTATGATGCAGAAACAACGTGATTTCGTTATAAATCCTACATTTGACCCTTTCCCAATAAAACAAAATGTCTGTATCAGCCACTTTTGAAAATAACAAGGCAAACGTTTGGAAAATGAAAGTTTAATTATTTAATACATAACTTCAATATTAAGAGTCATTATTTCAAATCAAACATTATCTTTTCCTCGAAAATCAAACAGAAACCGTTTTAACATACAGTTGTTTGGTGTTTGAGTTAAACGTAAAGATATATAGTAATAAAAGTAACTTTTGGCTTGATAACATTTTTAAATGTCTACTAGTCATCTCGTCATCTTCATTGTTCGATACCCTTTTCATTTCAGATTCTATTCAAGATTATAACTGCAGTCTTTGTCAAAATGATGGCTTATATGATTTGCATCGGGGTGTTGTTTAGCGGATTTGTACTATGCGGATATGTCGTTCTTGGACCATACCATGTCAAGGTAAACACAATACGTAGGCGTTTATGCACGACATTTGGTTACAGAACAGCTATGCCATGTGTAGATTAGCATCTGCATGTGTATAGCAATTCTGACAAGAATCTGAACAGTTCGCCATCTAATCCAATTGGCATTTATTTTTAAATATAGAGTCAAAACACTGGTCATACTATTAATTTATCTTAAACTAGAGATACAGGTATTAGAATGCCAATTAGCTCAAATTCAAATGGGTATATCAGTCATGCATTTAAGAAATGTTGCTATCTTACTGACGACACCACATTGTCTACAGCAAATTTGAAGTATGTACACATATACAGTGGACTCGCGAAAACTCGACATGATCGCGTGATCCTCCGAATTATGCTATATTCATTACTGCATTTTTAAATTCGTAATCTATTTAGGAAAAATATATTACTTTTGAGTGATATACCGGATCTTATATCACGATAGATTTGGAGTTCAGGTGTGTATCAATTAATCAGGACGGCCGAAGGGTCTGAGTGATTAATTACGAAACACCTGAACGGCAAATCGTGATATAAGATCCGATGTATAACTAAAAGGTCAATAATACGTCCATGCTAATACGCAATAACTAAAACAGATACAACTGAGTGGGAACTATGTAGTGTTCTGACATGACATTGCTTCCCTTGATAAAACCACGAGTATTTATTTTGGCAATATTCACGGATTCTTTTCAACTAACAAAACATTTTGAAATCAGTCTTATTAACAGTCAATGAACATTTTATTCATATTACTATGTCAACACATGGTTGAATAATATAACGAATGAAATTCAACAAATGAGTCATTTATTTATTGAAGAGAAATTGTCAATTGTGTAAGAATTATACTTAAATGTTCATAATGATACGCAATAATGCATGTTCAATGTTTTGTCTTGAGAGCTTAAAGCTATGCTACGTAATCACAATAGTGTTTAGGAGACAATGAATACCTGAGAGACTGTAGCTTTGCGTTCCATAACTATTGCAGTCTACGGTTAGTCGTTTACTTGATAATATATTTATGTGGTCTGCTGCTTTAAAAACATCATAAGACAATTGTTTTATCCAAATGAAAGAAAAGAATATTTTCTCGGTTTTCTGGCGTTGATAAAAATTGCTCGAAAAAAGGATATTTGTTTGTGAAGTATCATCTGCTGCCGATACGTTCAGTATCCTCTGCACCAAGAAATGAGTTGAAATGGTCGTTCGTATGCGCCAAAACTGTTCGTTTTCCAAAAAAGATTCCTTTTTCCATATACAAACCAAGGAACCATGTTCGGGACTTTGAGACCTGAAAAGATCAAAACCAGACTTCCACACAGGGCAGTCCGCTTCGATCATTCCTGTTCCCAATCTAGTCCTACAAGCATCTAGGAACTTTTTGAAATAATCTATTACCCAATAGTCGATTTTACAAGTATACAGTAATACCATAACCTCCGAACGTCGGTTGTTGTGTGATGTCGCTTATTTACCCTTCAATCTTTTCAGTTCGCATCTTATTCGGCTTCCAGTGAAACGTTATTTTCAATCACTACTGGAGATGTAATATTTGCTACGTTCGCCAATGTGATAGATATATACGATGGACAACGATGGTGGTTTTCCCGTGTGTACATCTGGTCGTACGTGTTACTCTTTACAGTGGTCATTGTCAATATTTTAGTTGCCATTTTCGTTGCAGCGCATGACACAATTAAGGTAGTACAGCTTTTAAATATTTTCAAAATACAAAAGAAATAACAACAGACGACTTTGTTTGTGGTAAAAAAGGAGTAATTACTCAGAAAGAGCATTTTGTCCTTTTGCCACAATATATTCAAAAGTCATCTGCTGCAGTTGCTTCAAAAAACGTGTCCACGTGGTAAAGGGTTAAAGCTATTCTGACTTAAAATGTTAAGAGCAGTACTGAATTCGAACATTGTAGAACTTATCTATATATAGACTCCGTGTGCGCCTCGTAAATTTATGATTCGAAAACGTCTTACGAAAAATTTGAAATCTTGAAATTTTGAATTTTGCGCAATTGATAGATGGATTTAAATATTGCAATGAATTTAAGTCTCGTTGTTTATTTCTTTATTGATGTTAAACACCGTTTTTAACACAATATTATTCCAGATAAATCATATATTTTCCACCTCTGGGTAACAAACCAGTAATAAACTACGTAAAAGTACCAAATCTAGTTGGACTTGGTTCAGGGACGCTTGGTCTAAATCATGCACGATGACAACTTCGTCTAATGTAGGTGAGTCGAACGTCGTTTTGTATCAGCGAATGGATATAAATCATTACTTATTATTTATGTATCTGCACTTACAGGACGAAAGACATAACTGTAACGAAAAACTTAATTTTGGGTCACTGGAAAAGGCACTCTACAATCTTCTTGCAAAGAAAGATAACCAGCAGCATTTGATTCGGAGGTCTTCGTTGCTTCATGTTCTTGAAGGTAGTGACACGCCGGAAATCTTCAACGTCAAGGCCGAACTCGAAAAGGTGTGGAAGATAACCGGACAGGGAGATTCGAAGAAGATTTCAAAACCAGTAGAACAGACGCTTAAGGCTTTTATGGAGGGCAAAGATCCAGATAGTAGTGAGGGGTGTTTTTATAAATATATAGTTATCTACGTAAGACCTAGTAACTTTTTATAAAAAAACGTTGATTGACATTGGATGATTAGATGTTCAGTAACCTTTTAATTACCTTACATGTGGCTTTTTAGAATTTTATAAAATTGGAAAAATCCAAAGTAAATAGAGGAAATTCTGGAGATGTGCAAGTTGCATTTTCAAAGGTCGTATGTAGCAAGCATGAACGATTTGTTTTAATTGAAAATTAATTCCGCTTCTAAAACGGTATCGATTTTTTATGTCACATGTGTGAAAGCCGCTAGAGTCTTGAACATCACTAAGGAATCTATTTTCCATGGTCCCTCCGTCAGTCACGGTTTGCATAACTTTCTTTCTGTTGTGCGGATCAACTTCAAACATGCAGCACTTGTACCTTATGATCAGGTGTAAGGAACAACTCAAGATAAATAACTCTTGCTTGCCTACTTTGTAAGTCATTCCCATAACTGACTTATTTTTAAATGCACCACCTTTAAACTTGGTGTGTAGACAGTTTGTAACATGTATATGTACATTGTACAAAACCTGTCTATTTGTGAAGTTATTTCTCTTTTTCACTCTTTTTCATTTTACAGAAATATTCTCTTTTATTTTCCAATTTGTCAGCTTCAAAGTTGGTGCGTTTTACCTGCCATAGTGTAATGCACAAGAATCAAATCTCTAATGTGCATAATTCTTGAGTTATCTCTCTTTTTTTTTTTAAATGGTTATTTAAGGATACTGAACTGAGAAGTTGACTTTTTATATATATATGTATATTTGTGTGTAATGTTATTAACTCTTCTGATTTAGTTGTCAATTAATAAATGTATAGCCAATATGTCTTTTTATAGCGTTTTACCTGCCATAGTGTAATGCAAAAGAATCAAATCGCTAATGTGCCTAATTCTTGAGTTTTCTCTCTTTTTTAAAATGTTTATTTAAAGAAATACGCTTGGCTGATGACAGCTCGCTTTGAATTGAAAAATATCGACTTAAAGAACATTTATTTACTATGCGTTTCATTAACATACAACTAATAATCAAGATATTACTGTTTAAAGATGACTATTTATGCTGGTCGGTGCCGCAGCATGAGAGCGGCCATTGTTTACATATCGCAATGTCTCGAGACTTTCTGAAAAGAATCGTGACGTCATTAACATACTATGTCCCAAACAAAACATAAAGGTAGAATTAGCTAATGGACGACTGCGGTACTATAAAGGGAATACAAAAAAGACGTTTTCGTAAGAAAATTAACCCCGGAAGTTTACAAACCTAAACTTCAATTATTCAAAATGGAATTCCAAGCATTACATCATATTGTTACTAGATCTATATAAAGTTTTATAGTAAATAGTATCCAACCATAGTAGGTGGATAGAAAACACGAACTTGACTCGTGTAATATATATCAGTCAATTAAATATATGTTTGTTAACATCAATTTATACAAGTAATGTCATTCGTTTATATATTTGACAGTTGTTTGTTATGATTTCACAGCTCGTTAGACATAATGAACCGTCGTGTTCATAGAAACAATCAAATTTCCGGTAGTGTTCGAACGCTACTGTAATAGGATCTGTCGGCGAGTCTTTTGAGCAGACATAATTCAATCCCTTCCCTACATACTCTGCAGCAGACGGTACTCTGTGGAAGACAGTGGTGCAGAGGTAGAGCGTCGGCCTCTCGTATCAAAGGTCCCTGGTTCGAGTCCCGTGGGATTTTTCCACACAAACGGCGAGAGTACTGGTTAAGTCTCCAGGAAGCAGACATCGAGAGTGATTAATCTAATCCAAAGGCTTGTTTCGCAATCGATGTAAAATAAATAAGTTTAAACTAAACACAAATCGCAATTCGGAGGTCATATTTTGAATTGCAAATAAGATCAAACTGCATATTTGTATGGTCGGTTTTTCGATAGGATGCGTCTGCAGAGTTTTCCTGTACCGCTCAAAAGCAAAAACAATTTTCGGCCATGCCTATAAAGGCGTTCTTACACCGGCACTCCACACAACACTATAATTTCTATGACAGCAAATACATGTATAAATAAAGTTGTAAACGTTGTGACAAAAGGCTTAATTCACAGATTATTCGAAAATTACAAACATTGAACCGTTCTTTATTGAAAATCAATTAAAAGTCATAAAACCCAATCATATCTCCGGTAGCGATCAGACACTACTTATGATCTACCAACAAAGTACCGCCGAGGCTTTGATGCGCTGATCAGAAGCAGCAGCCGACTAGGGGTTATAAACAGCAAGTCAACTAATTAGGGGTAATAAAATAATTAATTGACCATCATGCAAGGCGTAAAATGTTACAGCAGTCAAAAGAGGTCAGTACGTTTGAGAACATTCCATTTAGCTTTTCCTATACAATTAATTACTGCAATACTGTTACGTCTTTCACAACCTTATGTTGACGTACTGCCCAAAACGTCAGGAATTTGATGATGATCAAATGAAAACAAGGACAACACTGGCTGTAATGGACCATGTTCATTCCCTGGGTCGACAACGGTGAAACGATTTAGGTGGTGAAAAGTTCTATAGGCAGGCATTTTCAAAACTAACTGGAGAGTGGACAGTTAAGCCTGTCTATGAACAGAAGAACTTCATGTGGCTGTTCGAGTTGATGAACAAAGGTGTTAAACATTTTCCTCTGGTAGCGGCATTACGATGCAGTTATAGCATGAACAAAAATCTTCCTTAGAAATCGGGACTAGTGCGATCTCCAATTCTTGATAAACATTATTCCTTTCCATTTCCAAAGGTTTGATGTCTGAATACTCTTGTTCAAAATTATATGCGATAATCTCGTCTAATTCGTACTCCATAATTTTAAGACAATTTTTAATACACTCTCAAACTATTAATGCAGTTTAAAGTATTATAGTCAAGCAGCACGAGATGAACTCTAACGCATTTGTTACTTAATAAGAATTATTTTATCCAATGGTGGCCTTCTTTTACTGATAAATTAAATTAACGGCAATTACGTTCTCAAACTTCTCTATTATCTAATTCAATAAATTAACGGCAATTACGTTCTCAAACTTCTCAAATTATCTAATTAAGGAAGTTTAAATAAACATTCAAAGCAAACTGTAATCAATTATAACACGGATAAATTTACCGCCCCACTATGATGAATTAATAATCTAAAACAAACATACATGTATACAATATTTACATTACTAAACTTCAAATAGTGGTCCTTCCTCATAATCGGTCTTTTGTTATTCTGTTATTAACATTTCTGATTTAGTTGTCAATTAAAACATGTATAGTCAATATGTCTTTTTATAGCGTTTTACCTGCCATAGTGTAATGCAAAATAATCAAATCGCTAATGAACTTAATTCTTGAGTTTTCTCACTTTTTTAAAATGTTTATTTAAGGCGATGTTGTTTTGCTCTTTATCTACATTATTCAGCCATTTTTAAACTTATATTCAAATGCATCAACTTCGTACTTGGTGTGTTTGAAGCGTGTGACTTGCAGATGTAAAGTGTCCAAGAACCAGAGCTCTAGCTAACATATTTCAAAATTAATTCTCTTTTTTATTGTTTCTTGTACGGTTATTTTGTCATTCATTTGCTTGTGCTCTGCAAATGTCCAGTACACACTATGCGTAACTCCATCGCCCTTATTATAGAGCTATTCCCCTTTAGGTATTTTTGGAATGTATATTTCTCACTTCTTATTTATTTTTTTTGCAGGTGACATATGTGTTCCGTAGTTCACTCTTGTTTTAATGTATGTGTACATATTACTAATGAAACTGAAAAACCGTGCGTGCGTGTGTGTGTGTGTGTGTGTGTGTGTGTGTGTGAGAGAGAGAGGGAGGGAGAAATACATAAATTGTACCGTACAGTATGATAAGTATGTAGACAAAGATCAGACTTTATCAAGATGCACACCGATCTCAGTCCACATTGTTCTCTGTTTCATGTGGTGCAGGATTAGTCTTAAATCAATCGGTTTATAAATGTTGTATATAATTAGATTTGTTAACGAGAGTTAACATTTTGTGATTAATGGCTATATTGTTTACACAATATAGTCATACTAGTTTTAGAGCATGTTATGGTGCGTAGTTAATGGTAAAACTGGAGTCACTAGCTCTTTTGTATACTACACATTCATTCTTGGAATCGTATCGTTCTTCAATCAAAAGATGCACATACCATGACGTGTCTGGCATGACTTGGATTTTGTATTCATTATTATATTTTCAATTCATAGAGTCCACATTATTATTATAGTAACTAGTGTATCTTTGTGTTTATAGTAATAGTTTGTAAATACTTGTAGTATAATGTGTTACAATTAAATTATGTATCCATTGTGTTTCTCGTCTTCAGACCTTTTTTTTATTTGGTCAATTAATAAGCAAGATATAGTTTTTAGAGAGTCAAAAGCCAAAGAAGATAGTAAAAGTGTGCTTAAGATGTGACAGTTTTATAAAACATAATTACATATGAAATATCAAACATTTTCTGAAAAATAAAGTGCAAACGTTAGCTAAATAGGTATGTTTTGGAGTTTAAATTGAACAAAATAGGCATCAACATTATAATAGTATGTCTGGAGATATAGAGTGGTGTATGAGACCAGGTTAGTTATAAGCTGTTTCATCCCTCGCACAGTGCCTTAGAGCATATGTATCAGCAGCATCTGGTTACTGTTCAGTATTGTTACATATTTTACAATACTCCAGAACATATTTTGAATATAATACTTAACAGAAATTGTCAATTTCTTTTACAAATGTACTAATGGTGAGCCTTGTGGGTAAATAACCCTTGTTGTAAATTGCAGCTATATGCAACACATGTGCATTGTGTTAGATGGCAACATATTCCCAATGACAACTATATCTAGGGAAAGTGCTGACCCGGAAAGATTTGCACATGTGTGCATGCAATATTTGTTCTGCATCATTCCCTACTCATTTATACATATTTCTTTTAAAGATAAACTTGTCAATATCGAGACACAGTAAATAAATTTCATGAAAAGTAATAAAATAACCCTTTTACTGTTGTTAACGTAATAAGACAACGTTTATATATCAGGGTTTGCATAATTAGAAGCTGAAGCTGGGAAGTGTACTGACCAAGACAAGAGTGCAAATATGTGCATGTCAGTATTGTTCTGAAAATTACCTACTCACTTTGTACACAGTTTTCAAAAGATTAGTGATTTCATATAACGAGAGTCGACTGTATATAGAAACATGGCTAACAGATTCAATAAAATGTGATAATTTAACACATTGTCTGCTCTTTGCGTAGAACTTCTTGTTTGTTTTTGTAAATATCAACACTATAAGAAAAGGGTTAAATCGCTGAAGACACGAATTTTCTCTATTTCTCAAAATGATATTAGCTTGGCATCCTAATTATATCATACTTTGACAAATATTTAAATATAGTCCAATATATTTACAAAGTAGGCCACCCTCGAAATATAATATCAGCTAAACAGTTAAATTTCATTGAAATTGTTGTATAATTTCAAACTTAATTTCGAACATAAACTGAACCCTACAACATGTTAATTTATTGTAATTCTTTCCTTCCTTTTTTATAATGAAAATAACAAACTACTCATGTTTTAAAATTATATTATGATGAGCGCCCTTGTGTCAATGATGCATAACAATATGCAGAACGCAAGCAAAATTCCTGTAGGGAATATAATGACACATTTAAAGTGTCAAGACGAAATGATTTTGTACGTTAGACGCGATTCGTGAACCATTCTTCTTCGCATAATTGTCGTTCTATACACTCCCTTTATAGGTAGAGAGTGTTCATTTAAAGTAATATTTCTATTAAAACCAGTTTTATCTCAGTTTGTTCTTTTCTTCATTTGCTTCGAACGAAAACAAACATCTTAAATCACCTATAATTAACTAGTTGTAAGTGAGTGTAAAGAACGGCTTTCTGCAAAGGAGATTGATCTTAGCTAGTCATGTTATCAACAGCTTTAGCTAAGAAACAGTTCATATATTAGATATACATGGATAAACATTATTAAATGAATTGATCACAAATCAAAACATCTCTTTGAACATGAAAATAACATTCAGTGAGTTAAAATTAGTGTTTAAAGGAGAATTCGACGTGATTTTTTTCTCGATATTGACACGTTACAGTCTGCTGCAAGTCTAAAAGGGACTCATTTGTTTTCGTAAATAAGACAAAAAACTCGTCCTCTCATGTCATTTCTCTTAAAGCTTTTGAACATATAAGTCGCGGGTCTTATATTACGCTTGTACTCCCAGTCTCTTCTTTTAAGAAGAATATGACATACAAAACCTTTTTTGCAGTAATATTGTTTTTTTGCAATAATTTGCCTTTGCTATAAATGGTGGCCTGTATGTTGTTCCCAACCTTTCTCACTAATTCAAAACTGTTTATCAGTGACAACATTTGCAAAAGAAAGCTTTTTGTCATATTTTGGCAACAGTTATAGCAACTTTTTGACAGTTATCATAAGTAACCATTGTTGATCGTTAGTTTATAGATGTGTCATCAACCAAGCAGAAAGTCTTTACAAATTTTAAGATTTTGTTTTAAATGAAATGAACAGAAGAATGAGAAATATCAACAATGTGTTCTTTTATCGTCAATACATTTTTTTTACAATTGACATCGGAAGACCTGATTTTGCTACATTTTCAACGGACTGTATCTCACAATCAACTATTCGAGTAAAGATCTCGTTCAAAGAACGACTGACTTTACTGAAACCTTCAATGTAACGGCGATTGCTTTTTCAGTATTTGCCTTTCAATTTCCAACCAACTTTGCAACAGAGGTCGGACACTGCCCAAATTCAAATGTCAAACAATCTACAAAACGATTCATTCGGTGAGAGGTATTCAGTTGTATAAAACTCGACGAAATCTCTCGTTGAAATTGCGTGTAACCGCAGCACACATTACATTACGAACATCCCTTGTAGTTTCAGCTTACCGGTAATTATCTTCATTAAAAAGCTCACATTTTCTAGCCAAACATAATGATTCGAAAACAATGTTATTATTGTATCCCCGTTTGGCATAACATACACGTTTTCATGTGTCGTCGTGTTTATGCAATGATACTCACTATAGCACCAAAGTACTGAAAGTAATCGAGATAATACGAAAAAAACACATAAATGGTTTTTTTCGTTCTAAGGTAACAGGTGTGAGATTTTTTATTTTTCATTTTTGTAATAACCCATGAAGCTTTCTGAAATGAAACTGGCCAAATCCATGGGGGCCGCCATTTTGGGTATGTATAAAATGAGACGGAAAAAAACCGGATGGAAATTTTTTGTCGTCTTTTTAATCATTTTTTTTTAAAACGATATTTGAGAGCATTAAAGTGCTGCGTTATGTGGGAATTAACATTTGTACGAAAAGTTAAAAATAAATGGAACTCTGTAAGAAATATGTTTTCCCGTTCGTCCAAAAAAACGACCGCATAAGTCCTCTTACGCCCGAACCTAAATTTTGACTGTATCGTAGCCAAAGAAGGACGTGACGTCATTTCCGTAACACTTCATCTTGGCGTAACGTCAATGGAGCGACGTCGTTTCCCGCAAAAAAGTGGTATCAACGTGAAAGACCCCAAATTTCTATACATGAGCTATTGACTCACTCATTCAAAGTATGATTATTTATCAAACATTGTGGCAAAGGGATAACTTTCTCATAAGGAGCAATTGTTCCTTTGGCGACAATCTTTTCCTAAATCGTCTGTTGCAAAGGCCTCAGAAACCGTTTCTAATAGGGAAAGGGTTTAGCAGAAATGTGACCCCTTACATAAGGTGGCATCAGAAAAGGGCTGATCTATTGCTTCTTTACCATAATGCAGGTGATCGATTAAGGATCATCTTGACCCTCATGTTTTAACCTCGTTCATCATAAATGTATTCCTTGATTTTCTGAAAGTCTTTACTTTATTATTTTCTGTTGATAATGCAAGAAACATGACATTAACATTATTATTGTCTAGTAAATTACTTATAAAATAAATCCTTTTTTATGGCCAAAGTATGCTCTTTAATTTTTGTTTATAATTATCTTGCGTTTTTTCGTAAATAGGTAGAACCTATAGATATATTAATCGCTCATTCCCAAAGTGATTTCAGAAATTCTGTGTCAATCATAATTAGTTGTTGTCTTTTCCAGCCCCGTAAAGCGAACGAAAATGGGGGTTTGTTATATCTGCGGTTGGCATACCATACACATACGGATGTTAACCACTTTCAACATTCAGACGTAATTTGAAGACTTATTAATCCATTGTGCCAAAAGGATAAATTTATCATAGTTAACAATTTCTCCTCTACATTGTTTAAACCTATAACCAACATTTACACTTTCATTTGTAGAGATTTGTAATATTTTTCTAGACGTTTTCAAAACTCGCCTGCTTTAGATTTCTTTAATATGGAAACGGTTTACACAAGCAGTACTACGCGTGTAGATTTTTTTAAATAAGTCCCATCAACATATAGACAGACAAAGTTCTGACTCTAATTAAACGTAGCGTTCTTTGTTTGTACAAATCATACTAAATGCAGACGAACTTGTCCAAACTGAAAGATAAAATGTCCACAGCAATAAAAGGAAATATAACCTTATCTCTTTATTGAAAAGCATTCATCATTAATTGGACATACAATACAGAGACAAACATCGGCGAGCTTTAAAGCGTCTAACAAAGCATAGGCCTATCAGGTGATCTTATTTGTATTTAGTTTTTAATGTACATGATAATTCTTGAATTTTCTTGTAGCATAAACAATTTTTAAACTAGAAATATCACTGAATATGATTTATAACCCCGAACGTCGCCCTGATAGGAAAGGTTGTGGAATATTAAGACACCCCCACCTTGAATTCCAACTTGTAGTTTTAAAGATGATCTCCGGACAAGAAAAAAGTAAGAAAGAGCGACGAAAGTTATTCTACGAACAAGAAAATGTAACAATGGGCAATCAATGTGTTGTATCATAGTATGAAGTTGTATTAAATTCCATCCAGTAGTTTTGAAATTATTCTACGCTCAAAAAAAAGTAACAAAGGGCAATAACTCTTTAGGTATTAGGCTAAAGTACAGTTATGGTTGCTGTACACCGCACTTCCTCTCAATGTCTTGTATCATCGTAGCAAGTTTTATTAAATTCCAACAATTAGTTTTAAAGTTATGCTCCGGACAAGACTCTATGCACAAGAAAAAGTAACAAAGGGCAATAACTCTGTAATCATGAAAATTAGAGTTATTTTGTTTGTATACTGCACTTCCTCACATTGTGCTCTACCAGTGTATGAAGGGTTTTTTAGATTCCATCTATTAGTTATTAAGTAATCCTCCTGACAAGAAAAAGTAACAAAGGGCAATAACTATGTAATTAGGTAAAGTACAGTTATGGTTTTTGTACACCGCATTTTCTCTCATTGTGTTGTATCATCGTTTGAAGTTTTATTAAATTCCAACAATTAGTTTTAAAGTTATGCTCCGGACAAGGAAAATCACAACGGACCAACCAACTGACCGACCGACAGACCAACCACAGGGTGACTCCAATATACCCCCTCTAAACTATGTTTATCGGGAGTATAATGAAACGAAAATATATTTAATTTAATATTTGCAATACCAAGTGTCAATGCTTATTTACTCTGCTGCCCGTGATCGGTACCATTCCCGGTGTTGTATTTGATGGCAACTTTTATTTTCACAAAGCTTTGCCAATTGGTTGCAACATAGCCACAATATCTGGGAATTATATGCCACATTCCTTTCATTATGTGTTTCTCGACAATTTTCTACTTTACCTAGATGATTTCTTTGTGTTTTGGGGAAAAGGAAACCATTGTGCTTCCATAATGTACGTTTTCTATCATAAAATGGGTTTGCCAGACGAACGTATTGTTGGGGAAAAAACAGAATGCCTCACAACAAAACTGTATTTTCTTGCCTTATACATAGATTCAGACGAAATGATCATTCAGATTCCGGCAGGTGATTGGTAAAATTAGTTTAAAAATTGAGGTTAAACTTTCAAAGCCGAATATGCAGTCCTTTATTAGATCCTTTAACTTTGCTTGCCAGGCTATTTTCCCTGGCCGAAATCATGCCGCAGACTGACTTATTCAATCTGTGGTTTGACAAAGCCTCACTTTCACCTGCGAGTTTCATCCGTTATGAAAGACTTTCTCAAGCTCTGCCTGGAATTGTCAATGATAGTTCAGTATTCCATGAAAGGTACTGGGTTCCTTTTGAGGACTTACAGTTATTCACAGACAGTGCAGGGTTTTTTATCTGGGTGTTCGGGCCTGTTTTACAGGAAAGTGGACACATGCACATTGGCCACACGCCTGGATTGAACAGGGCCTCACTGAGGACATAACATCTTTAGAATTTTCCCAATTAAAATATCATATCACATATAGGGAGAGAGCCTGATAATTCAGCTTTAGCTGACATAGTTAATCATGTAAATGTCACAGAGTCATAACACTTCTAAATCTGTTTGAAATTGAATAATGCTTTCAAGGCTGCGCATACACTCAGTTCCAAAAGAAAGTGTGCACTTCTATAATTTTAAATATTTCAATATTTAGCAGACGTTTCGGTTTCAATTTTCGCACACTATATCTCAAGTGTATTTGTCATCGATCGAGTCCAAAATCTACCACATGGTATGAAGAGATTTTCAGTGTATTCGATTAGACGTACTTTTGCCTGATTTGCACGTGCAGCCCGAGGAAAATGTACATGTCACCGGAAACGTGTATGGGGTAATCCTTAATAGAAAGCGAATTCTGGCATTAACGATGCTTGCTCGTGGCGACAACGTAACTAACGTTAGTAGGGCGTTAGTATGCCACAGAAATACAGTAATTCGGTTGCGCCAACGTTTCCAGCAAACAGGTGGTGTAGCAGATCGCCGAAGATCTGGTAGACCTAGGGTAACAAATCAACAAACGGACAGGTTTATTACGTTGACGCACCTTCGACGTCGTTTTCAAACGGCGTCTAGTACTGCAAGGCAGTAAGGTATCAGCAGACATACCGTATTGCGTCGCCTCAGGCAAGCTCGGGTGCCGATCCGGGCTAGGAGGCCCTATGTGGGGCAGGTCTTGACAGCAGTCATCGGGCTGCTCGTTTACAGTGGGTCAGACGTCATTTCCGTTGGGGCTAAGATGTTCGCCATATTGTACGTAAACAGATCTCAATTTTGGTACTTAATATATATGCTTTCAGAAAAGTAGTCGATGAAAAAAACACAGAAAACAAAGTGCACACTTTCTTTTGGAACTGAGTATATTTCTGGCTATTCGAGTAAAGGTATGACTCATTTAGCCGCTTTAAATTGCAGGAATTGCATTTGTTGCAACAGAGCCAAAACCTATGCTAAGTCACCTTTGGACCATATCTTTGCAACGACTTGGACGGCAAGTATCTCAGCTAATTCTCAAAGTAATAACAAGAAACCCTAACAGCCTTTTTGTCATTTCGCAAACACATTACAGGTTTCTCCAATTGCCTCCTGCTTCCTTTGGCTAAATTAAACTATTCATTTCCTACTATTTCAAGAATGGTTATTCTCCATCCACTATTTCTACATCACCAAATAAGAAACTTTAAGTAACCAACCTCAGCATTCATTGTTAAATAGTTACTAGGATGTTGTAAAGGTGCTCGCAATCAAATTGACCTTCGAGCTCCGATCACAGATGTCATACTGCGTAGAATAAGTAACATATATATTTCCTAACATCTACAATTCCTCATTTCAATGATGCCTCTTTAAAACGACATGTCTTGTACCGTTCTTTGGACTAATGTTCGTGAGCGAGGTCGCTATCACTAACGAAATTCAGGGAGACAGACCACTATTTAATTCCGATATACTAATAATGGAATGGTCTTAAGCAATTAGCATCTCCATTAGGTTTTCTAAAACTTACCAGTGAGGTCTACCTGCAACATTGCGTATTCCTGTCTCTGGCGACCCTTTCTTGTACATAGTAACTACAGTGCATGACTATCTCAGATGCCGTCCGGTTGGTCCTAAATAATTATTTTGTCATGCAAATGGTTACCCATTATCATACTCACATTTTAGTGGTGTACTAGCAAAAGCTATCCACTGTTTTATTGTCTGGTCAAACATCTTACCATGGTTTTCCTGGACAGGCATAGACTCGAATAAATTGAGCTTGGAAAAATGAATAATAAAAGGAAACGCATTAACACTCGTAGAGCTGGACGTCACATTTTAAGGAATCTCAATTATACGTGAAATAGATACCAAACAAAGTTGCCTAATATCATTTGACGGGGTTCACCTTAGCCCAGTTGGTAATGACATTTTTTTCAATAACACTTTGGCTGAAGCAAAGTTTTTTTTCTTTAAGATTGATGAAACATATGTTTTTGATGCTAATAAATAGGCCGCCCAATGGAGGAGGCTAAATTTGCTGAGGCGGTATTCTAGCGGCCAGTGAGTGGGCGGCATAGTGATCTATCATACATTATGGTCAGAATGCATTGCTATTTACACCTCAAACGGCGACCTCAAGGCCTAGACTCTGCACCAGTTGGGGTGTCACGGTGGAGATGAGATGGGAACATGGATGGACTATTTTGTATGACATGTCATAGATGACGATACCTTGCAGGGCGGCTCGGACAGGATTCCAACTCCAAAGTTTGATTCATTGCTTTGTCAATGGCACGCACCATTGAAGGAATTATGTATAGGGGAGAGGGATGTCCAGAACAGGCAGATGATGTCCTGCATTAGCGCATCTTTTCGCGGAATCCACGTTTAAGCCAGTTATATGTTTTCGATAATTGTGAAGGAAGGATGAATATTTTGTTGGATTTGGAATGGCACGCAACATTGATACAAGTATTTATAGGGGAGAGGGATGTCCAGAACAGACAGAGGATGTCCTGTATTAGCGCATCTCTCATGAAACCCACTTTTAGGCCTTTTATATGCTGTGGATAATTGTGAAGAAAGGATGGATATTTTGTTGGATTTGGAAAGAATTAAAAAGAAATACCGATGGATATTTTGTTGGATTTGGAAGGAATTAAAAAAATAATAAGAATGGATATTTTGTTGGATTTGGAAGATATTAAAAAAGAAATGAGGATGGATAATTTGTTGGATTTGGAAGGAATTAAACAAAATAAGGCTTAATAAGAGAATGTACTAATGTGGACTGGAATAAAAGCGGAAAATGTCATGATTTCATACAAGACTACTAGTTATACATATTTGGTGAGTGCGACTGCCAAGAATCTTATGATCACCGCGCTGTCCACCATGATGGTTGGATACCACTTGAGTCCAAATATCTCCACAATTATAGTATTAATAATGTGTATTGTTATTATGTCTTGTCTCTGAAAGTTTGAATACATGTGTTGTATTTGCTGATTTTACTTTTATGTTGTCATTTTCTTGTGGAGGCATCCTTAAGTAATACAGGTTACGGCCCTAGCTATAATCTCATGTATGTTGTGGCTGACAAACATTTCTTGGTTGGGAGATGCTACTAAATCAGAGTTTTATAGTTTAAGAGTTTTGGGAATCATTATCTTCCGGGTTAAATCATCCGCCTGCTTTGATCGAGTCTTAACTACAAAACGCTCGCATTTACTATTGAATTGATTAAGCATCTTATCACTATTATGCAAAGTCAAACAGCCGTTTTCCATAATTTGAGAATATTCGAAACACTCGGCCTTTTTCAACCAGCTTCGAGAAACATACACGATATTAATTTACCCTCCCGTAATTCAGGCGCTTGATGCTGCTGCCATGGGACTTGTAATGTTTGGAAACTCAGGTTAAAAATTCTCAATCAAAACTGATAATCTAGATATGACTTAGTGATAACCTTTGTTTTATGTGACTTTTACGGCTGTGTAATGGGTTTATAACATAAACTTAACTGGATGTGTTTCACGGTTTCTAAACATTTTGATTTACTTCAGCACCGCATTATCGGGATGCTTCCATTGGCTGTAGGGGCAACAGCATTCTTCGCTTGTGGTATTCTAGCGGCCAGTGAGTGGGCGGCATAGTGATCTAGCATACCTAATAGTCAGAACGCATTGTGTCGAGCCCCGGTAGTTCAGTCGGTAGCGACGAGGGCTGACAATTCAGGGGTTGTGAGTTCGAATCCCAGCTCGGCCAACATTCTTTCCGACGTTTGACAAAACTCACTGTGACCTGCGTCATTCGTCTTTCACAAATGGGCTGTTTAACAGTCTATGTGGAAAAGCAGCCAGTTGCTTGGAAAGTATGTTGTGTAGTGTGCTGGTGTGGGGAAACCAGGAAACGCATGAGTAGGTGAACTGGTTGCCGTGAAACGACTGAAAAATTGTTGAAAACGGCGTTAAACCCCAATCAATCAATCAGAACTCATTGTTATTTACACCTCCAGCATTAACCTCGAGGCTTGGACTGACCATAAGTCAGGAACAGGGCATTGGGTGTCACGGATGAGGAGACATCTTTCGCGGAACCAACTTTTAAGTCCTTTACATGTTGTGGATAATTATGAAGGAAAGATGGATATTGTGTTGGATTTGGAATAGCACGCACCATTGATAAAATAGGAAGGATAATGTGTTGGATCTGGAAGGAATTAATATATAGATGCATAGAAAAAATATGTACTGATGTGTACAGGAATAAAAGGAAAATATCTTTGTTTTCATACAAGACTACTAGTCATCAAAAAGGTCTGATGATAATTGTGCCGTCCACCATGATGGCTTGATACCATTTGCGTCAATATATCTCAACAAATATAGAATTAATAAAGTGTATTGTTATAAATTTGTTATTGTCTCTGAATGAATGTGTTGTATTTGATGATTTTACTTTTATGTTGTCATTTTTTTGCGACGGCATCCTTAAATATTGACATATAAATGTTTCCAAATAATCCTTTTGTTTTTGTCATTTTAATTTGGGTAGTCTGTGGCAAAAATGATTGAAAATCCAAAAGCCAATACTGAAAAAAGTAATCGCTGTTACAAAGAAGGTTTCAGTAAAGTCGGTCGTTCTTTGAAGGTGATATTTGCCCAAATAACTCGTGGGCTTGGTTAGTAGTCTTATGAAACGGTTCGTAGATGAAACAAGAAATTTGAGTACGTTGAAATTCAGCAAAATTAGATTGACCGATGACATTAAAATGTGACAAACATGTATTTAAGATAACAGAATTTTTTCAATATATTGTAAAATAAACAGTGCATGGAATTGCATCTGTTAATTTCATTTGAAACAAAATCTTCAAATGTGTAGATATTTCCTGCTTGGTTGGAGACCCATATATGAACTGACGACCAGAAATGGTTACTTATGATAACTGTCAAAACATTGCTAAAACTGTATGCAACTACTTTTGCAAATGTTGTCACTGATAAACAGTTTTCAATTAGTGAGAAAGGATTGGAGCAAAATAATGTTATCAAAGGTGCGTTCCATAGACAAAGCAATGAATGCAACTTTGGATTGTTGCAATCCTGTGAGAAACCGCCTTGTAAGGTTTCGTCATCCTGGACATGCCATGCACAATAGCCCCTCCCAGTTTCTATCTCCTCATCCGTGACACCAACGAACCTGTTCCTGACTGATGGGGGTCAAACAAAGGTTATCACTAAGTCATATCTAGGTTATCAGTTTTGATTGAGAGTTTTTAACCTGAGTTTCCAAAAATGACAAGTTCCATGGCGATTGGTTTGTTCAAGGGCTGTACATCTCGTCAAATGACCCTGAAAACAGCAGCATCAAGCGCCTGACTTACAGGTGGGAGGGTGAGTTTTTCTAAATTAATATCGTGTATGTTTCTCGAAGCTGGTTGAAAAAGGCAGAGTGTTCCGAATAATCTCAAATCTTGGAAAACGTCTGTAGGTGATTGGATGCTTAAAAAATTCCAATAGTAAATGCGAGCGTTTTGTAATTTAGACTCGATCATAGCCTGCAGGTGATTTAAGCCGGGGGATAATGATTCCCAAATCTCTTAAACTATAAAACCCAGATTTAGTAGCATCTCCCAACCCAGAAATGTTTGTCCGCCACAACATAAATGAGATTATAGCTAGGGCCATACTCTTTATTACTTAAGGATGCCGCCACAAGAAAATGACAACATAAAAGTAAGGTTATCAAAGACAACACATTTATTCAGACTTTCAGAGACAAGAAATAATAACAATACACATTATTAATACTATAATTGTGGAGATATTTGGACTCAAGAGGTATCCAACCATCATGGTGGACAGCGCGGTGATCATAAGACTGTTGGCAGTTGCACTCACCAAAAATGTATGACCAGTAGTCTTGTATGAAATCATGACATTTTCCGCTTTTATTCCAGTCCACATCAGTACATATTCTTATTAAGCATTAATGTTTTAATTCCTTCCAAATCCAACAAAATATCCATCCTTATTTTATTTTAATTCCTTCCAAATCCAACAAAATATCCATCCTTCCTTCACAATTATTCACAACATATAAAAGGCCTAAAAGTTGGTTTCGCAAAAGATGCGCTAATACAGGACATCCTCTGTCTGTTCTGGACATCCCTTTCCCCTATACATAATTTTATCAATGGTGCGTGCCATTCCAAATCCAACAAAATATTCATCCTTCCTTCACAATTATCCACAACATATCAAATACGCCTAAAAGCGGGTTCCGCGAGAGATGCGCTAATACAGGACATACTCTGCCTGTTCTGGACATCCCTCTCCCCTATAAATAATTTAATTGATGGTGCGTGCCAATGACAAAGCAATGAATAAAACTTTGGATTGTTGGAATCCTGTGACAAACCGACTTGCAAGGTATCGTCATCTTTAATATGCCGGGCAAAATAGTCCCTCCCAGTTCGCACCTTTTGACGTCCAGCTCTACGAGTTTTAATACATTTCCTTTAGTTAGTCATTTTTTCGAGTTTAGGCCCGTCCAGGACATCCATGGTAAGATGTTTGACCAAACAATAAAGCAGTGGATAGCTTTTGCTAGCACACCACTAAAATTGTGAGCATGATAACGGGTAACCATTTGCATGACAAAATAATTATTTAGGACCAACCGGACGGCATCTGAGATATTCATGCACTGTAGTTACTATGCACAAGAAAGGGTCGCCATAGACAGGAAAACGCAATGTTGCAAGTGGACCTCACTGGTAAGTTTTAGAATATCTAATGGTGATGCTTATTGCTTAAGACCATTCCATTATTAGTATATCGGAATTAAATAGTGGTCTGAAGTGTGTTAGTGATAGCGACCTCGCTCACGGACATTAGTCCAAAGAATGGTACAAGACATGCCGTTTTAAAGAGGCAGCATTGAAATGGCGAATTTTAGATGTTAGGCAATATGTTACTTATTCTACGCATTATGACATCTGTGATCGGAGCTCGAATGTTAATTTGTGTGCGAGCTCTTTTACAACATCCTAGCAGCAAATATATAGTCCAAAGATGACTTAGCATAGGTGTTGTCTCTGTTGCAACAAATGAAATTTCTGCAAATTTCGAGCGGATAAATGAGTCATTCGTTTATTTGAATGGCCAGATACATGCACATACTTGAAAGCAATATTCAACTTCAAACAGAGTAAGAAGTGTCATGACCATGTGACATTTACATGATTAACTATGTCAACTACAGCTGAATTATCAGGCTCTCTCCCCATTTGTGATATGATATTTAAATCGGGAACATTGAGGCCCTGTTCAATCCAGGTATGTGGCCAATGTGCATGTGCCCACTTACCTGTAAAACAGGCACCGACACCCAGATGAGAAATCCCTGCACTGTCTGTGAATAACTGAAAGTCCTCAAAAGGAACCCAAAACTGAACGATCGAGCGAGAAAGTTTAGCCTCAATTTTCAAACTAATTTGACCAATTATCTGTCAGAATCTGAATGATTATTTCCTCTGAATATATGTATAAGGCAAGAAAACACAGTTTTATTGTGGGGCATTCTGTTTTTTTCCCAGCAATACGTTCGTCTAGCAAACCCATTTTGTGATTGAAAACGTACATTATGGAAGCACAATGGTCAGTCCCCTTTTCCCAAAAACACAGGGAAATCATCTAGGTAAAGTAGAAGATTGCCATATTAAGATTGACGAGAAACACAGAATTAAAGGAAATGGCAAATAATTCCTAGATCTTGCATGCTATGTTGCAACCAAATGGCAAAGCTTTGAGAAAATAAAAGTTACCATCAAACATAATACCGAGTTAGGATAAATAGACCAGTAGAACTGTTAACTTACCCAAGAAACGACGTGATATAAGTGAAATAATGTTGCAAGTGGACTAAAACATACACACAAACAAATCATTCATTGATATGTTGATTATCTTGTCTGCATGTTGTTTTTTCTTAATCTCGATTGCTGTAGATTTGTTTTATCCCTTTTCCACATACAACCAATTTGAAGAAGACGACTTTAAAAACATAGTGACATAAACCTGAAAAATCTCCATAAAATATAGCTTAATTGTTAAATAAAGTTGAAAACATTGTGACCAAAGGAGAAACTGCTCATCATGAGCAATTTCACCTTTGGCCACAATATTTTCAAAAGACGTCTGCTGCTATTGCGTCAAAATGCGTCTACAGTTGAGTGGGTAGTCTTGTGAGTTTATGAAAACGCAGAACATCTTTAGAGTATTCACTGTCCGAATACATAGTTACATGCAAGTGTTGCCACAGAAAACTAGAATTATTAATAGTTGTACGCCATTAATTGTAACTTTAAAAAAGGCCTAAATGAACATTCACTAAGCACGGCTCATTTCTATGTCAGAAGTGCTTTTCTTTCCTTCTTTTAGGAGAATTGCATTTTTGAAATGGAATAGTCTTTAGTATGGAGCTCTGCGAAAACCAACAGCGGGGCAACTGCAAGCAGTGTATATTGAGGGGATCAACATTTTCCCTAATATGCTATTTCTAGAGTTGTCTGCATTGTAAATATCCTTCACCATATAACCGTTTCCGTTATGACGTCTGTGCAGTAGACAACTTTGAAAATAAGGTGTCAAAACTAGACATAGCTTGCTCATAATGAGCAATTTCTACTTTTCCCACAATGTTCTCAACACTTGTCAGTATGTATACATGCATGTTTTTAAAGACTCAATGCGTTTTATGGTAGAAGATTATAGAATGGCGTCATTCACATTTGTTATATTTGGGAAGGATTAAAAATTAAAGTGTGTTTTACTCATTGAATTTAAGACTATAATACACAAAAAATTCATAAAATTTATTTGTCAAAACATCATATATATATATAAAGAGCCATATTCAGAACAACATATATTTTCTGAAATTGAAAGTAAAATTCACTGCGGTATAAGTGGTGACCTTTGTTTTTTGTGCTTTCTATGTAGTTTTGACGATAATGAAATGTTATTGAATATGGGTTATATCGACTGTTGGGAAAGAGTCATAGCCCACAACGCTATATTGTCACCTATGGAAAATGAATGTCTTCCATCTGACTTATGTTCATCGTTTATCAAACATAGGTGCTTAGCGTCTCTTCAAAGCCGAGACTCCTATATAAGGTAACCTGTTATGTGACAACAATTATAATTGGTTGCTTAAACATCGTGGACAAAATAATTAATCCCCAAATTACATAACTTTACAATGAATTAATCATCTCATTATACGAATATACTCATGAATTGGGTGGACGTTACAAACCCGGTTATAATACATTAACCCCTCTTTCCAACATACAACAAACCTATGCATCAATAAATAAAACCTTGATTATGAGAAAGAGTTTCAAATGTTCTGCTAAAGAGAGAAAGTGCTACACTTTTAATTTTTGTCAAAAGAAGAATTGGTCTATATAACATGCAGACGGACAATCAAGGCACTGGCGCGCCTGAGTCTTCAGTGTACTTAGATGCACTAAAACATCCATGATCAATTTATTGAAAGGTTAATATAAAAAAAACAAGGTTGTGCACACTACAATCTCATTAAAATCATCTCCTATTAACGCTACGCATAGGATCTGAGGACAACCGATATAGGGTCACGCTCAGACGACCTTTCGGTCAGCCAATCAGAACCTTGCTTTCACGTTTTTGAAAGTGAATGTAAAAGTCTATATTTACCAAAAAATATATATATTTAGCATGGGATCCCAATTTTCGCATAGTGATTTACACGCGTGTATAGTTCTTATGACGACTGCATCATGGCTACAAATGCGGAAATGAGGCAAAACACCAATACAATCTTTCCCTGACCATACAATATCTAAAAGTGTTCTTTGCTCTGGTTTTAAATGGTCTATTTTAAATGTGCTCAACTTCGTCAATTGATGCCATTTTGAAGGTTAAGCCAAACGTTTGTTGAAATGAGTCCTTGATTGGTTCAAATAAAATTAGCTTGGTGGATCTAAAAATAGCGATATTGGAAATCCGATAAAACAAGAAGATGAATTCGAATTGATCGCCATCAGATCTTACATTTGGTCAGATCGTGTACTTTAGTCAGATTGGTGCACACTAGTCCCGGTCTACAGTGTACACACACACACTTTGACAACGGTGATTTAGCTGAAATGATTTCATTCTGGTTATACTTATACTTAATGTCGGTTTGATACACTACGGTCTGGATGTTCTACAAACATATGTGCGTCAGACAACTTAATGTTATGGGAAGTGGAGAAATGGATCATTATGAGTAACTTCTCCTTATCCCTTCTTGCACAATGTTTTCAAAAGACGTTTGCTGTAGATTCGTCAAAAGCTGTCTGTAAACACGCTTTGTGAGAAGGTATGTGTTGGATGTTATTGCATCGAGCTCGAAAATGATTCTTATATTTGTATGGCAACTCCACTGGCAACCTCAATTCTGCAAACATTGCCTTTCATCACTTATAAGGTGCAGACTGCTTCGAAAAACAATTGGTAATCAATATTTAAGACTTTGCAAAGATTCGTTTATTTTTTCTCCGTTATAACTGCTTGTCGTATATAACAAACGGGAATGTCCAACGGTGTGTAAGTATCCAACCCGCGAAGCACCAGACCGACTAACCGAATTACAGACTGATTGACCATTGATTGATAAGACGATTTTCAAACGGTTTCCCATTTCCGTTAAGGCGCCAAGTTCAGAACACGATGTAATTCCTGGAGTTCTCACACCAGTACTCCATACAACGTCCTTCCCAGCTAACTGCATGATGGCTATCTTCCCACAAACACTAGTTTAGTCCATTGGTGAACATCGAATGTCGCTAGGCACAATGACTGTTGCCAATCTTTGGAACGAAGTGAGGAAAATACTTCGCTGTACGTATATCGGATCAAATTGAGACGACCTGTTTGAGGAAGGCATCAGATCTTAACGAACGATTCCTACTGCAGAAAGTATACACCTAAACGGGAGTATTAACGTTCCAATAATATTAGAAATAATAAATTGTAAGAAAAATATATTTATTAAATTAATGTTAACCCTCTACACACGAGAACAAGTTTATGTATTACAAAAAGGATGCATTTTGTGTGATTCGAACCATCGACGTATTCGCATGGCATTTATAATTGATGTACTTCGGGCGCGCGCATAAGCCCACTGGGCCATGTTTTGTTGTTTAACTTTTGGTGTTAGTAAGTAATTTTAAAAGGATATGACTTGACTTTAAGAGGGAGGTAATTTTCAATATTTGTTGTAAATTTGTCTCAAATTTGGAATTGATTTTATATTGAATACAAGAATCACCAAAAAATATCAAATAATTAAATGAAATCAGTTTAGGACTCATTCTTTCTTAAATGTTAAAACTTATTTGATTATCATTTGAAGTAATTGTTTAATCCGGACATTTTCGAATTCATATGTATAGTTATTTAGTGATATATCAAAAGATCAAAGTAAATGTTTAAAAATAACCAATTAATGAAGCGACCGCGTCAAGTCACTGATGCATCGCTTACAATTATATAGTCCCATCCAGTAGTAGAAGTAGTAGTAGCTGCAGTATCATTATGTTGTAGCAATACTAGAAGTAGTATAGTGTTGTTTCAGTCGAATATGGTACTAAACTAGGATAGCGTAAGATAATAGTAGGGTATTGTATGATAGGATAAGGTTGTAGCAGGAAGTAGTATAGGCTAAACATATATATATACTGAGCCAAACAAGTAACGATACATAATTAGATCATTTGTAAAATCTTAAAGCTTAAACTTGTGTTATATGTAATGTGATTACATGATTGCTTAAACGTATGACTGTTTTCACAGACCATTATCGATTATTGTAGAATATCGTGTTACTGGCAATAGGGATTTTTACGTTTTGCACGCACTGCACGGGAAACCCATGATGATGAACATGTATCGACATAAAAATATACGCATTTCACAGATATTGTACCTGTATTGTGAAAACATAGGCAAAATTCAATATTTCTCTGCTGTAATTATGCCGAGACTGAATGCAAATCAACGCCTTATAGCCATTGGTATGCTACAAGCAAACTTACGTCACGCTGACGTCGCTGCTCACTGGAGTGTCTAGGTTGACTATAACCCGACTTTTAGGCCGTTATCGTGCCCTTGGTTCTGTTAATGACCGTCCCCGTTCTGGTAGGCCCCGTGAAACGACTCTTGCACAGGACCGTCACATAAGCACGTCACACTTACGTGATCGGTTTCTTCCATCTACTGTTACTGCTGCTGTAACACATGGTCGTACACACAACATAATTAGTGCTCAAACAGTCCGAAACAGACTCGCCGAGCGTGGTATAAGAGCCTGACGTCCGTATCATGGGCCTATATTAACTCAACTTCATCGCGTCTTGAGACGTCAGTGGGCCACTGGACACTTGAATTGGACAAGAAATCAATGGAATACGGTAATGTTCACTGATGAGTCGCGTTTTTGTTTCAGGCGAGGAGATGGACGTGCTAGAGTATACCGTCGGGTCGGTGAACGTTATGCTGACGTCTGTGTTCACGAGGTGGACCGTTACGGTGGTGGAAGTATCATGGTTTGGGGCGGAATATCCTACCAGAATCGCACTCCATTGGTTATTGTGCGTGGGAATCTAAAGGGACAACGTTATCGAGACGAAATTTTAACACCAGTTGTCGTACCATTTCTTAACGCTAACGTGAACGTCACGTTGTTCCAGCAAGACAATGCTAGGTGCCATACAGCACATGTATGCCGCAATTTTCTTACCCAACAAAACATTAATGTTCTAGATTGGCCTGCTTGTTCACCAGATTTGTTCCCAATAGAACATCTTTGGGATGCCCTGGACCGTCGGATTAGAAGTCGCAATCCTCAAACATTAGCGCAGTTGGAGTTTGTTTTGATTCAAGAATGGAATACCATTCCACAGCGAGATATTCAAACACTTTTCAACAATTCTATGCGTAGACGATGCACTGCTGTAATGAATGCACAGGGAGGTCACACCCGGTATTAACAAATTCCAAAAGTTAACCATCTTTTCAAAATGCTTAAAAACATATTCATATTACTGACCCACGATAAAATTGTATCCAATTGATTTCATGTATCGTAACTTGTTTGGCTCAGTATATTTAAAATGTTCATTAGATGTAAAGCTTGTAAACTTTTAAAAAGTGTGCATTGCTTAAATTATTTAAGTGACGACTCTTTCAGCGTTATCTTTGTATTGGTCGTTGTTTAAGCATATAAAACATCCATGATCAATTTAGTGAAAGCTTAAAATACAAACAAGGTTGCACATATATGCGCACGCTAGTCCCGGTCTACAGTGTACACACACACACTTTGACGGCGGTGATTTAGTTGATATGATTTCTGGTTACTTATACTTAATGTCGGTTTGATACACTACGATCTCGGTGTTCTTCAAACATATGTGCGTCAGACAACTTAATGTTATGGGAAACTTCTCCTTATCTCTTTTTGCACAATGTATGATAGGATAAGGTGTTAGAAGTATCACTAACTGGTGTAGTGTAAGGTTGTATGTTATGGTAGTAGCAGTAACTAGTGTAGTGTAAGGTTGTATGTTATGGTAGTAGCAGTAACTAGTGTAGTGTAAGGTTGTATGTTATGGTAGTAGCAGTAACTAGTGTAGTGTAAGGTTGTATGTTATGGTAGTAGCAGTAACTAGTGTAGTGTAAGGTTGTATGTTATGGTAGTAGCAGTAACTAGTGTAGTGTAAGGTTGTATGTTATGGTAGTAGCAGTAACTAGTGTAGTGTAAGGTTGTATGTTATGGTAGTAGCAGTAAGTAGTGTAGTGTAAGGTTGTATGTTATGGTAGTAGCAGTAACTAGTGTAGTGTAAGGTTGTATGTTATGGTAGTAGCAGTAACTAGTGTAGTGTAAGGTTGTTTGTTATGGTAGTAGCAGTAACTAGTGTAGTGTAAGGTTGTATGTTATGGTAGTAACAGTAACTAGTGTAGTGTAAGGTTGTAAGAGGAACCTCGACTAAACTACTAGACACGATGTATACTTCGGACATAGTTCATAATATTACCTAACGTATAGGTAATTTATCGATTTCCGGTTGCTTTCTCAGGTTTATAGGAATTCTGTATTGATGTTGGGCTAGTATCCGACACAGCCCTCATTTACTTTCTTTCATACCAGATAGATTGGTTACCTCCCCGTGTTATCGATTAAATGGATCAATACAGGCTTGTTACAGCCCCTGAGAGTTTCCGAGAATAAAATGATTAATGGCGTATGCCATCGTTGATATACTTGTATTATCTATAAACAATGATTTGGACATTAAGCCGGACGTGTAGTTAATACCAGCGTATTTCGAATGAAAAGCGCTCCTGTTACAACACAACTGTGCAGGTTTCAGTAAACTATAATGGCTCCTGTTACACTTAGACACAGTGTATGTTTCATTCAACTATAATGGCTCCTGTTACACTTAGAAACAGTGTAGGTTTCAGTCAACTATGATGACTCCTGTTATAATTATAAACAGTGTAGATTTCAGTCAACTATTATGACTCCTGTTATAATTATAAACAGTGTAGGTTTAAGTCAACTATGATGACTCCTGTTAAAATTATAAACAGTGTAGGTTTCAGTCAACTATGATGACTCCTGTTATAATTATAGACAGTGTAGATTTCAGTCAACTATGATGACTCCTGTTACACTTAGAAACAGTGTAGGTTTCACTCAACTATGATGACTCCTGTTATAATTATAGACAGTGTAGATTTCAGTCAACAATGATGACTCCTGTTATAATTATAAACAGTGTAGGTTTCAGACAACTATGATGACTCCTGTTACAATTATAAACAGTGTAGGTTTCAGTCAACTATGATGACTCCTGTTGTAATTATAAACAGTGCAGGTTTCAGTCAACTATGATGACTCCTGTTATAATTATAAACAGTGTCGGTTTCACTCAACTATGATGACTCCTGTTATAATTATAAACAGTGTAGGTTTCAGTCAACTATGATGACTCCTGTTACAATTATAAACAGTGCAGGTTTCAGTCAACTATGATGACTCCTGTTACAATTATAAACAGTGCAGGTTTCACTCAACTATGATGACTCCTGTTATAATTATAAACAGTGTAGGTTTCAGTCAACTATGATGACTCCTGTTACAATTATAAACAGTGCAGGTTTCAGTCCACTATGATGACTCCTGTTATAATTATAAACAGTGTAGGTTTCACTCAACTATGATGACTCCTGTTATAATTATAAACAGTGTATGTTTCAGTCAACTATGATGACTCCTGTTATAATAATAAACAGTGTAGGTTTCAGTCAACTATGATGACTCCTGTTATGATTATAAACAGTGTAGGTTTCAGTCAACTATCTGTTATAATTATAAACAGTGTAGGTTTCAGTCATCTATGATGACTCCTGTCATAATTATAAACAGTGTAGGTTTCAGTCAACTATGATGATGACTCCTGTTATAATTATAAACAGTGTAGGTTTCACTCAACTATGATGACTCCTGTTATAATTATAAACAGTGTAGGTTTCACTCAACTATGATGACTCCTGTTATAATTATAAACAGTGTAGGTTTCAGTCAACTATGATGACTCCTGTTATAATTATAAACAGTGCAGGTTTCAGTCAACTATGATGACTCCTGTTATAATTATAAACAGTGTAGGTTTCACTCAACTATGATGACTCCTGTTATAATTATAAACAGTGTAGGTTTCACTCAACTATGATGACTCCTGTTATAATTATAAACAGTGTAGGTTTCAGTCAACTATGATGACTCCTGTTAAAATTATAAACAGTGTAGGTTTCAGTCAACTATGATGACTCCTGTTTTATAATTATAGACAGTGTAGATTTCAGTCAACTATGACGACTCCTGTTATAATTATAAACAGTGTAGGTTTAAGTCAATTATGATGACTCCTGTTTTAATTATAAACAGTTCAGGTTTCAGTCAACTTTGATGACTACTGTTACGATTATAAACAGTGCAGGTTTCAGTCAACTATGATGACTCCTGTTATAATTATAAACAGTGTAGGTTTCACACAACTATGATGACTCCTGTTATAATTATAAACAGTGTAGGTTTCAGTCAACTATGATGACTCCTTTTATAATCATAAACAGTGTAGGTTTCAGTCAACTATGATGACTCCTGTTATAATTATAAACAGTGTAGGTTTCAGTCAACTATGATTACTCCTGTTATAATTATAAACAGTGTAGGTTTCAGTCAACTATGATGATTCCTGTTATAATTATAAACAGTGTAGGTTTCAGTCAACTATGATGACTCCTGTTATAATTATAAACAGTGTAGGTTTCAGTCAACTATGATGACTCCTGTTATAATTATAAACAGTGTAGGTTTAAGTCAACTATGATGACACCTGTTATAATTATAAACAGTGTAGATTTCAGTCAACTATGATGACTCCTGTTATAATTATAAACAGTGTAGGTTTCAGTCAACGATGATGACTCCTGTTATAATTATAAACAGTGTAGGTTTCATTCAACTATCTGTTATAATTATAAACAGTGTAGGTTTCAGTCAACTATGATGACTCCTGTTATAATAATAAACAGTGTAGGTTTCAGTCAACTATGATGACTCCTGTTATAATTTATGAACAGTGTAGGTTTCAATCAACTATGATGACTCCTGTTATAATTATAAACAGTGTAGGTTTAAGTCAACTATGATGACTCCTGTTATAATTATAAACAGTGTAGGTTTCAGTCAACTATGATGACTCCTGTTATAATTATAAACAGTTTAGGTTTCAGTCAACTATGATGACTCCTGTTACAATTATAAACAGTGCAGGTTTCAGTCAACTATGATGACTCCTGTTACAATTATAAACAGTGCAGGTTTCACTCAACTATGATGACTCCTGTTATAATTATAAACAGTGTAGGTTTCAGTCAACTATGATGACTCCTGTTATAATTATAAACAGTGCAGGTTTCAGTCCACTATGATGACTCCTGTTATAATTATAAACAGTGTAGGTTTCACTCAACTATGATGACTCCTGTTATAATTATAAACAGTGTATGTTTCAGTCAACTATGATGACTCCTGTTATAATAATAAACAGTGTAGGTTTCAGTCAACTATGATGACTCCTGTTATGATTATAAACAGTGTAGGTTTCAGTCAACTATCTGTTATAATTATAAACAGTGTAGGTTTCAGTCATCTATGATGACTCCTGTCATAATTATAAACAGTGTAGGTTTCAGTCAACTATGATGATGACTCCTGTTATAATTATAAACAGTGTAGGTTTCACTCAACTATGATGACTCCTGTTATAATTATAAACAGTGTAGGTTTCACTCAACTATGATGACTCCTGTTATAATTATAAACAGTGTAGGTTTCACTCAACTATGATGACTCCTGTTATAATTATAAACAGTGCAGGTTTCAGTCAACTATGATGACTCCTGTTATAATTATAAACAGTGTAGGTTTCACTCAACTATGATGACTCCTGTTATAATTATAAACAGTGTAGGTTTCACTCAACTATGATGACTCCTGTTATAATTATAAACAGTGTAGGTTTCAGTCAACTATGATGACTCCTGTTAAAATTATAAACAGTGTAGGTTTCAGTCAACTATGATGACTCCTGTTTTATAATTATAGACAGTGTAGATTTCAGTCAACTATGACGACTCCTGTTATAATTATAAACAGTGTAGGTTTAAGTCAATTATGATGACTCCTGTATTAATTATAAACAGTTCAGGTTTCAATCAACTTTGATGACTACTGTTACGATTATAAACAGTGCAGGTTTCAGTCAACTATGATGACTCCTGTTATAATTATAAACAGTGTAGGTTTCCCACAACTATGATGACTCCTGTTATAATTATAAACAGTGTAGGTTTCAGTCAACTATGATGACTCCTTTTATAATCATAAACAGTGTAGGTTTCAGTCAACTATGATGACTCCTGTTATAATTATAAACAGTGTAGGTTTCAGTCAACTATGATTACTCCTGTTATAATTATAAACAGTGTAGGTTTCAGTCAACTATGATGATTCCTGTTATAATTATAAACAGTGTAGGTTTCAGTCAACTATGATGACTCCTGTTATAATTATAAACAGTGTAGGTTTCAGTCAACTATGATGACTCCTGTTATAATTATAAACAGTGTAGGTTTAAGTCAACTATGATGACACCTGTTATAATTATAAACAGTGTAGGTTTCAGTCAACTATGATGACTCCTGTTATAATTATAAACAGTGTAGGTTTCAGTCAACTATGATGACTCCTGTTATAATTATAAACAGTGTAGGTTTCATTCAACTATCTGTTATAATTATAAACAGTGTAGGTTTCAGTCAACTATGATGACTCCTGTTATAATAATAAACAGTGTAGGTTTCAGTCAACTATGATGACTCCTGTTATAATTTATGAACAGTGTAGGATTCAATCAACTATGATGACTCCTGTTATAATTATAAACAGTGTAGGTTTAAGTCAACTATGATGACTCCTGTTATAATTATAAACAGTGTAGGTTTCAGTCAACTATGATGACTCCTGTTATAATTATAAACAGTTTAGGTTTCAGTCAACTATGATGACTCCTGTTATAATTATAAACAGTGTAGGTTTCAGTCAACTATTTTGACTCCTGTTATAATTATAAACAGTGTAGGTTTCAGTCAACTATGATGACTCCTGTTATAATTATAAACAGTGTAGGTTTCAGTCAACTATGACGACTTTTGTTATAATTATAAACAGTGTAGGTTTCAGTCAACTATGATGACTCCTGTTGTAATTATAAACAGTGTAGGTTTCAGTCAACTATGATGACTCCTGTTATAATTATAAACAGTGTAGGTTTCAGTCAACTATGATGATTCCTGTTATAATTATAGACAGTGTAGGTTTTAATCAACTATGATGACTCCTGTTACACTTATAGACAGTGTAGGTTTCAGTCAACTATGATGACTCCAACACAACTATGCAGGTTTCCGTTAAGTATTATAAGTTGCCATATGCTCCTGTTACAATGAAACTGTGCAGTTTTCAGTTAACTATAATAAGTTTTCATAGGCTCCTGTTACAATGAAACTGTTCAGATTTCAGTTAATTATAAATAGTTGCCATAGGCTCCTGTTACAATCAAAACTGTATGTTTCTGCTAACTATGATAAGTTGCTATAGGTTCCTGTTACAATAATACTGCATGTTTCAGTAAACTATAATATGTTTGCATAGACTCTTGTTACAATAAAGCTGTGCAGGTTTCCGTTAACTATAATAATTCGCCATATGCTCCTGTTACAATAAAACTTTGCAGGTTTCCATTAACTATAAAAGGTTTTCATATGCTCCTGTTACAATAAAACTGTGCAGGTTTCCGTTTACTATAAAAGGTTTTCATAGGCTCTTGTTACAATAAAACAGTGCAGGTTTCCGTTAACTATAATAAGTTTTCATATGCTCCTGTTACAGTAAAACTGTGCAGGTTTCCGTTAACTATAAAAGGTTTTTATAGGTTCTTGTTACAATAAAACTGTGCAGGTTTCCGTTAACTATAATAAGTTTTCATAGGCTCTTGTTACAATAAAACTGTGCAGGTTTAGGTTAACTATAATAAGTTGCCATATGCTCATGTTACAACAAAACTGTGCAGGTTTCCGTTAAAACTATAATAAGTTTTCATAGGCTTCTGTTACAATGAAACTGTTCAGGTTTCCGTTAACTATAATAAGTCGCCATATGCTCCTGTTACAGTAAAACTGTGCAGGTTTCCGTTAACTATAAAAGGTTTTCATAGGCTCCTGTTACAATAAAACTGTGCATGTTTCCGTTAACTATAAAAGGTTTTCATAGGCTCTTGTTACAATAAAACTGTGCAGGTTTCCGTTAACTATAATAAGTTTGCATAGGTTCCTGTTACAATAAAACTGTGCAGGTTACCGTTAACTATAAAAGGTTTTCATAGGCTCCTGTTACAATAAAACTGTGCATGTTTCCGTTAACTATAAAAGGTTTTCATAGGCTCTTGTTACAATAAAACTGTGCAGGTTTCCGTTAACTATAATAAGTTTGCATAGGCTCCTGTTACAATAAAACTGTGCAGGTTACCGTTAAAACTATAATAAGTTTGCATAGGCTCTTGTTACAATAAAGCTGTGCAGGTTTCCGTTAACTATAATACGTTGCCATATGCTCCTGTTACAGTAAAACTGTGCAGGTTTCCGTTAACTATAACAGGTTTTCATAGGTTCTTGTTACAATAAAACTGTGCAGGTTTCCGTTAACTATAATAAGTTTGCATAGGCTCCTGTTACAACAAAACTGTGCAGGTTTCCGTTAAAACTATAATAAGTTTGCATAGGCTCCTGTTACAATGAAACTGTTCAGGTTTCCGTTAACTATAATAAGTTGCCATATGATCATGTTACAACAAAACTGTGCAGGTTTCCGTTAAAACTATAATAAGTTTGCATAGGCTCTTGTTACAATAAAACTGTGCCTGTTTCAGTTAACTATAATACGTTTACGAAGGCTCTTATTACAATAAAAACTGTGCAGGTTTCCGTTAACTATAATAAGTTGCCATATGCTCCTGTTACAGTAAAACTGTGCAGGTTTCCGTTTACTATAATAGGTTTTCATAGGCTCCTGTTACAATAAAACTGTGCATGTTTCCGTTAACTATAAAAGGTTTTCATAGGCTCTTGTTACAATAAAGCTGTGCAGGTTTCCGTTAACTATAATAAGTTGCCATATGCTCCTGTTACAGTAAAACTGTGCAGGTTTCCGTTAACTATAACAGGTTTTCATAGGTTCTTGTTACCACAAAACTGTGCAGGTTTCCGTTAACTATAATAAGTTTGCATAGGCTCCTGTTACAGTAAAACTGTGCAGGTTTCCGTTAACTATAAAAGGTTTTCATAGGTTCCTGTTACAATAAAACTGTGCAGGTTTCCGTTAACTATAATAAGTTGCCATATGCTCATGTTACAACAAAACTGTGCAGGTTTCCTATAAAACTATAATATGTTTTCATAGGCTCATGTTACAATGAAACTGTTCAGGTTTCCGTTAACTATAATAAGTTGCCATATGCTCATGTTACAACAAAACTGTGCAGGTTTCCGTTAAAACTATAATAAGTTTGCATAGGCTCTTGTTACAATTAAACTGTGCAGGTTTCCGTAAAGTATAATAATGTGCCATATGCTCCTGTTACAATGCAACTGTTCAAGTTTCAGTTAACTATAATTAGTTGCCATAGGCTCCTGTTACAACAAGGCTCGTGAATTTTTAATCGAATAATGTTTGTTTGCAACACAATAATTTTAATACTCCATTAAGTTCGACGTTTTGTAAATATTGCCAATCATTATTTGTAGCAATGGATTTCAATGGGTTTTTTGAAAACTTAAAAGATATTGACCAATTTGACGAAGCTTATCCGAACATGAATAAATCATGAAATCACAAAATTCAATTTGTCAATGAAGCTGCTCTATTATAAATGTTGAGCGTTCACTATTTGAAAAGCCCTCAATGAATGGGTTATTTGTCAATGTAGTCCATTTAATTAATATTTGCTGATCTAATGAAATGACGAATGAATGAATGAATACAAACACTTCATTCACGGGTTAACTCTTTTACCCGGTACAGGCACCGCTAAACTGGCTGCAGCAGACGACTTTTGATTTTCGCTGATTTTCTTTTGAAATGGACTTGTCCAGCTTTGCATTTAGAAGAGTCCATATGCAATTAAAAAATGTATCAAGGTAAACATGTGAGCCGTCTCACGAGAGAACCAACATTGTGGACTCATAAAGTATCGACCCGTTTCAGCCTAAGCATGCCGCGCAGACTAACCCGGACAGACACGTTTCGCCTCCTGTGGCTTTTCTGTCTCTACACCTCTATCCTCCTGAGACGGAATGTGTCGGCGCGGATAAGCCTGCGCGGAATGAGTAGGCTGATCTGGATCGATACATTACACAGATTTCATTATGTTGGTTGAGCCGTTGAGCCGGCTTGCCAGGCCCTATACTGGTGCCACACACTAAACGAAATCGGTTCAATCTGTCAAAAGGGACTAAAATGTCCATTAATTGTAATCTACTAATGGACAGTCCTCGAATTGCTTTCGTTTATTTTCAAAGTGAAAGTACCGCATGATTAATTACTATTACTGCTTACTCTCGTCAATATCCTTTTATAGAGAGCGTCCTCGGTCATTCATTTTTTCCGATAATTGTCAACAGTAATTGAGAATGGCGTTATTTGTCTTCCGCCAATAAGCCAAATAGTCTTGTCTGCGTAGAATGGTTTGTTGTGTTGCTTGTATTGTGTTTTATGCAGCTTTTAACAATTTAGCTGTGACATCATGGAACTTCCTTGTTAAGTTACCAGTAATGACTGGTCCATTTATCACGATACCAGCGAGTCAGTCGTTGGTATGACGAGGCCGGGGTGTGGGAATGTGGAAAACATAACTTAAATACCGTTTGAAGCGGCGTTAAACTTCCATTCAATCAATAAAGACAGAGCATGATAAGCATCTGAAGCAGGGTCAATTTGAAAACAACTGGGGTAGGGGACGTCATTATAAATATGTGACAATTCTCCGCAATGTTTTCAAATTTGTTTTAGAAGAATTATTTTTTCTTCTAAATTTGACATGCTGTAAACTTATCCTGAGATGTTTTCAAAACAATGACGCCTCTTTATCAAGACCGTTTTGTCTACAAATCAAGGATTTACTGTGAATAAAATAACTATGTATGTTTGAAAATATTACACAATATCAATGATTGACTGAACATTTTTTTGACTAGCGTGTTCGCCTTCAACAACTGGGGTTTAAAGTCGATAGTTGAAGGTAACCAGTTATTATATGGTCTGCCATACATTATATGGTAACCAGTTGTCTGGGACGTCTGTTGGGTGGGAAAACGAGAAAATCCACGAGACACTCGGTAAGGTGACGTGATCACCGTGATAAAAGTTGTAATACTGTTGAAAACGGTGTTAAACTCAATACAATAAAATACCTGATATAGACGACTGCAGCAGACGACATTAGAAAATCAATATGAGAAAATTGAAAAGTTGTAGTTACGACTCGTTTAATTCAGCGTTTATCTAGATTAGTTTGTGTTGGAAGTCTTCAAATAAACTCAACAACTCAAATAAAATCAAAACTATTTCCGAAATATAGCCGAGTGGAGTGGAGTCGAGCCGTGTAAAGCCAGATCATTTAGTTCGTTGCAGGCGTCATGTATGTCGTAAAATACACGGTAATGATCACATGTACGGCGGATGAAATCAGCATCCAACTAGTTCAGTTCCAATCGGAACTCTCGGCTAAGCTCGTCAAATTAATTTAGACCGTAAACTGTTCTGTAAAAGGCCGAGTAGAGGCTAATATAGCCCAGATGTTGAATTAGAGCAATACAGGTAGAGGTGTTTTATTCCTGTTTTAGTTCCAAGCGTCATGAATATATTTGAGCCGTTCCACGAGAATACCAACATTGTGAACTCTGCGTCAAGTATCGACCCGGATCAGCCTAAGCATGCCGCGCAGGCTAGTCCCGTCAGACACGTTTCGCCTCCTGTGTTTTTTTCTGTTTCAGGAAGCATTACCAAAAACCTCTATCCATTGAGACGGTAAGTGTCGGCCTGAATTAGCCTGCGATGATGGCGCAGGCTGATCTGGACGATATATAACGCAGAGTCCATAATGATGGTTTTCACGTGGAACGGCTCATATATATATTTATGTATATAGAACTTGAATATATTTTAATAACTTATACAACATACATGTTTTTCGTCATACAAAACATATTTATAAATGAATTAAAGAATACCAAACACTGTTACATCAATACATAAACATAAACATATTTTTGTTTTTACCATATACTTTATTGAGGATCAACAATTTAGTATATAACTATGATTATATGCATGGTGAACATGTATATAATAATGGTTATATATTACTATATTCTACGTTTAGTTGCCAAAGATATATAATTAGCTAGTTTATTTATTGTTTTCAGTTTGTAGTTGGTGAAAGAAGTTTGGTGAATTTAAAACTATTTGGACGGGTGATATAGTACTTGTCGATTACTTCTATTCGGATATTTGAATAGAAACTACATTTGCAAATCAAATTGAACTCATCTTCAATGTCTCCTGTTTCACAAAAAATACACACTATATCATAAGTTTCTTTCCTCTCTCGGCCAAAACGTAATGTTTCAATAAATAAATTGTGAGAAGAAACACGAATAGTCGTAATTTGTTTTCTAAGATTAAAAGAACTTATTTGAGAAAGATATTGAACATTACCAAAGTCATGTATGCCGTAAAACATACGGTAACGATCACATGTAGGGCAGTTGAATTCAGCATCAATCTAGTTCAGTTTATTTCCGTAAACAGCCGAATTGAGCCGAGTGGAGCCTAGTATAGCCCGATTGTTCAATTAGTTCCCAGCACCATGTATGTCGTAAAACATACGGTAACGATCACGTGTATGGCGGTTCCTCCCATAAAACACATTTTATCAATTGTATAACTGACATCCTTCCAGCTGACTTTTAATTCCTCTGTTGTAGTCCATTTGTTATTTAATATATCTTTAGTATTCCTTATGGCTTCCATCGATGATTGTAGACTTCGTTTCTTGTCAATGGATGATTCATATTCTTCAAGTTTATCTCCAGGAATGGCTTCACTGACGTTGTCGACCTTGTGCTTCCTCAACTTTGTATCGAACAGTTTTACGAATTTAATAAGGAAACCATTGATGGGTGTGTCTGTATCTTTGTGGTAGAAATGCAAACTTATTATAGTCGTGATTGTACACGTCATACTCATGGAAAGTCCCATGGCAACTACGATACATAGCAACGGTATCGGTTCTGAAGCGTTGGGTATGTAGTCACTGATAACGTCTAGAAATACGGTCATCGACAACATGAGGGTTGTCGTGAACCCAATCCTCTCCCCGGCATCGCTCGGCAGTAAGAACACGAACGAACTCAAGAATGCCAATCCATATAATGGGAATAGTATAAGAATAATGAAGATCCCGCTCTTTCTTTCTATTTCAAGTCGCAAAATTATCTCCGAAAGTCCCCGATCATCTCTCACGAATAAAGTCCCACCAGTTACATCCCACTCGATGTTTTCATTTATAATTTTAGAAGTTAGACTGTTTTCCGAAATCGTCTTCAGTTTTACCTGATTAATTGTATATCCGTACACGGCAAAGCTTATGTCACATGTCTGCTTATCAAACGGCCAGAATTTCATGTTAAAACTGCACCCACTACTTACTACATCCGCCAAAGCCATTACGGCTGACCCGTCTGAGGTAAAATCAACGGGCATCCACGTTTCTCCTAAAAAAGAAAAAACAACTCCATAATTCTTCTTAACTTTATTGAGCTTTACTCTTTCAGCGCCGAATTGTTTAAAGTAGACTCTTCCATGTTTAAAATCGGGTGTCTCCATTTCTCAATTTATAAAAGTTATGACGCTTTATGACGCCTCTGCAGCAGACGGCTTTTTGAAAAAATGGCGACACAATTGCGTCACCATGTTTTCAACTTTATTCAAATATTGTACTTTCAATTAAAAGGAGTTTCCATTTTGTTAGGGTATGTTTTCTGCTGCATATTTGTTGTATGTGGGAAAGGGTTAAAGTAACGGTTACTTGTTATATGTTATTTACCGACGTGTCGTCGGGACTCCACCCTGTTTTTGTTAAAACTATTTTAGATATTCCAATCAAATTTAAAACGAGGCTAAAGTTCTGATTAAGAAAGTTGTTAGTTTAAACATATTTTATTGTCAAATAAATCACATGGTATAACAACATTAGAGATTACATATAAAGCAAAAGGGTCGAGCCACAAGTTCTCAAACTTAATTACGGCTCTCCCCGTAAATTGAACAAGAACAACATGATATTAAGAACATCATAGTGAACAATTGATTTGAAATAAATATGTTTAATTGCAGTTTTATATTACCATAAATATATAGGAGAGAGAGAGAGAGATATATATATATATAGAGAGAGAGAGAGAGAGAGAGAGAGAGCGAGAGAGCGAGAGAGAGACAAATAGTGTCATGCGTTTGAAATGATAAGATGTCAGTGAAAGACAGAAGAATACTCTTGTAGGGTCAGCCTGCATTATAAGACATTGTTATAGTTATAGTTACTGTTTGAAGCGCTTTGTTTCCAAAATATATCTGTGAACCGAGTTTACAATAAAAATGTTTTCTTCTTGGCTGAAGTTGGGATTACCAAACAATAATACCATGCAGTTTAGAGGATGGAGATGTCGCGTACTTTGAAATAAACGATATCGTTCGTTAATATATTGTCTACACTGGAAAAAGTAATGTTCAGTTGTTTCCGGTACTGAACAATATATACACAGATTATGATTAGAGACATGATTATGGAAAAGATCATCCTTTAAGCTACATTTGTTTCGTAATCTAGCATGTATAACAGAAGAAAATCGTTGTCCGTGTAAAAAGTATGTTGGAACTTCAATTTTGGGGAACATTGTTTGTAAAAGTTTACGTTTAAATATCCCGAGGGATTGAATATTTCTTAGATTATCTAGTAAAGAATTCCAGAGTTGAATTGCGGAGGGTACAAATGATCTTTCAAAAATTACAGTTCTTCTGGGAAGATTTACAAAGTCGCTTTGGTTGCGAAGGTTATAATGTTCGTTTGCGATTGGAGTTCTTGGAAAAAGATTACTTAAATAATCAGGTACCATGTTGTTTTTAATTTTAAATGTGAGAATGATTTTCTGGTATTTTCGTCTATTTTCTAATGTAAGCCATCCGATTTCGCGATACAGATTTTATAAACTAATAGAACGGGTAGTGCCTGTTACAATTCTAGCAGCTTAAATTTGAATATGTTCTAGCCTTTCTTTTTCACGTTGGCTACAATTGTCCCAGACAACAGATGCATATTCTAAAGTTGGTCGTAAAAAGGAGATATAAATTTGATTAAGTGTCTTCCGACGTACTTTAAACTTTAGTTTTCGCATAATTCCTATAAGTTTAGATGCAGATACAATTATGTTATTGATATGAGTATGCCATTTGCAAGTATGACTAAGAGTGACACCTAAATGCTTGTGATTTTCGGTAGTACTTAAATCAGTTTCATTAAAAACGAGGTGAGGAGGTTGTTGGTTGCCAAAATACAACACTTCCGTTTGAAAGTTGTATAATACAGTATAACCTCTTCATAGCAACATTGTGCAATAAAAGAGAATGTATGTTGTTTTATATGTGTTGTACTCTGAAGAGACTAATTTATACTTACACAGGCATCATTTACACATATGTGTGTTGTAATAAAGAGGATGTTCTTAATCTGAGGAATCGCTTAGATGGTTATAATGGGTTTTCTTCACAATGAGGTTTGAACATAAATGTATGCCAATGCATTAAAACTGGGGTCTAAGTTTGGTAATATTGATTTCGTCCGAAAATGAATCTGCATGTGAATGAAGCTTGTTAGTGTTTTCGGTATGACTATTTGAGTTCACCATATGCAGTGTAGGATTTCAAAGGTTTGCTCGGACCCTCTACCTCACCCATGTCACCTATCAGTATAATCGGTTTTAACCCAGGTACGCCCCTGGTGTGTGCAAAACTTATGAACTAACGTCTAAAGGTAGGTTGACATTTGTACGATAAATGTTTAACGTTTTGGCGTACGCACGAAGGAAGTGTTCGAGTGAGGGTTTGTGGGAGCCTGCGGTATATGAATCTGTCTGTGCCCTTTCAAAGAGTAGTTTCAAACTGTTAAAGAAAATAGTCAAGGTTTAATGTCCGTGTCATTTTAGTAAACAATTATGAACTACATGCAACCTGTTCACAGCTCTTTGGTAACAAAGGGTACCAGTGTGTGCCCAATTGGCCTGGTGGCCGACATTGTATCTGATATGCGACGTGGAAACTTGAATGAAGTTTGGTCTCCCATATTAATACCGACCAAGGAAACATATAATTGTATGATACATCTGTAGTTGATGCATGGATACGTGTTGCGCATTCATGGAATTTGAGCATGTCATGTGGTAACTATGTGCAGCCAATGTTTGCCACCGCGAACCCATAGTACACAAACATCTCATTCATTGAAGTCATCTCCTGGTATTTGGTGGGAATTGGAAGGTACAATGGACACAATACGTGTAACTTACGTGAAACTTAACCCTTTCCCACATATAACAAATCTGCAGCAGACGACTTTGAAAACATGGTGGCAATTACTTGAAACATTTACATAAAAGATGGCTTAATTACTAAATAAAGTTGAAAACATTGTGGCCAAAGGAGAAATTGCTCATCATGAGCAATTTCACCTTTGGCGACAATGTTTTCAAAATTCGTTTGCGGCAGATACGTGAAAATGCATCTGCAGGTGGGAAAGGGTTAAACGTGGGCCAAATGAAAACACATTGGTCGTCACAAAAACGTTCTAATGTTGCATACAGTTCACGGATTGATTGTTTAAAACCTTGACCATAATATTAAGTTGAGAAAGGTTCTTGCAAAATTCAATAAATCTGCCACGAACGGGCACGCACTTATTCGTATTTCGTGAAACCCCTACGATCACCCCTGCACACCCCAATAGTACTCAAAATTGTTTGCTTTTGAGTTAACCTTTTCGCGTACAAGTATTAATACAGCTATAGTAGTGAATGGCTTCACATAGTTTTTCCACGATATTTCGTGAAATATTCGTTACATTTGCGTGACAAATGGCATGAATTAAAACAGTTTTTGAAGTTTAAAAATATGATTCGGCTGTGTGTTTAATCTGAATACGCCCATGATTTAACGTAAATGTTGTGTTTAGGTTGTTACCCGAATTAACTAATCAAATTACAGCTTTTAACTAACACACAGCCGTGTGACCAAAAAGTAATAAGAATTAATTTACCAGCTGTACGAATTTCGCCGGTAAAATGTAACTTACCGAACGTATTTAAAATCCACCGTTGTCCTCAGTACAATGAATGGTGTCCAGCTTTACTAATTTCGCTGATAAGAGCTTTACTTACCGAACGTATTTAAATCCACCGTTGTCCTCAGTACAATGAATGGTGTCCAGCTTTACTAATTTCGCTGATAAGAGCTTTACTTACCGAACGTATTTAAATCCACCGTTGTCCTCAGTACAATGAATGGTGTCCAGCTTTACTAATTTCGCTGATTAAATCTTTATTTACCGAAAGTTTTAAAATCAAGCGGCGTACCCAGTACGATGAATGGTGTCCATACCTATACAAGCTGTACGAATTTCACTGGTAAAAGGTTGACTTACCGACCGTATCAAAATCCAGCGGCGTCCCCAGTATAATGGGTGGCGTCCATACCTTTTTTTTCGGGATAGATATACTGGTGAGATTGCCATAATCAGATGGCGTCCATTTTATTTGGGAATCGGCCCATGTTGCTACCAACGCGACTACGATTGTGATCTTTCCAAGGACAACATCAACTTCTAATAGCGAGTAGAAGTACCCGGATACATGTATGGTTAACGTCTGAGAATGGTCGTCCAGGGGTATAATGTCCGAGTTGTATCCTGTCAAAACCGTGCTGACCAGGTTCGAATAATTTGAGTACGACTGTCCTGCTACGTGTCCACAGAAATATTGCAGCAGAAGCAATGACGCAAATATCAATGCGGTTGTCTTGCCCATTTTCATTTCGTATTTATTCAAATGTCTGTGATCGCTTTTAAGCCGAATATTTATTTATTTACGTAATCGATCAGTACGATAGCTCAATCACCTTCCGGAAATATGGAAAAGACACAAGGAAGACCTAATGTCGTAATTAATCTCCACTCTTTTCTAGTTTCGGCCGATCTATGGTGGAAGAAGTACTTTCAGGATCCCGGGATGATAATAATGGTGAAACTGTGAACGCACTGGATTGATGACTAAGCTTGCTCTGCTAGTTTCTACAAGGAAAAATAAAGTTAGCTTGACATGGCACTACACAATTTGCTATTCTAAACGACTAAAATGTAAACTGCATAATTATGATAAATATGCCTGACCCGGCCGCAGATCGAACCTGGCAATGGATCTAATCCGTGACCTCCGGAACCAAAGGCAGACGCTCTACCACTACATCAACAAGGCAGGTGATCAAACCTGCGATCACTCGTACCGAGGCAGAAGCTCTTCTACTACATATACCGGCCGGGAATCGAACCCGTGACATTCCGCACAGAGGCGGACGTTCTACCACCACACCATCCGGCCGCGGATCGAACCTGCGACCTAAAGCACCCGAGGTGGAAACTCTACCACTACACCATCTGGTCGGGGATCGAACTTGCGACCACTCTCACCGAGGTGGAAGCTCTACCACTACACCACAGAGGCGGTTTATTGAGTCGGTCTGTTTGTTTTACTTCTTTCTCGCTGAAAGGTATACTTGATTAAGATTAAATCTTATTACAACCAGATCATAACTTCACTGAAATAGTATAAGCTCGTATAGAATTGATGACTACCTGTTACAGGTCGTCTCAGATACGCCAGCCAATCATACTGTCGAGTCTTCCAATTGTATAGACTATTTTAATTGTAAAGGGTTAATTCGAGACGACCTTTTATGTGGTGTCGTCAGATCAAATATGTACGTACAGTGAAGGATTTTGCATTTTTTTGGCCAAATATTACAGGGTTGAACTCTGTCCGTATACCACATTTCCTAGCCTAGTACTGGTGTGTTTAACCAGGGATCATGAATAAGTGAACTGTCGATGTGATATAGTGAAAATATAGAAAATGGTGTAAACCCCCAATAAACAAATCCGTCCGCATATATTTTAAATATATCTGAATGCATACTTTGAAAAAATTGAACCTGTAGCCGCAGTTGTTGTACGTGAACATAACGTCGATGGTGTCAAAGCTGAGCGTCGTTAAGACCCCAAATCACTTACCGCGGCTTCGGTAATGACAATACATTCGATTTAGAAAAGAATTGAGGTAATTGCTAAACAATCAATCTGGAACGTTTGTTTCTCTGTAAACAACTATAGAGCTTTTTAATTGCCTAACAAATAAACCGTATTGGAAACAATGGATAGTTAAACGTTATTATGAGTTAATGTCCATTTAAAACGCCAATAGTATAGACTAATTAATCGTAGAGAGAGGGTCAACTCGAGACGAACTTTTACGTGGCGTCGTCAGTTCCAATGTGTACGTGCAGTGAAGTACAGTGTCGTATTTGGCAACAATCTTTTCAGAAGTCGTCTACTACTATTGCGAAAAAAAGCGTCTGCAGGTGGAAAATATTTAAAAAAATAGTGCAGCCCCTTCAACACAATTATCCTAGAACATGTACTCGAACTTGTGATTTGTTTATCCCTTTCCCTAATTCAACAAATGTGCAAACATATGGATTTGAAAACACCGTGGCAAGAATATGGAGCTTCTCAATAAATGAGAATATGATGCTTGAAAGGGTTGAAAACAATGTGGCAAAGGTAGAATTTGCTCATTGTGAGCATTCTTTCATCTTACCAAAATATTTTTCAAAAGTTGTCTGATATAGATGCGTCAAGATGTGTCTGCATGTGATCAAAGGTTAATGAGTAGAAAATGGCAAATAGATTAACATTTATGTAAATATAATAATGTTATCATGTTATGAACTTTGTCTAGTGAATGACCCTGCGATATGATTTCATTTAACATTATGTTGGCATCTACTGGGTCTGCACTTCCAGGGTCTTTTTTTATATAAAAACAATTTCATGCGGACGATGAAGATTCTGCTGAGACTTTGCGGATGCTCGCCCGAGTCTTCACTTTACGCAGATGCATCGCAGGTTCATCAAGATTATAGATAGTACAGTCAAAGTTCTAAAACTGTGTAGAAGAAAATCTTGAAATATTAGAATCATATTTCTGAGATAAAATTTAAGTAATAATTTCTCTTTCCAGTACAATAAATATCTATATACTGATCGTGTATGCTTCATTGTACTGGGTAGACATATCCAGTAAGCCAAATTAGGTACATTTTTATTTACTTTAAATTGACTGTTTTTCAACATTTACTGCCAAAATAATTTTGAATTATTTATTACTCACTTTGTTGTCACTATAAGGACTATTTCAACATTACACAATTTCGGTCTCCATCTGGAGTTCAGCACCTTTAAGACATAAAACTGTGACCTAAAATCACTTGACGCGCAAACATGTCTATCCTTGTATAAAGACAAGTATCAGGTTTATATTGTCCAATAATATATCATCACTAAATAACACTTACTTATGTCAAGTCCTACATTAACACTTTCCCTCTTGTAGACACATTTTGACATATCTGAAGCAAACGACTTTGCAAACATTGTGCTACAAGGAAAACTGCTCAATAAGGGCAAATTTTTCTTTTATTTTAAACATATTTCATTTCCCATATTAACATGTTTCTCTATTTGTATCAATGTTATATCAACTATATCCAATAAGTGTATCCAATTTTCATCTAAAAATTTATACATCGATGGTTTGGCGTGAAACTGTTGTAACTAAATTTTGTATTTTTTTATCAAGGTTATTTACCTCGCCATAAAGTCTTTATAAGTGTTAAATCATTTTTCATGGTAAACAATGGAAATTTAGGTGCCATTGCTCGTTCTGAGCAATGGCACCTAAATTTGCATTATTTACAAAACGGTCGAAATTGTCCCTAATCCAGGGCTTTCAAAATAGCTTTTGAGTTACAACCGTATCACGCCAAGCACTCGACATACTTTCCCTAGATATTTCCAAAATCGTTTGCTGCAGAGTTGCTGTATGTGGGAAATGTTAGAGAAATGATTTCACACACAGTTAACGAAAATCTCCAAAATGTAAAAGAAGCAAAAATAACACACGTAATGCTATACTCAACTAGATATGAACACCGCCTCATGTTATCCCATACAGATAGATATCATGGAACTATTGTGTGCTCCCTGTCGAATCCATTAACATGGTCACGTGACGATACTGTGCATGAATGGATTTTTTCTTTATACTCGTCTACTTCAGAATAAACAATATATTCTGGAAAATACGTCAAATACTGAACATATGAAGTATGAATTGAAAACATTATTGGAAAAGGAGTGATTGAAATCTTTCGAGAATTTCCTTATTTTCCCATAATGTTTTCATGTGTCGACTTTAATTCGTCTGCATAAGGAAAACGGTAAATTTGGATGGGTTTAACCGTTGTTCTTATGGAATACATTACTTCATACTAAAAATACAACAGGAAAATAATCAAGTCCATGTATATTTGTGTGTATTGTTTTGTTATGAATAAGTATATGAAAAGCATGCAATATTGACTCAGATACGAGTGCTGTTAAAGGCAGAATATTCACAATCTTTCTTTAATCGCAAATGAATAAAGTCGCGTATAGTAGTATAATATACGAGGTTGAAACAATATCAATTAAGGTTAGATACTATACGAGTGTCGGTGGATTTACATGTAGGAATCCGCCCGTGACCGAGTAATTAGCGTCGGTGATTTGAAACCGGGCGTACCGGGTCCGATCTCCAGTCGTTGCGCGGCGGTCATGGTGGAGTGCCCTGGGGCAAGGCACATTTCCTAGACTAGTGCTGGTTTGCTGGATAATAAATAAGTTAAATATCACGTGATGTAACTGAAATAATGTTGTAAACGGCGTAAACCCTCAATAAAGTAAACAAACAAACAACATTAACATGTCTGTAGAAATCTTATATAATTACCAATAGCATGCTGCACAGAAACGCTGGATTATTTGAGGTTTAACGCCGTGGTCAACTTTCTTCTGTTATATCATGACATCCGGTTCCCATACCCATGTGATTCCAGGCTTTCCTTTACCAACAATCTTTCCAGACAACTGACTGCTTTTCTACATAGAATGTTACGCCATTGGTGAAAGACGAATGATGCTAGTCAACAATTTTTCAAATCACGACTTCCGGTTCCTATATCCATGTATTTCCTGACTTTCTTACATAAGTACTTCACACAATCTTTCCAAGCAACCGACTGCTTTTCCACATATAATATTAGCCTTTTGGTAGAAGAAGAAGGAGGCATGTCGTAATTACTTTTATTAAATTTTGAAAAGAATGTAAGCCGAGGTGGGATTCTAACTCAAACCCCTAGACTGACAGACCGCGTCGCTACCGACTGATTTACCGTAGCTCGGCTTCACAGAAGCGATTGCTGATTTGTGTTAGATTAACTTCCGTTATTTAACACGTTCTTAACGGCAGACATTTGGTTTTCACTTTGCAAACAAAAGGAGAAATAGCCCATTATGAACATTTACTCCTTTGCCCATAATGTTCAGAATTATATTTAATAATAACACCATCATTGATAGAAACATTATGTTTGCCTTGATATTTTTGAAAAGTCGTCTGCTGAAGTATTGTGGATAGTGGTAAAGGGTTGATGTCGACCATTTCCTCTATGGTCATTTAAAACTAATACAATCCGTAGTTATAGACGCTTCATGAATTGACAAATCAGAGAACACAAATATTTACCCTTTCCGGAATACAAACAAATTTATGAATCGCTTTGTCGTTGCCGAGTAGATATCGTTGGGGGAATTGGAAATCGGGCTCTCGGATTCAATTCCCGGAGTGAAGTGTCTGTGGTCAAGGAACATTTCCTAGTCTAGTTCTTATCATTAATAAGTGTTCCGTCGCCGTTATACAATTCAAATTATGTTGAAAACGGCGTAAAACTTCAATAATTATGAAATGAATTATAAACTTACATCTTTAAATAAGCCATCCCGCGAGAAAACCATCTTTATGGTTTCTGCGTAATGTATCGACCCAGATAAGCCTGCGCAGTCCGCGCTGCCTAATCCAGGCCGAGGGGGTAGAGGTATAGAGTAATGATGATTCCTGAAACAGAAAATCCACAGGAGGCGAAAAGTGTCTATCCGGGTAAGCCTGCGCGGTATGCTTAGGCTGCTCCGGGTCGATACATTACGCAGAGTCCACAATGTTGGTTTTCTCACGAGACGGCTCAAACGCTCTATAACAGACCTCTTTATGACACATCAATAACAGATGACTTACATGTATGAAGGCATTGTGACACATTGAGAAATCGCTTATCTATTAACAATGTTTTCAACTCTTTTCGAAAAGTAAGACTTTTCCGGCCTTAAAAAATCAAATTGCACATGTTTTGTGGGTGGTAAAGGATATATAAGTCGTAGCTTACAACATTCCTAATAATGGTATTTTCCTCGGGTTTGTTTAACCTTATTGTTAAATTAATCGGGTAACGTCAGATAAAGTCAACTTACACCACTGACGTCGTTTATGAATTAACAAATCTATCGATATCCAACAAACAACCCGTGTGAGACAATAAGGGGTCAGTGACATACAAACGGATCGTGATCACAAGGGAGTATTAAGTAACTGTAATTGATCACAAGGGAGTATTAAGTAACGGTACTTGATCACAAGGGAGTATTAAGTAACAGTACTTGATCACAAGGGAGTATTAAGTAACGGTACTTGATCACAAGGGAATATTAAGTAACGGTACTTGATCACAAGGGAATATTAAGTAACAGTACTTGATCACAAGGGAATATTAAGTAACAGTACTTGATCACAAGAGAATATTAAGTAACAGTACTTGATCACAAGGGAGTATTAAGTAACAGTACTTGATCACAAGGGAATATTAAGTAACGGTACTTGATCACAAGGGAATATTAAGTAACGGTACTTGATCACAAGAGAGTATTAAGTAACGGTACTTGATCACAAGGGAGTATTAAGTAACAGTACTTGATCACAAGGGAATATTAAGTAACGGTACTTGATCACAAGGGAATATTAAGTAACGGTACTTGATCACAAGGGAGTATTAAGTAACGGTGATCACAGTGTAGTATTAAGAAGCAATCCAGCTAAGAATCATGCATCATAGGTATTATCCGATCAATTACTTTAAAAGCCTTTGTACTGTCACCACCAAATCTGATCAGAATGTGTATTGGCAAAATATGTCGGACAAGTTCGATTACCAGCCATATCGTTTCATTCACTGGAGAGTTATTGCCCTTTAATTATAGAAATTACCTTTAATTGGTCTTGTCCCATCAATAACTTTTGAAGCTTTAATCCAATCATCACCAAGTTTAGTCAGAATGTGTATGGGCATAATATCTCGGACAAGTGCAATAATTAGCCATATCGCTTGAGTCATTGTATTTGATCATCACCAATTAAGACAATATCATATGTTGATGGGCAGAATATTACTTTATCTTAGTCACTCCACACTTATATTCTTCGAAATGGCCAAAACCATATCAACAGTGTCCGCTCTCTAAATTTGCCTGGCGTACAAACCAATTGTCACTATACTTGGTCTCAAAAAATAGCACGGGCCTATTTTGTGACATTTGGCGCTCTTGTTATTTTATTTTTTTAAATAAATTTCGTCTTCTACTAAACCAGTCACACAAATCATGTATTTGATGCCAGTCAAATTTTCAAGCTCTGAAAGCAATATCATGGATACTGGTAATGGTTACATTACTGTTTTATCTATGGCATTATGATTTACATATATTTATTTAGAAAGGTCATGGGTAACTGGTCAAATTGTAGCTTTACCTGTTCTGTTTTGTATTAGAGAAGTAAGTGTATATAGCCTGAGCAAATATGTAAATGGAGCTACACAATTGTCACCAGGTTTTTACACTGACATTAAATATAGTCTAATATGATAACTTTTTAATATGATCATTGCTTTGTGTCTAAATTGCAGTAAGTGTCTGTACATTTAGTAGTACTTTTACAAAGAAACTATTGATTGCATTTAAATGAAGTTATATCAAAACTTAAAAGGAGATATCTTTACAGATATAAACTTTAAAAGAGAAAATGTTTTGTTAGAAAATGAGAAATTGTACATGAAAAGCTTTAACTTCTGACATAATATTTGAAGGTTCTCTGCTGCATGGTGTCCCTGTAAATTCAAATTTGTACACACACATGTTCACTTTATCAAATGTGTCTATGTATATTAACCTAGATATATGTTCATCATGCAACAGTAGAATTTACATGGATGATATAATTCTCTCCCAAATTGTTCAATTGTTATACATGGTAAAAGGAAGAGCACTTTGAAACTTTATATAAAACTGTACAGTTGATTGTTTTATGTTTTTATAAACATTTTGCTTCAACTTCAGGAATTGGAATAACTATTTGAATTAACAGAATATTAATACTGAACATTTAGACTATTTTAGCCTATTTCCACATTTAACCAATCTTCAACAGACAACTTTGAAAAAATATTGGCAAAGATTTGGAAAATCTCTATAAATTTAGATAGAACTTGGGAATCAAATTGAAAAACCTTGTTCCAAAATTAGATATGGCTCATTAAGAGCAATGTCTATTTGGCTGCAATGTTTTAATAACCCTTTTCCATGTACAACATATCTGCAGCAGACGAATTTGAAACATCTTTGCAAAATCTCGAAAATCTTTATAAATGAAGAAATAATTACTGAAAAAGTTGAAAATATTTTGACAAAAGGAGAAATTGCTTGTTTTGAGCAATTTCTCACAATGTTTTCATTAGTTGTCTACTGCATAGGCATCAGAAAGCGTCTATATGTGGAAAAGGGTTAAAATATTTGATGCATATGGATATGCTTGTTGCAAACAGGTTAATAAATATAAATCTGAAAAGTATAAGGAAAATTGTGACATAATATAACTAGGAATTTGGAAGAATAGAAAGCATTATTTGAAAACTGCTCTTGTGGAACTGACGTGACCATTTTTGTTTGTTTATTTTTCAGTTTTCTACTGGCATGTGCAAAACGATTAAAGTGACATTACAAACAAACAAAACAGACTTAATAATTATTGCTATATGTTGACTATACATGTGAACTTTCATAATGCTCAATCTTGATCATAAATATCTTTATTTTTTTTTAATTACTTCGTATTTTTTGTTTATATACTCCCGTTTTTGCTATCATACCTCTGCTAAACTGGAAAAAGAATAGATTTCCCCCTCTCCTTTAAAAGCTTGTGTCAAATTTATCTTATAACTAGAGGAAATAAACCTTAATATACATGTATGTTAATATTTAACCACCTATGTTTTTTTTTTTTTTTTTTTATCTAATTGATCTAGTTAGATGATTTAAAACAGTTTATTACTAAAGCAACTTGAGAAACTTCAGCTTGTATGACACTTTATAGTTGCAGTGAATGTTAAGCAAACTGTAAACCAAACGGTTTCAGTACTAAACTTGTCATTTCACGCCTAAACTTCACGTGCTGAATATCACATAGATCGTAGCATATAAAACGTTTAATCACTACGCCAATATTGACCCTTTCTGCTCTCGGTTACCTTTTTATATAGGCTATGGTAGCCAGGTGAGCAATATAGACACATCTTGGCCTTCTTGTTTAATATAAAGGGACATTTGGCCTTCTTGTTCGAACTATTAATATCATGTCTGTTTGCACAGGTTATTTAAATGTACTGAACTGCATCTGCTTCCTTTAAGTCATGCTTTAAAATCATGCGCGGTGTCTTTGATGCTTTGCATCAAAATCATCTTGTTGTCATTTGGTGAGACATTCTTGATAGTCGCTTGCTATTATGACACACCTGACGGATCAAAATACTTTCTGGATAGGTACATGATAGTATGATACAACACTGAGGGATTGAAGGACATTTCAGAAAGGCGCTTGCTATTTTGATACAACTGACAGATCAAAGGACATTCTTGATAGGCGCTTGCTATTATGACACAACTGACGAATCAAACGACATTCGGAAAGGCTCATCATATTATGATACATCGACGGATCCAAACAACTTTCTAGAAAAGGCTCTTGATATCATGATACAACTGCGCATCAAAAGCCATTCTGGTTAGGTGCTAATTTTATGCTACAACTGATAGATCAATTGACATTCTGGATAGGCGCTTGATAGTTTGATACAACTGACGGATCAAAATACACTTTGGACAGCCGCTTGATATAATGATACAACTAGCGGATCAAAGACATTCTGAATAGGCGCTTGATAGTTTGATACAACTGACGGATCAAAGTACACTCTGGACAGCCGCTTGATATAATGATACAACTAGCGGATCAAAGACATTCTGAATAGGCGCTTGATAGTATGATACAACTGACGGATCAAACGATATTATGGAAAGGCGTTTTGATATTATGATACAACTAGCGAATCATTCTGTTCTGTTCTTATTGAAGTTTTAGAGCGGTGATATCTCAGCCATTATTGATGAGGACTATGTATCAAAGATTCGTGAGTTCTTATGTGGGCCATTTGATCTTTCCGATGACTGACAGCAACGGACTGCTAAAGTATATGAAGGAAAGTAGTCAGTTCTGGTGCGAGATAGTCAGGAAACGAATGGTTAAATTAATTTGTCATCATAATAAAACTGGGGGGAAATTGATGTAAAACGGCGTTAAACTAAAACTAATATAAAAATAATATGAAGAACAGACTGTTTCTTGTCCAAACAGGACAGCCATATTTTGTTTTAGAGTTTGCTATGCATTGAGTCGACCGGCTATTATCTAAATTCTGCCTATCGATTGAGTAAAGAACGAGTTACAAAACTAAGTTTGATTGCTAATTAGTGTTATGTCAACACACACACAAATCATTATGAAATTAAAACGTGTTCGGTGACAGTTACGATTGCTTTAACAATGTTGGTAATCCTCTTGAAAAACAATCGACTCGTTGAGTATTTGGAACGGTATCAAGTGTACAAACAAGAACTCTCGTGACTGACTTATCTTCAATTGGTCGGTGCTCCAGGAAAACCAACCTTATTAGTGTAAAACAACATTGCCTGACGGTTTATGCTGAATGGTCCAAATTATTGATATATGATTTTGTGTTTTTTACGCCAATTTCAACAATTTCTCAGTTATATCACGGCGTTTCCTGGATAACGTGCCAGTACTACAGATCTGTTTATCTTAACAACAGCCATTCAGTGTTAATGCTAGCCTCGCAACCTTGAGCGCCAAGGAGTGCAGCCATTAATAACATTTGTTAAGTCTTTGGTATGACCAGACCGGAGTTCGAGCCAGCGGCAGGGGTCGAGCACTTGTCTCCCGATCCCGAGCAGGGTGCTCTAACTACTTCACCACGGAGACGTTCTGTGTAATGAGAAATTTGCCCATCGTTGGAAAAATAGTGAAAATGAAAACCGTAAAGTCCTTTTTTATATTTCCAATACATCCTCATAAATAAAAGGCTTATGTTTTGAGGTTAAACGTTATATTATAACCCTGAAAGTTGTTCCGTATTTAATAAAATATATATAGGATAAACCAATACTGACGTAATAAAGCCTGTTTAAATAGATATGGGTAAATTAACTAGTAGCCGTATGACTGAAAACAATGTTGAAAACGATACGAAATCCAAATCAATTCATTAAGATATATGGGCTGGAAATACTTTAACGCAATAAAGCCTGTTAAAATATATTGATAAATTAACTGGTCGGTGTGATATGACTGAAATTATGTTGAAAACGACACGAAATCGAAATCAAACCATCAACCCATATGGACATGAAATACTGTCGCGATAAAGCCTGATAAAATACATAGTTACGTGAACTAGTCGCCGTGATAGGACTGAAATAGTGTTTAAAACGACATGAAATCCCATTCAATCAATTAACCGATATGTGTTTGAAATACCGACGAGATAAAGCCTGATAAAATATATAGTTACGTGAACTAGTCGCCGTGATATGACTAAAATAATGTTGAAAACGACATGAAATCCCATTCAATCAATTAACCGATATGTGTTTAAGATACTGACGCGATAAAGCCTGGTAAAATATATAGTTACGTGAACTAGTCGCCGTGATATGGCTGAAATAATGTTTCAATTAGTCAGTTAGTGTTGAGAAGATTTGTTATCAAATGATGTGAAATTCGATATGAATATAAGCATAAACACATCAAATACATTTATAAGTGACCAAATATGTGTCATGTGACTGAAATAATGTTAAAAGGACACGAAATCCGAGGCAATCAATTAATCGTTATGGACTTGAAAGTATCGTGTGACAAGTTGTTTAAAGAAAAATACATTAGTTCCGAATTAAATTGTCGGTCATTATTTGGTTATTTAAACCCACACATAGTTCATGAACAGTTAACGGTCAGTTACCCCTGTTCTTCATACGACAATTCTGCAGCAGACGACTTTGAACATATTTTGTCAGAAGATAGAAAATCTCTATAATTGAATGGATAACCTATGACTAAAAGTGGAAAACATTGTGGCAAAAGGAGAATTTGCTCGTATTGAGCAATTTCTTCTTTTGTCACTATTTTTCAAAAAACCGTCTGCTGCAGAGGCGTCAGAAAGCGTCTATATGAGGGAAAGGGTTAATTAACAGTTATATTGGTTTGACATATAAGCCAATAACAAAATATAATCCATTAGAACGATTAAACGCGATCTCGAAAAAATTAAATTCAACCTGAATAATAATGGACACAAAGGCAGCATGGATATTTTCGCTGCTTCTCCTGCATTGTTTATGTGGAAAAGTAGCAGGACAGTCGTACTCAAATTATTCCAACCTGGTCAGCACGGTTTTGACAGGGTACAACTCGGACATTATACCTCTAGACGACCATTCACAGACGTTGACAGTGACCGTAGCTGGATATCTATACTCACTGGTGGAAGTTGATGTTGTTATCGGTAAAGTTACTGTTGTGTTTGAATTGGATGCACAGTGGATGTACTCCCAAATAAACTGGACACCATCGAGTTACGGCGATCTAGCCTCCATATCCATACCAAAACAGAACGTTTGGACACCGTCGTTTGTGCTTGGAACACCTTTGGATTTTACAAAACTTGGTGAGTGTGAATACCTTTAGTGTTTTAACCCTTTCCCTCATATAGACACTTTCTGACGCCTCTGCAGCAGACGGCTTTTTGAAAACATAGTGACAAAAGAAGAAATTACTCAAAACGAGCAATTTTTCCTTTTTCCACAATGTTTTCCTCTTTTAGTCATAGGTTATCCATTCAATTATAGAGATTTTCTATTTTTTGACAAAATATATATGTTCGAAGCCGTCTGCTGAATTGTCGTATGAGGGGGAACAAATGGTTATATTTGTACGGATAAACAAATCGACGATCGGCTAATCTTCCCGTCCACATTGCTTAACCACCAGAGATCTGCAATACCACTTGTTACGAAAGAACAAAGTTTCGCGAAGTCTCTCAACGGACGAGACTCCAGCATGTGGACGATATCTGTAAACGCAACCCGCAGTGAGACGCCATAAAATCACGAAAATAATTGTGCAATAATTGTATGCTTAAAGCTTGACTTTTTGTAAATATGTTTTCCCCAATATATTCAATATCGTATTTAACATATATCCAGTTAGGAAATTGGATTTTCTGATCGATAAAAATTAGTGATAACAAACTTGCGCTTTTTAAATGTAATTACATTCTGAGTCCGTGGAAATCAGTTGTCTCAGTGAAGATTTTCAAAGAATGCAGATAGAAAGCTCTAGATGAAGGGCATATTGCATGTTCTGACATCTTTATAATTATTTGTTCTCTTAAACCCTAGTTGTGAGTATTCAGAAAATCCTGTCAGTGAGTACCCACGTATACGCTTATCAGAGAGAAATTGTCAAAAGATACCAATTTTCTCCCCCTATATATCGAGGGCTTGGCGTGAAACGGTTGTAACTAAAAACCTATTTTGAAAACCCTGGTTTAGGGGCAATTTTGACCCCTTTGTAAACAATGCAAATTTAGGTGCCATTGCTCAGAACGAGCAATGGCACATAAATTTCCATTGTTTACCAAGAAAAATGATTTAACGCTTATAAAGACTTTATGGCCAGGTGATTAACTTTGGTAAAAAATACCAATTTTAGTTACAACCTTTTCACGCCAAGCCCTCGATATGAAAAAATTACCTAGATCCAGATTAAAAGAGTCTCCGTGCACTCAGATCAGAATCTTCCCCGTTCGTCATCTAGTAGAACAAGCCCGGTTGACTTTATGACATAAAACTGACTAAACGATAGATAATATTATTTGATCGTGAATACTTTTTTTTATTTCCTTTTTTTTTTTTTGAATGACATGGTCTGTATAATAAGAGGACAGTTGATCCGTCTCGCGAGAAAAACCAACATTGTGGTCTCTGCGTAAAGTATCGACCCGGATCAGCCTAAGCATGCCGCGCAGGCTTACCCGCATATACACTTTTCGCCTCCTGTGGATTTTCTGTTTCATGAATCATTACTCTATACCTTTATCCCCCTGAGACGGACCCTGTCGGCCCGTATCCGTCTGCGTGGACAGCACAGGCTGATCTGGGTCGATACATTACGCAGAGAGGCCATAATGTTGGTTTTTCTCGCGGGATGGCTCATATATTTTATGCAGTATTTGAAGCGAATTTATCGGGTTCTTTCAAATGTCAAGTCAGGTTGGATCTCTTAGCCCTTACCCACTTTAAGACGTATTTTGTCGCATCTGCGGCGACGACTTTTGAAAACATTTTGGCAAATGAAACAAATGCTTGTTTCTACTCAATAATATTACTTTCATCTATAAAGAGTATTTATGGTTTGCCAGATTTTTTACAAGTAATCTGTTGCAGAGTTATCGCATGTCGGAAAGGGGTTAATACTACAGCCGGTCCACTTTGGACCCATTTCGGGAAATGACTTATGTGATTTGTTTACGGGGTGTTTGACGTCATCACATAATCATACGATGACGTCATCACAATGATAGCGTCAACGGAAACACTCCTATCTTATTTGGAAAGCACGGAAAATAGGTAAATGTCAGGCATCACGCGTCCCTGAGTCATTCGTATTGTATAACGAACGCTATGAAATAAAAGGCGATCAAACTCAATTTTCGGGAAACAGTATTTTCAAAAATGGGAAGTAGTATATTTCATGGATAATGATATTAAGGTACACGCCATATATGTAGTACATCAAGTAAATTGTCTCACAGATAAATCGCACGGACTATCAGCAATACTAGCGAATAAATACCCCTGGGCAGACGTTAAATCGAAGAGGACGCCGATTACATCCAGAAATTTCGCCTCAGTGGAAACGAGACGGAAACCCGGAAACCTTAAGATGAACGACGACGACAACGGTTTTCACGTTGTTTGTATGGAAGCGCAATGCGAATATGGTAAATGCTTTCAATCTCGTAGAGTTCGGATCGGACCTTATGACGACACTCCGCAACAACGATTCCGATGGTTTAAATAGTGATTAAACGAATTAGGACAGCGCAAAGATTTACGGACTATCGAATTTCCCTACAAAATAGCATGCGGTCTCAGGGGAGTTAAATGGAGTATATTTTCGACTCATAGAAAGATTTTCCAAAATTCTCGATAAAAACGTGATCATTATACGCAAGTTAACACAATGACAAAAGGGCCACTTCATAGTCACGAAAAGTACAGCGATGAATATATTCAAGTTAACGTCATGATCCACAATTTCATACAGTATTATAAAGAGTACAACTTTGTTCTGGTTAATTTTTACGGAATAAAATGATTAGAATCTTTTCGATCAAAAGCTATTTTCTGCAAAAACAAACATTCAAAATGAATATACCGCATCATATTTTTGCATGATACACATTTTAAATACCAGTGTTGTAACAATTGGGTGTATTTGACGCTTTTAATGAACAGACTGTGACGTTCGCGTCTTAATTAATAAATTAAAGGGTAAAGGTGTGAAGGGAGGGGGGGTTTAACGAAAAGAATATGAAAAGTACAATACATATAATACAATCTTCTATAAATCAGAAATTTGTGGGCACAGTCAACCATTTATATATCCGTGTTTATAACGTAACAAGACATTAAGGGACGGTCTTAAGGAATAAGATAAGTAAATGGCTAGCCACTTTAAGTCCTCGAGACATCTTACAAACTCACTAACGACCTTTTATTCTACGTTATTCCGAACTACTTTATTTTATTAAGTGTTTTACGCCGTTTCAACAATTATTCAGTTCCTGACATAGACGAAGCTTCGGACGATGAAGACACGGAGGAATTACCCGACGACGAAACAAGCGGCGATACAGCGATAGTCAATCCGAAGGTCGAATTCGCCCTGATGGCGGAAGGCAAATTACGTCCTAATCACAATGGCATTTATGTGGTGGAAAAATGTACAAGTCGGTAGATGAAACCCGGAGGTCAAATCCGTCACGCCACTGGCTCAAAATAATTCCGAACTCAAGAGCATGCCTTCGAAAGTTAGGCCAAAAACGGCGAAGAGATGAAGAGCGGAATCGGAATATAAACGTTGGAAGGACTATTGGATAATACCGCCCGGTATACCGGCTAATAAATGAGGTCAACGTAGTGGGACAGTTCGTCTTGGAAATAGTGCGCATAATGTGTATGTTATATGTACGTTGCGTATTTAAAAAGCTTTAGTATGTCATACGTGTATAAATATTGTAGTCAATAAAAAGTAAAACAAAGTTGTTTTTGTGTTGTACTATCTAAACTGTATCTGTATTGTATTATTAATTAACAATCGGTACACATCGAGATCTCCGGGAGCTCATTTAGGTCTGTTTCAGATAAGAAGATTTTCAAAGTGTTTGCTATATCTCTCCATGTAAAACATGTGACCCCAGGGGCGGGTTAAATTTCGGCCGGGCTATAATGTGAATATTCTTGGAAGAGGACCACTAGACAAAATGCTATACATCAAATATCTTACATCTAGGGATTTCGGTTTAAAAGAAGGTTTGTTCTATGTATATCTTTGAAAATCAAAGCGCCAATGGCACTGTAGTGGCGATCGTATGGAAAATCCTGCAAAGTAACAAGCAGTATATCGGTGTAGGGCTTGCGATGACTCTGGTGCGGGTATATTTGAGAATGTATCACCCCTGCAGTAGAATAATGTTAGTTTGCCAGAATGTTGTCTTGGTGATTATTTAGTTACGTTCTGAAATTGGTCATGATGTGTTCAAAATTAGGCCATTCCAAAGTTATGAAAAATCTAGTTGGTATTCGATAGACTACCGTTTTAGCTCATTAGAATGGCTATTTGTAATCTAAATTGTTCGGGTAATCACATGTTTATCACCAGGTCGCTAGGCCATATTAAGATAAAATATATTTTAGAAATGAATAAATTATCAAGAAAGGAGAGAAAACAGTATCCATTAGTTTGGTGTTTGTTTCAATGATGTCCGATATCAAACAGGTCTGTTCAATTTAGTCCCTTCACATTGCATGATTGAGGGTTGTCAGAGACATATAAACACAGTGTATTTATATGTCTCTGAGGTTGTTAAACTGCTTCGAATAATGTGAGTGCAAAAACAAACACAAAACATGCTCAAAAAGCACAATTTCACTATTTGCCAAACTGTTCAATTTATAAAAATATAGGCATATATTATAATGCTCGATCTTCAAACTAAATTAGGCTACACTGTCAGCATTGATTGCTAATTGACTCTAGAACATGCAGACGTGTATACATAAAGTGTATACACACTGACATCGTGTGTCCTTTAAACCTTTGTAAACCAGTCTTATCATCTAGACGCTTTCATATATTTAAACAAATACAAAATAAAGCGTTTATAATATTGAGATTTACAAGCTCTTCTGGTTTTTGGTCTCGCGAGCTATTTATAGAACCTTTTGGAATTTCCAGATTTGAGTATCATCAGAGTTGCCGTTATTTGCAAGGCAGAACGCGCAATGATATTTATTATCTGCCAAATCATGACGAAGATAATATTTACATATTTTAACTCTATGTAGATAATGTCTCGATAAATATTAGTAACAATCCGGTACCAAAGTAGCACTGACATAATTATTATTAATCACGTCTCTGCATCAATGATGGAACTATAACGGATGTGAGTAAATTAGTTTGCAGTAAGGTAAAAAAATATCAACCGATTGTTCAAAACCGACTATATAAATATTTTTCGTTGTTGTTGTTTCTGTTAGCATTGTGGCGATTGTCAAACCAATCGCCACAAAAACAGGTGACTCCAGAGGCGGGGCCATGTTTAACCCCAGCGGTATAATTTAAACAGGACCTTTCAAATGTTGAATATTCAATCCCCTGTAACAGAGAAAAAAAAGAGTTGAAAACTTGTTTATATATTTACTTTTGGAACAGGGAGAACAACTTATGCTGACCACCAATCTCTTAACTCTCCAATAATGCAGCAGACGACTTCTCAAAGTCATTTGTTGTAACAAAGAAAGGGTTAAGGGTCGTCAGCTTCGCACAATAATGGTGTTGTTTTATGTACTAGTTTCTCAAACATTAAGTTGCAAATGTGACAAAAATTAAGGAAACAAATTGATGAAATATGTTCTTTATTGCAGGAGAGTCGTGGATGCCCGTGACATTTTTATCCGACGGTTCCGCCATAGTTTCTGACGCCGATGTAATCGACAGTGTGTGTGCGTTTAATATGAAATTCTGGCCATTTGACAAACACACGTGTGACATTAGTTTCATTGCCTACGGATATACAATCAACGAACTTCGCTTACAAACACCGACAGACGGGAGCTTCTTAGCAATAGACGATGCTATGACTGACAATGCAGAATGGCTTATTACCGATATGTCGTCATTCACCGTTCACACTCCCTTCTATTCGCAAATTGTCTTCAGAGTTGAGCTCCAACGACGTAGCAGCATTTTCATAATTCTGATCGTTTTCCCTCTGTATGCATTGGCATCTTTAAATTCCGCGGTGTTCTTGTTGCCAATCGAGTCAGGTGAACGGATCGGTTTTGCAACAACTCTGATGCTTTCTATTACCGTGTTTTTGCAGATAATCAGCGACTATATACCCAACACTTCCAAGCCAGTACCACTAATGTGCACCATGGTCTCTTTTGCAATAACAATGAGCATAGCATGCACCTTACTGGTGATTGTAAGCTTACATTTCTATCATAAATCTGAGGACGAGCCGATTCATAGATACTTCATCACGTTTATGAAGTTCTTTAACAAGAAATACAGGCACTCAAAGGTTGCTGATGGGAGCGGTATTGTCAGTGCAAAAGATGAGAACAAAAAGACTCCGAGCTCAGATAGGAAGCTTACGCTGTCTAGCATAAGCTGTTTACAAAGCTTCGATGAACATACAGATACGGATACGGTTAGGACAAACGATATTGAGATCACTTGGAAAGACATTTCATGCACTGTTGATAAGATTGCCTTTGTTTCCATGGTGATGATGAACACGACGACGATATTCGTTTTCACGTGCTATCTTTGTCTTGGCTCAAACTAATCCTTTCACACTTACAGACGAATTTTGACGCATCTGCAGCAATACCTTTTAAAACATTGCAAACAAAGATGAGCAATTTCTCCTTTGCCTCAATGTCTTCAACACTACTCGATAATATAACCGTCATATAGAAAGACTTCCCATATGTTTTCCCAGATGTTTTATAAAGTCGTCTGCTGCAGAATCATTGGACAAATATTATCATCATTGGGAATGTTGATGTTGAAGCAGAATCGAAAAAGAGTATTACCATTTCTCACTGTGTCTTTATAAGACGCTTGCTGTCCTGGCAGCAGAAGTCGTATATCATTAAAATGATCGATCCCCGTACAGATTTATGTAACTTTATCTCATTGAGACTGTTACGTTTCACATTACCTCACTTATAACGTTAAACCTTTCCCACATAAAGCGAGTCTGCATCAAACGACTTGATAAACAATTTTAACGGCAAAATTGTAGGATATCTCGATAAATGAAAGTTATGGTGGCATATTACTGCCGTAAGATAACCTGTTTACATTTTGTACAATATTACCAAGTTATCTAGTTAAGGTTTACGAATTCCCTTTAATAAGTAAGAGAAAGTTGATGCAAGGCATCAATGTCGCCGGAAAAGACTGCATTGATTTATGTATGTATTCTTGACTTTCATTAGTCTAAATTTACACATATGTTTTCATTAAGGACTAATTCCAGGATTTTTGAAATTCCACATACAAATTTCAGGATATCTTTTGGTCAGGATTTTGTATTTTTTGTATTTGTCAATAAAACCACAACAAATACAGTTTGGGATTTAAATCTACATGCAACAAGAGCGCCAAATGTCACACAATACGCCCGTCCTGTTTTTTTTAGACCAATTAAGTATAGTGATAAGTGGTTCTACATCAGGCAAATTTAGAGAGCAGACACTGTTAGTACAGTTTGGGCCATTTCGAGGAACATAAGTGTGTAGTGACTAAGATAACGTGGTTAGTTATCGAACTTGTCCAAGATATTATGCCAATACACATTCTGACCAAATTTGGTGATGATTGGACAAAGGCTTCTAAAGTTATTGAGCTGACAAGACCAATTTTAGGTAATTTATATAATTAAAGGGTGATAACTCTTGATTGACAAAAGCAATATGACTAGTTATCAAACATGTCCGAGATATTATGCCAATAGAAATTCTGAATAAATTTAGTGATGATTGGACAAAGGCTTCTAAAGTTATTGAGCTGACAAGACCAATTTTAGGTAATTTCTTTAATAAAAGGGAGATAACTCTTGATTGACTATAGCGATATGGCTAGTTATCGAACTTGTCCGAGATATTATGTCAATACACATTCTGACTAAATTTGGTGATGATTGAACAAAGGCTTCTAAAGTTATTGAGCTGACAAGACCAATTTTGGGTAATTTCTATAATTAAAGGGCGATAACTCTCGATTGACTAAAGCGATATGGCTAGTTATCAAACTTGTTCGAGATATTATCCCAATACACATTCTAAATAAATTTGGTGATGATTGGACAAAGGCTTCTAAAGTTATTGAGCTGATAACATACTGGACGCCGCCCGCCCACCCGCCCGCCAGCCCACCCGAAAGCCCACCCGCCCGCCCGTACGCCGCAGGTGGTTACAATTTTAGGGCAAGTTGGCATTTTCATTTAATTTTTTTATTTTTCTCAATAAGTACTTGTTTTAGGGCTTTCATATTTGGAATCTAATAATATATAGTACCTTTCTTCACGTTGTATGTTGAAGATGGTGAGTATGACTTTTTGGGGGTAAAACACTTAATTTTTGTTTGATTTTGAAAAATTTAAATAAATTCATAATTTTTGGTTACGTTCCTTTCTAATCGTGATCATTCATTTATCAAATATAATTCTTCAACATATCAAACGGGTTTTGGTGTCAAACATTTGAAAAAACTTTTTTTAAGATTTTACTATTTTTGGACTCGGTCAGTTTTAACATTTGGGTTTAGCTCAACGTTAAAGTTTCATCATCCAAATCACTTCATACTTCACACATTTGTTAAGGACCATCGTACAATTAGGTTAGATAACTCCATTGTATCCTAAATATGGAGTGAGTTATGGCCCTTGATTGACTTAGGAAATTTGATTTTTAAATTATATATAATTAAATGTAGGTATCTATTCAGTTACTACATTCGAGCGAAAAAAAAAGCATTTCTATATTATCTTTCTTTCTCCTACATTCAGCCCATACATTCGTTTCGGGACGTATTAGAAATCAACTTTTCGAGCGACATGTTTGTGTCTGCATAACTCGTCAATGTCATGGAAGCGTTTACTTCCAGTTACTTCCCTTTATATTTTGGCAATATGAAAGTAGGTCACGATCAACATTTTTCAGAGCATACTATATTTAGCTTAGAAACAGTTCCTATTTTAGATAAACATGGATATATCTCGATATTGACACTTAACAGTCTGCAGCGAGCCCGTCTGCAGCAAGCCAAGCAGGGACTATTATGTCTTCGTTAATAGGACGAAAAAGCACAAATGCGAGACAAAATAAAGAAACTGCAAATACTGCAAATACTTAAAATATCGGATTATTTATTACATTTTAGATGTGTCGTAACTAAGTGTTTTTAAACAAACATAATTGTAATATGTTCAAGACATTTAAATTTGTCTTTTTCTAATAATAAATACTAAATAGAGTATTGGGAGCTTGTATGCGGAGGATCGTATATTCGACTTGTTACAAGATGAGATTGCGGTCTTTCGAGTACAAGCGGCTTTTCTTTACAGTCACATTTGTATTCTACTAAAATGATTTTTAAATTCAGATAAATGATTCCAAATGATATGTCCTGAGATCAGAACACGTGTTCGTGCGAACTTCTTTCTGTATACATTGCTCAACCAGATCCCATAACATTATAATGCAGTTGCGTGGTCTGTGCTCATGTATGAAACAGCAAGCGCAAAGTGCAGAACAGGATCAGACTGTATAACTATGAAGGTTAATCTTGGCCTGCATATTGCACGAGGGATATTCTACTCTCCTTCACGCGATAAATGGGTTAGATAGGGACACACGCGTGGGTTAACTGTATGCTCTTTTGTAAATACACATTCCCTTAATTATGTTAATATGTATTTTTGTCACATTTTGTTTGAGGTTAGTGGGTATATATATATATATATCAATGCCCTTCAAATCATAATTCTTACATACTTTTGAGAACATTGTGAGCATAGAGGATAAAGTAATTAACTCTTTCGTCGCCGTAAATTTAAATCGGACTCTTCCATTTTATATTTTTCATTTTACATTGCTTGTATATTTTGGGAAAGATTGTGAAGTATTACGTGCGAAGAGCAGATGAAAATCAATCTGTATATATATATATATATATATATATATATATATATATATATACGGGCTGATCTTGACCTGCACTTTTCGCGTGTGGAATACAACTCATCTATACTCGACGAAGGGGTTAAAGGGTGGGGGACAATGTTTTTGGTTTAATGTGTATGTAATTCTCTTCCGTTAATCCATAATCTCTTAGTTATGTTAATCTGTTTGTATTTGCTATAAAACAAGTATGTGTTAATGCAATAACATATATGAAATGAAATTAATGGATTTATAACCGCGCGTGTGGGAAAAGGTGCTAGTTGGGTTCACCAGAATCTACCCTTTCTCACACACACATGTTGACGCATCTGCAACAGAGGTCTTTTTAAAACATTTTAGGAAAAGAAGAAATTGCTCATAACGAGTATTTTTTTTTTTTTTTGCCACAATGTGTTCAACTCTAATCAATGATTATAATTATATTTATAGAGTTTCATCATACAGATGTTTTCAATGACGCATGCTATAGTTATGTTGTATGTGGAAAAGGGTTAACTCAACCTTCTAACAAGCGGATGCAAGTAATATGCGATGAGTGCAGATAGGAATCATATGCTGACCTGATCTAAACTATTCCCACAAAATGTCAACTTGCACTTTTTCCCAAGAACGGAATCATTTCTATATACGTCTACAAAAGTCCACTTTTTAATGGATCCTTTTTGTAATGCTTTGACATTTTAGCGCAAAGAAATGTATAGCAATGCCAGTGTGACCGATTATTGGGATTTACTTTGTCCTTATTAAAGGCGTATGCTACAGTTATTTATCAAAAAATTTCCCAATCATAGAATGTCATTATTCTTTGTATTTTGCTAGTACATACAATACATTTAAATAAGGAAAAATAAAAATATGTCATGGATTTAAAAAATATATATTGGCCTGTCAATGACATGACCAATTTCATCAAAGTCACAAATATAGGCATTTTGGCCGAAAACCTAAACCACACAAAAAAATTAAAATTAAAACTACAAATCATATTAAAGTTTATATGTAACTTTATATATAGAATTTAAATCAATATGAAAGAGAATTTGTGAGAAATCTATGATCAAAAATATATTAAGCTGTTTTTCAAGGTCGAAATGGTGTCACATTTTACCCGTGAAAAAGTTAAAATCATACGATTTTTCAAGAAATTTTCCATTCTACATAATATAATTTTCTGTAATTATCCATAAACATTGAACATGGTTCACTTTAATAAAAAATGCCAAAAAAAAAGATAGGTCACCGTGCTCCTTTTCTGGTAAATCGACTTTTTCCTTGAAGCACTGCCTGTTTTTTTAAGCAAAACTGCTGTATTTCTAAGACAAGAGAGCCATGATGGCCCTGGATCGCTCACCTGATCTATAGGATTCATAATATGAAGCATGTAGATTTTATAATTTTCAAATTGAGCCAGCACTTTTGGATAAGAAGATTTTTTAAGATTTGGCAATTTTCCCCTTTTCTGATGCCGCAGCAACCAAAATTCTACTTGAAATTAGATTCTTTGAACAATTTTGAAAGGGGACCACCTAAGGACCATCCTGTGAAGTAATTTTGAAATCTGGCTAGTACTTTTGGACAAGAAGATTTTTAAAGTTTTAGCAATGCCGTGGCGGCCATGTTTTTCAACGGATCGGAAATAATTAAACAATTTTCATAGAGGGTGCCCTTAGGAACATAAATTTTTTGCAAAATAATTTTTAAATCGGGCCAGCACTTTTGGACAAGAAGTTTTTTTAAGATTTGGCAATTTTCCCCTTTTCTAATGACGCAGCAACCAAAGTTCTACTTGGAATTAAATTCTTTGAACAACATTGAAAGGGGACCACCTTAGGACCATTTCTGTGAAGTAATTTTTAAATCTGGCCAGTACTTTTGGACAAGAAGATTTTTAAAGTTTTAACAATGCACATATAAGGAAAACAAGCCCCACCCCCTTGCAGCCATGTTTTTCAACAGATCGGAAATATTTGAACAAGCTTGGTAGGGGGTGCCCCAAGGAACATTTGTGCAAAATATTTTTTAAATCGGGCCAACGCTAATGAACAAGAAGATTTTTTAAGATTTGGCAATTTTCCCCTTTTCTGATGCTGCAGCAACCAAAGTTCTACTTGGAATGAAATTCTTTGAACAACTTTGAAAGGGGACCACCTAAGGACCATTTCTGTGAAATTGTTTTGAAATCTGGCCAGTACTTTTGAACAAGAAGATTTTTTAAAGTTTTAACAATGCACATATAAGGAAAACAAGCCCCGCCCCCTTGCGGCCATGTTTTTCAACGGATCGGAAATATTTGAACAATCTTTGTAGAGTGTGCCCTAAGAAACATTTGTGCAAAATAATTTTCAAATCGGGCCAGCACATTTGGACGAGAAGATTTTTTAAGATTTGGCAATTTTCCCCTTTTCTGATGCCGCAACAGCCAAAGTTCTACTTGGAATTAAATTCTTTGAACAACTTTGAAAGGGGACCACGTAAGGACCATTCCTGTGAAGTTATTTTGAAATCTGGTTTAGTAGAAGAAGTCATTTGTAGGAAATTGTTAACAGACGGACGGACAGACGACAACGACGACGACGCCGGACATTCAGTGATCACAAAAGCTCACCTTGCACTTCGTGCATAGGTGAGCTAAAAACGCAAGAAAACGCAAGGAAAACGTCCCTTTACTCTAAGATCGAGTACGGTGACCTATATTTGTTTTGGCATTTTTTATTAAAGTGAACGATGTTTAGTGTTTATGGATAATTACAGAACATTCTATTATGTAGAATGGAAAATGTGTATGATTTTAACTTTTTCGGGGGTAAAATGTGACACATTTCTACCTTGACAAACAGCTTAATATATTCTTTTTCCTTTTCTTTCTCAAAAATTCCTTTTTAATATTGATTTACATTCTATATTTGAAGTTATATTTGAACTTAAATATGATTTGTAGTTTTCATTTAAAAAAAATTGTGTCTTTTACATTTTTGGCCAAAATGCCTATATGTGTGCCTCTGATGAAATTGGTCATGTCATTGACAGTCCAATATTTTTTTTTTAGATCGATTACAAATATATTTTTTTTCTTATTTCAACAGGTTATTGTATGTACTAAATTAATACAAAGAATAAATAAATTATATGATTGGGAAATATTTGGTAAAAAAACTGTAGCATACGCCTTTAAGGTAAATGACCTTTTAAACATATCGTTTACACTTTATATATATGTGTGAGTTTTACAATTTGATAAAAAAAGACCACGGCCGGTATATATATTATTTCAATGTCTGTTTATTTTTAGTTTAGCAAAGTTAACACTGTATCTAATCTAACAGTATGCTCATTCGTTTTATTCGAACAAGCATAGGAAATACCGTAGGAAATAGTGAATCATTCCACTGAATATGTTTACATGATGATATGTTTTACAATTTTAATAATTTCGCAAACCGGGAACCAAACAAATGACAAAAGTAAACGATGACAATCTCGCCTTAAGTCATATTGTGCTCGAAATTATGTCAATGTACGGTATAAAACAGTATGCTTATCGGTTATATCTATGCTTTAATGGTGTGTCATTTACTTTTTCTATTTGTCTGGATTTAAATGTACTTTTTTTTATTTCTTCAAGTGCAACGAAACATTGCGGCTTCTGTTATGCTTTGCGTCAAACATTAGTCTTGTTATGATCTGATATGCTGTATAACTCTCTCTTATCGATGACTTAGTAGCACGAGTACCATGATCCATTTATTAAGGAGCATCTTTGCTGTGTATTAAATGTGTCATAAAAACTTTACCATGGAGTAGCATGTGACGTATTTTTCCCGCAATGTCCTACTATTGTTTTCACGAAAGTGGAACCAGTCTTCACGGAAGTGTAAACTGTGTTTGTTTTTATATATTTGTTTTCCTCCGTGAAGTTCATTCCCTATTCATTATTCCTTATTCAAATGTGAAGTTGGTTACTTGTTCCTTGTTCCTTATTCCTTATTCAAATGTGAAGTTGATTTCTTATTCCTTGTTCCACATTCAAATGTGAAGTTGGTTATTTGTTGCTTGTTCCTTATTCGTTACTTATTCAGATTGTATCTAAGGTACTGCATATGTTGATGTTGCCAACCACACTGTTGAAGACGTTGTTGTTGTTGTTGTTGTTGTAGACGATTGGTACATTTTAAATCACCTATTACTTATTCGGCCTTTTTCACAAATATCATTCGAATTGCATATGCTGATGTTGCAAACCACAATTGTGATAATGTTGTTGCTGTAGTTGCTGTCGGAGACCCATTAGTACATTTTAAATCACCTGTTACTTATTCGTTACTTATTCGGCGTTCATCAAGCTGTTAAGCAAATGTGATGTTGTTGTTGTTGTAGATGCTTACGGAGATCTATAAATACCTATCAGATAACCTGTAACTTATTCGGCTGTGTTCACGAAAAGAAGTCTTTTTATCCAAAACATCATTGAAACTAAATATTTTGATGTTGAAAATCACAATGTTGATGCTGCTGTTGTTGTAGATGCTCACATAGACCCATTGGTATATTTGAAATTACCTGTTACTTATTCAAAACATGTTACTTATTCAGCCGTGTTCAAGAAAAAAAGCCATTGCCGTTCAAAATGCATTTGTTTATGTTGTTTTTGTTGTTGTTGTTGTTGTTGTTGTTTTAAATGATGAAAGTGGGCTTCTGGTACATATTATACCACCTGTTACTTATTCAAAAATCTGTTACTTATTCGGCCGTTCCCTGTTCCTTGTTCCTTATTCCTTATTCAAATATGAAGTTGGTTACTTGTTCCTTGTGCCTTATTCAAATGTAAAGATGGTTATATGTGCATTGCTCCTTATTTGTTACTTCATCAGATTTGATCTAAGGTACTGCATATGTTGATGTTTCCAACAACACTGTTAATGATGGTGTTGTTGTTGTAGATGATGAGAGAGACCCATTGGTACATTTTAAATCACCTGTTACTTATTCAAAAATCTGGTTACTTATTCGGCCTTTTTCAAGAAAAGAAGCCTTTGCTATGACAAATATTGTTCGAATTGCATATGGTGATATTGCAAACGACAATTGTGATATTGCTGTTGTTGTAGATGCTGACGGAGGCCAATTAAATATCTTGTTACTTATTCAAAAAACTTATTAAGGCCCTTCCATTATTTGTATATCTGAATTAAATAGTGGTCTGACACCCTTGAGTTCGTTAGTGAAAGCGACTTCGCTCACTCGATTTAGTCCAAAGTATGATACAAGGTATGCCGTAAAGAGGCAATATTGAAATTGGGAATTGTAGATATAAGCCAATATCTTACTTATCTACGCAGTATGACATCTGTGATCGGAGCTTGACTTGTTACAACCTTTTAGAATGTTTTTAACAATGAATGCAGATGTGGGTTCCTTAAAGTTTCTTATTTTGTGATGGAAACTAATCCCCGGCAAGTATGTGGAAATAGTGGAGGGTTAATAACCAATCTCAAAACAGTTGGCAATGAATAGTGTAATTTGGCCAATGGAAGCAGGAGACAATTGGAGTAACCTGTAATGTTTGCAAAATGACATAAAGGCTGATAGGGCTTCATGTAAGCGGTTTGTGAATTAGCAGAGATGCTTGCTGTCATTTGGACTTTAACTATTTGAATTAATGCCAAATTATCACAATGAAATGTTTCCGAAGGCTCCATACCCATATGTGAAGTGATTCTAAAATCGGGATAAAAAAATAAAATGTTATGTCCTCAGTGAGGCCCTGTTCAATCAAGGCCTTTGACCAAAGTTTATGTGCCAATTTCCGGAATAAACATGCCACAACACGCAGATGAGAAACCCCTGCACTATCTGGGATTAACTTAAAGTCCTCATTACAAACCCAGTACATGTCATGGAAGACTGAAATACCATTAACTATTTTTAAAAAATCCAAGCTTAAGAGCATCTTTCATATCATTTGTTACTCAAAGGGGATAGTGAGGCTTCGTCGAACCACAGATTGAATCGATCAGTCAACGGCAGAAAGGACGACACGGGAAAATAGCATGGCAAGCAAATTTCAAAGATCCAATTAAGAAATGCTTTTTCTTAAAAGTACATCTTTTGCGAGTAAGTAAAACCCTAATTTTCAAACTAATTTCACAAATTATCTGCCGGAATCTGAATGATCATTACCTCTGCTTGTTATATGTATAAGGCAAGAACACACCGTTTTGTTGTGGGCCTTCTTTTTTCTCCAAGTAATAGGTACGCCTAGCAAATTCCATTTTAAGATAGTAAACAGACGGAAGCATTATGGTTAGTTCCCTTTTCCCCAAAACAGAAAATCATCTAGGTAAAGTAGAAGATTACCTTCTTTAGATTGTCTAGAAACACAGAATACAAGTAATATGGCAAAGAGATCCCAGGTCTTGCATGCTTTACAACAATCAATTTACAAAACCTTGTCAAAATAAAGTTATCATCAAACATTAAATCAAGTTGATAGAAATCGATACAGGGAAGAGTCTAAAGGCAGATTTTATGTCAGATTTCCCTAGTTGACAACCATTACCAGAATTGTGTACCATAACGGCAGCTCTATCAAAGCTTGAATACTGAACTGAGCAAAGAATATTATCTATTAAGTCATTGAGTGAACTATATGGTGGTTACCAATATGGTGAAAGAGCTTGAATTCTCCTGACTCTTTTATGGGTATGAGGCCTAGCGGAGATACCCTAAGGGTTGGCAGTGTGCGATTTTTAAATGGGCCTAACAAATCTAATTCCCTAGCAGACAACATTTAACAAGATTGTGTACCATAACGTCAGCTTCATCCAAGCTTGTTTAGTGGACTGACTCAACTGAGCAAAGAATATGAAATATAAGGTCATCAAGTGAATTACCTTGTTGGTACGATAAATGGTGTAAAAGCCTTAATTCTCCCGGCACTTTTGGTGGGACGAGACCTAGCGGAGATAACCTCAGGGTTAGCAGTTGGCAAATTTAAAACTGCCAGCCGTAATTTCATTATATATTTTTGGTGTACAACATCTGGTCTATCCCTAGCGGATTTTCATACAGTAATCCTGATCCGTAGTATACAAAGGGAAACCATGAGCAAAGTTATTAAGTAAAGAGGCAGCTTTAAATAGGTCATAACAAACACGTTGAAGTATCAAGGTTAATTGGGTTCCTTGCCATTGAAAACATTGCAGGATCCAAGTATGAGACAGAGGATTAAATCTCAGAAATACTAAAGGCCGTATTGCTTGCATTTTGCTTAACGTCAATTGGACGTTTATCAGCAACATGAACAGTCTCTGTAGAGCACAAATCATTTAGCTCAATATTGCCTTTTTAAAAGTGAGTTTGACCAAATTGTTTTAGAAAGTTGTGACGGTAAATGGGCAGAGATGTCATCCCGACCCAAATCCCAACAGTTTCTCCGTAGCATTAAATGTATAATTATAAAAGGATCTTTGAACTTTCATTGGACTATTGGTCTAGTGGACGTTAGTAACACGCTCGACTGTCAATCTAGGGGTCTCGGGTTTAAATCACGGTCCAGGTTCTGGAAGGTTACGAGGTGCTTTAGGTGTCTCCCACTCAACTAGAGGTCAAGTATTGGTCCTTTCAAAGAAATATGCTTCAAGTGAACGAAGGTTTTTTTTTATAGCACCTGCACTTCCTTGTATCTAACTTGTGTCTCTTGAACTGATCTGCACCTTTCAGATGCTTGTGCATTATATAGTGTACACTTTTAAATGAGCTTATATATGCTACAAGCTTATGCTCAATCAGAGTAATTGGTCTCTTTAATTACATAACATTACAAAACCGATACTGAAATAAACACACGGAAGTGCACCCTGGACAAGATCAAACCGAAATACATGTGAAAATACCAAATACACCCTGAATCTTCCTAAAAACTGTTTAAAATGGTGGTCGATATTTTATTTTTGATAAAGAATGATTACTATGATTGTTATGAATCGAATGCAAGTGTTTATCATGAGCTGAATCTATACTGCTAGAAGCTTTTCGGTGTAAAATGTGAGCATGTGATCCAATTCGCACCATTTGACATAGAGTGCGTTATATATTGTGTCCTTTTATGTCTAAATAAACGTATTTTATTTATGTCGCGTGCTTTTATTGATGATGAAGCAATTTTGTAATTGTAACCTACTCTTTGAACATTGTAACTCTCAAATCTATGACTTAAAGCTAGAGTTCTTTGATCTGGATTACATGAAAAGTTTAATATGACTTCTCGTCTGTTTGTTTATGTGCTTGTTTAGTTGTTAGCGTGGTGATTTACGCCGAATTTATAACGAAATTAAGAAATCCCAATCAATCAATTAAAGGTGATATCCGGAGGTTTTTATTTACAGATTTTATAAAAATATATGACAATTTAAACCAAAATAAACTGTTTTAATAACCAAAAATAGACGAATTATGTTTTTATTCACATTTATCGAATTACAAATTTCTAGTCCCAAACAAATACCACATGGCTTACTTCCCTTGAATTTGGCTGCACTAGAGTAACTCCCCTTTGAATTATGACGTAATAGGTCGTCTCGAGATTAGTTTGTAAAGAAGGTGAATGTAAACGACAGGAAAACATGGATTTTTTGGTAGAGAGTGATCAATCAAACATTTAAATTAACGAATCTGGACCTATAATACACTATTTGTATGAACCATTTAAACAATTTGCCTCTGAAGATCCAAGAAGCGCCGGAGAAAGCGAGTCTTAGTTCGATGTAGACATCGGGGATGAAATTCCAGACGTTTCAATAGTGTAAGATTTTTATTTTCCGATGCATATTATGCTCGAACATTATAAGTGAAGGATTTATACAAAAATTATTAGATTTTATGTGTAAAGTTATTAGACAACGAGTATGTGCTGCTGCTGTGTTTTAAATTACAATTAATGACGACGACTGTAAACACAAATAAAAAAGGCCGGCCGAAGGATTTCTTATTTAATGTAAGGTCTTTCATATATGTTATATCGAGACATCATAAAAGGCGTTAATCATAAAGTTAATGTGTAAAATATATTTCTGTCCCTAAGGCTAGTTTTGCCTACTGCCAGCAAGAAAAATGTAGTAATATGTTCCTTTCCCGTATGATTCTCGATCCGAACACATTTGAAATCGTGTACGCGACGGTGTAAAACAAGTCTGTGTTCATGAAGTTGTAATGACTGATTATAGTTTTAAACATTGAATGATTGAACATTTCAAACGGAGAAATTTATGATTTTGTGTAGCATCTCCTTTTTTTCAACATTGATGACTTAATGACACCCTCTATATAATTGTAATTGTTCGATTCCTTCATAAAAGTCTACTAAACAAAAAATATATAAATAATCCATATTGTATTTCCTTTTAAATTCCAGATGCCTATGTGGGAACTGTATTTACATGACAACGTTCACAGAGGCAAAATGCTGTAAAATATCAAATATGAGACAGCAAATCACAGGGTTAACACAACATGATGGGTTCATTGTGAACTGTCTCAATGTGCATATTTTAAATATTGCTTATTTTGATCACGTTCTGGAATCTGGACCCTTGGAGGAGAATGCATGAGTAAGATGTTTTTCAAATAAGATATTCTGTTACTTACATATTCTTATAAATATGAATGCTATGGTTTCAATTTCTGTCAACTCAAGACCTAACAAGGGTCTTTGATGACGTTCCACAATGTGACTCTTTATTCTTCGACCTATTTATAAGTCTGTGTCAGCAACATTTGTTATAATTTCTTTTTTCTGCGAGGGTTAAATAATTAAAACCATTTTACGAGAATAATCCAGTTGAAAATGCTGGAAAGGATTAACTTTATTAAGGGTAATGGTTATTAGTGATTCCCTTTGCTTCAGGTTTATTATTACACAGAAATAATACCGGTAATCATAACATAACCCTATTTCTGATTTGGGTATGCACACCTTTTGCTAAAAGCTGTTATGGCTGGATAACAGGCCATTACATGTTAATATTTGAAATAAAGTTAATTAAATGTGAGGAATGGTAAAATTACAAATTTTCCGAAATGTGTCTGCTGTAAAAGACTTCAAATGTCTTCTGCATAAGGGAAGTGGTTAATATTCTGTTTATGCATGACAGTCAATTAACTTAAGTGGTCTATTGCAACCCTTTTTAATTTCATAGCTGTTAATTGCCTGAATTTCTTTTACTTTTAGACTATCGCCACACAGCATATGGACGTTTCATCAGATGGACTTCTTGAGAAGAGAGTTAGGAATGTTTTCCCCGCATGACTGTGCAGTAACGGCCATTCAGAATGCTTTTCCATTGCAAGAATATTGTGGATTAAGCTACCCAGTGTAAAGCAAATGATAAGTCAAAGATTATACTGAGAACTTCCTTAATTATTACATGGACATTGTTAATTTTCTAGTTTTTGTCACCATTCATGTGTTATAAACAATACCAGTTCAGTTGCTTTTACACATCATTCATGTGACCGCCTTGGTTGTTTCGAGATGGGCCTCCAACTCGGGTACAGGAGGTCGCAGGTTCGATCCCCAGTTGGGTCGTACCCAAGCCTTGAAAATATGGTAGAAATGGCTGCTCAGGGTCTCCGCGTTCAATTAGTGAATTACGATCGACTGACTGATGTCAGGATAAATGGACCATTAGTATTGGTAACTTACTCGGAAAATGCTGCGATTTAACTGAAACATTGTTGAAAGCTGTGTAAAGCATCAAACAATTTCTCAAAAATGCCAATTTTATGAGGGGCTTTGTGTCTATGTATCAAGATCCCTTTAGAAGTTGTTATACTTGTAAAGGCATTTCAGATACTATGTTGTTAATGAATGGGAGACAATACTATTTTTAAATACAAAATGTCTTTTTTTATTTACTATTTATAATTCATTATAAGAAATATTAATTGTCAGAATGTTATCTTCAAAATATTTTAAAATTGTGTAAACAAAAAAGTTATTGCTCCTTTTTATACTTTATATTTCTCCCACAATGCCTTAACAACTTCATCTTCAGCTTGTTACAATTATAGGTCAGCCATATAATAATATTTGGACGTGTCATAATTGAACCTTATACAATATGCAGACATTTTATTGGTCTCAAAGAAGATGACTTTTGAAAACATTGTGAGCAAAGGTGAAATATGAGCAAATTTACCTTTTGACAGAATATCAAAATTCTCATTGAAATTGTCCAGGTGTCAGACGTTATTGAAGCAGACGACTTTTCAAATTGCCAATTAGGGAAAGGGTTAACACATTATTTCTATTTGGTCCTTTTTTCCCCATGCAGATAACATCCGGGCCATCTTTTAAATTTAAATTGTTCATTAAAGCAATTCTATCTTGTATCACAATGTTGTCCATCCCATCAAAATCAAACAGATTTCTTCAGACAACTTTCCCCCACTAGAAATTTACGAATGTTATAGATCAAAATTGTAATTTGTATATCAAGGAAATATTTAAAGTCGAATGTGTCTATTTTTTGGCATTGTGTGTTGATAACATGTTACTTGTAATCTTTACCTACTCATATATACAGCAATAAAACATGAAAATAAAACGTATGTTACTCAATTGTGCTGAAAAATGTCCCCCTTAGGAACAAATGTTCTATAAAATAGATAACTTTTGAAAACAATGCGGCAAAAGGAGAAACAGCTTATTATGAATGACAACTTCTGCTTTTGTCAACATCTTTTTCAAGCCAATTATGTGATGTTGATTTCATTATACAGTATGTGATAAAATGTTTCAGCTCCATAAACTTGAAAGGAATTTGTAGGGTTTGTGGTTATAACATTGGAATATACGGGAACGGCTTTGTACATGTTTTCATCTGCGGAAAATGGCGCATAAACAGTCTTTTCTTGTGTTTTCTCTCTGCTCTTTATTTTGATCTGAAAGTTAAAACATGAAATGCATTTATAAGCGAATATTGGTAAACAGAATGTATAAAACTACTTTATGAATTAAAAATTCAAATCATCTTCATAACAAATTGTATATTTCATTGACAAACTTTAAACAAGAATTTGTCTGTAAATAAACTCTATCCCTCATGCAGGCAACATTTGACAATTATTGCAGTAGACAACTATTAAAAAGATGATAAGCAGTTTCACATTTTCTGACAATGCTTTCAACTATCTCTATGTTAACATTTTAATTCTAGTTGTCCACCTTTGACATTTTTTGGGACAGACCTTTTTTAGCAACTGACTCTGAAAATTATATAACAGAAAAAAGGTTAATCCTTTCCCAATTGCAGACACATTTTGATGCATCTGCAGCAGACATCTTTTGAATTTACCGGACAACAGGAGAAACTGCTCATACTGAGCAATTTCACCTTTTGCCACACTCTTTTCAACTCTTATTAATTAATGATAAAACTTTCATTTATTGGGATTTTGCACATATTTGCAAAGACATTTTCAGTCGTCTGCTGCAAATTTGCTGTATGGAGAAAAGGGTTTAGACTCTAAGAGTAAAGGGTATTAATCAATAAGGGAATTAATGGAAGGGCTCTGAAATCCATAAATACCAAAATGGGCCATGTGGTTTACTAGTGACAGTGTTGTGGTGATATGATTGCTCTAATTATACACTACTGTCACAATTAACACCAGTTTGAACAAAATCAAAGAATCGCTAATCAATACTGCACATAGAGAATCTACATAATAAACACAGTATTTTAAATCCAATTAGGGGTATCATATAACCCTTTCCCCCCAAATTTAATGCAGATGACATTCAATGCATCTAATGATGTTTACAGCAGACAACTTTTGAAAACATATTAAAGAGATAAACATGAAATTTATAGCTTATGACAATCACAAGTTTGTATTTCAAAAATGGTCAGCTATGACTTTTTTTGTAGCAATTATTTGACTATAATTCAGTCCAAAATATTTACTACTGACATGCCATTGGCTATAACAATATTTCTTACAGTAATTGAATACAAATATTTATATATGTTATGGAAAAAAAAGATTATATAAACAACACTTTACACATCAACTTGATCAATTCAGTAACGAAATATATGACACCCTATTGTAATTTTTTAGTGTTTCCCTAACATCAGATAATCATTGTTCTACACAATTTGTAGATCAAGTTTTTATAGTTTTCAAAATCAGTTTAATATAAACCTGTATAAATTTAGTTAAGCAAAGGCCTTGCATTTGATCATACTATGTACAGTTGCAATGCGACAGATGCCTCTTAGTCATAAACTGAATAAGAAACACAAAACAGTTAAATTCCAAGACATCTAATCTAAGTGTTCACCCGTTTTACAACATTCGAGGGACCCGTTGAAATATTCAATTCATTGTTAATTGGTCCATTGTTTCAATGTTAACAATTATGATTCTGAAAACTAAAACAAATAGTTTCTTAAATATTCAACCTACCTCGTAAACTTTTTTCTTGAAATGGCCAGTGCCGATTTTCTCTCTCTGGGTGGTTGCTTTGTTGGATTGTGAAAAACTTTAGGAATCGCGTCAGGTTTCAGTTTTAACACGAACAATTTCATTGTAACCAATTGATTCTGCAAGTTTTGGGTTAATGCTGTATTGATCGTTCTCAAAATGTTTCATGCACAATCGGGAGCAAGAACTAGGCACAAATTTCTTTGTTGCAGTTTGTCCTCTATTTAAACGATCTATCCACATCTTCTTTCTCTTTGGATCCGTGGGGAATTTAAAAAGACTTATACTGATTCCAGTCTTGGAATCACACCCATAAGCAACACAAATTACCATTTTTTATTTATTTTTCAATGATATTTCGATCACAATAATTTCCTCCGACACGTAAACATGTATAGATATATGCAGTAACCGTTATGCAGACCACACACCGCACGCGACCTATGACGTCATCGATCAATAAATTAAGGGGACGTAAGCGAGTACCCATTTGGCAACAATTATGTACGGTGCAAATTAAATAGCCGATTGAAGGTATTTTCGCCTTTTTTTGTTGAAAAATTACCTCATTAACACATTTCTGACAATAATTTCAGTTGTTTGAACGGAAAAAATGGCTAAACAGTAAAAACTCCGGATATCACCTTTAACCGGTATGGACTTGAAATACTTATGCGATTAATGCTGGTAAAATAAATGTACATGTTTAAGTCAACTGGTCGTCGTGATATAACTGAAATAATGTTATAAACAACTCGAAACCCCAATCAATTAATTAACTGATGAATATATCGTCATGAAAGACTTAAGCAAGTAATGCTGGTAAAATACAATATAAAACCAAATATTTTATCTGCAATAATGTATAAACAGTACAACTAGCGCTTACAGAGATAAAAAGAAAATACGCGATGTTGTAGATTTCAATTAGTCAGATAGTGTTGAGAATATTTGTTATAAAATTATTTTAAAATCCATATGGATATAATGAGACACATCGGTCAGTTATCTCCCTTTAATACTCTCTACATCTAGCTAGGTCCTATCATTTGGTTTCCTCTGTTTTTATCATTGGTTTCTTTGTACTGGATGGTGCACTTATAATTGCATTTTCTTGGCCAACTGTGATTAGATTGATTAGTAATTTCACATTTGTTTTCTTTAAACACTGCTATGTAAATTTTCTCTTTTGAATCATCACTTTAATTAACACATTTATCATTAATGTGTACAGAGTAATTGCAATATCTCATTGCGAAATAGCGATAAAGACAAAGGATTCCAAGTAAAAGGACCTACCAACTATTTGGTCTTCCTTGGTCTTTATCTGACAAGGGAGATAATATAATTATCATTAATGTCCCTCATTGTGTAAACATATATTTGGTAGGTTAACTAGTCGCCTTGACATGACTAAAATAATGTTGAAAATGCCACGAAATCCATATCAATTAATTAAACGATATGGACTTGAAAGTATCGTGTCACAAGCTGTTCCAATAAAACTTTATAAGTTCGGATTAAAAATGTCGACACTCGGCCATTATTTTGTTATTTAATCCTTCTGTAAATAAATCGTTAATAATAATAGGGTTGTGTGGACCGATTGAAAGCCGACTAAGAAAAATTAAATTAAACCTGAATAAGAATGGGAACAAAAAAAAGATGGATATTTTCGTCGCTGCTCATCCTGCATTCTGTCTGTGGGCAAGCAGCAGGACAGTCGTACTCAAATTATTCCAACCTGGTCAGCACGGTTTTGACAGGGTACAAGTTGGACATTCTACCTCTAGACGACTATTCACAGACGTTGACAGTGACCGTAGCTTGATATCTATACTCATTGGTGGAAGCTGATGTTGTTATGGATAAAGTTACTGTAGTGTTTCTATTGGATGCATAATGGATGGATTCACAAATAAACTGGACACCGTCTAGTTACGGGATCTAGCCTCCATTAGCGACGTTGGTAGAGTGGTCGGATTATTTTTGTTCTGTCGATCTATGTCGAAAAACTGCTTAAGGAAGTTCCAAAATGTCCTATAAATAGCTCGCCAGACTAGTAACCGATTGTTTCTTAATCTCAATATTATAAACACTTTATTTTGTAACTATGTAATATCTAGAAAACTGCAACAATGAATTTATCAATGGTGTCAAAAGTGGTATTTATCAGAAAAAGGGCTGAAAGGTTGATGTTTCATGCAATTTGATTTTAATTTTATTCTGGAGTAAAATCTACTTCTGATAGTAACCATTTTATAAGACTATAATTTCCAGCTTTTGCATTGATGTAAATATGTAAACATTTGAACATTTACAATAATTGAGGGTTTGTTGACACACTTTGCTTGTAAGAAACAACAGCTTTCATTTCATTTAAGTTTTCTGGACCAATTAACTACTACGCCATCACTTAGGAAATAGAAGGAGGATTATCTTTGTCCTGTTGATTTTAATATCTGCATGTGGATACATGTACTTGATACATGTACTTTTATTATGAAACATTTTGTATTTAAATGATTAAACCATGATGAAAATGCAGTGCACGTCTGTCTATTTAAAGGCATATGCTACTAAATAGATAAACCGTTGATGAGCTCTTGTACTTTGGACTATATATTCCTCTACCAAATGCAAAAACTAATATGACAAAAAAATATAGGTCACCGATATACATTTTTGTGTAGAGTACTTTCGAAAAACGACGATTTAGTCAACTTTAGTCAAATTTTCGAGCATTTTATTGTAAGTCTAAATAATAACAAAATGGCTTGTATGCATACATTGTTTGTACTTTCAAGTCTTTTCTAGAGCTTATTCCTGTTTAATTTGTAGCTCTATGTATGTGCAGTTGGAAAGGCATCAATAATTGTACAGAATACTACATAAATATAGATTTATGAGGCCAAAAAGTCAGACCGGCCACAATATTTGGGGCGCCTTTTAAAGCAACTGTTTCCACTTTTAGGGTTATAAAAAATGTGACCGTTGCTAATTCGAACTTAATTAATTATAAACATTTCACCATATCTTACTGAGGTAAAAAGAGCCAAAAAATGGATAGGTTTCCATGGGTTTAAAAAAAAGTATGCGTTATTGTACAACCTTACCCCATTATTCAAACATCGGCATTTTCGGCAAAATATAGTGCATTCATACACAATCAATACATAACAGTATAGGTGTAGGTAAACTCCCATTCAAATATACAGGTACACTAGATATGTACTTTGGAACAATATACATAAATATATATGTGAAGGACTAACAAATAATTAAAACTTGCATAATTATTGACGCGTTAGATCACATCATACCGATTTGGCATCTGATGATCACACAAGTTTGAAAGTTATCAACGCACAATGAATGAATGAATGGTGTTTTAAGGCCCGTCGACAACTAAGGTCATTTTGGGCGCTTAATAATTTACTTAATGTAAATGGTGAAATAATCAAACATGATGTATGCGATACCTAAAATATATATAAAATAACATGTAAGCCAATGTAAAATAAAATATAGGCAAAAAAGCCCAACATTACTATGTAATACTTAACATGAAGATAAATAATATCTAAGGAAATGTGGAACATGATCTGTAAAAGTAATGCATGTGCAAAAGCACGATTTAAGAAATAATCATATCTTATTAAAAATATTAATTTCCCTAAGGAAATCAAATAAAAGTGCTGACGCATACTTTGAGCCTTGAAAAATCTATCACGTATTGGGGCGAAATCAGCACATTCCAGAGGAATGTGTTGTACTGAAAGTTGTGTATAACATGGAATACATTGAGGTGCTTCCTCACCTTTCAGTAAGTATGCATGAGTTAACCATGTGTGCCCAATGCGTACACGAACAAGGACAATTTCTTCTCGGCGACAGGATCTAAAAGCTGGTAGCCACTCACCAAGTACTGACTTGATCGAGTGCAGTTTATTATTTACTTGCTCATTCCAATCACTTTGACACTCATCGTAAAGTAAAACATGTATTAAAGGTTTGAAATCGGAATAAGGTATTTTAAAAGGTAAAATATCTTGTGAAAGAGCAGACTTGGCTGCCAAGTCGGCATGTTCGTTACCGTGAATGCCCATATGACTGGGGATCCAGCAAAATACTACATGTGCTGTTGCACAAATACGCGATAGCTTAGAAAGGAGGTTAACAATAATAGGGTTCTCTATTTTGTCATTCTGAAGTGCCTGCATAGCAGACAATGAGTCAGTAAAAATAATATATCGCCAATAACCGTCGGATTCAATATGGTCCAAAGCCAAATGAATTGCCTTTAACTCGGCAGAAAATATAGAAGCATTATTTGGCAACCGAAATGTTATCACATCGCCATCATGAACTGCAGCGGCAGCAGCATTTTTTCCATCCTTAGAACCATCTGTATAAATACGCTCAAAGTTATTTAATTTCAATATATACTTAGATTTAAAAACAATAGGATCTGTGCAGGCCTTTTTATCGGTCGCAAGATCATAAATGAAGGATGGACTATTTAGAGTCCAAGGTGGAGAATCTGAAATATCCTGCATCGACATCAAGCTTAGCGACTTCAGGACCGTAACGGATACCAAAAGGCGGTATTACCCGTTCCTTCTTTAAAAATAATTCCTTGTATAAAGGTTTAAAAACAACTCTATGAGTGGGATTTGAAGGGTTAGACTTAAGTTTTAAAAAATACTGCATAGCTAGCTTTCGTCGGCGTAAATAAAAGGGTGTTTCATTGGCTTCCACGTAGAGACTTTTGACGGGCGAAGTTCGAAAAGCGCCCAGAGCTAGCCGTAAACCCTGATGGTGAATGGAATCAAGTGTTGCAATGTATGATTTTCGTGCCGAGCCATAAACAATACATGCGTAGTCTAATTTAGATCGTATTAATGATCTGTAAAGTCTCAACAGGACTTTACGGTCAGCTCCCCAATCCATATGGGATACAACGCGTAAAAGATTTAATGCTTTCTGGCATTTATTTCTAAGATATTTAATATGAGGTATAAATGTCAGTTTTGGGTCAAACAATAGACCAAGGAATTTAAATTCAGGCACAACTTCAATACGAGTGCCATCTAGTGTTAAATCTGGATTTAGATGGTGTTTACGAAGTTGACAAAAGTGCATACATTTGGTCTTGCTTTTAGAAAATTTAAAGCCATTTTCGTTTGACCATTTTTGTAAATTATTCAAAACTTGTTGCAATTGTCTTTCAATTGTATGCATATTTTTTGATCTGTAACAAATACAGAAATCATCAACATATAAAAAGCATTCAACTCCAGGGTTAACAGATTTAATAATGTTATTAATTTTAACACTAAAAAGTGTAACAGAAAGAATACATCCCTGAGGAACACCCATTTCCTGTTCGTGTGGTTCAGAAAAAGTATCACCAACACGAACTTTGAACTGACGGTCAGTTAAAAATGCAGAAATAAAATAAGCAAGGCGACCTCTTATGCCGAAAGCATAGAGGTCATTAATAATTCCATACTTCCAAGTCGTGTCATATGCACTTTCTAAGTCAAAGAAGACGGAGACTACATGCTCCTTTTTTATAAAAGCTTCACGGATAAAAGTTTCAAAACGGATCAAATGTATCCATTGTGCTTCTATGTTTACGAAAACCAGACTGAACAGTTGTGATAAGTTTATTCTTTTCAAGAAACCAAACAAATCTGTCGTTGACCATTCTTTCCATGGTTTTACATATGTAGCTGGTTAAGGCTATGGGGCGATAACTACCAGGATTAGTTGTATCTTTACCAGGTTTGGGAATTGGAATAACGATGGCCTCTTTCCAAGAACCCGGGAGACTTCCCGTTCGCCAAACCTGATTATAAACGTCAAGTAAACAAGAAAGGGACCGAAAAGGTAAATGTTTAAGTAATTGATAGTGTATATCATCTGAACCCGGAGCGGTATCATGGCACTTTTTCAGAGCTGTTTTTAATTCTTTTAACGTAAAAAGTTTATTGTAGGCCTCTTTATTCTTTGATTTAAAATTTAGTTTTTGTTTCTCCTTCTGTTGTTGAAATGTTTGAAACTTTGGAGAATAGTTTGAAGAGGACGACTTTTGCGCAAAGGAATCTGCCAAAGTATCAGCAATATCCTTCTTTGAAGAAGCGACACCGTCTGGAGTGTCCAGGTGATTTACACCAATCGAGCTACTCTTGCCATTAATTTTTCTTATCATATCCCATGTCTTTTTGATGGATGATCTAGAATTTAACCTAGATACATACCGTCGCCAAGACGCACGTTTACTTTTTTTAATCGTTTTGCGAGCTTTTGCTCGAGCTATTTTAAATTGTTCATGGTTTTCATGGGTTGGCCTCAGGTCAAATTGTCTGAGAGCCGATTTGCGTGTACCTATAGCCTTTTTGCAATCCTCATCAAACCAAGGTTTTTGAGGGCGCTTTGGAGTTGTCGAAGTTCGTGGTATTGCTTCTTCAGCTGCCTGATAAATTAATGAAGTAAAAAGTTTTGTAGGATTATCACAATCCAAAAAATCATTCGGAGTAACGGATTCCTCACATCGCATCTGGAATAAATTCCAGTTCGCTTTGTGAAGCCTCCATCGACGCGGACGCTCCTGGACAGAGCGTCCAGTTTCAGTAATAATTAAAGGGAAATGATCACTTCCATGAAGGTCGTCTGAGACCTTCCATGAGAAATCAACAAATATATCAGGGCTACAAACAGCAAGATCAAGAGATGAGTAAGAACCAGTAGCAGGGTGCAAGTATGTATATGATTTTTCATTTAAAAGACAAAGATCTTGTTTAAAAATAAATTCTTCTAACTTTCGACCCTTTATATTGGTGTCGTTACATCCCCACAATGTATTGTGGCAATTGAAATCCCCCATTAAAATGAAGGGTTTGGGGAGTTGAGAGATAAGGTTGTTTAGTTTATCTATATCTAGTGGCATACTCGGTGGGAGATACAATGAACACAAAGTCACTGCTTTGTTAATATAAATTCTAACAGCAGTTGCCTGCAATGTTGTATCAAGATTTATTAGCTTATGAGGCACTGAGTTGTTGACAACTACAGCAACCACACCACACACACGGTCACCAGCCCGAGAGGCTGTGTGATAACAAGAGTGATACTTTAGTGTAAATTTGTCAGAATCTTTCAGGAAAGTTTCCTGAAGACAAAGTGCTACTGGTTTATTTTCATTGATAAGTAAGGATAATTATTCAAAGTTAGAATTTAAACCTCGACAATTCCATTGTAAAATAGTGTTTCTCATCATCATTGTATATATGAGTAAGACAGAACACAGACTAGGAAGTATGGATTTAATCATTTTGTAAAGGTAATCTTATAATTTTACCTTGCTTATTATTATCTGCAATAGTATCTTCTGCTTCCATGTCTTCACCAAGACACTGGTAGCGGTTATGGTTTTTTATTTGGTCATCGGATCCCTTGGGAATACGATCCGACGCAACCACTTTACTTGAACTTTTGTTTTTATTTGGTCTCGGACTCTTTTGAGTTTGTTTTGAGCTAGAAGTTGATGTTTTGGAGCTAGACTTTTTATTTTTCAGTGACAACTTTAATTTGTTCAATAACTTTAAGAGGTTCGGCAACTGTATTAGCTTCAATAACTGTAATGGGTTCGGTTTGAACAGCTACATCAGTCTGGGTGATAGCATCTTTTCTTTCCACGGGCTTAGAAGAGTTGTTTTTTGTGACATTAGCATATGAAACGGTCAAATTAAATCGGGTTTCATAAATTTTCTTCGCCTCAGGAAAAGAAAGACCTTCTTTGCATTTGATGGTAACAATCCCCTTCTCCCGTTTCCACACAAGGCAGGAGCGGGAGGTAGAATAATGCTCACCACCACAGTTTGAACATTTAAGTGTATTTTTACATTCATTTACATCTGCATCATGTTCTGAACATAATGCAGTGCAACGACGGCAAACCTTTTCTTCTGTAGTTTTTCGGCATTTCGATTCATGATGGCCATACTTATAACAAGTGTAGCATTGCAATGGGTTAGGGATGTATAAGTCAACAGGGACATTCAAGTATCCAACTTTAAGGGATCTTGGCAAAATAGCTGTATTGAATGTTAGCACCAAGGTGTTTGTTGGTATCTTGATACTGTCCCTGTAGGAAGTCATCCTTCTGACATGGACGACCAGTTGGTCGGTCAGTTCAGAAGCAATTTCCTCCTCAGAAACTCCTGCAAGATCTGGGCATCTTATTATTCCTTTTGATGTATTTAGTGTATTATGGGCGGAGCATTTGGCAGAGATATTGAAAAAGGTTTTTAGTTTTAAGAGGTTGTCTGCATGTGCTTTCTTCTCAACTTCAATGAGTAGAGCACCTGATTTCAATTTCTTAACAGACTTAGGTGAACCAGCAAGAGAAAGAAGGCATTTCTGTATAACGAAAGGTGAAAGGGAAGATATAGGCTGTTTGGGTAAATTTGATTCAATCAATAAGAAGCGGGGAAATGAAGGGTTTGAAGTGTTGCCATTTGGTTTGTCGATATCGGAGTCCGAGTCCATTTGAGTACGTGTGCGTTTTTTGTTTTGAGGATCCATGTTTAAGTTTTTTAATTTCGTCAACCGCGGCCCCCACCCGCCACGGAGTTCAACAAGGGAACACGATACATGGAGCGGAAATCCAGCTCCTCGTGTCAGGGGTACACAGATGGTATACTTAGATACCGCGGATAAGTTAGCGCGACAAAGAAGAACATGGATGTGTCCCCCAGATCGGGGATCCGCCATGCAAGTCAGTGTCCCGACCAAAACACCCGCGCTACCCAATTAGCCCATTAGCCTATAATAGACGAGGCACAATAACTTGTAAACTTTATGCAAATTAAATATGACACATATAATTTAAAGTTGGTGTATATGAAATGAAAGAAACGATCGGATGAAATATTTTCAAGTGAAAAAGAACAAAACTTATACGTAGATACATGCACAGATATGTATGACAATTTAACACCATAACAGTTAACATACATGTATTTGTAAGAAAAGAAAAAGTGTGCCTAAATCTAATATATGACCAGCCGTTTGCACTAGACCGGGCCCATCTAGGCTCCCGTTTACACCGAAGCAGAGGCCAAAGCAGTGTGTTGGAAAGCCGGAGATCCCTGCGCTTCCCTCAACTGCCAGGATCCTCGTTTCCTGCTTACGAGTATCCACCCACGGCAAACAGGCGGGTCCATTAGGGGACTTCTACCCCTTGTAGGACGGACAGCCGGCGTATTCTAACCCCCACCGGCAGGGGGGTATCAACGCACAACTGAAACAAAAGTGAAACTACTCTACTAACACAAAATGTATGTTCTATGGTCATGCCTCATTGTCATTGAAACTAAACTGTAGTGTATCTCACACCTAATTAACAACTGACACTTCGTTAATTATCACAGAACCGCCAACTATATGGCCGTAATCTTTAATTGTTTAATTATTTATTAATAATATTGCAACAAAATATAATAAAAAATATTTTGTAAACACAAATCCTGCAATATAAATGTAAAAATTACAAAGGTTACATAAACATTTACGATAGGTTACGAATTCACCAACATATAGAGGTTATGAATTCACTGGCACCCGTCAAAGTTGCGCAGCTGTGATGCGCAGTGGCAAATCCCGCGTTTAACATTGTGTTCAATTGTGAGTTTACAATTTGAGGTCACCTGAGAAATGCAATGTATATGTCACATTGTTTAAATTATAAACCTGTATTTTGGAATGTTTTAACAATGAGATGACTAAGTTGAAGTATAAATGTTTGTGCATCACTGATTCACCCATCACAACCATCACTGTGCCTTCTAGTGGGAATTAGCAATCAATGCTGAAAATGTAGCCCAATGGAGCTGGAGATCTAGCATTATCAAGATATGCCTATACATGTTTTTGTATTAATTGAACACTTTGGCAAATAGAGAAATTGTTCATTATGAGCTTTTTGTGTTTGTGTTTGCTCACAATGTTTTCAAATCAGTTTAACTCCCTCAATGTGAAGGAACTACATGGAATTGAACAGACCTGTTCAATATCAGATATCATTGAAAACAACCAGTTCATCCATTACCAAAGGTGTATTGAAGTTGGCCAAGTTGGACCTGTAACGTTCACCTCTATAACTGCATCAATACTTTACACATGCAGCTCCTTGAGAGTTTACAAGATTTGTCTTCAATTTTGCATAATGACTTAGTTCTTAATAGGTTTTACACCATTTTCAACATTATTTCGGTTATATCATGGTGACAGTTCACTTAGTTATGCTTCCTGGGTAAACACTCTAGGTTTTTAAATGTGAATTGTCCAAGGGCATCCAATCATGCCGGCCGTGTCTGGGGATCAAACCAAAGAAATGCAGTTTGAAATCCCTGACAATAACCACTCTGCCGGATTCCTGTTTAGGAAGTGACATAACCTATGTTGAACATAGCCCAGATGTCATCAAGACAAATATTATGATATAGGTTTCAACATGCTTAATCAAATAAGTGTACACAATACTTTATTCAATTATGTCCTAGCGACCTGAAGATGAACATGTGATAACCCAATAAAATTAGCGTACATATAACCAAGACAAGCATTCTAATAAAGTTTCATCGTTCTTGACCTAAAGCGGTGGTATATCAAGTGCCAACACACGATGACCCATTTTAGAACGTAACCTAAAATCCCAAAGACAAACATTCGGGCAAACTTACATTAATCTACTGTCAAAAGATGCAGTTTTTCTCAAATCTACACCGAGATACTGCTCGTCACTTTGCAGGATTTTCTACACGATCGCCACTACAGTGCCTTCGGAACTTTGATTAATACTATTATTGTGGAAATAATTAGACGCAAGTGGTATCCAGCCATTATTGTGGACGACACAGTGATCATAAGACTTGTGTGCAGTTGCACGCACCAAATATGTATAACTAGTTGTCTTGTATGAAATCATGACATTTTCCTGTACATTTATGTTATAATTCCTTCCAAATCCAACAAAAAATCCATCTTTATTTATTTTTTAATTCCTTTCAAATCAAACAAAATATCCATCGTTCCTCCACAATTATCCACAACATATGAAAGGCCTAAGAGTGGGTTCCGCGAACGATGTACTAATAAAGGACATCCTATGCATGTTCTGGGCATCCCTCTCCCCTATAAATAATTGTATTAATGGTACAAGCTATCCCAAACCCAACAAACTAGCAATCCTTCCTTCACAATTATCCACAACATATAAAAAGCCTTAAAATGGGTTCCGAGAGAGATGTGCTAATACAAAACATCATCTGCATGTCCTGGACATCCCTCTCCCCTATAAAACAAAATGTTATCCATGGTGTGTGCTATAGACAGAGCAATGAATGAAACTTGGGATTGTTGGAATCCTGTTCTCAGCTCCTCGTCCGTCGCACACGAGTTTGACGTAAGAGGTGTAAATAACAATGAACTCTCACTATTAGGAATGCCATATCACTATGCCGCCTACTCACTGGCCGCTAGAATACCGCCACAGCAAATTTAGCATAAATTAGTCCACCTTTCAGCGGCCTATTTATTGGCATCAAAAGCCTCTGTGTCATCAATCTTAAAAAAAGAGGACACTGCTTCAGTAAAAGCGTTAAATAAAATGGCATAACCAACTGGGAGAAGGTGAACCCGGTCATATGGTATATGGCCTCTTGTTTTGGTATCTATTTCACGTATAATTGATCTACCATTTCAGAGATTCCTTACAATTTGACGTCCAGCCCTATTAATGAGTTTCCTTTTGTTGTTTATCTTTTTCCAATCTCAATTGAGACTTCTTCAGGGTATCCAGGATAAGATGTCTGACCAAACAATAAAAGCAGTAGGGACGCAGAAGAAATATGATAGAAGTCCCCTTCCATGCACTTCAAAAGTTTCCATCGTGTAGTACCAACAATATCATTCCAGCCTTGGGGAACTTCTATCATAACTGGCCGTTGATTAAAAGGCATGGTTAATTGTAACTTTGGAAACAGTTGACTTCAGTACATACCAATTTACCTTTTTATCATACCTTCTAAATTTAGCTCTTTCGTCCACTCAGGCAATCAATGAGTCACCGATGAGCCAAACAACTGTACATAGACTCAGGAATGGTGTCAGCTTGTGAACCCAGCTGAAGCATAATGTAATAGGTAATACTGACTATATAATTCATTCGGTACACCTTTTGCTACCAAAACAGATGCTCTAGCAATGCAAAAGGAAAGGGTAGTGTATATTTGAGTAGGTACACCTAATGAGCGTATTGCTTTTGGTAGTACACCATTAAAATGTGAGCATGATAATGGGTATCCATTTGCATGACAAAGAAAAAAGTTAGGACCCACCAGGCAGCATCTGAGAAAGTCATGAACTGCAGTTACAATGAACAAGACAGGGTCGCCAGAGGCAGGATATGAAATGTTGTATGTGGACCTTACTGGTAGTTTCAGAGGACTTATTGCTTAAAGCTCTCCCATTATGTGTATATCAAAGTTAGATAGTGGTCTGTCTCCCTGGAGTTCGTTATTGAACGCTTCACTTACGCACTTTAGTCCATATTACGATACAATGTTTTCCGTTTTAAAAAGCATTGAAATGGGGAATTGTAGATGTTGGGAAATATGTTACTGGTCTTCTCAATATGACATCTGTGATCGGAGCTCGATGTGTTTGTGAGATTTATATGTCATGGATTAACTATGTGAACTACTGCTAAATTATCTCAATGAAATGTTTCCGAAGGCTCTCTTCCCATATGTAAAGTGATATTAAAATCGGGGAAAAAAAATGTTATGTCATCAGTGAGGCCCTGTTCAATCCAGACATTTGACCAAAGTGCATGTGCCAATTTCCTGAATAAACAGGCCACAACACGCAGATGAGAAACCCCTGCACTGTCTGAGAATAACTATAAGTCCTCATCACAAACCCAGTATATTTCATGGAAGACTGAAATACCATTGACTATTTTTAAAAAAATCCAAGCTTAAGAGCAACTTTCATATCATGTGTTACTCAAAGGGGATAGTGAGGCTTCGTCAAACCACAGAAAAATGTTATGTTCTCAGTGAGGCCCTGTTCAATCCAAGCATGTGACCATTGTGTTTGTGCCAACTTCCTGATTAAACAGTTCACTCTCTGTGAATAACTGAGAGTCCTCATTGCAAACCCAGTACATTTCATGAAAGACTGAAATACCATGGAAATTCCTTTAAAAAAATCCAACCAGAGCTTGAGATCGTCTTTCATATATATTGTTACTCGAAGGTGAAAGTGAGGCTTTGGCGAATCGATCGGCAGAAAGGACGACAAGGGAAAATAGCCTGGTACGCAAAGTTTAAAATGTCCAATTAGGAACTGCATTTTCTTAAAAGTACATATTTGAATGAAAGTATATCCTCAATTTTCAAACTAATTTCACCTATTTTAATTATCTGCCAGAATCTGAGTGCTCATTTCCTCTGCTGAATCTATGTATAAGGCAAGAAAACGCAGTTTTGATGTGGGGCCTTCTGTTTTTCCACTAGCAATAGGTACGCCTAGCAAACCCATTGTATGAAAGGAAACAGACGTTATGGAAGCACCATGGTATGTTCCCTTTTCCCCAAAACAAAAAACAAAATATTGAGATAAAGTAGACGATTACCTTCTTTACATTTTCTAGAGGCACAGAATTCAAGGAATGTGGCAAATAGTTCACAGGTCTTGCAGGGTATACTGCAATCAAATGACACAGCCTTGTCAAAATAAAAGTTATCATCAAAAATAAAGTCTAAAGGCAGACAACCTTGAACAAGATTGTGTACCATAACGTCAGCCTCATCAAAGCTGATATAGTGAATTGACTCATCTGAGCAAAGAATATGATATATAAGGTCATCAAGTGAATTACCATGTTGGTACGATAAATGGTGTATAAGTCTGAATTCTCCCGGCTCTTTTGCTGGAATGAGACCTAGCCGAGATAACCTCAGGGTTGACAGTGGGCGAATCTTAAATGGGCCTGCTACCCTGCCAGCCGTAATTTCATTCTGTATTTTTGGTGTACAACATCTGGTCTATCCCTAGCGGATTTTCATACAGTAATCCTGATCCAGAATAATACAAAGGGAAACCATGAGCAAAGTTATTAAGTAAAGTGGCAGCTTTCAATAGGTCATAACAAACAAGTTCAATGTTCAAAGTAGCAAGGTTAATTGGGCTCCTTGCCATTGAAAACATTGCAGGGGATCAAAGTATGAGACAGAGGATTAAATCTCAGAAAGTATTGCTTGCATTTTGCTTAATGTAAATTTGACCTTTAGCATTAACATGAACATACTCTGAAGTTCACAAATCATTAAGCTCAGTATTGCCCTTTAAAAGGTTAATTTGACCAAATCGTTTGAGAAAGATGTGATATATGGGCAGGGATGTCATCGGACCCAAATCGCAACAGGTTCTCCCTAGCTTTAAATGTATCATTATAAAAGGTTATTTGGACTTTCATTGAACTGGTAGTCTAGTTGTTAACACTCTGGACTGTCAATCCAGAGGTATGGGGTTCAAATCAGGTTTCGGGTTCTGGAATATTATGCGCTGCTTTAAGTGTCTCCTACTCAACTAGAGGTCAAGTACTGGTCCTTTCCAGGAAAAGTGCTTCTATGAAAAAGCTAGGTTATCGCACCTGTACTTCCTTGCACCTTACTCTTCTCGCTTGAACTGATCCTGCACCTGTCAGATGCCTTTACATTATAAAGTCTACACTATTAAATGAGCTTACTGAAGCTAAAAGGCTTATGCTCAATCAGAGCAACTGGTCTCTATAATCAAATTACATTACATTACAAAACCTATACTGAAATAAACACAGGCTAGTGCACCCCGGACGAGATCAAACAGAAATACATGTGAAAATACCAAAATACACCCTGAATCTTTCTTCAATCTGTTTAAAAAGGGGGCTCGATATTTGTATTTGTTTGATAAAGAATGATTACCATGATTATTATGAATCGAATGTAGGTGTTTATTATTAGCTGTATCTATGCTGCTAGAAGCTTTTCGATGTAATCGTGTGTATTGTGAGGACGTGATCGTATTTTTGACCGTGTGCTTTTTGCTCCTGAAGAAGCATGTTTTTTAATTATGACCCGATACGCTATGTACATTAAAACGATCTCAAATATATGACATATAGCATGAGTTCCATTTTCTGGCTTACATGAACAAGTTAATGACTTCCCGTCTGTGTGTGTGTGTGTGTGTGTGTGTGTGTGTGTGTGTGTGTGTTGTGTGTGTGTGTGTGTGTGTGTGTGTGTGTGTGTGTTTGTTTGTTTGTTAACATTGTCTTTACGCCGATTTGATAACGACTCGATATCCCAAGATTATTGCTTTTATAATACAGTACAATACAAACTATTTTATCTGCAATAGTGTACAAAGAATACAAATAACGCATACACAAATAAAAAGAATATAAGCGATGATGTAGATTTCAATCAGTCAAATAGTGTTTAGAATATTTGTTTTTAACTCTTTCAGCGCCAAAGGCAATATTGAGCTTTTTGCAAACAACACTGATTTAGGTGAGTCAGCTCATAACGAGCTGTCTCACCTTGTAGTTATCTAAACATTCCAAAACTCTTATAACATATGCAATAGAGTCGCCCGACTTTGAACATGGAAGAGTCCACTTCAAACAATTCGGCGCTGAAAGAGTTAAAGGATGTAATAGTCCATATGAATATAAGTATATACACATAAATTTGGTAGGTTAACTAGTCGCCGTGACATGACTGAAATAATGTTGAAAATGACACGAAATTAACCGATATGGACTTGAAAGTATCGTGTGACAAGCTGTTTCAATAAAACTTTATAAGTTCGGATTAAAAATGTCGACACTCGGTCATTGTTTGGTTATTTAATCCTTCCGTAGATACATCGTTCATAATAACCTTTTGTATATATATATAGAACACTTAATAGTCATTAGGGTTGTGTGGACCGATTAAAAGGCGACTAAGAAAATTAAATTTAACGTGAACTAGAATGGATACAAAAGCAACATGGATATTTTCGTCGCTGCTCATCCTGCATTCTGTCTGTGGGCAAGCAGCAGGACAGTCGTACTCAAATTATTCCAACCTGGTCAGCACGGTTTTGACAGGGTACAACTCGGACATTCTACCTCTAGACGACCATTCACAGACGTTGACAGTGACCGTAGCTGGATCTCTATACTCACTGGTGGAAGTTGATGTTGTTATGGGTAAAGTTACTGTGTTGTTTCAATTGGAATCCCAGTGGATGGACTCCCAATTAAACTGGACACCATCGAGTTACGGCGATCTAGCCTCCATATCCATACCAAAAAAGAAAGTTTGGACACCGTCGTTTGTGCTTGGAATACCTTTGGAATTTACTGAAATTGGTGAGTGTGAATATCTATATGTTTTTAATTTGTGAAGTACTTGTACATGTACGGGTAAACAAATTGACCGCAAAGCCGGCGAATTTTTTTTCCCGTCCATATGCAATGTGTTTGAAATTTTATAAACCGGCACAAGAGACCTGAAATAACACATATGCGATACTGCTACTTAAGAAAGAACAAAGTCTCGCCAAGTCCGACAGTGAACGAGACTCCAGCAGGTGCATAATATCTGTAACCAAACTCTGCAGTGAGACGCCATGTTTTCGTGATAAAATCTGTGCAATAGGTTGTGCACGTGTCTTGCTTTAAGTTTAACTTTTTGTAAATATATTTTACCTCATATATTCAATAAAGTATCGTGGAATATTATATTTTCTGATCGATAAAGTATAGAGTTTACTGCATTATTTCTGATTAAAAAAAATCACTTTACAATGTATAATAGTTGGAAAAATTGTTGAAAACGGTGTTGTTTTCTGTATTAGTCTTTTAAACATTAAGCTACAAATGCGAAAGAATAATTATATTGTTCAAGTGATTATGATTTTTTTTTCCAGGAGAATCTTGGATGCCCGTGACTTTGTCATACAACGGCTCTGCTGTTGTTTCTGTAGGCGATGTAATCGTCAGTGCGTGTACGTTTAATATGAAATTCTGGCCATTTGACAAACACACGTGTGACATTATATTTGCTGCTTACGGATATACGATAAACAAACTTCGCTTACAAACAGCGTCAAGTGGAAGCTTCTCAGCAATAAGCAATGCTATGACAGACAATGCGGAGTGGCTTATTACCGGAATGTCGTCATTCACCGTTGACGGTCTTTCCTATTCGCAGATTGTCTTCAGAATTGAACTCCAACGACGTAGTAGCGTATTCATAATTTTGATCGTTTTCCCTCTGTATGCATTGGCATCTTTAAATTCAGTAGTGTTCTTGTTGCCAAGCGAGACAGGTGAACGGATCGGTTTTGCAATGACTCTGTTGCTTTCTATTACCGTGTCTTTGCAGACAATCGGCGACTATATACCCAACACTTCCAAGCCAGTACCACTGATGTGCACCATGGTTTCTTTTGGAATAACAATGAGCATAGCATGCACCTTACTGTCGATTGTAAGCTTACATTTCTATCATAAATCTGAGGACGAGCCGATTCATAGATACTTCATCACGTTTATGATGTTATTTAACAAGAAATACAGGCACTCAAATGTTGCTGATGGGAGCGGCGTTGTCAGCGAAAGAGATGGGTACAAACAATATCTGAGCTCAGATAGGAAGCTAACGGTATCCAGCACAATTGAACAAAGCTACAATGAATATGAAGACCAGGAGACTGTCAGGTCCAATGAGGAGAAGATCACTTGGAGAGACATTTCATTCACCTTGGATAAGGTTGCATTTGTTTCCATGATGACGATTCACACGACGACGACATTGATTTTCACGTGCTATCTTTGTCTTGGCTCAAACTAATCCTTTTTTCACTTTAACACTATTCGATAATATCACCGTCATATGGAGAGACTTCCCAAATAACTCATTTTTTGGATGAATTTGTGCTGCCGAGTGGTGTCAAAATACGTCTGCTGGTGTGAAATAGTCGAGTCATCTTCAATTGCATTTTATTCCTTCTTCCTATGGAGCGACACCACTAACTTAAATATACAGTCAAACCGGTGCTAAGGAACAACTTTGATTAGCAATTCCCTGTCTATATATACAGTCCGACCTGTGCTAAAAATCAACTTTGTTTAGCAATTCCATGTCTATATATACAGTTAGACCTGTGCTAAAGATCAACTTAGTTTAGCAATTCCCTGCCTTTATATACAGTCAGACCAGTGCTAACGATCAACTTTGTTTGGCAATTCCCTGTCTATAAATATAAAGTCAAACCAGTTCTAAATATCAACTTTGTTTAGCAATTCCATGTCTATATATACAGTCAGACCTGTGCTAAAGATCAACTTTGTTTAGCAATTACCTGTCTATTTATACAGTCAGATCTGTGCTAAAGATGAACTTTGTTTAGCAATTCCCTGTCTTATATACAGTCAGACCAATGCTAAAGATCAACTTTGTTTAGCAATTCAATGTCTATATTTACAGTCAAACCAGTGCTAAAAATCAACTTTGTTTAGCAATTCCCTGTCTATATATACAGTCAGACCTGTGCTAAAAATCAACTTTGTTTAGCAATTCCCTGTCTATATATACAGTCAGACCTGTGCCAAAAGTCAACTTTGTTTAGCAATTTCCTGTCTGTATATACAGTCAGACTATGCTAACCACACTTTTAATTATCCAATTACTCATTTTCTGAATAAATGACCCTTTGATTAAAGATTACCTGTGAACAAAAACCAAAATGTTCTCTCCCACAGTCTGTGTTGTACTTTTCTGACTCTTTTAATTTTCATTTACTGTCCTCAAAAATAAGGCAAACAAAGTCACACTAATTTGCGGTGAGGGAATTGCACAGAATGTAAGAAGAAAGTGCACTTTATGATAAGTATTTTTCAATTGTTGCATGCTGTTAGATCATAGTCATAAGGTTTCCAATACAATCGCATACAATTAACAATCGCCCCTCGTGGCCATTATGCACAAAATCCAATATGGGCGCGATTGAAACAAAATGGAATGTCCCATGTTTACACTAGATTCTTCCATAATGATAATACCAATTTTCTATGTTAGGATAACAAATTCATTTCTGAAATCACTTACATGTATTTCTGTTTACACCATATATGACCATAAAGGTCATTTTAGACAACATTGGTCATAACAATTAGTTACTTAGACGTTAGTTCACAGCGGCGTAAAACAACATTTTACCAATCAATTATCAATTACCTCTTTCGGTGATGTAGAGTGTTAAACCCTTTTCCCTCATACAGCAATTCTGCAGTAGACGACTTGGAACGTATTTTGTCAAAACATAGAACAACTCCATTATTGAATGGATAATCTATGACAAAAGGTGGAAAACATTGCGGCAAAAGGAGAAATTGCCCGTTCTGTGCAATTTCTTCTTTTGTCACTATGTTTTCAAAAAGCCGTCTGCAGCAGAGGCGTCAGAAAGCGTCTATATGAGGGAAAGGGTTAAACCCTTTTACCACATACAACAAATCTTCAGCAGATGACCTTGAAAGCATACATGCAAACATATGGTAAATCTCTTTAAATGAAAGTATAGTTCGTGAAAAGAGTTGAAAACATTGATGAGCAATTTCTCCTTTTACCACAATGTTTTCAAACTGCATCTGAGTGTGGGCAAGGTTTAAATAATTCTGTCAGAATTGCTAAGAAATGTTGCTAAAATATAATGTCAAGCATCTTAATGGATGTTGATAACATTTCCGCTCATGCACGTTGAACAGAGAGCAGCTATTCACAATAGTACAAAGGTTACATCTGAAAGTGAAGAGATCAATTTGAGAACCAAAATA